>CAIGQV010019186.1:8279033-8294665 GCA_903798115.1 Danio jaintianensis | reverse complement strand
CTTAATAATATAATTTCATAAAAGTATTCTTTGCAAATTCTAAATAGGGAAATCATATTAGCTGCCAATGACAAAAGTAAAAGTACAACATTGTTCACAGTCAATGAAACAGTGCATATGTTGTTTTGAAGTCATACTTGCATGCAATTTCAGACCGGATATTCAAAGTAGCGTGGTAAACAATATAGGGAGCGTCACAAGTTGTCACTGTTAAAAAAAAATGTGGGAATATAAAACCAACTTTACCTCAATATTTTAAGTTTCTTAAAGACATGTTCTAAATGTCTATTTAATGTTCAAACAGAGATGCGTAAATAGACGCAAACGCTCCAATAAATATGTCCTTCAGATGTGAAAACAAACATCAAATAAACGTCTCTGCGATGTAATGCTACGTGTGTTACCAGGATCGTACTACAACATATTGTTTGCATCACTGGGAAAATGTTCACATTATTTGTCAAATAATGTATGGACCATAATCTGTTTTTATACTGTTGCCTGAAACCTTCCAATTGACGTGTTGTAGGGATTTATTTCTACAAGACTCACCCCATCTTGCAGGTGGATGTACTGGGGATTGTTGTTTACAAGCGGGAGAGAGAAGATTTCTACTGCTATGGAGGTCTGTGTTAAAGTGAAAGTCAAAAGTAAAAGTGGACACATTGCAACTGGTCTGACTGTTTGTTTGTATTCCTTCAATGCATAGTGGACGACAGTACTGGGGTCATAAATTGTCTTTGCTGGAAAGATGAGAAATGGCGGGATCAAGGAGATTCAACAGCATGTAAGTTATTGAATGTGACACTAAATCACAGCAGGTATTATTTTTTTGTCAAAATGTTTTAAACCAATTAATTATGTTCATAGGAACATATATAAATATATATTTTTAATAAAATACACTACTGTTTACAAATTTGGAGTTAGTAAGATTTTGTTTTTTGTAAAACAAAACTAGTTTATTCATGTGATGCAATTTTCACTATCATTATCTTCAGTGTCAAATCACGCAGATATAAAGAGTTTTTTTTTCCAGTTGCTTTTTTGATTATTCATTCTTTCTGAATAAATTTCAGAATATACATATACACACTCACCAGCCACTTTATTAGGCATACCTGTCCAACTGCTCGTTAACGCAAATTTGTAATCAGCCAATCACATGAGAGCAACTCAATGCATGTAGACATGGTCAAGATGATCTGCTGCAGTTCAAACCGAGCATCAGAAAGGGGATTTAAGTGACTTTGAACGTGGCATGGTTGTTGGTGCCAGACGGGCTGGTCTGAGTATTTCAGAAACTGCTGATCTACTGGGATTTTCACGCATAACCATCTCTAGGGTTTACAGAGAATGGTCCGAAAAAGAGAAAATATCCAGTGAGTGGCAGTTCTGTGGGCGCAAATGCCTTGTTGATGCCAGAGGTCAGAGGAAAATGGCCAGACCGGTTCGTGGCTGATAGAAAGGCAACAGTAACTCAAATAACCACTCGTTACAACCGAGGTATGCAGAAAAGCATCTCTGAACGCACAACACGTCCAACCTTGAGGTGGATAGGCTACAGCAGCAGAAGACCACACCGGGTGACCACAGTGTACCCATCTTCTGATGGCTACTTCCAGCAGGATAACGCGCCATGTCATAAAGCATGAATCATCTCAGACTGGTTTCTTGAACATGACAATGAGTTCACTGTACTCAAATGGCCTCCACAGTCACCAGCCAACAAATCTGCAGCAACTGCAATATTTCCAGTACCTTGTTAAATCTATGCCACAAATCATTTTAGCACTTCTATGAATAGTTAACTGGCAAAAATTAATATAATTTAGTCTACTAATCCAGCAGTTACTAATTACTAATTCAGCACTAATGTCGATATAGGTGGAGATGCTAGCGGATCCTCCAGAAACTTTAACATTGAGGATGAACTCAAACGGCTGAAGGAGGCTGAACGTAAGAGCACCGTGCTGGAGATTGGAGACCTGCTGAGGGTGCGAGGGACTGTCAAAACCTCCAGAGATACCAGGGAAATCAAGGCCACCTCCTTCTGTGAGTGAAATCTTCAGGGGTTTAGATGACATCTAATTAGTTTGTTTAATCAGTTGGAAACCACTTGTTTGTGAAACACCTGGAGTCACGGTTATATTGCAGTAATCATCTCTGTGTTGTTTCTGTTTCTGTGTGTGCGTAGATAAAGTACATGACCCTGCGATGGCAGTGCAGATCTCGCATATGCTGGAACTGCCTCAGCTATACAGAAAGTGCTATGATCAGCCATTCAAGATGCCGACTGAGGACCTGAGCAGCACAGAGTGAGTTAAACAGCATGTTGGAGGTCTCTGTTATTTTACATGTCCTTCTTAAAATGTGCATGAATGGGAAGCTGCTGAAACTTTCATTTCAGTATCATGATGTACTTCCTGCTGAAACAGAATATTGAGTAGTGGGCAGAGCTTTCTTTTTGTGCATCATTTTCTCATAGCAAACTAACAGTAAGAGGAGCTTGGTTAAGAATATTGTGGTTGAAGCCGTCGAACTGACATCATCAGAGAAGGACGCAAAAGCCAATGTTCAGAATTCGATTGAAGATTACTAAAACAAATTATTTTTTTCATCGGATCAACTTAACTAATTTATTAGACTGCTACAGCTGTCCTAAGCTTACAGTATTGGTGATCAACAAATGTTCATTTTTTTAAGATTTATTTATTTTTTATATATTTGCAGTCGGGCAACACAGTGGCTTAGTGGTTAGCACTGTCACCTCACAGCAAGAAGGTCACTGGTTCGAGCTCTGGCTGGGTCAGTTGGCATTTTTGTGTGGAGTTTGCATGTTCTACTCGTGTTGGTGTGGGTTTCCTCCGGGGAACGTCCAAAGACATGCGCTATAGGTGAATTGAATAAACTAAATTGGCCGTAGTGTATGTGTGTGAATGAGTATGTATGGGTGTTTCGCAGTACTGGGTTGCAGCTGGAAGGACATCTGCTGCGTAAAACATATGCTACATTAGTTGGTGGTTCATTCCGCTGTGGTGACCCCTGATAAATAAAGGGAGTAAGCCAAAAGAAAATGAATGAATGAATATTTGCAGTCCTTGATAGAAGAATTCACTTTAATAAGTGAATGTTACACTAAAGATCTGACTTCTGAGAGAAGTTGAATGTGCTGTCTCAAACCTCCTGTATTAAACAAATCTAATTCTTCTGTTTGTTTTTGCCTAATTAATGACAATATATTACTTTTAGCTTGAAACCTTTTTGACAGATTCCTAAAATATTTTTGTCTTGTGTAATTATGTGTGTAAACATATAATTGCTGTTATATAAGGAATTTTGTTGCATTATTGCATATTACTTACAAAGTTTGGCAAAAAATTGTTTACAAAAGGGATAGTTTGCCTAAAAATGGCAATTCTTTTATCATTTTCTCATCCTTGTTTCAATTTTAATCCTATTTTAGTTTCTTTCTTTGGTGGAATACAAAATATATATTGAAAAATGGCGATTGCTGAAACCCATTAACTTCCATAGTCATTTTTTTCTTACTATGGAAGTCGATGGGTCCCAGCAACCAGCTTTCTTCAAAATATCTTCTTTTCTCTGTTGAACAAGATATTTTGAAGAAGAAACTCATAAAGGTTTAAAACCATTTGAGGTAGAATAAATGATGAGGTCATTCACATTTTTGAGGCGAACTATTTCTTTAATGCTAGATTGAGGCTTCAAATTTTAAATGTACTTCTGAAACGCATCGAACATGTTTCTGTGCTTTTATTTGCCTTTGCAGAGCAGGTGGTTCCCCAGATTCCCTCCATCTGCTGTCTCGGGCAGTTCTCACCCTTAAAGAGTTCCTCTTCGAGAAAGCGGTGAACCGGTTTCGTCCTTATGATGTTGAGTTCCTCTTACATCCTCTGATCCAAAGATCTTCAGCAGAACAGGTACTGAGCATGAAAGCGATCCAAATTTGATTCTTTCAAAGACTTTCTTAACTAGTTGTTTAATTCCTATAATTCATTTCACTCTCTTGTCCCAATAATAACAACAATAATAACAAATAATAATTATTATATACTGCTCTTTTCAACCAGTTATATTATGTATGTGTTACAAATATTCATATTGTCACAGAAGAAATGAGAGGATCACATATTTGTTGTGCAAAAAGGTGGCGACAGTGTATTTGTCACTGAATAATTAATTCAAGTGATTCTTCAAGAATGCTGATACATCTTCAAATGAAACGTGAATTCTTTAAGAGTGATTTGTTGAATACTTCTTTTTTTTTTGTTGCCTTTATTATGTAAGGGGACTAGTTGGACATGAAGCAAAGTTGGAGAGATTAGGGATCAGGAAAGGTCCACAAACTGGGGCTGTGTCTGAAACTGTAACCTATACGCTCATTCACTATTACCTACATAAGTCCACTAATATAGTTCTCTAAAAGTAGCGAATGAGAGGGAAGGGATGCCCTTTTTGTCTATTAGTAATGAAACAAACTGTTTTGATTTCTATCATGTATACAAATGTTAATTTTTACAATTAAATTTATTTAGAAATGTAAACTGATAGGATTCTGCTGTGGATGCCCTCTTGTGGTCAGATATGGAAACTGATTTGATGCGCAAACTCTCACAGTGCATTATTGGTATTCTCTATCCATTGAGTGCACACAGGTTGTGCATTTGTTATTGTGGTGTATTGTCGGATTGATTGAGTGCACTTCAGAAATGTCCACTATGGTTTCGAACACCACTACAAATGGCTGCTTTCTCAAATAATGCACTATTAAAGCCTATAGGGAGCGATTTCAGATACAGCCTGGGACTCTGGATACCTAAAGTACAATGGCACTAAATGTTGCCATGCTGGCTATTCACTCTTTCAAACTTAAAAAAAACAACATTTACATTATATAATAATAATATTTACTTCTACTAACTTTCCTTCAGTTTCGTAGACCTCTTTCGGCATGGTTTCGAATATCTCAATCTATCTGTTTATTATTAGTCTTTAAATTCTTTATTTTGAGCTGGGTAATTATTACCCTTACTTAACCTTCAATACATGTAGTTTATTGCTCATTTTGGTGTAGAATTAGTTTATATATATGTTATTTGTTTTAGTATGTCTCTGTCATTTATTCTTTTGTTTATCCTTTTTTATTTTTTAACTATTATTGTTGTTCATTTATTCATTCATTCATTTTCTTTTCGGCTTAGTCCCTTTATTAATCTGGGGTCGCCTCAGCGGAATGAACCGCCAACTTATCCAGCATATGTTTTACGCAGCGGATGCCCTTTCAGTTGCAACCCATCACTGGGAAACATCCATACACACTCATTCACACTCATTCACACACATACACTACGGACAATTTAGCTTACCCAATTCACCTATAGCACATGTCTTTGGACTTGTGGGGGAAACCGGAGCACCCAGAGGAAACCCACACGAACATGGGGAGAACATGCAAACTCCACACAGAAATGCCAACTGACCCAGCCGGGGCTCGAACCAGTGACCTTCTTGCTGTGAGGCGATTGTGCTACCCACTGTGCCACCGTGCTGCATATTATTGTTGTTGCCATTATTATTATTATTATTATTATTATTATTAATATTATTATTTAACAACCTCCTGTATTCCTGTATTTTGTTTATTACATGTATTTTTTTTATGCTCACTGTTATATGCTGATCGTCTACGTCATATTTTTCATGTTCACATAATTTCAAAATAAAATGATAAAATTTTGATGGAAAAAAATAATAGTATTTTTCAAAATTAGAAAGATTAGAAACTGTAGTGAGTTACTATTTTATTTTTAAAGTCGTCTTATTTGTTAAGTGGGGAAAAATGATCTCTAATTTAAACAAAACAAAACCAACCCATGATTCTCAGTTCATCCAGAAGCTGTAACATATGCAAAAGATGAACGCATGACGTTATCAAAGCAAACTGTCCTTGTTCAATGTCATTACTCTTGGCTGGAGTGTATAATGGTATGTAAGAGCCAGGAATAACTTGTGGTGGGCACGGCAGGGAGGAACGCGTTGTGCTGTTTGAAGGCAGCAGGGAGTGATCATTGGTAGCACTTTTATGAGTCTCCTCTGAGATGCTTCCAGTCTGAAGATTCAAGGACAGCAGCATATGGAGATGAGAAAGGGATATGCTAATGAGATGCCTATCGACACATTCAGAATCAGATGAGAGAACACACATGCAATATGCATTTAATTTAAACGTTCTTTACTTCTTAAAGGCTTTTTTTTGGGATGGGTCGTTTTTGAATGATGCATCCCAGAAATGTGATTCATTGTTGGGGTGACTCCTCCTTCATGATGCATTTTTCTTTATTTTTTTTTCGTCTGAAGGAGGCAGATCAACCCGGGACGTCATTTGCCACGGAAGTTCGAAAACTTCTAAAAGAGACCTTGAGTGTCCTCCAGGACGAAGGACAAATATTTCGCAAAAAGCGCACACAGGATGAAGTCTACAATGTATGCGCACACACACACACACACACACACACACATACACACTGATTACGTTTACATGGACATCAGTATCGAATTATTTGCCTTAATCTAAATAAGACAATAATATGATAAAGGTGTTTACATGAGTTGCTTTTTGAATGTTCCTTTCATGATCCCGTTTTACATGTTATAGCACATAATTCAATTAACGTCATTGCGTCACCGCGCTATCCACATTTCCTCTGGAGTTTCGTGTAATTTCGGGTGTTTCACTGTTAATCTGTCGACTTTAACACTTTCACTTTCATTCAGGAACATTTCATGCATGCCCCCCGTGACAAACGAGATATTGGATGCGAGTTTGAACTGCTGGAAAAGTGTTGTTTTGATGAAATTTGATACCATGCATTGTATGGGGAAAAAAACCCCTCCTGTCTCAAAATGCGTCGAAAATCCTTCATGACGGTAATAGTTTGATTGCGGTGTTTACATGTCTGTACTGCACTTCAATAAGGTGACTAAAATCGGCATACTCCACGTCTTAATCCGATTTCTGTTTAGTTCGGTTATGACCTTAATCAGATTAAATGACTCAAAAATCGCTGTTTACATGATAGACTCTTAATCAGAATATTGTCTTTATCGTATTAAAATCAGATTATTGGTGTCCATGTAAACGTACTCACTGTAGCATGTATAACCTCATAATAGAGAGAAAGCTGGTAAATTCAACCTCAGGAGACTCTTAACAAAAATTTAAAGAGATGATGTATAATATCTGCTTCCTAGACATGCTACTTATTTCCAAATAGGATTTTTAAAGAGGATTATAAACATGCGGTTTAGCCATAATGAGATGTTATGTATTACATAAGCCTCTAAAAACTGCTCTAAAATGTAATTATATTTCTGCTTTAGGTAACAGAACAAGACAAAGATCTTCATATAGCGATCAAGGATGTTTTACGGGAAGATACCAAACGGGAAAAATGTGAGCTTTTTCTTTTTTTTTTTTTGCATATTACTGTAGTTGTACATGCACTTAATATCACATTCTTTGGAATACTCGATTCTGATTGGTTAAAGGGATAGTTCTGTCAGAATTTACTCACCCCTTTACTTGTTCTGAGTTTCTTTCTCCTGTTCTTTCTTTCTCTTTCTCCTCTTCACACAAAAGAAGATATTTTGAAGAATGCTGGAAACCTGTAACCACTGACTTCCATTGTATGTGTTTTTCCTACTATGGAAGGCAATGGTTACAGGTTTTCAGCTTTATTCAAATTCTCTTTTTTTACCATTCAATATAATAAAGAAACTCATAAAGGTTTAGAACCACTTGAGGAAAGTGTGAGTAAATGTTCATATTTGGGTGAACTATCCCTTTAAGAACTGCATTCTTATGTTATGTCATTGTAATGAATGCTGAATTATATAATCGATGGTTGTCTCATTATTATTTTTGATTTAATTACAATTTTTTTAATTATTAATCTAAGTAATGATTATTTCAAAAGAAATCCAGGTCCGGTTAAATGAATGGAGGATTGGTCTCGTGTTGCTTGTTTTTGCAGATGCAGAGAAAGGATGCCATGTCCTTCATATACTGTCCAGCGTGAGGCAGCGCTACAGCCAGAATCTGAGTCGAGAGGTGCTGGAGGTTGCCCTGACTTTCTTAGAAAGCAACAGTGACATAATAAGCACAACAGAAGCACACTACATTGTTTTGTAGCATCATTTTTTTATAATAAATAATGCCATAAAACGAAATCATAATGTTTCAAAAATACAGTCATGAAGATAGAATATTAACAGTTTATAGAATCTTGTTATTTTTACAATGAATAATTAAAGACAAATATTTATTATTTGCTTACTTGTTGCTTACTTTTCTAATTGCGTACTTTTATAGGTCATTTGTTGTTATTAGAGATTACAGGTGACTGTTTAGAGAACTGCAACCAGCAGCTTATTGTTTGTGCTTTCACTCCTTTGCATGTAACATTAGACAGCGGTTCCCAAAGTGGGGATCGGGACCCCTCGCGGGACAATGCGGGTTGGGGGGTGGGAAGGGGGATCGCTTGGTGATTTCCAAAAATCTAATTCATTTTATTAAACTATTAGAATTACCATATTTTATCCATAACCTACAGAAGAAAAGAATAGTAACATAAGTAGTTACATAAAAAAACAACAACATGCAAATAAAAAGCCATCAACCTTTTGAATTTTTCTTTTAGTTTATTTATTAATTTTTTTATTGGATTGTGACCCCTGGGGTGATTTAAGTTATATTAAAAACACAGCAATAGCGTCAGATGCAGCAGATTGATTTTATGGCACCAGGTTAAACTTTCTGACACTTTTACAGCACTCACGTACATTAAAAATAAATACAGGGCATGCCTGAACATGGAGGATGGTCTCAGATTGACATTCTCCAAAATTAAATGACTTGGACCTATTGGCATGTGTGTGCCATTGCATGCAACCACCTCAGAGGATATTAGGGGTCGCCAGTCACTGGCATTGTTATTTTGGGAGTCGCGGGCTGAAAAGTTTGGAAACCCCTGACATAAGAGACTGAATGTGATGTAATACACCAATATACTCACAGCAAATTTCTTTGATGTTAAAAATAAGTTTGAAATACTGTGCAGCAATAAGCTGTTAACAAACATGTAAACACTGTACACTGCTTAAAGTTACATTATATGTCTTTAAAAAAAGTCTACCACGTTTTTGTAAATACAAGGTTTTGTTTTTTTTAAGTTGTGTTAGAAGCTGTTGACAATACATATAAATATATAAGAATTCTTACATGCAGCTCTTTTAATATGCAAATGGCCTTTTAATGTGTTAAATAATCAACAAATATAGAGATCTTATGAGAATTTTCTTTTTTTTCTAACCGTGACCTTTTATTTTCATTATATGGAAAATAATACAAATATTAAATAAACAAAAACATTTTGTTCTATGGAAGGAATTCATATAGGTTTGATACAATTACAACTTGGGGATAGTTCACCCAAAAAATTCATTAATTTACTCACCCACAGGTCATCATCGATGTAAGTACCTTTCTTCATTATATTTTTTTGTTGTTGTTGAATCCATGGTCCTTTGTGATTCTTATTATGGCAGTCAGTGGTTACGGGTTTTATTTATTTATTTTTTGAATCATACCGTTGCAACATACAACATTGCAACATACTGGTGTCTATAAAAACTGTCTGCAAGAAATTGAACGTTATTTTGGCTATTGAATTGGACTTGTTTGTATCCATTTATTTTCAATCTAAAAACAACTTTAACCACTGACAGCTATTATAAGAATCAGCAAAAAAATATTTTCTTTAATGTTTTAGCAAATAAAGAAAGGCACCTGCATCGTGGATGATCTGTGGGCGAGTAGATTAACTTAAATGATTAAATTAAATGATTTTTTGGGGGGTGAACTATCCCTTTAAATTATCAGTTTGAAACTGTAGTTGCATTCAATGACCAGAAGAAGTCACTATGAACAAATAGATACGTCACTGTCCATGAGATGAGCACATCTGTATCTATACCGCGTTCAGGTCTATTTATGCCCAGCATACGAGTGAGTGAGCAGTATGTATGAGTAACCGAAATCACGACCCTGTTCTTATTCATTTTAAAATGATGGATTGGACGCGCCGCCAGCAGACCTTCTGAAAATGTCTTATACATATTAAGACTATGCATTCATATCTATGGAGAGTTTAACATGACTGTACTTATCTATATATTCTTGATATCCTACATTTCACTGCATTATTTTCCATCACAGACTGATCCAAACAAACAATGCATTCTCTGTACAAATCCAGCTATTGTCTCACTTACCAAGCAAGACAATAATGTGAACACAACACTCGTTTTGTTCCCCCTGTAGAGGCTCTTAAACTGCAACAGAGCCCTTGTCAAGAAGCCCAGCCCCATTGCCCAAATATCCCAGTGTGTGCGCGCGCTTCCTGCCGAATGGACTTCGCGGTGAATGCGCTCCGGCCTTTATGACGCGCGCCGCGCTCACGTTTGAGGAGAATCCCCGACTTCAGACACACTACAAAAGAGACGCGCTCGCTCCTTTTATGACGCGTCGATCCGGATTCCAGAATGTCACTTTAGAACGCGTCTTGATTCGAATTCGAATTCGGCTTGAACGCGGCGGTCCGAGAATCCGCTCTGCGCTAGGAGAGAAATGGATACCGGGGTGATCTTTTCCTGCAGGGGGATTTAAGTTTTGCCTCATTTATCACTCGATATTCATATCTACATTACGTCAAGGGGGAATAAACGGACTGTGTGAACGGCCGGGCCGGGGGGCAACAATCGTTTGCTTTCACTGAGGCGATATTCTTCGCGCAGACGTCTTCGTGACTCCCTGTCCGTTTATTCTGACCACTAACGGTGCTTCCGAAGCCACCGTTTTCACAATGCAGTTCCGGACAGTTTTGGATGTAAAAGTGGTGGATGTGGAGAAGAGGAGGAATCCATCCAAACATTACGTGAGTTGGCTACCTATTCACCTTGCGTCCTTCTCGAACCTGATGCTGAGATACAGATAGAGAAAGACGCATCTGGATCACGATAAAGAACACTTCTGCGACGTCGTGAACGCCAGTTACGTTTACGTTGTCCTCTAAAAAGTATGGTCATTGTCATTAGCAGAGATGAGTCAGAGAGTTGCTATATGTTATTATTTTTTTATTGAAGGATAGTGCACGTATAAGCCATACATATACATCTGTGGTGCATGAATGAACACGGTTACAGTTTATTATATAAAAACAGTACAAACCAATCAAACAAAACAACTACCTCAGATTGAACAATCTCTACTCAACTATATTCACTTCACTTGACATTAAAGTGGTGGATATTTGCTTCATAGGATTATGTGTACAATACGAGCTCGTTATTAAATTGTTAAAACTTCACATCATTCATTACAGAATTGAATGATCACTTATCTGCAGGAAACATTAACTGCACAACTAGGATATTAGAAACATGAATTTTTGAAAAATGTAACAATGTTATATTGAATTGTAACCCTCTATACAAAATGAACAGTTTATTAACATCATGTATTTGAATATTTGTGCAACTCACTAATGATTCAGAGGAACTGGTCAGTGACTAAGGATGTTTGGTGTCACTTATGATTAAACTTTCAGCCACACACCCCTTTTTCCAGCAATTTAGGCCACAACTCCCTGAGTTTGGTGGCCTGAAGAAGTGGCCATATATGGCTGGAGTAGAAACATATGTATTTCCTGCAAAAGATGGACTCTGGGGTTTGTTTGAAATATTTATAAGATTTCGTGAAAGCATATGCTAGAAACTAGTTATACATAAATTATATAGGGTGCATTTTTTTTGAAAGCCAGCTTGTTGTACTGAATTGAATAATACCTATTAACATGCTTGTCAGTACCTTGCTTTGTGTTTTTCAATTCAATACAAATTTCCAGTTACCCAATTTTTCATTACTAATGACTTGATTCATATAACAGTTCAATTTGTGTATGTTTGGCGTGTCTTTCTTTAATGACAAAAGGAACCTCATAAATCTGCGTAAAAGCTTAACGGTCACGTTCTCCTTCATGATTTGAGAATGATCCAAAGAGTATCATGTGCTTCAGTGAAAGCAAATATATCTGACCTACTGTACAAAAAGTTCAGATAGTTAATGTTACCAATTAGCTTATTAGCTGACCTCTTTCTAGTGTGCATATCAAATAAAATATTTAAATATTTCAGTTCAAGTTAAAGGGATTGACATCCCAAGCCCAATTTGAACAGTGAACCAAATATTCTGTCATTCAGTAATTGTTTACATACTTTTGTTATGCTCTTCTTTCTTTTATTAGCCACAAACTGTCTTGTTCATATGGTAGCAAATAGTGAGCAGCATTTAAGCTTTTAAAGATACAAACACACCACAGAAGTGGTCCAGTGCGCACACAGTTTATTATGGGTAAACAGTTTATGTATTTATTCATTCATTTTATTTTTGGCTTAATCCCTTTATTAATCCGGGGTTGCCACAGCGGAATGAACCTCCAACTTATTCACCATATGTTTTACGCAGCGGATGCCCTTCCAGCTGCAACCCATCACTGGGAAACACCCATACACTCCCGCACTCACACACTACGGCCAATTTAGATTATTCAATTCACCTGTACCGCATGTCTTTGGACTGTGGGATAAACCGGAGCACCCAGAGGAAACCCACGCCAATACGGGGAGAACATGCAAACTCAACACAGAAATGCCAACTGACCCAGCCGAGGCTTGAACTAGCGACCTTCTTGCTGTGAGGCGATCGTGCTACCCACTGCGCCACCGTGACGCCCCAGTTTATGTATTATTTAATTAAAAAATATTAAGTTGACCATTGGTTTTGTGCATTTGTGAAAATTTGTTATCATGAAGGAAACATAAGTTATGAGATTTAATGCTACACAAAATACAAGACATGCACTTTTCTTTCCATCCGCTGTGTTTGTCGCAAGTCACATTCTGTCATCTGACAACCAGGTCTGGAGTAAATCTACTTTTTTGAGTTTTATCAATCTCTAATTTCTGAAAGAAAGGTGCGCTTTCCTGTATGGTCAGGATTATTGTTACGTTTCCATGAAATTTTGTTAACACTGCTTCCAAACCACTAAGAATATATGACATGTTGTATGTTTGTGTATTTAAAAAAATGTTACATTATGATGCTGAAATTATACACAAGCCCTAGAAAAATATCAGAATTTTGTGGATGAAATGAAAGAAGTGCGGACCAAATCCTGGATTAGTAATTAATAACCCTTAAAAGGGTTAGTTCACCTAAAAATTTTAATTCGGTTATAAATTACACTCAAAATGTTTTTTTTGTTGTTTGTTCAAACTACTTGTTTAAAATAAGCTGAAGCAACACTAGTATTAAGATTTTGTTGAGAAAACTAAATTTTTTTATGTTCAATCCACTTAAATTAGTTAAATCTGTAAACTTAACTTAATCGATTTGTGTTGGGACAATATGAATGAATTGTGTCGAACCCTGCATTTTTCTTGAGAATCTTTGTCAGAACACAAATTAAGATATTTTAGATAAAATCCGGGAGCTCTCTCATCCCCCATAGAAAACAATGGTCCAGAGATGATTTCAGAAGTCCAGAAAAAGTCCCAAAAACATTGTCAAAACACTCCACGTGACTTTAGTGCTTCAGTGAATCATACGAAGCTCCAAGAACACTTTTATGAAATATGACTTTGTTCGCCTATCTTCTCTCCTGCATCAATTCAGGGTGAGTGTTTATTACGAACAGCGCAACATATTGCTATTAGAGTCCGCAGTTCAACACAAGCATTGTATTGCCCATAATAACATGCACCCTGATCTGATATAGAAGACATTGGTGAACAAAGTTGTTTTTATGTTGTTTTGGCACACAAATGTGTTTATGGAGCTTCGAATGATTCATGGAAGTCACATTGAAAGTTTGGACAATGTTTTCTGGTTCCTTTTCTGGACTTCAAACTACTCTGGACCATTGCTGTCTATGCACTGTGGAAAATGTTGGGTTCCACAGAATCGATTTGTGTTGGTGCAACATGAAGGAATTAAGTTAACTTATTTGTTTTTACAATTTTAAGTGGATTGAACATAAAACAATTAAGTTGTCCCCCAAAAAATCCCAAGAATTGTGTGTTGTTTCAGCTCGTTTTAAATAAGTAGTTTTAACAAGCAGCAAATATATATATATATTTGAGTGTGGAGGATGAGAGAGCTCTCGGATTTCATCTAAAATATCTTAATTTGGGTTTGGAAGATGAAGAAAAGTCTTAAGGGTTTGGAACGACGCGAGGATGAGTAATTAATAACATAATTGAAATATTTGATAGAACTAAGACTTTAATCGTGGCTCATTTTAACAGCCAAATCAGCTCTTGACATTCATCAGTGGTTGTGTGGCTTTTTGTTTTGAACACTTTGTTAGACACGAGCCCATTGTCTGTTCTCTCAACTGCTCTCAGATCAGCAATAGTGCAACGTCCTCCCCCATAACTCTCTCTGGAGTCCTTGGCTTTGCCATAGATTCACTGCATTCTCTCCTGGGAGAGCAAGACTCCAAAATATGTATGCTCTATATCCCACAGGCTTCTATATACCGTAGAAAAGTGTGTAAAAAAAGAAAAAGCAGTTGTTCAGTCTCATTAGTAATGTTTGTCAAACAGCTGGGTATGCTTTCCTTTCGAGAGCGAGGGAGATTTGGAGAAAAGGAGGAGGGGAAATGTGAACCCACATGCCCTTGTTTTTAATCCCTAGACGTGGTCCGGCTTCCTCTGTTTGAATGGAAGATTGGCTGTGTTTAGACAAAGTGCAAAAACTCTTTTCCTTCATACAAGACAAGGTTCTGCTCTGATTTGGGATATTTCTTACGTGCATTGGTGGGATGATAAAGAATATACTCACCAATGCCTCGGAAAAGTAGTGCAGGTTTGTCATCATTAGTCAGCTGAGAATTTCATGAAGGACTAAGTAAAAATAGGGGGTCAGACGATGGAAAATGTCATGCTTCCAGACAGGAAGTGAGCACTGAAACACTCCTCCTAAAGGTGGACAGCAGTGCTTCTATTATGTCTTTGTAGGAATTGTGTGTGTGTGTGTGTGATGTTTTCTCACATACTCTCTTCATTAGCGAGCACTGGTTCCCAGCAGAGACCCACATGTCTGAAATGTGTTTGTGTGTGTGAGCGGTACGTGAAGCCACCTTGAGGCTCTCCCCAGACAATCTGCTGTCTTGTCAGCTTTTGTAAGTGACACATTTCCTTAGCGGTTTCCATCTGTTAAGTCCCTGTCATAGGCCACTACAAGACACAACATGCTATGAATCATTACTGTTTATTCTATCTATCTATCTATCTATCTATCTATCTATCTATCTATCTATCTATCTGTCTGTCTGTCTGTCTGTCTGTCTGTCTGTCTGTCTGTCTGTCTGTCTGTGTCTGTCTGTCTGTCTGTCTGTCTGTCTATCTATCCATTATTTTTTCATTCATTCATTCATCAATCATCCATCCATTCATTGTTCTTTCTATCCATCCATCCATCCATCCAT
>CAIGQV010019186.1:8266605-8279023 GCA_903798115.1 Danio jaintianensis | reverse complement strand
ATCCATCCATCCATTCATTGTTTTTTCATCCATCCATCCATCCATCCATCATTATATTTTCCATCCATCCATCCATCATTATATTTTCCATCCATCCATCCATCCATTGTTCTTTCATTGTATCATTTTATTGGTTAAAGCAGTAGTTTACACCAAAACAAACAAACAACAAACATCTTACAGTTAAATTATTCAAACGATATAACTTTTTCTTATAACAGAAGCATTTGAAGACTAAGCTGACATGCCTTATTAAGCTTTTTTGAAGTTACAATAGTTTTTGGTTGCAGACTGAACTAACATTCTGCATTTAGTACAAGTTAAGCTCAATTAACAGCGTTTGTAACAGAATGTTGATCATCACAGCAACAATGAAAATGCAACTTGTCACTGAAACAACTTACAATTGGGCCAATTTGTTGTGGATACATAAGCAGACTTGTGAAGCATAATTTTATAAAGCATTGCTTTGTTTTCCTGTTTAACTTCTGCTTTAATTGAGCTGGAAAGTCTTTCTCTGGGTTTTTATGGCTGTACACTTTACATTGTCATGGCAACAAAGTTGTAAACGTGCACATACTACTGTTCAAACATTTAGGGTTATTAAGTTTATGTTTAGGTGGCGCAGTGGCGCAATGGGTAGCGCTGTCACCTCACAGCTAGAAGGTCGCTGGTTCGAGCCTCAGCTGGGTCAGTTGGCATTTCTGTGTGGAGTTTGCATGTTCTCCCCGTGTTGGTGTGGGTTTCTTCCGGGTGCTTCGTTTTCCCCCACAAGTCCAAAGACATGCGCTATAGGTGAATTGGGTAAGCTTAATTGTCCGTAGTGTATGTGTGTGAATGAGAGAGTATGAGTATTTTCCCAGTGATGGGTTGCAGCTGGAAGGGCGTCCACTGCGTAAAACATATGCTGGATAAGTTGGCGGTTCATTCCGCTGTGGCGACCCCAGATTAATAAAGGGACTAAGCCAAAAAGAATATAAATGAATGAATGAAGTTTATGTTTGGTAAGATTGGAAAGAAGGGTTTTATGTTCACCAAAGTTGCATTTATTGGTTTAGAAATAAAGTAAAAAGAGGAACACTGTGAAGTATTTTAAAATTTAGTAATTTAAAACAACTACTTTCTATTGGAATATTTTTAAATATTAGCCTTTAACATTTTAAAATGTTATTTATCCCTATGATGGCAGTTTTGGATTTTCAGCATCATCACTTTTTGTAATATGTCGAGCTAATGTATATAAACCATTCTATGGTCTACAAATGTTGGGTTCCACACAATCGATAAGTTAACTTAATGGATTGAACATAAAACAATCAAGTTGTCCAAACGAAATATTAAGAACTGTGTTGTTTCAGCTAGGGCTGGGCGATTAATCGAAAAGTAATCAAAGTCGGCATTCAGAACCTATAATCGATCTAATTTTTCCAGGTTGATTTTTTCAATTACTTTCCGCAACGCGTGTGGAGTCATGTGACCCTGCTCCTTTAAGGCTGGTTTATTCTTCTGCGTCGAGCGCACGTGTATGGTCCCTCGTCGTGACTGACCATAGATATACTAGATGTCGCCTGGGCTATTGTTGTCTATTGGAAGGAATGCGTCAATAGAGCCGCCATTTTAGTACAGGGTAGCGCTCCTTTAAAATGAATGCAGGACCAAGGTGCAGTGGAGGACTGTGGCCATCCAGAGCCAGAGATGTACACATATATACATATATCTATGATCGGGAATTTTCCCCCGTGGTCAGTACGCAAAAAAAAAAAAAAAAAAAAATTCATTACGAAAATTATAATTTTACATCACTTTTCTACATCGATGGATCAGTGACGGCACGGGCATTGCCGATAAAGAGTGTGTGTTTGTGTGCATGGAAATGTATTATCCTCCCTCCCTGTTAAATTTGATCTAATCCGTGTCCTGAAACACACCCCCTCTCCTGCTTTCACTTCTCATTCTAACGGGGGGAGCGATTCGTTTGTGAATGAATCCCCGTTATGAATGACTCGTTCACTTAGCCGACAATAATACAAGTTTCTGGCACCGCAGCATCTTGTTGTCATATTTTCATTGTTTGCTTATTTTACTCAATAAAACTAGCATAAGCCTAGAATTCAGTGCAAGTTGATGCTACTTTGCCTTATGATCAGTGCAGTAAGAGACTGTATTATCATCAATAACGTTACTTGTTGAGCACAAAAGTTTGTAACATGTAAAAAACGAAATCGTACCTATGAAATGTTCTGCCTTTGTGCTTTGTTTTCTTTGTTTGCTCGTTACTACACCCGTAAGCAGCCCTAAAGTCCAGCATCTTCACATTGGCACACTGTCTTGACTAGTGCGGTTGAATGATGTTTGTCCTGGGAGCCCTGTACAAATATGGCGGCGCTATTGACGCATGCTGAGGGTCCGTATGCGATATCTAGTGTATATATCTATGGTGACTGACGCGCACCTCTCAAAAAGTGTAACTACACATCGCAACGATGCGTAGTGCAAGCTCTGTGATTGGTCAGCTTGATAGTGGTGACGAGCGTGGGCGGCGCGGAAAGCAACACGCAACGTGGGTCACTGCGATCACTTGATACAGAAGTATAAATTAGCAAGGCTGAGGCTGATTTCTACATCTGCTGCCACTTTGCAGCCACATCTGATCTCTGGTCAAGTAGGACGATGGACCCATTTTTGAGCCTTACTTTGCTCTACATTGACAATGATTGGAAGCTGCACCAGACGGCATATTTTCCATTACATTAAAATTATTATTTACATTAAAATATTTGTTTACAGAAGATGCAAGAAATGCACTGTTTAAAATATTATTTACAGGATATACAAGAGTTATTTTATGTAGAAGAGATACTGCTTATTTTCTACTTTTTTCATATGAAAAACATTGAAAATAATTTATTTTGTTTCCAAAAGTGCAAGTTATTCATTTTCATTTCATTTCACTGTTGGTTTTAGGCAATGTGTGTTTGAATTTCAGTTGTTCAACGCTGATGTTCAATAAATAATCATAGACAGTAGATAGTGTGTGTTTCCTTCAGTTATTTTAAAATCAAGTAATTTTAGAGCAGATTTACTGTACAAAACCTGTCAGTGAATTATGAGGGCAAAAAATTAAATGAATAAATAATCATTCATTAATATTAATCGAGTTAAAATGTTCAATTAATCAAGATTATTTTAGCCCAAATTGCCCAGCCCTAGTTTCAGTTCATTTTAAATAAGTAGTTACATTTTTTTTGAGTGTATATGCAACTGTATAGAAATCTTTATTATATAAATGCAAGTTGAGATGACTTAAAAATTTGATCATTCAAGGCAGCAAGATTTTTTTTATACAGTAAATATCTTTTGATAAATTGAAAGCATCCTTTCCAAATTAATTTTTTATTTTACTGAAAAAGTTGTATAACTTTACACAGAAAAGATTCGCAATCATTTTTTTCATACAACACTTTTGTTTTCATTGAACTATGCTTTTAAACTAAGCCCCTCCTTATCCCACACATCCTATACCAGAATTCACATATGTTTATATACTGATAAATGACTGCCTGTCTTTAATCTCCACGTTTTCATTTCCCCTCCTCTTCTCTTGTTCCTTGTCCAACATGACATCTCAGAGCCATAAAGCTCATTGCTCCTTTCTGTAGACTCGCTGTCTGCCCGCTTGCCAGTTGCGGAGCGAACGCTATTGCTTTCAGTGCAGCTTGATTACATCATAGAGAACAAATGATGCCAGAGCTGCCGGTGACAACATGTGTGGGCAGAAAGTGAAGGCCCTGCTACAGTATAGAGCAGCCTTCATGGGAAATGGCTTTCTCTCACACAACAACTAATGATGGCGTCACCCATAAAGAGAAATGATCTCGCCAAGGGGTTTCCTGGGATACTTTATCAGAATTGTATCGTATTCTCCACCCCCCACCCCCCCACCCCCTTTGCATTTAATAATGCTTTTCTGAGTTGGACAGAAAGCTTGAGTTTAAATTACACAAACTAATGACGTGTTTGTTTATGATGTTTTGTTTGGCTTTTTATTGCCTGGGACACTGGGTCCAGCTCTCTCAAAGGGCCCTGTGATGAAAGATGAGATTGTTGAGGGTGTTTGAAAGGCCACGTAGGTGTAATGGAGCTGAAAAATAGCAGTAAAATGTTCCCTCTCTGACAGTTTTGTCTACACACCACCGGTTACAGCGTTCGGTAGACACACACAAGCGCTCGCGGAGGTGGCGGACTATTCGTTCCCAGTATCTGACTTCTAAAAGTAATAATCAGCACTCGGTGGATGATGTATGACAGGTTTCGGAATATGAGTTTGTTACAGGGGGCGGCACAGTGGCTCAGTGGTTAGAACTGTCACCTCACAGCAAGAAGGTAGCTGGTTCGAGTCCTGGTCCTAGTTGGCATTTCTGATTGGAGTTTGCATGTTCTTCCCGTGTTCGCGTGGGTTTCCTCCAGGTGCTCTGGTTTCCCCCACAGTCCAAAGACATGCGCTTTAGGTGAATTGGATGAACTAAATTGGCCGTAGTGTATGAGTGTGTGTGAATGTGAGAGTGTATGGGTGCTTCCCAGTGCTGGGTTGCGGGTGGAAGGGCATCTGCTGTGTAAAACATATGCTGGAATAGTTGGTGATTGATTCCGCTGTGGTAACCTCTGATAAATCAGAAACAAACCCAAAGGAAATTAATAAAGGAATGAGTTTGTTACAGTTCTTAAATCTGCCAACGTTCTTTTTTCCCTCTTTTAGAATAAACCTGCACTGCATTAAAGCATTGTCAAACAAACAGAGACCATGAGTATGGCTCACTTTAAAGGATCATATTGTTTTTTTTGGTTATCCTTTTGTTCATTAACATTTTTTTTCAGGCTCTCGCTGAGACTTTGTATAAAACAAACAGTTGCTGCAATGTCCTTTCATTTATTTCATTGCAAAATATATGTAGAACTGCTGGTCAGTTTCACGCCTAAATTCTCAGATTAACTTCTTGGCATTTATTGATTTGGTAACACTTTACTTGAAGGGGGTGTTCAACAAGTTGTAAAGAAATCTGTGCTTTTGAAACTAAAGAAGATAGCAGAAATCAATGGTTTATTTTATTTAGCCTAACATGTTTACTGTTCCAAAATATTGTAAATAGTTTTTAATAAAATATATTATGTTCAATGGGATAAAAAGTTATTTTTTTACCCAGACATATTTTAGAGCAGATATTTTTTATCCATGGTTATCATACCATCAGAATGTTTTACCAGCTCATGCCTATTACAGATTGTCATACCAGTTTATAAGTAATGTAACAGAGTTGAACAGAACATAGGGACAGGCACAAAATGTATGTTTTTTTTGTATCACTGAAATTACAAATAACACAGAAAATAGATGTTTTATTAAAAGGTTTGTGTAACAGTAGAGTAAACACACAAAAATTCTAGAATCACACATATTCAGGCTTTGCATATGTCAGATTGTTCTGGAGTTGCAGAGTGGAAGGTGTAATCTTGGAAAATTCGAACATTGTAATATTTTATTTTTCTGCAATATATTTTATGATATGAATGCAATTTCACCAGATGACCTAGATATCTCTATTTGGAAAGAATTAATCATTTTAAATTCTGCAGGGGAGTGAATCATGCATAAAATATAAAAAACAATCTACAAACATAGATAAATACAATAGAGAAAAAGACAGCAGTTACATAAACACAGATTTTTAACAGTACTCAGATACAGTAATTGAATAATCACATGTAAAATAATACTGCGTTGTCTTAATTGAATAATTAATTCAATAAAAAATAATCATTATTAAAGTTACAAATGGTACAATTTCTTAGGCCTGAATGCTTTTAAAATCCTCATGCCCCAAAAACACATGCAAATAATAAACTATAATGCGATATCGATGCTGAAACGATATATATATGTAGCCATAGTGTAATCATGTGCTTCAGAAGAGGCGACTCGTCCCAGGATGCTCTGAAGGCCAAAGGTGTTGACATCTGTGCTGAGTTGACACTTTTTCATCAGCACTTCTCCAGGAAGCTCAGTGCACTCGAGTTCCACTTCCTGTACCGCATCCCTTTCCGGAAGCTGGGATGTGCATGTGCGCTTGTACGTAGGGAATAGGGTGAAGAGGGTGACTGGCAAACTGGAAATGACCACAACAAAACTGCAAAGGAAGTCGAGAGAATGAGGTTCACATAGATCATTGTTGACCATAATGCTCAGTGAGAGGGATCAGAAAGCTACCTTTCATCTTTTGCTCCCTCTTCCCTGATCTGCATATTGTCTAATTAATGATTTACAAGATTATCTCTTCCTGGGGGAAATTCCCTTTCCAGAATCCCATTACCAGTGGACGCGCCTGCAGTTTCACAGCTTAAACTGTGCAGTAAACGCTCACCCCTCGAGGCCTAGGCTTGGAGCTATTGCCAAATTTGCAGCGATAGGAGTACATTTAGAGCACTTGTTAGCCTTTGAGCTTGTGGGTCTTACTCTGGTGCTGTATCCAAAATCACCCCCTATACCCTTATTCACTTTTTTCTACATTAGTCCACTAATATAGTCTACTTTAAGCGCAGAATTAAAAGGAGTGAGTGAATTCAAACACTGGAAGGGATGCTGTTTTGCTTGTGCTTTGCTGGTTGATAAATCCCTCAGATGGATTTGATATTAAACTTCTTGGTCCAGACCCTGTGATTTAACAATTTAGATTAAGTTAACAATTAGGATTATTGCACACTAAATCTGCAATTCAGTGAATTCTGAAATTCAACCTCACGTTGTGTCAATCGTATTGACACACTGCCTCTGAAACTTTCATCCATCATAAAACAATTAAAATCAGGTTCGTTTGTTTAATGTTTTTTTGCATTAAAAAAAATAATTTTGAGAGGTGTTTTGACAATTCAGGGTCACTTTACAAGCGAAAGGCAAAATCCAAAATGGCGTTGGAGAAACTAATCCTATATATATAAACTAATTATATATAATATAATACAAATGTTCTGTAGTTTATTGTATGCTAGTTTGTCGGCGCGGTTGTGTGTGTGTTTGCGTGTGTCTGTCTGTCTCTCTGTACCTTAGAGGATGGGATGAACCCAATATTTCCTCTCTCATTTCTTTTGTTGTCTTCAGGGAGAAGACAACAAAATCATCTTCACTACTCGAAGACTCAATTTTGTATTGTTTTGCAAATTATTTCACAATGGATTAATTAAAACGCATAAGGACTTGTGTGCAAGGTTTGAGTGCGTGATCTGAAAATAAATAAAATGCATATCAGTGCGAAATGCATATCAGGACTTCAGTGTGCAAAGACCTTTAGAAAGCTGTCTATTCCTAATGAAACAATGTATTTCGATTTCTGTCACGTATACAAATGTAAACATTAATTAAATAATATTTTATTTTGAAGCTTACACTGATAGGATTTTGTTGTCGATGCCCTCTTGTGGTCAGACACAGAAATTAATTTATCACGGTGCATTGTGGGATTAATTGAGTGCACTTCAGAACGTCCATTATGCTTACGGACACCACTAGATATGGCTGCTTTCTCAAATAGTGAAATATTTAAGGGTATAGGGGAGCGATTTCGGAAACAGCCTAGGGCAGGGGTCACCAAACTCGGTCCTGGAGGGCCGGTGTCCTGCAGATTTTAGCTCCAACCCTAATCAAACACACCTGAAGCTGCTAATCAAGCTTACTAGGTATACTTGAAACATGCAGGCATGTGTGTTGAGGCAAGTTGGAGCTAAACCCTGCAGGGACACCGGCCCTCCAGGACTGAGTTTGGTGACCCCTGGCCTAGGGGATAGTGTGTTGTTTTAAGCTATTTATTTTCCACAGGTAGTCTTTAGTTGTAGATTTAGAATGCAGAAATACGTTTTAGCAAAATATGCATCATGTCCAACACAGCCTCATTGGAAATACATGCTTCAGACTACATACATTTTTGTGATATTAAAAAATGTAGTTAATACAAACGTTTGACTGTAGTTTTTAGGTAAAATGAATGCTACAAGGTAGTATGACCCAAACAACTTTTGTTCCTTTTCACACTAATGATATTTTAGGAAAATATAATCGACGAATAAGGACTTTTTTTTTCATCAGTTCCAAATAAATACTACAAATCAACTTTCTATGGTTTGTAATCAAATACATATAATTAATATATATTAATACATATAATCAATTACATATAAATAAATATATATTGTTTGTAGCTTACTTTGTATGGAGTTGTACTTGTGATGCAGAGTGCTTGTTTTGAGTCCGGTGAAGCAAAAAGAGGTAAAATCAAGGTAAATCTACATGGTTACAATGCACTTTTCTATTCAGTTTGCTTTTGAAAACACTAATGGTTGCGTTTAGGGATGGGTTAAGCTCAGGGGTCACTAGGTGATCCGCATGACAAGTCCCGCCCTCTTATGAATGTGTACGAGAAGAACGTGTATCTGAAACATATTACAAAAGCACCCTTAGTAACGTATTGCAGATTTGCAAAAATGTAGACAGCGCCTTCTAGTGGATTTGTTATCTGAAACGTGCAGCAAAATATAACTGGAGCAACGTATTTTACGTTTTGCAAAAATGTAGCCTGAGACACGTTTTCCAATGCGCCTGTGTCGATTACATTATAGGTTTTGACAATTATTTTTGTAGGAAATTTGTTGTGTGATGCTATTATAGTATATAATATTGTAGTATAATAATATAATAGTACATTTTATTTATGTGCTTTTCTAAAAAAAACTTTGACAAAAGTTCAGTGCGTCCTTTTTTTATTTTATGTTTATTGCTAACACTCACTTGAGTACAATCATACAATATTTCAAGTTACGTTTGGGTCTAGGTATGTGCCCTTTAGTGACATACAATTTACATACATTATTGCCAGGTGTACTAACTATACATAGTCAACTCAAATTTTGTTAAATTATAGACCATTTCAATATGGCGATATCATTGGTCCATAAATAGTTCCTGCTTGTCGTAAAATCTATTTCAGAACTGTAAAAAGAGGCGATTCAGCCATAAATAATGTTAACAAAACATTACAAACGGCTGTCAATAAAAAATAGTATCAATATGTGGAGCTTTCTGGATTCTCAGTAGCTTTGGAAATGAAAGGTCTGAAACAGGAAATACATTTGGACCATTGTTATTGTTTACATCTCTCAAAATGGTCTATAAAAAGAAAAATAGCATTAAAAAATTATAATACAAAAACTATTTACATTCAGGATGAGAACATGTCGTAATATAATTCCCTCCAGAATAATCTTAAATGACCACCTTCATTGTACATATTGGTATTACACAGAATACATTGTGAATATATATAACCATATACGTACAGTATACACACATGAGCATATATTTATCTATCAGTTGAGCATGTTGTATTTATTTATAGCAACAAATTCAGGTCTTCTGTCTGAAATATATTTAACATTTCCTCATTTTACAAACATTTTCCCAGGAGTATATCCTTCTTTAAGTTGACTACAGAAGTGATTTTTCTATTGCATAAATCTCAATAGTCAAGTTCAAGACTTTTAGTTTTGTTCAGTGTAAACTCAGGTTGGTTTTGATCTGGTTTGCGTGTCATTCTCTAATTTTAGTGATCCTTCACCTCTAAAATCCTTATACTTAACCTTTAAGTCTTAAAGAACTTAAACTGCTTACTCAGCATAAAGAATAGAAGTGTTGCTGTTTTCACATCACAGATTTTAACTCTTCAACTCGCTGAAATACCGTTTTTTTTGTGGCTATGAAGGCACTATGGTTGGAAATATGGTAGATGAATAGTCTTTTATGTGTCTCTTGAAATAGTCTCTTTAGGCGGGGTTGAGTTACTTTAGTGGCGAGGCCTCTACTTTAAGCCCCACCAAGACTTCAAACTTGAACAGCCCTCATCCCTTTCTTCCAAGACAAATCTGAAGACAAGACGTCTGCTTTTCAGTAAGTTTCTCTGGCTTTACAGTTCGTCTCTTTATGTCATTTTTTCTTCTTAAAAAGTGGCAAACATGTTTATTATGAAACATGTGCTTCAGTTGTCTATTTTGCTGATGTTAATCTAATTTGTTATTATAAAAAAAGTTATTTTACTTATGATTATCATGATCATTTGTTTAGCATTTTTCAGCAGTATAAAATGTGTAGAGCCAAACCTGTGAAATTTTTTAGTCAGTAGAGGATGTGCTTTGTTTGCTTTGAAGATTAATGTTGAATCTGCAGGTTTTTGAGTTGCTTGAAGAGCTCTTTTGTGTAGCATCTCTCATTGGAAACAGAAGGAGGGCTTTCTTCACCCGTGATCAGATATAGAATTGAGTAAATTGTTGAGTGTGCTCTTTTCCTTGTATATGTATGTTCGGTGTCTTCAAGAATCTAGCTGCTTTTTCTTAATATTTTTTACAAACTCTGTCATTGGATAATTGTTTGGAAGAGATATTCTCCATTGTGTAGCATCAAGATCTCTTGTAATCAGAACTCTTTGTTGTGTTCTTTTCAACGACATCAATGGACATGTTCAAATTCAGCGTCGGAGAACAGATGTTGTAAGCAAAAGGCTCTTTTAAGCACAAGAAACATTGCTAACATGTTAATCTTTGATTGCTTAAGATGTATGAAGTTCTCATTACTTGAATATTTGCTTTATATGTGTTTTTATTTCAGGAGAAATAGAAATAGATACAAATCAGAGGACTGTTGAAATGCATTAGATGCATAAAGGTTGAATCCAAATAACAGCTTAGATAATTCTGTTTTGAAAGAATTTGGTGAGAAATGTGGGAAGTCACTGACTTTGAGCACAGTGTAAGAATTTGTTGAAATTGTATGCATAGAAATGGCACTGGATATAGGTTACATTTATTTATTTGTTTTTACTGTAGATGGAACAATAAGTTTATTAAGGGGATTTTAATTTATCCTTTTGGTTAATTTTGATAAAAGGTTTAGTTTTAGTAGTCTGGAATGGCTGGTTTGCCTTAACTAATTGACTTGCAGTACAACTGATAAATAATATACAAATAATAAAAAAAAAATATATATATTACTGTTCATTATTAAGTGATATTGGGTTAATTAGACAGTATTAACGTGATTGCACTTACACTCTAAAAATGCCGGATTGTTTCAACTCAAATTGGTGTAACATTGAACTCCTTGTACTCCAGGGTGTGTGGATCTGGTGTCTGTTGTAAGTAGGGCTTGACTGTTCAAAATCTGCTGCCACCTGAGTTGCTAGGGCATTACTAAGCAGTTGCTAGGGTCTTCTGGGTGGTTGCTAGGTGGTTCTTTAATTTTATATGTCATAAACCTGTTTGCTTACACTTGAATGGCAGGCAAGGAGTGAATACACAGTGAATACACTGAACATATTATAAAAAAATACTGTGTATTAAATGTTTAACTCTAGAACTATGGAGGTGGTCATTTTGACATTTAAAGAAAAAATGTAGTCATTTAATAGCTCTTTTAAAATGTGGCTCAGTGGTTAGCACTGTCGCCTCACAGCAAGAAGGTCGCTGGTTCGAGTCCCGGCTGGACTTGTTGGCATTTCTGTGTGGAGTTTCCATGTTCTCCCTGTGTTGGCGTGGGTTTGCTCCGGCTGCTCCGGTTTCCCCCACATTCCAAAGACATGCGCTATAGGAGAATTTAAATTGACCTTATTGTATGAGTGTGTGTGTAAATGCGAGTGTGTATGGATGTTTCCCAGTACTGGGTTGCAGCTGGAAGGGCATCCGCTGCATAAAACATATGCTGGAATAGTTGGCGGTTCATTCCGCTGTGGCGACCCCTGATAAATAAGGGACTAAGCCAAAGGAAAATAAATGAATGGATGAAAATGAAGCCCATATTGCTATGGTACCCTGACTTTTCCTAAATGCATGTATATTTCATTCTAAAATTGTTATTTTACTAAAATTACAAACATAACAGAGTTCTCAGTAGTTCTACCTTGAATGCATGGCCATAACATGTTCACTACATTCTCCTGTGCTTTTGAATATGCATGCATTTGTTACCTAGCAACATTCTGCTAACAAAAACATACATTTTTGAAAGTCAAAACAACACTTTACTCTCACGCTTCCTGGACAAAGCGAGGTAAGCACCTTCGGTATTAGTCAGACTAGTATCCAACTGTACACAATTATTGGCTATATTACAAAAAAGATATATATACTATTTATTCATTCATTTTCCTTCGGCTTAGTCACTTTATTCATCAGGGGTCGCCACAGTGGAATGAACCGCCAACTTATCCAGCATATGTTTTACACAGCGGATGCCCCTCCAGCTGCAACCCAGTACTGGGAAACACCTATACACATTTACACACACACACACACACACACACACACACACACACACACACACAAATGCTCC
>CAIGQV010019186.1:8251022-8266505 GCA_903798115.1 Danio jaintianensis | reverse complement strand
ACACACACACACACACACACACACACACACACACACACACACACACACACACACACACACACACACACACACACACACACACACACACACACACACACACACACACACACACACACACACACACACTAAGGCCAATTTAGTTTATTCAATTCACCTATAGCGCATGTCTTTGGACTGTAGGGGAAACCGGAGCGCCCGGAGGAAACCCACTTAAACATGGGGAGAACATGCAAACTCCACACAGAAATCTCAATAAAAGCTTCGAATTTAAATATGGCGTGACAAAAATTCAGTATGGGATGGAAAATTCAGAATGATGCTATGGAAATTCTAGTAATTATAGTTCTATAGTTCCAGTGTTAATTAGCAGAGTTCAATCAAAGACTCTCAGGCATTTCCCATTTTCTAAACAAATATTTTGAAAATGGTTTAGAACAGACACTTTACTCAGAAATGGACATCCCGTTGGCTTAAGTTGGTTCTGTTTCAGATCTATTTTCACTCTGTGGGACAGTGAAGTTGCGCTTGATATTTTGGGCGTGGGCTTTTAGCTGTCCTGTTTTCCACTCGGGTTGCCATGAGGATGACTCCATCAGCCAATCAGGACAGAGATTGGACGAGTTTGTATCTTGCACAAGCAGAGAAAGACACGACTGAAGCTGCTCTCTGTGGTGAAATTACAAATTACAGTTGGGTAAGGAAGGGCAGAATCAGCAACCATACATGCCAATCCGGTCAGGGGTCTTTAAATAACTCCTGTTGGCAAACATTCTCCCGCACACACACACAGGAACACAAGGAGTATCTTTTTAGCACATGCTTTCAAAGAAAGACTCTTCATGCACTCTATCTCACACTTTTCCAGGCACGCGGTGTGTGATAAGCATGCATCTGTTTGGATAGCTGCACACACACTGTGGGAAACAGCGTGAGGTGGTTTAGTCAAGGCCGTTTCCCAGCATTCAGCTAACAGAGGAGGCACTTTAACCTGGCACAATGCAAATACTCACGAGCATGTTAACCGTCTGTCTCACAGCACAGGTCAGAGCCTCCTCTATCAGTGTCTCTACTGCTCCGCCACAAAGATCTGCCTGTTTCAAATCACAGCAGTCGTATTTCATTACTCACTCAAAAGCTGATGGTGCTTCCCACTTTATGGCCCGTGACATAATCTTTGATACATGGAGATGTGATAAATCAAATGGCTTGCTTGTCTAATAATTGAGGCTGGACTCAATTGGTCTAAACATAATGTGGAAAAAAGCAGTGTTGGCTACCATTTGAAATGAGTTTCTATCGCAACAGATGTCAAAGTGTCTCACTGCTTGCTCAGTCCTCTGGGTTTGCTGCTAGTTTGAGCGTTTCTGGAAACTGGATGTCGAACGACTCCTTCGTTTTCACCGCAGGCACTGTAGAAGCTCATTTAAAATGCTTGGTTTTGCTAGTGCTTTGGTTAGCTGTTAGCATGTTGCTGTGTGGTTACTGGATGTGTTGCTTTTTGATTTATACAAATTGTTTAGATGCAAAATGCAGTGCCATGATTTTACACAGCGTTAGGTTTGTTAGTGTGTTGCTATGTGCCCATTTGAAAAAATACTCTAGTAAATACTATAGTGTTTATGAAACATATACTAAAGAACTTGAATGAATCTGTTGTGGTAATTCTAACATTACAGCAATAGTAATATAAACAAATAACCCAATATTGTATTTTTCTACAACTATAGGGTATGTTATACTACTATAATACATCATCGCTTACCGTAGTTAAAACTAAAGTACACTACAGTGTTTATCAGTTCACTATAGTTTATACTACACATGCTGTAGCATTCATTAAGTGTTGTAAATGCTGTAATATATACAATGTAACACATTTTACTATAGTATGGTTCAAAAGCACTTTATTTACAATAAATTACTATACAATTTTTTCATATGGGTGGTTGTTAGGGTGTTCTAGGTGATTATTAGAGCTTTGCTAAGTGCATCATGTTAGGTTTTTTGTAGCTATGCTAGGTTCCACGATGTAAGGGTTGCTAATGTGTTCCTGTGTGGTTGCTAAGGTCTTCTGAGTGATTATTAGTATTTTTCTGAGTGCAAATCTTGATGCCACAATGCTAGGGTTATTGCTGTGTGGTTGTTGTAGTATTCTGAGTGATTGATTGTGCTTTGCTAAGTGCAAAACTTTGAGCCTCCATGTTAGGGTTTGTGTTGCTATGCTAAGTTGCACAATATTAGTGGTTTTAAGCATGTTTCAGGGTTATTACCATGGTGTTTTGGCTGGTCACTAGTACTGTGCAAAGTAAACTTTGTGCCACAATGTTAGGGTTTGTGTTGCTATGCTAAGTTTCAAAGTGTTGAGAATTGTTAGCATGCACGCTTCTAAGTGATTGCTATGGTGTTTTGGGTGATTGTTAGTGCTGTGGAAAGTATACAATTTTGTGCTACAATGTTAGGGTTTGTGTTGCTATGCTAAGTTGCACAGTGATTGCTAGTGCTGTACAGAACTTTGTGCTACAATGTTAGGAACTAAGTTGTTATGCTAAGTTATGCAGTGTTATAGCATTTAATCTGTTTCAGTGTGATTACCGTGGTCTTCTGGGTGATCGCTGGAGCTGTGCTAACTACAGAACTTTGTGCAACAATGTTAGGATTTTAGTTGTTACGCTAACTTACACAGTGTTGGGATTTTAAGCCTCTTTCAGCGATCCTTTCAGGGTTTGTTAATAAGATTGTTGTTAGCTTGTTGTTATGTGTTATAGCTATGGTTGCTAAGAATGCTATGTAGATAGATGTAGTATATAGTTAGCTCCTGACTTAGAGCTCTTCCTCAGAGTTTTTGTCTTGTTTCTAGTCCAAATATCTAACAATTCATAAATCGAAAAAGATTTTCCAGACAAATAAAATATATTTACTTGTTTTAAGACATAATATGCCCAAATTAAGTGAGTTTATTCTTAAAACAAACAAAATAATCTTGTTTTCGCTTTGAAAAAAGTAACATTTTTATTATTATTTTTCCTTCTGCTATTCTCCTCTTGACATGCCACACAATTTCTGTTTTGTCATGCATTATTATTGATGATTTAAGATGAGTTAAGCACAGAATTGAGAGTTTTAAAAAAAATTAGCAGTAGTAATAAATTTAGAATTCATTAATAAATGTATTAACTGTTATTTATTACAATTTTTTAGTTTACCATGGTAAAAAGATACGCAATGAAATGCAATACTTTGCAAGACGGCACAAACATGTAGCAATGTGTGTGTTTTTTTTCCTGATTAATTATTTCTTGCTAATCTAGCATGGACAAAACTAGCAATTTCATACCCATAACATTCAAAGACACCCATTCCAATGTGCTTCATGCATGTTGGCCATTTGACAGGAGATCACCAGAGATCACAGCAAAACTCAAAAGCTGTTAGATCCCAAGTGTCACAAACACAGCTTTTCAAACACTCCTCCAGGATCAGCTTAGACATGCTGCTCACAGTGGAGGAGACCTTGAATGAGCCTGACGTTACTGAGTTTAGACCCTGGAGAAAAGATGTCAACACACTGTCCTGCAGACCACAATTGGTGGGGTAATTTATTCTAAAGCTTTATGCTAGAGAGCTGTGGTTGAAATATTATGCTGACATGAGCCTGTAATATTAGAAATACACTGCAAGGGAAATGCACTGCATATAAATCAGATGTATCTTAGAGTAAAAGGAATTAAATTGGTTTGTTTTGTCCAGTTTTGCAGTCAATCTGCACATCACAGCTTTGGAGTGTTTTAGCGCTGGAAACTACTAGATGTGAAGAAAATTACAAAGTATTTTAATTTGTTTTAGAGAGGATTCAAAGTGGGATCATTTGAATATGTAACACCTCTGTAACACCTCTCTTTATCTCTCTGCATTGGTTACGGGTCAAGGCTCGTATCAAGTTCAAATCATTGATGCTTACTTACAGAACAGCCAACAATTCTTTGTATAATTAGCGCTACTTTTTGAGTTTTGCCTCTTGTTGAATCACTGAATGCCTTCCCAATTGTAAGTTGCTTTGGACAAAAGCGTCTGCTAAATGACTAAATGTAAATGTAAAATAAAATGTGCAATTTGTGCAATACTTTAGCATCACCAAATGATACCTTTTTTTTTTTTTTAGTAAATCGTAAGTTTTAGTCAATTGTAATAATTTAAATATGATTTCATTGTTATGGTTTCAGTTTTTAAATTAATTTTTTACATTTTTAGCAGTTTTTAGGACAATGCTTGATTTACAATTAAAAACATTCATTCATTTTTCTTCGGCTTAGTCCCTTGTTTATCAGGGGTTGCCACAGCGGAATGAACCGCCAACTATTGCGGCATATGTTTTACACAGCGGATGCCCTTCCAGCCACAACCCAGTACTGGGAAACACTCTCACATTCACACACACACTCATACACTACGGCCAATTTAGTTTATTTGATTAACCTATAGTGCATGTGTTTGGACTGTGGGGGAAACCGGAGCACCCGGAGGAAACCCACACCAACACGGGGAGAACATGCAAACTCCACACCGAAATGCCAATTGGCCCAGCCGGGACTCAAACCAGTGACGTTCTTGCTGTGAGGTGACAGTGCTAACCACTGAGCCACCGTGCCGCCCCTCAGTTAAAACATTCATCAGAAATTTAGAAAAGTAATGGAAAAGTAATCAGTTACATTGATAAAGTAACTTTCCCAACACTGAGTAGTCTTTTGCGGCTCTTCGAATGCATTCAGCCACATGATACTAAAAGCAGTCTAATCAAATGGACTTTCAACTACCTCTGAAAGTGGTTGAAAGTGGACATCTAAAACATTTTAGACCCAATTTATGCATGTATTAAAAGTCCAATTACCTGAATGATGAAAACACATTTCATGGTAAACAGTTCTGTTGTTGTGATCTTCTAGATATCCGAAGCACTTATACTCCAAATCTTGTGTCTTTCCTTTGATGTAAATAGCTTTTTTTAATATATCATTTTATTGAGTGCCAATTGACACATTAGTGAATTGAATGAAAAATATAGGTATGATGTATGATATGTATGAACATAGCAGTGTCATGAAAGACGGATCAAGCATATGTCCTGTGTTTAGAGGACAGAGAAAACCGTCCTGAATGGGGTAGGGGGCAGAGACACTCTGCAATTGTCCTATCCAGTGGGAAATGGCTATGAACAGGAGTTCCCCTGGTCTCTCTCTTCCACATGAAGTCATATTGTCTGTCGGTGGCCTTGTGGAGGAACTAAACTTCTGATCTTCATTTCACATGAAGGACAATAGTGCTGCATTTGTTAGGAATTGTGCAGGAAATACTGACTATACACTGCTGTTTCCTGACCACTCAATGCTGTTTGTAGATGTAGAGTAGAGTTGTACCCTACTTTATTGGCGTAACGACTTGTGTTTGATATGTTTTAAAGAAGGCATGAGAGGTTGAAAGATCAAAACAAATTATAAAACAAAATTATAATAAAATACATCTGCAATTATTAGGATTAATTTAACTTTTTCATATTTTTATTTAAAATTATATTAGGAAAACAATGTATTTTTTTATTTAACAAACCTATAACCACCTAAATCAATGCTTAAAAATCAATTTTGAGTCATTTCAGGTCAATTGCCATAGAAATACAGCATATTTCAGCTTTATATGGTTTCACCAATGGAATCACTTGATGCATGTGCTCATGAATTTCCATTTTATTATAGCTGTTTTATTACAGCTGTCCAAATGCAAAAGTTCATGTTTTTTTAATAAGTTAGATCTAGGCAATCCAGAAATTTGTGCAATGCTGGTTTCATTGACATTTAGCAAAAACGTAGAACTACTTTGCATAAGGGGGTTTTTAATTAATGTCAAATATTTAATGAAAGGTATGATTGACAGCAGTGGTTCTTCAGAGTTGTTCAGAATGAGCAAATGTATTTTGCATTCATTCATTCATTTTCCTTCAACTTAGTCCCTGATTATCAGGGGTCGCCACCGCAGAATGAACCACCAACTATTCCTGCATGTGTTTTACGCATGCCCCAAACCATTTCTTTAGATGAATATTTTGTGCATGCAACATAACGAGGTGTAAAACTCAGTATAGTGTATAAGCTCAGTAGTTTTCTTGAAATGGTTCGTCCTTTAACTTTGTCTAATAAGTGCACAAATTTCATTGGCTGGTGGCAGCCATGCTTTTTAAGCTTTGCTAATGCCTTCATCTACTGTATATGGATGGCCCAATGGACAAAGACACAGAATGGCAAATCTTAAATCATTTGGACAAATGGTTCCAAAGTCAGCCATTTTTATGTATTCTTCCATTTATAGCACAACCACATGGGCAATTTTATATACAGACCATTTATAGTGTAGTGGATTCTGATTGGCTGTCAATGTTTTTATCATTCACTAAGTAAAAAAAAAGTTCTGTAACAGACTCCAGTGATGGTGGACTTCTCTATACTTGTATGGATGATCATGAAAACTTTATAGTTATTGTTTTAGTTGTTATTCTTTTAGGCCTCCATACTGAAATGCTTAACTAAACAAATCTAATTATCTTCCTTGTCTTTTTCCCTTTCAGGTGTATCTCATCAATGTCACATATTCTGACTCCACATCCCACATCATCTACAGGAGATACAGTAAATTCTTTGACCTTCAGGTATGCTTGCTTAAGTTTAAAGTTCTTGTGAAATTAAAATTTACATTGTTTGCTTTGCTAGCTCACATTGTTATTCTTTAGGTGAACAATGAATCAGTGCAAGTTCAGAAAATTTTTGTTTTGGTAATCTTCAATCAAAGTCTGAACATTTGCTTCTGTTTTTGGAATGGCGGTGCTTCTCTGTTGACATCAGTTTGACGGCTTCAGCCACAATATTCTAAGCCACGCCCCTCTTACCGTTAGTTTGCTACAAGGGAATGACATGCAAAAAGAAAGCTCCGGCCCCTACTCAATATTCCGTTTTATTTGGAAGTACATCAACACACTGAAATGACTTTAACAGCTGAAAAATCTACTTTCTTCCATTTTTAAATGATCTTATACAAGCCAGGCTTACACTAACATACCTATTTCTTTCAATTTCTGACTTTTACTTAATTTGATTAGCACCACACATTAATAACGGTGCATTTTTTATTCCCAAAGCAGTAGCAAGTTAAATATTAAGGAGAAGAAAGAATGTGATATGAGCTTAATGCTGTTTAATGTAGCGTGCGCTACTGGCCTCAGTAGCCGAGGGGTTGTGCTGAATGACATTTATGGGTGTATTTTACAAATAGAAGTCTAACTCTATGACGGAGCTCTCTGGACACCTTGGCCAGTAACAGTATTTGCTTTGGAAGCAGAATGGAGGAAAGCCTTCAGGTGCAGCGGGGCCCTTCTGTAAAGTCTGGGAAGAAAGAGCATGTGTGTGTTGGTGTGTGAGAAGGACGTATTGGGTTGAGATGACTGTGCACATTTAGTTGCAGTGTAAGCATGTTTCTTTGAACATATCTGTGCAGTCGGTACAGTCTGACTTTCAATAGTTTTTTTGTAGATACAGTTCAAGTCAAATTTATTAGCACTTTCCTTTGCTAATAAATTTATAATTAAAATTATTCTTTTTCAAATATTTCCCAAATGATGTTTAACAGAGCAAGGAATGTTTCACAGTATGTCCTATAATATTTTTTCTTCTGGAGAAAGTCTTAATTGTTTTATTTCGGCTAGAATAAAAGCAGTTTAAAATTTTTTGAAAACCCTTTTAAGGTCAATATTATTAGCCATTTTAAGCAATATTTTTTTCCGATTGTCTACAGAACAAACCATCGTTATATAATAACTTGCCTAATTAACCTAGTTAAGTCTTTAAATGTCACTGAATGCTAGTATTTTGAAAAATATCTAGTAAAATATTATGTACTGTCATCATGGCAAAGATAAAAGAAATCAGTTATTAGATATTAGTTATTAAAACTATTATGTTTAGAAATGTGTTGAAAAAAATCTTCTTTCCATTAAACAAAAATTGGGTTAAAATATACAGGGGGGGCTAATATTTCAGGACGGCTAATAATTCTGACTTCAACTGTATATACTACTGTTGAAGTTTGGGGAGGTAAGATTTTTGATACTCTTTTTATCTGCATTCATATGAAATATTGTGAAACAGTACAGTGTAAAATATTTTAAAATGCAATTTATTCCTGTGATGGCTAAACTAGATTTTCAGCAGCATCACTCAAGTCTTCAGGATCACATGATGCCTCAGAAATCATTTTAGTATGCTGGTTTGTTGCTCAAGAAGCATTTCATCAGTTTTGAAAAAGGTTATGCATATTTTGTTTGTGAAATCAGTGATACAGGTTTTCTTTGATAAATAGAAAGTTCAAATGAATATTTTACCGAAATATTTACTGACTATCACACTTTTGAACAATAATATTTTTCATGGTAATTATTTTATTTGCATGTACTGTAGTAATGTACAATAACCGTTTTGGTGTACACCATAAAAAAATTAATAGTTTCTGAGCATCTGGGAAATTTAAATGGCTCATGCTAATACTATAATATTCTTTGAAGTAACTCAAAATTTGGTTCATTTTGGAATGTTGATATGTTATCAAAAATAATACAAAACATAATATTGTATCCTGTTGAAGTACCTTGAAGCTTTATGTATTCCATGGTATTTGAAAATGGTACACTCTTAGAAATAATGCGGCCACTGGGGTGGTATCTTTTTAAAGGTACATCTTTGTACTTTTAGCCACAATATGGAATCTTTAGGTACTGACATCTACTTTTAGGATGGTACACTCTCAGAATTTAAGGGGTCACTGGGGTGGTACCCTTTCGAAAAGTACAGTTTTGTACTTTTTAGCTACAATATGGAGTCTTTAGGTACTAATATCTGCTTTTAAGTTACCACGTAGACACTTAAGGTACTAATATGTTCCCTTTACATACAAAAGTGTACCTTTTGATAGGGTATATTTCCATTGACAGCTTTTGTACCCTTGTTTATGAGAGTATAATGAGTATGTATGAATCTGTATAATTGTCTTTTACCATCACTGTACCGTGGTATACTGTTCCTCAATGAAAACTTGCTAGTAAGAGATATATTTGTCTGTGCACTGTAAAAACAATGCTGGTTTCCACACAATCGATTTGTGTTGGGACAACTTGAAGGAATTAAGTTTATTAGTTTTTACAATTTTAAGTGGATTGAACATAAAACAGTTATGTTTTATGTTTTATGCCCCCCCCCCCCCCCCCCCCCCCCCCTTTAAAAAAAATTGCTAGAATTGTGTTGTTTCAGCTCATTTTAAATAAGTAGTTTTATTTTTTGGAGTGTGTGAACCCCCATGGTTCTCCCACATGTCTACAGTGTGTTGAGTTGATTGCTCTTCTGTGTCAAAGACTTCAGTGTTTAACACAAGAGCTAATGGCGGCCGTGTTTTGCACATGCCGGTGGGGTGAAGTCAAAGCCTCCATTGATGATAAGCTGAGAAGGCGACTCAACCAGTCAATCACTTCCCTCCTCTGGAGTTCCTGCGTCTCATACGGAACAGTTGACAGGAACAATAACAAACATTAGGAAGAGGGATGTGCTTTTCAGAGGTGCCAGCAGATGTTTCAGATCATGCTAAGAATGTATATAAATACCGTTTCTTACTATGGTTTTAGTAGGTTCGTAGTTTAGAAGTTTAGTTCTTGCTTGGTATGGGAGTGAAATTGTGAGTACACGGTTTGAGGTCAGAAAGATTTTGGAATAAGTGAATACTTGAGTGCAGCAAGGATGAATTAAAATGATCAAAAGTGACATGAAAATGTGTTCATGTCACCTTTGAGTGTTCTCAAAAGTGTTCTAGAGTGTTCTAGAAAGTGTTCTAGGTTTTTGCGTGTGAGGTTTTTGGGTCCAATAAGCAAGACCTCAGTTTTATCTGAATTTAGTAATAAGACGTTTTTAGTCATCCAGTTTTTAATATCAGCTATACAATCTGTTAATTTCGTGAATTCATACAAATTATCAGGTTGAGAGGAGATATAAAATTGTGTATCATCGGCATAACAGTGGAAACTAACTCCATATTTTTTAATGATATCACCTAGCGGTAGCATATTTAGTGTGAAATGTAAGGGACCAAGAACTGAGCCTTGTGGTACCCCACAGTGTACTTGTGATCGGTATGATGCCTCTTCATTAACTGATAAATCGATAAAGTTCTGATAGATAAGACCTGAACCAGGCCAATGCATTAGTAAAATGGTTAAATACTACAGTAATTTATTTACTATAAATTACTGTAATATTTTCTAAAGTAGAACGGTGCTCAAAATTCTGCTTTATATCACAGACATATATTAGATTTAGAATTTTGTTAAAAACTAAACCCAAAACTAAAACTAAAACTAAAATTGTAGTAGTATTTCACAATATTCCATTGTACTGCATATTTGATCAAACAAATAGAGGCTTGGTGAGTATAGCGGACTTCTTTCCAAAACATCACAAAGGCAAACTTTTAAATATACATATCAATGGAAATATTGTGAACAGATTCAACACTTTCTGTTTATCTCAGCCAGACTCACGTTATCCAATTTCCAAGTTTCTTTTGCAATGTTTTCATTACCTACTTGCATCATAGAGGTTGCTGCGAGAATAGAGCCAGCAAATGTTCTGTCGCAGTGGTTTAGAGAATCAGGGTGCTATAAACCACTTGGCAAATGTGACTATGGGTGGCTTTGTTGTGAATTATGAATTCATAAGGTCCCATTATCTTTCAGTGTTACTGCCTGTGCTCTGCTGGTTAGCATTAGCATTGTGTGTGTAGGAGTTTATTCGAACTCCAAGTTAAACATGGGAACTGTGCTTAAAAGCTTTTCATACACACTGACAGCTGGTTAAACACTATTTGACCATTCTCTAGTGCTCCACAGTTCATTTAAAATAAAATCATTCAGGCTGGCCAAGAATAAGGCCCTTCGTTTTCACTCTGCAAATTTTCTATTAGCTGTGCCGAGGCCTTTAGTTATGCAAACACACAGACAGACTCAAATGCACAACGTCTGCAAGTTCAGCCCTAATTGTAACTTAAGAATCAAATTCTGAACATCCTTTAATTTAGCCTTATAAACATTTACCATGTTAAATACAGTAAACAGTGTAATAGCCTCCCATGGTGTCAGTATTTAGTGCAGTAGAACTGTGGTTAGGGTTAGCATTTGGTAGTCTTTAAAAAATAAAAAAATGAGAGGAAAAAAATCACATGACAGAAAGATTCATGAAAGCTTGCCACTCTGTTTAAAAGACAGTCCATACCAGTTTAGTCTGCATTTACATTAGTAATGTAACTGCAGGAACTATGCTAATTTGACAAATAAATAATTAGAAAGAGTAAGACATTGTTTCACTAATATAAGTATGTATAAGTAAATATAAAATTGATTTAGTGTAATGGCTAAAATGGTTTAAAATGAGTTTGGTTCTTTATTGGTTTGTGTGGTCAGGAAAAAAATTTGTCCTGGTTCACTGTCGATTTAGCATAAAGATATAAAAACAAAAAAAAGCTGCATTTAATATTGTATATTGTGTGGTATAACTTACTGAACATCTAAAACAATGTCTTCGTTCGTGGCTTAACATGCCTGTTATACTGTATGTGTGTGCATTTCATTATTTTTATCATTTAATAACTTCTGACTAGCTAATAAGCAGCTTTTCTGATGCTTGTATTAAACTCAAATGAGCATCATTATGACTATAATGAGAAAAAAACAGACACATATTTTGTGACATCACATCCTGTTTTGATTTGTTCAAATGTCTTGGTTTTTTTTTTTGTCTTATGTTTTTAAGCTTTTGTTTCCTGAATAGCTGAGCATAAATGGCAAGACATGCTTGTGCAGTCATTGGTGCAAAAATATATTATATTAAATTTTTAAAAGTGTCACAATACTTTGTTCGGAAGTGGGACTGAAACACATCTCAGTTTTATCCAAAACAGATCCAAAACAAAAAACCTCAAAACATAATGCAATTCTGAGTGTGCCTCACACAGGTGAGTGGGCTTGACAAACCACCTGTAGAAAACACACTCTCCCTTTCATCTCACTGACACTTTAACCAGCACTTGTACCAGTTTTGCACATTTGCACCAGACACCTTTTTTACAATCACTCCATATCTTAAAAAAAAGGGAAAAAACATTGTGCATTTCTGAAGTGTGCTTCACGCAGGTGAGTGGACTTGACAAACCACCTGTACAAACACTCTTCTCTCTATAATAAAGCAAAACAAAACAAAAAAACACTCCCGCTCCTAACTCTAGAGCTTAATTCTCTGAGCACAAGAGTTCCTTTGTATAATTCACACTTCTTGTGTGTATTGCCTCTTCTTGTTGAATAGCTGAATGCCTCCTTAATTGTAGATCGCTTTGGACAAAAGCGTCTGCCGAATGACTAAATGTAAATGTAGATGGTTTTATTCCTAGCAGAAGGTTGGAAATGAGACTCCCATTGAAAAAATAACTGAATATACCACTCAAATCTAACCTGTAAGCATAATTTGTGAGCAAAGTTAGCTACAATGATCCTAAAAACTGCAATGATGGTTTTGCCAATGGTTATGCACAGTGAAACTTTGATTATTATGCAAGGGCCATGGTTAGTTTTCATAAGGGGTGGGTGTATATTCTTGGACGTATATCAGGAAGCATGTATTGTTTGTACTTCTAGGTTCTTGTTTGAAGTTTCAGGTCTATTTTGTCCTCCCTGGTCTCCGCGGAGCAGCCACCCACAGAGCTTATGTATAGCTAACTCAAAGTAAAAACAAGGCCATTTTAAACTGCGCTTCTATCACTTCTGTGATGTTAACAAGTACACGGAGGCTTGCATCTCTCTAAAAGGCTAATGGATTCATAAAGTAATATGTTTTTTAGGAAATAGGCTCATTTCACATGTCTTTTAGAGTTCAACAGTTTTACCATTTTTTGAATCCATTCAGACGATTTTAGGCTCTGCCGGGAGTACTTTTAGCTTAGCTTAGCTTAGCATAGATCATTGAATCGGATTAGACCATTATCATGTAAGATATAAGATAAGTTTCCTGTTTAAAGTTTGCCTCTTCTGTAATTACATCGTGTGCTAAGACCGACGGAAAATTAAAAGTAGCTATTTCTCTAGGCTAGGATACGGCTAGGAACTATACTCACATTCTGGCGTAATAATCAAGGAACTTTGCTGCCGTACCATGGCTGCATCAATAATACAACAAAAAAGTAGCAGACACTGATATGTAAAGGCTTAAATTGACATTTGTGGCCATTCAAGGTAGAAATATAACTCATAACTCTACTGTGTTTTGACATTTTTAATGAAAATAAGAACGTTACAATAAAGTATACACACATTTAGGAAAATCCAGGGTACTAAAGTTTAATGGGTTTTATTTTAAATATATACACAATTTGGAAAAGCCAGGGTATTGTCATTGTATGGGTTTTGAAATGTGTCTTTTTTTATTCGATGTCTGACATAATCTCAACTGAAAAATTAAGAGAAGGTGGGACATTAAGTAGCCCCTCCCCTTTAAAAAAAAACAGCCAATAGCGTTTTGTTTTTATCACAGCTCTGCCAGTGAGAGTGGTTGAAGGGGGGCGGTGCTTGTCAGATACTAGAGAGCATTTGATTGGTCAGACGATTTGATGAGAAACTGAAGTATGATGTAATATGTAAAAAGCCGTTGATCCGTTTAGGCGGAAGTGACAAAGCACCAAAACAAACACGTCCATAACCCAACATTAACATGCCTCCATTTTGATATCTCCGCTATTGTTTATAGACACGCCCATTACTGTTGATTGGCTTTTCCAATATTGCTTAGTGCACATAAAATTTTTCATTCATTCTCTTTCAGATTAGTCCCCTATTTATCAGGGGTCGCCCTAGTGGAATGAACCACCAACTATTCCGGCATATGTTTTTTTTTTTATAATAATTTTTTTGGGTTTTCACCTTTAATTGATAGGACAGTAGAGAGTATAGACAGGAAAGGGTGGGGAGCAGAGAGAGGGGAAGGATCGGCATAGGACCTCGAGGCGGGAATCAAACTCGTTTCGCCTTGAACACCTAAGTGCCATGTGTCAACGCGCTAACCACTACACCATTGGCGCCGACATTCCGGCATATGTTTTATGCAGCGGATGGCCTTCCAGCCACAACCCAGTACTGGGAAAACATTTCATTTTTAAAAATGCATAAACTTTTTTTGTGACAATTGGAATTAATGAGAAGAATTAAGTTCAGGTAACTTTTCCAGGGAATGTTTCTGAAATGTAATCCCTAATAAGGATGTGCAGGTACAGAATGCAGTATTGTGAGCTGAATGTTAAGAAGTGGGGTGTGTCCCATTGTCAAGTACACTGGCAGGGCTCCAGTGCTCTATACTGTATGCTCAGGTCTTCTTCATTGGATCACACAGCACTGCAGATTTCTGACATTTGCATAACTCGTGAGGCGATTCGTGCCTTTTCCACCCATGCTCTAAATTTGTGTTTTGTCTTTTTAAACTACAGTATTTTTTGTGTTTGGAAGACAGTTGGAGAAATTGAGTAGACTGAATGGTAAAATTGGAAGTCAAAATCTGGGAAAATGGTAGCAAAGGCTGGCCTGACAGTTGTAGGGAGGAATCCGGATGTTTGTTTAATCATATAGCAAATTGCTATAGTCAACTAGTGAGTTTTGTATTTTTTATTTATAATTTTTTTTTAACAAAAGTACTTTAAATGGCATGAATTTAGAGGAATACATTTTCTGAGGTGGTTTTATCTTTCTGACAGCCATACAAATTCAGTGTGATTATATATAATATAATTTTTTTTACATGGTAATGTTTTATTTATTGTAATTATTAATATTTGTTTTTAATATAAAGTTTTTATAATTAGGATCCGTTTTTTTAAAATAAAGAAATAATACTTCCATTCAGCAAATAATTTATATTCAGCAAAAAAAAAAAAATTGTTAATAAATCTTAAAAAAAGGATAACTTCCCACAAAAATATGATATATAGCTGTAAAACTGTTCTCAAAATTGATAATGTTGAAGTGCTGCTTGGCTGCTAAAACGGTTTACTTACTTGATTATATATATATTTTTAATATAAATGACATAATTTCATTGTTATTTTATGTTTTTGAAGGCCTCTTTTTACCCCAAATCCTGTTATTATGTCACATCTTTTTGTTTTGGTAGGACAAATAGGCTTTTCATTATTTTTATTATTTTTATTATTCATTATTTTTATTATTTTATTTAATTTTTTTTTATTTTATTTTATTAATAGAGCCATCATTTTACTTATACTGTTTTACTGTATTTGTTTTTAGAATTTTTTTTTTGTGATTTTATTATTATTATTATTATTATTATTATTATTATTATTATTATTATTATT
>CAIGQV010019186.1:8228234-8240927 GCA_903798115.1 Danio jaintianensis | reverse complement strand
TAATTAATACAAATATTTATTTTAATTATTAATGTCAAATATTAATGTCTTATTCCCTACACAGCAAAATCCCAAGTGTAGAGAGTATTTGGTCCCACACGACAGAGTTACAGCAAAAAAAAAAAAAAGAGTGAAAAAATAAAGTAAATACTGGTGTAAATACACAAAAGTAAATACATACCACAATGGTGTCATCTAACAAAACAAATATTTTCAGTAAATCTTACAACAGACTTTTGTAGACATCTGACAGAAATAGTCAGACATCTTAGTAATAAGTAAAGCTGCTGATTCTGTTTGTGGAGTTGTTTAATGAACTGTGATTTTGAGAGATTTATTAAGTTTTCAGTTCCTAAGGCGATGTCCACACGTACACAGGTATTTTTGTAAACAAATTTTTTTTTTCTAAATTTTCTAAAAAACACAGACTCTGGTGCTTTTGAAAATCTTCACCTTGACAAGAGTTTTAAAAAATTTGGGTTTCAGTGAACTGATACTGCGTTTTTGTGTAGAAAAAAAGCTGCAATTTAGACAAAACCCATGGTTGTGTGGACAGCAGGGCCTAAGGTTGTGACTGAATTTGGTTATAGTTTTGGGTTTTTCTTCAGTGATTTTGCTTTTTAACAGTAGGAGTTCATTATTCTCTGTTCACTCAGCACTTTAACTCTGCTCCAGTGTTATTTTTAACTCTTTGTAGAAGTGGGACCATTGGGAGATGTTAATTTTACTCTGAGGATTTTGCTGTGTATCAAATTGTGTATCAAAAAGTCTACTTTAAAGAAAAGATATCAGTTAAGTGGTTAAATTATGTTTAGGTATTATGAAAGCAGAAAATCATTAAACAAGACCAATAACATTGATTTATTAACTTATTAACACATTATTCCCTAATTCCCTATGATTTATGTACTTACAAGGTATTTGCCCACCGGCAACTATAGTTGCCGCTTGAACATTTGACAAAGTATACAAAAGAACTATAGATCTCTTGAAAGAGATTATTTGGATGAATCTAGAGACCTTCATGATTATGTTGATATACATTTGTGAACAAAAAAAATCATTTTTAGTATCATGAAAATTGCCTTTATTTGGGAGGGTTTGCATCCATTTTGCATCCTGAAATTAGGGGTAGGAAGTTGAAGGCCTCATGTGACAGGAAGTAAATTAATTCCTTTTTTTCTTTCTTTAAATCTTTTATTTGGTTGTTTGCTTGCCTGTCATTGAGAAATTAAACATGGATAACATGTAGAAAATTACTTATAAAAAGAAAATGGCAACTATGAACTTAAATGGGTGGGCTTAAATGGTTTAACAGAGAAAGGAATTTTTCACAGTATTTCCTATAATATTTTTTCTTCTGGAGAAAGTTTTATTTCGGCTGGAATAAAAGCAGTTATTAATTTTTTAAAAAACATTTTAAGGTCAATATTATTAGCCCCCTTAAACAATATTTTTATTTGATTGTCTACAGAACAAACCATCATTATATAATGACTTGCCTAATTACCCAAACTTGCCTAATTAACCTAGTTAAGCCTTTAAATGTCACTTTAAGCTGAATATCTTAAAAATATGTAGTAAAATATTATGTACTGTCATCAGGGAAAAGATCAAAGAAATCAGTTATTAGAAATTAGTTATTAAAACTATTATCTTTAGAAATGTGTTGAAAAAATTCTTTCAGTTAAACAGAAATTGGGGATAAATGGGGGGCTAATAATTCTGACTGTATATATATATATATATATATATATATATATATATTATGTGAGTGTGTGTGAGTGTGTTGTCAGTCCACAAGTGCACATATGTCTCCTGAAATCTGATACAGTGATCACTAATGCATGTCCGGACTTGATTCACACTATCCATTAGTAACCTGTATGTGTGTGAGTCACAGTCCCTATTAAGTTGCACAGATGTGTGTGTGTTCATGTGTGTAGTGGAGGTGCTTTTGTGATGCAGTTGTATCCACGTGTGTCCTGTCAGTCAGAGCTCCAACCAACAGAATAAGTCAAGGAAAACAGCTTTTCTCTCGCTCTCGACCTTTCTCGTTTTTTTTTCCCCTCTCTTTCGCTTTACTCCATCTCTCACACTGTTTACACAAATGGAATCAATAAAGCTGCCCGTAATGCTGTAATCAGGGGATTTATTGCGTTCTTGGATCAGTGTAACTACTCTCACCCTTTGGCTACCAGTCGGCTTTTACCTTGATTTAAGACAGGCACTCCGGTGGTTTGGATGGTGAAGTGCTGATCTCAGAACAGGTTTCTAGAAAGTTGGCTGGAACAGAAAAGCAAGGGTTTATTTCCTTGTGCCCAGACAGAGAACCTGGGATTATTAGTGCTGCTTGCTAAGGCATTACTATTGCTTATATACTCGAGGATGAGGATTTGAATAAACCCCTTACCCTGAGTGACAGGTAAACTTCAGTGTGTTGCTCCTTACATTTGACACCTCAAATTGACTAGACTTGCTTGTTTTATAAATATAAGTGAAGAATCATAAGGAGACTTAAGATAATCGTAATCCATACCATATCTAATAATGTAATATTCTTTTCGGCTTAGTCCCCTTATTAATCAGGGGTCACCACAGCGGAATGAACCACCAACTTATCCAGCATATGTTTTACACAGCAGATGCCCTTCCCGCTACAACCCATCACTGGGAAATAATATAATATTCATTCGTTCATTCATTTTCTTTTCGGCTTAGTCCCTTTATTAATCTAGGGTCACCACAGCGGACCCCTAGCAACTGTCTTAAGTAGTCATAGCTTTTGCACACGCAACCATCATTTGCATTTCCTTCATAGAATGTGGACGTTTATTTTTGGGATTTCTTTATGCAAAAGCAGCTTATTGAGTGAACTTTCTGAGCGCACTCTGTGTGGTTCTAGGTGGATGAGAGTTTTTCATGTTTGAAAATCTGTCACCTTACTGAAGCTCAGCAAATCACTTAGACTCATTTTAAATACTTCACGGTTCTCCCTGAAAACAGTTCTTCTTTAAAGTACTTGGTGTGATAGGCTGTTCATGACATCATTATGACATCATCAGACCAATAAGCAGGGCCAAACAGAATCTGTGGACTTTTTTGTTGCTATTTTTGGTTTTGAGAAACTAAAAGCATAACACATGACATAAAAAATAGTGTTTTAACTTTCATGTAAGGTCTACAATGCAAATCCAATTAGAACCACTTGTTGTGTGCGAGAGATCTGCAGAGTGGACGACAACATCGACAGCCTGAGGTATCAAGACATGTGTGCTGCCCATTACATTACAAACCACAGGAGAGGGCAAATTCTTCAGCAGGATAGCGCTCCTTCTCATACTTCAGCCTCCACATCAAAGTTTCTGAAAGCAAAGAAGGTCAAGGTGCTCCAAGATTGGCCAGCCCAGTCACCAGACATGAACATTATTGAGCATGTCTGGGGTAAGATGAAGGAGGAGGCATTGAAGATGAATCCAAAGAATCTTGATGAACTCTGGGAGTCCTGCAAGAACGCTTTCTTTGCCATTCCAGATGACTTTATTAATAGGTTATTGGAGTCATTGGAGTCATTGCAGAGATGTATAGATGCATCTCCAAGCTCATGGGAGTCATACACAATATTAATTCTTTTTCCACTGCACCATGACTTTATATTCTACGCTTCTGTTAGGTGACAATACTTTTGTCTAAGCAAAGTCAGACCTTACTGTCCTAATGAAATAATTAAAAATCAAGGCATGATCATATTTTATTTTGGTAAAATAAGCGTAATCTAGAGGCATTTGCCTTTCATATAAGCCACTTCTGATACCAAATGACCAACTAGAAGTCAAGTTATCATTTGTTGTACCTAAAACTTGGATAGGCGATAAGACTTTTGTCAGGTAGTGTAGTAAGTCTCTCATATAATACATCTACTAAAAGACAAAATGAATTACATTACAAACTGTATTGTGCAAAAACCATCTAATCATTTGCATATTATTCAATAATTTTACTGAAATGAATATAAAAACTCACATTTACGCACATTTACATAAGTAAATAAACAGACTGAATGATCTGTGGGGCGCAGATTCCATGTGGGTGTAGTAATGGGCCACATGACCACTGCTGTAATTTGGGTCATGAGACATATCAAGGATCAAGACAGGCAATAGAAATGTTTTTCTTTACTACATGTGGTACAAGAAACCAACATTAGGCTAAAGGGAGAAATGTCACAAAGGTATAGAATATATAGTGTTGAGTAGCACCATAGCAGGAATCAGTGTTTCGAGGTTTTGACTTGAATAAGCTCATTGATAGAGCTACACGACAGAGCTCACTCTCCTCAGTGTCTGTAGCTGTGTTTTAGCAGGAGGGTCCCCTGGTGCAGCTGCTTGAAAGGGCTAATCATGAGGTTTATGTGGCTCACACACACTTATCTTTGTCTTTGCTGGAGTTACAGTCACTCTCGTCTTGAACAGGAGACCTCACGGAGCTGGATCTGATGTAGAGGCCATGGTGTAGCTCTGTGATTAGATTTTTTTTTATAAGCCGATCAATTTATATATTAATTTATTTAATAAGCCGAAGGAAAATGAATGAATGAATCCCTTTCATCTCAAATAGGAGAATAAAATAGCTTCAAGTAATATTTTAAATCAATGTGAAAACAAAAAGGGCAGCACGGTGGCTCAGTGGGTAGAACTTTCACCTCACAGCAAGAAGGTCACTGGTTTGAGCCCCGACCGGAGTTTGCATGTTCTCCCCATGTTCTCGTGGGTTTCTTCCAAGTGCTCCAGTTTCCCCCACAAGTCCAAAGACATGCGCTATAGGTGAATTGAATAAACTAAATTGGCTGTAGTGTATGTGTGTGAATGAGTGTGTATGGGTGTTTCCCAGTGATGGGTTGCAGCTGGAAGGGCATCCGCTGCGTAAAACATATGCTGGATATGTTGGTGGTTCATTCCGCTGTGGCGACCCCTGATGAATAAAGGGACTAAGCCGAAAAGAAAATGAATGAATGAAAGAAAACAAAAAAATCACTAGTACAATAGTGCTAATAATAATATAAAATATTATTATTATAATAAAAAAATATATATAACTGTTCAGATGCTTTTGTTATTAAATTACTCCCTTTCTGTCACTGAACAATTAATAAGCCAGACCTAACATATTCATACACTGATTTTGTAAGCTTAACTTCTTTTTTAATGTGATTCGTTCAGATTTATTTGATGAAATATTGCCCATTTGTTTGTGAGAGTTGTTCATATACATCACAGGAGTTCTATGATAAGAGTGAACATGTTCCTCATGCTCAGTCAGCAGGAAGGAACTCATGAGAACTTATGAATAGTAAAGGCACATATAATTTGATATGGAATCACTGCAGCAGATGGAATGGGAGTGCTGTATCTGAAAACTGATGTATAGATATATGTACGTGTATGTGTGTGTGTGTGTGTCTCCATTCTTCATATCCATTCTATTCCACACACACCCTATCGTCCAATCACTGGCTGGCTCTCCTCTTTTCCCACCCCCTGTTGCTATGGAGACTCAGGAAGTCTTCCAGGTGCTTTTGTGCTTGGGAAATATAGCAACTTCTCCTCGTTTTTTGTGTGTCCTCTCTCACATCTTCATCCTTTCTCTCCTCTCCCGTCATCTTCATCTTGCGATCGCTGCCATTTTATATATTTGTCATATATCCCTATGCCTTTTTTTCCATTATATCTTTCCTTCTCAGTTCCTTCACCCTCTTTATCTCTGTATCTTCATTTTTGTTCCTCTGTTTTTCAGATTATCTTTTTTTCTCTCTGCACACTGAGCAGTGAACGTCTTGTTTTCCTCCTCCACAACCTACAGAGATCTACATACAAGTGCTTTTATTTATTTGATTTATTTTTATTTGCCGTTTTGAAAAGCATCAGAGACGAAAACAACAAAATCTAAATGATTACACTCATTTGACCTGTAGTGCGGGATGTTTTCACTGTTTATCAGATACAAACGTGATTCTGCAAACATGATGTTTTCCAGATGATGCTCTTTTTGACCCTGTTGGCACCTTGTACCGAACACCATGTTTGCACAAACGACTGACTAAGATCAGTGACTAACCAGAGCAAAATAAATAAATAAATAAATAAATCGATGTTTTACAATTTAAAATTTATGTTTCGATTAAGCGAGACACGGGGGCTCAGTGGTTAGCACTGTCGCCTCACAGCAAGAAGGCCGCTGGTTCGAGTCCCGGCTGGGTCAGTTGGCGTTTCTTTGTGGAGTTTGCATATTCTCCTCGTGTTGGCGTGGGGTTCCTCCGGGTGCTCCAGTTTCCCCCACAGTCCAAAGACATGCGTTATAGGTGAATTGGATGGACTAAATTGTCCGTAGTGTATGTGTGTGAATGAGTGTGTATGGATGTTTCCCAGTACTGGTTTGCAGCTGGAAGGGCATCCGCTGTGTAAAGCATATGCTGGATAGGTTGGCGGTTCATTTCACTGTGGCGACCCCTGATGAATAAAGGGACTAAGCTGAAGGAAAATGAATGAATGTTTCGATTAAGTTACCTCAATAGTTTTTACAAATGTAAGTGAATTGAACGTAAAACAATTAAGTTGTCACAAAAAAAACTCAATAATTGTGGTATTTCAGCTCATTTTCAGCTCAAGTAGTTTGAACAAGCAGCAAATAATCAATTTTTGAGTGTATGTGAATGGCCTCTAATCAGACACAGGTGTGGAACATAATCAGTAACCATGGCAACCAATAAAAACAAACCACAAAAACAAAGAACAAACCAAACAGGAGCAAAACTGGGGGGGGGGGGGAAATAAACAAACTAAAACTAAAAGTCTTTAAAAACAGAACAGTTTAAATGTGATTTTTAGATATAATTACAAAGATGGTGTTCGGTACAAGGTGCCAACAGGGTTAAAAAGAGTATCATCTGGAAAACATCATGTTTTGCAGAATCACATTTGTATACAAACATCTGATAAACAGTGAAAGCGCACTACAGGTCAAAAGTGTGTAATCATTTCGATTTAGTTGTTTTTTTGTCTCGAATTCTTTCCAAAACGGTAATTAAAAATAAATCTGTTTTACAATGTAAAATTTATGTGGTGGTTCATTCCGCTGTGGTGACCCCTGAAGGGATTAAGCTGAAGGACAATGAATTAAGGAAATTGATGTTATATATTTGTTAAATAAATGTAATGCGTCTTTGATTAAATAAATTCATTTTCTTTAACCGCCAACATGTGGAAAATTAATTGTGAATCGAAGATCAATTTTAATTTTTTTGGTTATTTGTTTTTTAAACAAACAACAACAGCAACAAAAAAAACTAAAAAAAACAAATTAATTCACAGTCTTAGGTTTATTTTAATTTTACATTTTTGGTTAAAAACAGGATAACAGATAACAAAAAAACTAAATATTTACATTTTTTTGCGCGATTCGTTTTTCAGGCAAAATGGAATAATTGAATGATCGGATGAAACACAGACCCTTAACCTACCCCAGACTGAACATTAGTGTTTCCACAAAAATATTTATTAACACATCTTGATGTTTAAAAACAAATTCTCATGATTACAAACTTCTCACTTTATACGTTACAAACAAGATCTGCTGAATGTTTTAAAATGACGGACATATGGTTGCTGCTTTATATTAGATAATCTGCAATCAATGCTCAAGTTTAAGATTTTAGGAAAATAAAAGTGCAAGATGTTTAATGTCTTTGAGATGTGATCTGACTTTATCCTCCAATTCTTCATGCCATTTGATCCAGATCCTCACAGCCGTATCGCTGTGCATCAATTGCTGTTTGCAGTGACCTTTCAAATAGGGGTTTCTGTGATCCTTGTGTGGTCTGAGTTGACTCAGATTTCAATTACTCCACTCTGTGTGCCATGGATTCTTGCTAAAACACGACTGAGAAGATTTTGGGGGAAGATATTTCAGTAACACCAGCAGACACCGCAAGATGTTGTGTCCTGGATCCACAGCCTGACCTTGTTTTACCAGGAGAGCAAATATTCTAACAGCACCCATTGGAAGAAAACAAATTAAAAAGCCAGTTTATAAACTCAATTAAAAGACTCAACTAAAGACTCAATTTAGTGTTGACAATATTTGTCAACTGAACAATCTGACAGTAATTTGACAATAAAGTTTTGCTAATCATACATGTGATCTTATTAACATTATTAATGATTCATAATAACTTCATTCATTCATTCATTTTCCTTCGGCTTAGTCCCTTTATTCATCAGGGGTCGCCACAGCGGAATGAACCGCCAACTTATCCTGCATATGTTTTACTCAGCGGATGCCCTTCCAGCTGCAACCCAGTACTGGGAAACACCCGTACACTCCCATCCACACACATACACGATGGCCAATTTAGTTTATTCAGTTCGCTTATAGCGCATGTCTTTGGACTGTGGGGAAAACCGGAGCACGCCAACACGAACATGCAAACTTCACACAGAAATGCCAACTGATCCAGCCGGGACTTGAACCAGCGACCTTCTTGCTGTGAGGCGACAGTGCTAACCACTGAGCCACCGTGTCGCCTCATAATAACTTATAATAAAAAAAATCCACAATGATTTAGTCTGTCTGGATGATTCAGTTTATGATTCAGAGAGTCATTCTCTTATGATTAATTCAATAAAGTCACATCCCTTCCCCCAAATTCTGAAACTTTGAAACGATCACAAATCATTTGGTTAAAATCATATCCAACTGTAAACGAGGGGTTGCATGTCCTATGTTCAATAATTTGCTGCTGAGGGGGATTTTAGTGAATCGTGAATCTCTGTTTGCGCACGTTCGCTGCATGTTTTTATCTGAAATAATGGATTCGAGCATGTAGAAAATGCAGTACACTGTAAAAAATGCCGGGTTCCACACAATTCATTCATGTTGTCCCAACAAGAATCAATTACGTTACCTCAATTGTTTTTGCAAATTTAAGTGTATTGAACATAAAACAATTAAGTTGTCCCCCCCCAAAATTAATTCAGCTCATTTTAAATAAGTAGTTTCAACAACCAGCAAAAAAAAAATCGTTTTTTGAGTGTATGTGAATGGTCTCTAATCAGACACAGGTGTGGAGCATAATCAGTAACCATGGCAACCAATAAAAACATACTTAGAAACCAAGGAACAAACCAAATAGGAGCTAAACTGGGGGGGAAAAACTAAATAAACTCAAAACTAAAAGTGTATTTAAAAAAACCTAAAACAGCTTAAATGTGATTTTAAGAGATTTGAATGGTTCTTTAAACATTCCAAAGATATATCAGCAGGAAACAGATCAGGTAACATTTGAATCACTTTTTTTTCATGACTTATGCTGCATCTCTGTCCACATATTCATTCATTAATTTTCCTTCGGCTTAGTCGCTATTTCAGAGGTCGCCACAGTGGAATGAACTGCCAACTATTCCGGCATATGTTTTACGCAGCGGATGCCCTTCCAGCCGCAACCCAGTACTGGGAAACATCCATACACACTTATTCGCACATACACTCATACACTACGGCCAATTTAGTTTATTCAATTCACCTATAGCGCATGTGTTTGGACTATGAGCACCCGGAGAAAACCCAGGACAACACAGGGATAACATGCAAACTCCACACAGAAACGTCAACTGGCCAAGCTGGGATTCGAACCAGCGACCTTCTTGCTGTGAGGCGACAGTGCTAACCACTGAGTTACCGTGCCGCCTGTCCACATATACTGTATATTATTTAAATTTCTTCATCAGATGGCAAATTATTACTCATTTTCATTCAGAGTTTCAAATCTTTTCCTAATCTATTTGTAACCGTCAAGCAATTTGGTTCCCACAGCATCTCCTCCTAAATTTGCACAGAGTCTCTCAGTTCTTGTAAATGTTTCTTGCTAATGATTGCGGCCCACTGGGAGCTTTCAGTCAGAGCTCTTGCAGGGTCACATTTGCATGGGAGCAGCTCGTGAAGAATCCTCCAGCTTTTGCTGACGCTTTTCTGAAGTTGCTTTTGATTCTTAGAATGGAGATTTACATTTGTTTGTGGGATCCTTAGAAATAATCTGCAGCTGTTTGCACTTAAAATCCCCCAAAGGAGCAATTGTGGAGTAGCTACAGAAAAAGTCGAATAAAATAAGCTCAGGATTATTACCAGAGATCATGGTTTTGTATTATTTATTTTAGTTTTTAGCATTTTCACTATTTACGGCATGATGGTTCACTGGTTAGCACTGTCGCCTCACAGCAAGAAGGTTGCTGGTTCGAGTCCCGGCTGGGCCAGTTGGCATTTCTGTGTGGAGTGTGCATGTTCTCCCCGTGTTTGCGTGGGTTTCCTCCGGGTGCTCCGGTTTCCCCCACAGTCCAAAGACATGCGCTATAGGTGAATTGGGTAAACAAAATTGCCTGTAATGTATGTGTGTGTGTGAATGTGAGAGTGTATGGGTGTTTCCCATTACTGGGTTGCGGCTGGAAGGGCATCCACAGCATAAAACATATGCCAGAATAGTTGGCGACCCCTAATAAATAAGGGACTAAGCCAAAAGGAAAATGAATGAGTGAATTTTCACTATTACAGTACACCGAGATCAGAACAGCTCAGCTCATTTTTGTTTGTTATGTTTTGATCATTTCAAATTGTCAATGAATCGTTTTTGAACTTTGATTGAACAATTATTTTGGCACTCAAAAATGCCTCTGTGTGGAATTTGTTATACATTCAAATGTTTTAGAAATTATGTGTATATTGACCTTATTCTGCAATGAGGAAGTGTGCTCATTCTCCGATTGTTTCAGAACTTCCGATTCAGTTGCTTATGGGAGAAATGACTAGAAATAGCAAAGTCTGTTCATGACTATACATAAAAACAAAAATAATATTATTAGAAAATATCAGTTTGAAAAATCAAGCAGCATAATGAGCTGTTTTTTACAGCTAACAATGAAAGTGAATTAGACCTGAAGTCTCGAACTAATAACGTTCCAATGTCTGCACCCGCTTGTATGTAATAAATAAGGTCAATACTTTAAAAAAACTGAGAAAATTCATTCATTCATTCATTCATTTCCCTTCGGCTTTTTTATCAGGGGTCACCACAGCGGAATGAACCGCCAACTATTTCGGCATATGTTTTACACCAGGAGATGCCCTTCCAGCTGCAACCCAGTACTGGGAAAACTGAGAAATTTGTTAACATTTATTCATTCATTCATTCATTTTCATTTCGGCTTAGTCCCTTTATTAATCTGAGTTCGCCACAGCAGAATGAACAACTAACCTATTCAGCATATGTTTTACGCAGCTGCTGCCCTTTCAGCCACAAACCACCACTGGGAAACATACATACACACACACACTCTTATTCACACTCATACACTACGGCCAATTTAGCTTACCCGATTCACCTATAGCGCATGTCTTTGGACTGTGGGAGAAACCGGAGCACCCGGAGGAAACCCACGCGAACATGGGGAGAACATGCAAACTCCACACAGAAATGCCAACTGACCCAGCTGAGGCTCAAACCAGCGACCTTCTTGCTGTGAGGCGAACGTGTTTTAATATTTAAAATGTAAAAGTTAATTTTAAGTCCAGAATGCAGGAAAAAAAATACAAATATATTAATGCACCTGTCAGCTTTGAGATTATGTGATTTTTGGCTTTTTCGATTTGGCCTTTTAATTAGCGTGTACTCACAATAGGCACGGTTGACTTAAACCGTGCCAGGGCACGATTGTCCCCCCTCCCCTCTTCCCCTTGGCCTGCACTCACACTGCATTTTGCCTTCCGAGCCAGAGCAGGCTTACGTCATCGATGATGCGACTGTTCAGTTTAACAGGAAGAGAAGCGTTCTCGCTCAGCACAGTGGACATTGCTTTAGTTATATCGTTTTGTGTTATTTTTAGTCGTTTGGGATGCAGTGACACACAGTCAAATCTTTTGCCGAACAGATCCACCACTTTTGACGCTCATAAATGTTCATGAAAGTCCTCGTGCAGCATGTATTAGGAGGTTTGCTGAATGTGCAGCTGACGTGCAGCGGGGGGTTTGCGTCTTTAATAAACTATGACAGTTTGCGTTCATTGAAAGTACGAATGATTAACAAATCCATATGAAACAGTCCCTTAAAAGTGACATTGCGTCTTCAGATTCGGGCTCAGGTGCGCTTTGCACAAAGACTACAAGTGTACCGCGCCAAAGCCCAACTGAACCACGCTCTGGCACATCTCTTCCAACCGGGCCAGGGCTGGCCAACTGAACCGCGCCTGGGCCCGATTCGGAGCGATCACACTTGTCAAACGAACTGGGAAATGGGGGTCAAACGTGCCTGGGCACGGTTCAGATAGCCTAGTGTGAGTACACCCTAATAATTTGATTATACTAATTTGTTGTTTATGTTTCTTGTGTTGTCCCACAGATGCAGATTCTCGACAAGTTCCCAATCGAGGGAGGGCAGAAAGATCCCAAAAAAAGGATTATCCCTTTTCTTCCAGGTGATTTTTGGATGAAACACAAACACACACACACACCCCAAAATGCACACACAGACACACACACACACCCTCCCTCCCCCCACACACACAGGCAGACACGCATACAAAAACACATACATAGACACACAGACAAACACACACAAAAAACACACATGCACACAAACACACACACACACAC
>CAIGQV010019186.1:8204379-8215783 GCA_903798115.1 Danio jaintianensis | reverse complement strand
CTTCTTCTTCTTCTTCTTCTTCTTCTTCTTCTTCTTCTTCTTCTTCTGTACTCGGAGCTGTCCGTCACACACTCCTTTTACATTCCCTGCTATTCTTTCCCTCTGTCTGGATTTTCCCCCAGTGATGTGGAGTAGGCAATCTATTTTCATGTTCAAAACACATTCATCATATGCTGCAGCGGCTACACACACACAGACACACACACACATACACACACACAGCTCACTCTTTACAACCACGCTGTAGCTAACAAGAAAAAAAAAAAACTGTCTTCATTTTGTCTGTCATCTCCAGTGCAGCCTTGAACACTCATGACTGTATGTTGCTCTTCATGACCGTAGTCCTCTGTTACACTGAAATATGAGTGTGTTTGTGTGTGTGTTTGTGTTTATATGTGTGTGTGTACACTATAGAGAGTGAAAAACACACCTTACTTGATGCTATCAAGGGCATGCTAATATGTACTTCATGAAACTGTCTCCATATGAAGTGCATTATAAATTATTCATATTGCATTTGAAGCGCAAGGTGATTGCTTTACAATGTGTGTGCTGTGCTCCTGAGGTCAAAGAGACTTTGAATAAGACTACTAGGTGTTATTGAGAATATAATGAATTTAATTTGTAATAATGTGTATGCGTGGAAGTACTCTTTTAAATTTTTAATGTTATCTTAAGAAAACCACAATTGTCCAATGACTTCCCTAATTAAACTAACTTGTCTAGTTAACCTAATTAACATAGCTAAGAATTTAAATGACACTTTAATTGTCATTTAAATAGAGCTGAATGCTGGCATCTTGTAAAAGAACAAGAAAAATGTTATGGGCTGTTTTTATGGCAAAGATTAAAAGTTTTTAGTTGGAAATTAGTTACTTAGAATTAGGTATTTATTGTTATTGTAAATTATTGTTTAAAAATGTTGAAAAAATATTTGAAAAAGAATACAATTTGTTTTTTTTTGAATTTGTATTTTGTTCTTGTCATCAATATATATATATATATATATATATATATATATATATATTAATACAACAGTTCTGTCTGGTTGTTGAATCTGATTGGCTGATAGCCGTGCGATACTCGCCCAGCCTCTTAACCCTTCACCCTTGTGTATTACTCCGCCCACATACAGCAACAAGCAGAGGACACTCTATAGTTTGAGAAATATTGCTGCTGTTGGGCAACATACTGTACTTTTGAGGCTTTTTTAGTCGAGAATGTAGTTGTTTAGATTGCAACTATACAGTTTATTCATAAGGATAGTGCCTTAATTTCTAAAGAGACAGCGCGTCGGCGGCCATTAGCCTGTCTTTGAGCAAAGACGGTTGATGATGTTCATCCACAAGATGACGACAGAGACCGCATAATAAGCCCTAAGAGAAAAACAGCGTAATTTCAAACTACAGCTGATCAAATTATTATTAAACAGGGAAATGACTTTCTAAGCTCTAAAGTTTACTAGCTCTAAAGTGACGTTAGTGAATGAGCAACGGTTTCTGCTGTTCTGATGTCAGCTGCAGATGTGAAGGAATGGCGGAAGAAAGTAGTTCTTCTTACAAAAGGGCACTTTTGTACACTTTGTACTGTGGGGGAAACCAGAGCACCTGGAGGAAACCCACGCCAACACGGGGAGAACATGCAAACTCCACACAGAAATGCTAACTGACCGAGCCGGGACTCGAACCAGCGACCTTCTTGCTGTGAGGCGACAGTGGTAACCACTGAGCCACCATGTCGCCCCTTTTTAATTATGATTCTTAAAAGTTTTTTTGGTCATGGCTGTATTTTTATTTTTTTGCTGTTTGTTCGAGATTTTTTATCACAATTAAATTATCATATTTCATATTTTTTACATATGGGAAATATTTCTTGAATTGAGCTATATAATTGAGCTGGTTCGAGCCCTAGCTGGGTCAGTTGGCGTTTCTGTGTGGAGTTTGCATGTTCTCCCTGTGGTTTCCTCCCAGTGCTCCGGTTTCCCCCACAACTCCAAAGACATTTACTACAGGTGAATTGGTTAAGCTAAATTGTCCGTAGTGTATGTGTGTGAATGAGTGTGTATGGATGTTTCCCAGTGATGGGTTGCAGCTGGAAGGGCATCCGCTGCGTAAAACATATGCTGGATAAGTTGGCGGTTCATTCCGCTGTGGCGACCCCAGATTAATAAAGGGACTAAGCCGAAAATAAAATAAATGAATAGTATTTTAAATAATGAATAAAATACAATTAAATATTTATAGTTTAGTTTAGTATATATAGTTTTATTAGTTATAGTTTTATTTTATATAGTATATATTTTATATACAGTTGTAATACTTAAAACCAATAAATGAAATATTAACACAAAAACAGTTATATATACACAGTAATTTCTCTTTAATTATGATTCTTAAAAGATTTATTTATTTTTTGGTCATGGCAGTATTTGATTTTCTGCTGTTTGTTCTAGAATTTTATTACAATTACATTACTCTAATTCATAGTTTTTCTCTAGGTGGAATCTTCCTTGAATTGAGCTATTCCTTTAAAAGTCCAGATGTCTTTTAAATGAACTGTGAAACTCCCGTTGCCAGATTATCATCCCTTTAAACAGATGGCCATTTGGTAACATTACCTAGACTTTTTGTTTGGAGAGTCACAGAGTTCATTGAGTGATGTGGAATAATGGATGAACGCGGTCTGTCGTGAGGACGCTTGAAGTGAAGGTGAAATTTGAGCTGCGTTTGTGCCGTGTAGTGGTTCTGTTTTTAGACGGATATGAATTATTGATTTGCTGAAGATTTCCACCGGGAAATAAATCCCCCTGAGGAAACACGCGCTCTTGATCTCGAGAGCTTGACCACTGTATTTCAGGAAAGGATGATCTATTGGTCAGATTTCTCACCTGAAGGGAAAGTCACACTGGTTTGATTCCAGATGTGTAACTGATTCCAGAACAGTGCTCTGGCAATCACAATTTTCAAGGGAGTTCATAGTCTGCAAGGGTTTTGTTTAGTATGCTTGTTTACGTACTATTACTGTTTGTGCCATTAAACATTAAACTTTTTGGGAGGAAAAAGTCTCATTTTGGTCTCAAAGTGTCATGTTTTTTTAAATCCATTCAGCCGCTCGCAAAATAAAATAAGAGTTTTGATCATTTTTCTATTTAATTTCTGTAGTTACATCGTGTGCTAACACCGACAGAAAGATAAAAGTTGCTATTTTCTAGGTCAATATAGCAAAACTCTCTTTGAAATTTTTGAGCGAGATGCTAACGGTCTAATCCGATTCAATGATTTATGCTAAGCTAAGGTAAAAGTGCTGTCCTGCCAAACTGGCTGAATGCATTCAAAAACTCTAGGGGACTTGTAAAATGAGCCTATTTCCAAGAAAAATAAAATAAAATAAAATAGTTAAGAGTGTTCCTTAAAGAGACAAAAACACTGTTCTCGAAATAAACAACATTTTTAGTAAAGTAGTTTTTTTTTCAGTGTTCTTTTCAGTCTGATGGAAAGAAACCTCCAAAGTATGCTTAAGTTTCTTTTATAGCACTTAATCAATTTGTGTCTGTAGATTTCCGTTACAATACATATCTTTTTTTTAAAGGTTGTTTTCTCAAAAAGATTTGTTTTTTCTCCTGCGCTGATCCATAAATCTCCACTTATATACAGCAAACTCACAGTTTTATTCATATCTATCTTCTGAATGATTTTACAGCTGGATTTTTTCAAACGTAATATGCCAGATTTCATCGTTTGTGCTAGAAACGTATGCAAATTAGAGCATATTGAATGAAATAAGGCCACATATATTTGCATATATAAAACATTTTAGAAAAGTTACAAACACACAAAATATGTTAATGCAATTGTTAATGTAATCAACCAACTATGGAACCATGGAGTTAACTGTTTATTTTTTTACCAGTTTTTTTTTTTTTGTTGCAGTGTCTTGACTTAAGACTTAAGTGTGTCTCACCTTATGTATGTGTGTACTTGTTTATGTCATTTATGAGGACACAGTATTATTTAATGGTATGGGTATGACCTAGTTGTGCTCAATTAAAGTAGTTTACAAGGACATTCTTTGTGTTCTTGTAATAAAAAAACCCTTAAAAATATGCCAACTGAGTCTTTTAACAATCAAAATTTGCCGTGAGGATTGGGTTGTGAATAGTAGGGGTAGAGTAAAGAGTAGAGTATAAAATACATTACGCCTATGGAGAGTCCTCGTAAACCATATATACAAGTACATGTGTGTGTAGCTCTTATCATGGACAATGTAGGGCACTGTAGACAATGTACCTCCTCCGTAACACAGCTGGAGGGAAAGAGCTCCATCCATCTTAGAAAGACAGACAAAGATGCTCTTTGAAAGCTCAGAATAAGCCACGACTGGTTCGTAATCCCCACTGCATTACATTGGACTGGGAATTCATGGAGTCTGACATTTTGTGTTAAATATTTAGACTTTAAAAAGTGAGTTATTTGCAGATATATACAGTTGAAGTCAGAATTATTAGCCCTCTTGTATATTTTTTCCCCAATTTCTGTTTAATAGAAAGAGGATTTTTTTTAACACATTTCTAAACATAATAGTTTGCTCTGTAGACAATCTAAAACATATATTGCTTAAGGGGGCTAATAATATTGACCTTAAATGTTTTTAAAAAAAATTTAAAACTGCTTTTATTCTAGCTGAAATAAAACAAATAAGACATTCTTCAGAAGACAAAATATTATAGGAAATACTGTGAAAAATTCCTTACTCTGTTCAACATCATTTGGGAAATATTTGAAAAAGAAAAAAAAAATCAATTGTATATCTGTTACACCGGTTACACTGAAATATAATGCATTCCATTGTATCTAAATTTATTTGAAACAATAATTATTATGCCACTTACTTTTTTAAGTTTAGCTCGATACACCAAAATTAAGAACTTTGTCTTTGACCCATAAATCAAATATATAGATTTCAATAATGCAATATAAATAAATATAAATATATAGTCTGTTATATAGCAAAAAGCAGGATTCTTTTTAGCAATGGGGGGGGGGGAACTGACTTCAAGTAATTGGATCCATCTGCTGGAAATCCTGCAAACTGCAGCTTTAATGGACAAAACTCATAGATATCTGTGATTCTGAACACCAGAGTTAACATTTGTTCATTTGGGATAATTAAGGGTTTCATTAAACATGTTTAATTCTCAGGTCAGTTATTATTTTTTTATTTTTGTAAGAGGAATAACTGCAAAATTTAAAGAAATAATCATTTAAATCTTGAATACGTTTTACTTTACCAAAAGTCTGACGTAAAACTTCAAAGGGATGATTACTGAAACAATAACAATAAAGATATCATTTTTATTCTAAATATAAAAGAACAGTAGAGTAGAATAGTACAGGAATGACACAGAGGAACAATATTTTTACTAATAGATTTTTTCCAAAAATATCAAACATTAGAAATACATTCAGCTTTAATTAATTTTATTTGCTAAAGTGGATGCTAACACAGTTCTGCCTTTTCTAGACATTTTTATTTTACCATAAATTATTAGATTTAGGGCGACACGGTGGCTGAGTGGTTAGCACTGTCGCCTCACAGCAAGAAGGTCGCTGGTTTGAGTCCCGGATAGGTCAGTTGGCATTTCTGTGTGGAGTTTGCATGTTCTCTCCATGTTCGTGTGGGTTTCCTCTGGGTGCGCCAGTTTCCCCCACAGTCCAAAGACATGCGCTAATGGTGAATTGAATAAGCTAAACTGGCCGTAGTGTTTGTGTGTGAATGTAAGACTGTATGGGTGTTTCCCAGTACTGGGTTGCAGCTGGAAGAGCGTCCGCTGTGTAAAACATATGCCGGAATAGTTGGTGGTTCATTCCGCTGTGGCAACCCCTGATGAATAAAGGGACTAAGCCGAAGGAAAATTAATGAATGAATGATTAGATTTAATAATTAGAGTTTTACAGTCAATACTGTTTTCTCAAAAGAACATTTAACAATTTTTAAACATATTAATTCTTAGTGTGAAGGACATTTTAATAAAGAATTTATTATTTAATTTCTAAAGAACCATTTTTCGCTGAAAAGAACCATTTTTGAAATGCAAAGTTTCAATGGATTGTCAAAGAATCATATATAAAGGGATAGTTCACCCAAAAATGAAAATGCAGTCATCATCTCTTTAATTGCTTCAAACACAAAAGAAGATATTTTAAAAAATGTCGGAAACCTGTAACCATTAACTTCTATAGTATTTGTGTTCCTACTATGGATGTCAATGGTTACAGGTTTTCAACTTCCTTCAAAATATCTTCTTTTGTGTTCAACAGAAAAGAAATACTCATAAAGGTTTGGAACCACTTGAAGTAGTTGAAGTAAAAATTGGGTAAATTATCATTTTTGGATGAATTATCCCTTTAAGTCTGCAAAAGATCTGAAATCATATTCACAATCAGTGGAGTTGAATTTATGACCACTAGAGGTCACTCTTAAAGCATCTCTAGACTATCACTCTTAGCTGTTCTTTTATTGCCATGTAACAGTCTCTTGTTTTGTATAAACTAAGACCAATAATCCTGTCTCATTTACTCAGTGCTATTAGTGTTGCATTTAATACTCGTCGAGTGTCAAATTTAGACATTGTATGCTGAAAATGGAAAATTTGCACATAAATTGTCAAATAATCATTGGAAAATAATCATTTAAATTGGTTAAATACACTAGAAGCTTAGTTAATATACCATACTGACAGTCTTCTGCCTGTCTAGTCTTTCTCGGTCTTATGCACACATCATTTAAATACACTCTGGATGCTTGCTTTTCCTGTCAGACACATTTTTTTCCACTTGGACAGAATTCTTTACATATCCCGAGCTCATAGACATGCGACTGGAGTCCCAGGAGACTGTCAAACATTGCAGTATGGACTGCATTTTATGCTTAGGTTTACCATGCAATGTCATACGCTATATACAGTAATAAACTGTTTTTTTTTTTCTGGCTATGATATAGTTTACATATATGCTTAATATATTTTGTAATTATGAAGCTCAATAAAATGTATTTTTAGAGTTTAATGTATATATATATAAACCAAAATTGTATTTGTACACTATAAAATATGCAGGGTTCCACACAATTCCTTCATGTTGTCTCAACACAGATCGATTAAGTTAACTTAATTGTTTTAGCAAATTTAAGTGGATTGAACATAAAATAATTAAGTTGTCCCAAAAAACTTGAACAATCAGCAAAAGTCATTTTTGAGGATACAAAATATATTTATGAGAAGATACTTTTAAAATATATTTTGACATTTTATTTGTATTGTTCTCAATAATACAATAATATTTATTTTATTTTAATTTAATTTAATTTTTATTTATTTGTTATTTTATTATTATTTTTTATTTATTTATTTATTTATTTATTTGTTATTTTATTATTATTATTTTATTATTATTTATTTTATTTATTTTATTTATTTTATTTATTTTATTTATTTTATTTATTTTATTTATTTATTTATTATTTATTTATTATTTATTTATGATTTTATTTAATTTAATTTAATTTAATTTAATTTAAGTTTTTAGTTTAATTTAATTACATTTTATTTTATTTTATTGGACAAAAGCAGCTATCCACGCAACATACTGTGCTACATACAGTAACTGCACAACTTTTTATTATTATTATTTTATTTTTATTTATTTATTTATTCATTTATTTTATTTTATTTTATTTTATTATATTTTACCATATGGGACTAAAACTGCTATCCACGCAACATACTGTGTTACATAACTCCACAATAAATCTATTCAAAGTTGTAATAAATTGACATTTGAAAGACAAGGAATACCAATATTATTATTCAGAATCCCAGTATATCTCTCTGTATGTCTATTATTTCATGCATTGAACCTGATCTGAGACAGATGGTAATGATCAGAGCAGCGTTTCCACCACAAACAGACGTTTGCTATTTTAGTTTTGCCATCTGATGTTGAGCAGTTCCTCTCACTGTCTCTCTCCGTTTGCATTCAGGGGAAGGTTTTTTTTTATTAGCTGGTATGATGGATGGTTGCTGGTGGACTGTGTATTCCCACATGCAGTGCTATAAATCCTGACCTGCTTATCCTATAGTCTTTCTGCGTAATTAAATGGGGGTGGAGGAGATCCAACTTAAACCCCTTAGAGAAACAAGTGACATCTGATCACAGTGCTGGAAATTAATGCACCCCATAATATATGTATAGTAGTGTGAAAACACATATAAACATGTTTTGATATTAATGTTTTTTATTATTAAAATAGGTTTACACAATTGTTTATTTTATTTTATTTTATTTTATTCATAATTTTTTCCCAATAGCGTTTGACTTCCACAAAGTGTCCAGAGATATTTTCTTTTAATTTTGAGTAGTGCACATACTGTTTTATCAGTTTCGTGTTCTGTGAAATATCTTGTATTAATTGTTTATGTTATTTATATGTTTTGTATTTTTTTTCATCATTTTATTTTATTTTATTTTACCATTTAAGCTGCCATATATTATTTTATTTTATTTTATTATCAAAGCTGGTATCCATGCAAAACATAACCGCACAACAAATCTATTTAAAATTGTAAAAAGTTTATTAAAAAATATAAAATAAATTTTATTTTATTTTACCATATAAGCTGGCATATTTTATTTTATTTTATTTCATTTCATTTCATTGCATTGCATTGCATTTGACATCTACAAAGTGTCCAGACTCACTCAAGTGCACATCAGTTTGGTGTTTTGTGAAATATTTAGCATTAATTGTTTATATACTTATATGTTTATGTATTATTTTTTATTATTTAAAAATATGTTTAATTTAATTTATTTTTTATTTTATTATGAAGGCTGCATTAACTTGGCCAGCAACACAATAAAAATACTAATCGTCTCATTTATTTTTTTATTCCGTTTACTTTCAGATTATTTTGACAATCTTAGTTTCCTTAGTTACTTTTATTCCAATTTTCTCTATGGTTACTCATTGCTCCGTTGAGTAGGTTTACCTGTGTGCTTGGTTACTCGTCATTTTCTTTTACTGTCACTTTTGATCAATTGCTTTAAAAAATCTTGAATCTATAGCAATGTACATCTTCACTTCATTTATTTTATTAGCATTTAAACTGTTTATTAAATATCCAGGCATTTGTACATATATGTATATGTAAAAAAATTGACCTACATGACCATACAATGAATTTTGGAGCTGAGGGGGATGGTTGGGGGGATTGTCACTGGTCAGCTGTGACTGATAATTGTGTGGCTCTTTAGGGGGTTAATGCTGGATAAAACTAGTTAATTATCTAAAGTGCTGTCGCTTAAGGGCCTGATAAGATGATCAGTCAAAGACAGAGAGACAGACAATGAGGCACAGAGAAAAAACAGAGTAAGTACAGAGCACAGGCAAAAATAATTGTGATTTGGTTCAGAATTAAAGGCCTGTTTCATGTGGTGAGTCTGTCCTTTTAGGTGACGGAAATGTCATGGAGCAAATTGGTGTTAAAAATAAAAGGAAAATGACATCATGATAACGCTGATTGGCTGATGGCACCATCAGAATGGCATGAGCTCTTAAAGGGACAGAGCTTCTTTCTTCTGTGGAACGCAAAGGAAGATGTTTTGAAGAATTGTGATTATTAGTTTCAGTTTCTACTGACTTTCAGTGTATTTTACCAACAATAAAAGTCAGTGGAAGCTGAAACTGGCAAAACGACATAAAAAAACGTGGCAAAAACGGTCCCAAAACTGCTACAACCCCCGAGCAATGGAAAGAAATACCGGCTCCTTTGAGTCACCTCTCAGCCTAATTCCTAAAAGCTTTCGGGTTTACTGTTAGGAACCGTTAGACCCGTGATTTTGTCAGCATGGCCGTGCAAAAGCCAACAAACATGAGTCAGTTTGGACCAGGTGGACGTTGTGGTGCAAACACTGCTCCTTTATTGTTTTTCCATATTACGCAATAATAACGTCTCCCAAACAAATGCAGAATAGTTTTATGAGCAACAAATCGATTTCATACAACACTCAAAAAATATGTTTGCTGTTTGTTCAAACTACTTATTTAAAATGAGCTGAAACAACACAATTCTTGAGTTTTTTTTTCTGACAACTTGTTTTATGTTCAATCAACTTAAAATTGTAAAAACCATTAAGTTAACTTAATTGATTTGCGTTGGGAGGACATGAAGGGATTGTGTGGAACCCAGCAATTTTTACAGTGAACTTTTAAGTATACCGTAAAAAAAAATCTGGGTTCCCCACAATTCCTTCATGTTGTCCCAACACAAACTGATTAAGTTAACTTAATGGTTTTTACAAATTTAAGTGGATTGAACATAAAACAATTAAGTTGCCACCCTCCCCCCCAAAAAACAAGAATTGTGTCAATTCATCTCATTTTAAATAAGTAGTTAGAACAAGCAACGTTTTTGAATGTATGGTTATTTATAATATATTAATTGTTTTAGGGGGCGTCACGGTGGCGCAGTGGGTAGCACGTTCGCCTCACAGCAAGAAGGTCGCTGGTTCGAGCCTCGGCTGGGTCAGTTGGCGTTTCTGTGTGGAGTTTGCATGTTCTCCCCGTGTTCGCGTGGGTTTCCTCCGGGTGCTCCGGTTTCCCCCACAAGTCCAAAAACATGTGGTATAGGTGAATTGGGTAGGATAAATTGTCCGTAGTGTATGAGTGTGTGTATGGATGTTTCCCAGTGATGGGTTGCAGCTGGAAGGGCATCCGCTGCATAAAACATATGCTGGATAAGTTGGCGGTTCATTCCGCTGTGGCGACCCCAGATTAATAAAGGGACTAAGCCGAAAAGAAAATGAATGAATGAATGATAATTGTTTTAGGGGCGGCACGGTGGCTCAGTGGTTAGCACGGTTGCCTCACAGCAAGAAGGTCGCTGGTTCGAGTGTTGGCTGGGCCAGTTGGCATTTTTGTGTGGAGTTTGCATGTTCTCCTCGTGTTCACGTGGGTTTCCTCCGGGTGCTCCGGTTTCCCCTCACAGTCCAAACACATGCACTATAGGTGAATTGGATAAATTCAATTGGCCGTAGTGTACAGTCGTGGCCAAAAGTTTTAAGAATGACACAAATATTAGTTTTGACAAAGTTTGCTGCTTAACTGCTTTTAGATCTTTGTTTCAGTTGTTTCTGTGATGTACTGAAGTATAATTACAAGCACTTCATACGTTTCAAAGGCTTTTATCGACAATTACATGACATTTATGCAAAGAGTCAGTATTTGCAGTGTTGGCCCTTCTTTTTCAGGACCTCTGCAATTTGACTGGGCATGCTCTCAATCAACTTCTGGGCCAAATCCTGACTGATAGCAACCCATTCTTTCATAATCACTTCTTGGAGTTTGT
>CAIGQV010019186.1:8193622-8203979 GCA_903798115.1 Danio jaintianensis | reverse complement strand
TGAGGTGTTTAGGATAAATTATGAACTTATAATATTTTTTGCTCATTTTAACAACTTCTAATGAACGTTTGGGTCAATATAAGAAGAAGAAGAATAAAAATAAGAATAAGAATTTGAATTATTTGCAGAATCCTTTGAATTATATTGAATGCTTTCTGAAGGATCATGTGACACTGGATATTGGAATAATGACGATGAAAATGTAAAAATATATCATAAATATGAAAAAAAAACTTTTGGTAACACTTTATAATAACTGCTCACTATGAATAATTTATTAAGCATTAGCAAATAGTTAATTCATCATTTGTTAAAGCATTAACTCTACATTAATAGACATTAGTAAGCAGTTTATGACTACAGCTACAAATGCTGTATTTACGACTTATAAGCACATATGTAATTTGCTTAAAGATTGTATTTTCATACTTTGTTAATGATTAATTTTTCATTACTAAATTGATTATTACATTATTTACAAATCAGTTATTTAAGAGTAGTTTTTAAGATCATTTTAAATGAGTAATAAACTATTCAAAAGAACATTTATATATCTTATTATTGCAACATAGGCTCATTCTGAAAACGTAGCCCTATATACATTTCTGGAGATCGCGAATTATGTAGCCAGAAGTACATATGGCTGCATTTCGTCTTTAAAACGAACGCTACGTGGCGGTATGACGCCGTTCCACATTTCGTGCATACCAGCTGATCGCTTACTTCCGTATGGACGGCTTTCCCACTGTTACCAGTTTGTCCAGTTAGCTCGCCATGTACATCCGTGGACTTGAGATGCAGAGAGGAGTTGACCACGACGACGGGGTTCGAGTCTGGCGAAGAACGGTTCCAGAAAGCGGGTAAGACAAAAACAGAAGCCAAAAAATAAAATAAACAAGTAAATAACAGGGTGAGAATGTGGTAAAATCTGAAAACATGGTAAAAATCAGGCGAGAGAAGATCAGGAGATCTCAAAAAGCGTACACAGCGGCCTCTGGTGGATTTGCAAAAACATAAACTGCAAAAAACGTAAAGCTCCTGGGATGTATTTGGCGCTCTCCAGAAATGTATATAGGGGTACGTGTTTAGAATGAGCCTGGAATGCAACATTCAGACATGTAGTAAATTTAGTTACAAGTAGTTATTTTGTATGATAATGCTTTGTATGAATATGCTTCATTAACTCAACTTCATGCCATTTTGGGACCTAATCTAAGCTATTTATGCTTTGTAAATACCTTGTTCATAGTGTTCAGTTATTATAGTGTTATCTTACTTTTTAAAAAGCTGTTTGAACATTTTACAATATTGATGTATAAACTATTTTTCTTTTTTAATTCAAAAACATTTACATCCTCAGACTTTTGCTAGTGTCTCAACTTTGCTTCCATATCTTCAGTTGTACTGTACTTTTTACTACTGAAATTCCTTCAGTCTGATATTGTAATCATTTTTTTTTCTCGCAGTGATGTAATGCTTTTCTCCACGTTTCTTTCCTTCTCTTTGTCTTGTTCATTTTTATCATTAATGCTCTGCTTTTATTTCACTTACCCTGTAAAAGGCTCTTTTTTCATAATGTCTGAAAAATACCATGCTTTGTTTTTCACTTCGGGCCTTGTGCTAATTGAGGCTATAGCGTGTACGTTCCTACAGTTTAGGACTCTCTGGGAAAAGAATATTTTCGAATTTTAGAACCAGCTCAGTTCTCTGGGAGCCATAAAACAGCAGTGCATAAAGTAAATGCCAAGCACTTCTTAATAAACCTTCTTTTCTTTGCGACTCGAGGAGTATTTTTTACTCCGTGAATGTGTGGGATTGTGTGTTTGTTGCCCTGTTTATGGCCTGAAGCTCCCAGAGGAAGAAAACAGAAAGCTGGAGGGACTTTTTCTTTAAAGAATACTCCAAAAATATGTTTTTTTCACAGCAGTGCCATAGCAGGACCATTTTGCATTCCTAAAAACAAAAGTGAACTTTAGGTGAATAGACCTGTGAGAAATGACACAGTCAAATAATGTTAATTAACAATTGTATGAGTTTTAACAGAGTTCATTCATAAATCCTTATTCATAGGTGTTTTTCTATTTGTTAATGCTTTCGAATTCTGTTATGTGACATGATTGATATTGTCTGATTATTTTTTAATTATTGTCTACAAACCAATGAGCTGCCAGTAAATTTTTGTTTTTTAGGGATTTACTTTTTCTTGGATTCATTTTCTAGTATAGTCTTAAAATAAGGATTCTAAAATAGAGTTTTAAAGTGATCAAAAAACAATTTTAGCTTCCACAAAAAGCCTTTCAGTGAACGGTATTTAAGAAAACCATTTTCTATCAGTGTAAAGAACATTTTAATAATGTAAAGAACATGTTTTTCCACTCTAAAGAGTCTTTGGAATGAAAAGTCTTCAAGACCTATAAAGAATCCTCATTTATAAAAGTGTATAAATAACAATTTGTTTAATGGGATTACAATCTTTAATACTGATCTTGAAAAAATACTCCAAGCCTTCTTTTTTTTTTTACCATGTAACCTTTCACAAAAATGCACTGTAAAAAAAATACATAATAAAAAGTCATGACAATTTATGTTTTTATGTTACTTTAACTTGATCTAGAAATGTAATCAGCTTTCAACCTATTTTTAAGTAAAATTTTAATAACGAATGCAAGTTAAAATGACTTTTAAAGTTAAATTGGTTCAATTATAAAAATTAAATGAGCAACATATTATTTTACAGTGTGTTCTATGGAAGCAAAATTGGTTCTTACTGTATGTGGAACTGCTGTAAAACCCTAGTTTTGGAACTTTTATTAGATGACAGTAATTAACATTTAGTTTTAAAGGGTCTATTTGTAGAACCATTAAAGGGATAGTTCACCCAAAAAGGAATATTCTGTCATAGATTTCTCACCCTTTACTTGTCACAAATTTGTTCGAGTTACCCTTCAGATTGGGAACTTTGAGTTACAGTTGAAGTCAGAATTATTAGCCCTTCGAAATGATTAGCCTCAATTTCTGTTTAACAGAAAGAATATTTTTTCAACACATTTCTAAACATAATAGTTTTAATAACTAATTTCTAATAACTAATTTCTTTGATCTTTGCCATGATGACAGTACATAATATTTTATTCAATACTTGCATAGACCCTTTTCACATTTCCGGGTTTCTCAGTAGCGGAAGGCATCATAGTTGGGTAAACTTAGAGCGCAGTGAATGGGAGAGTACAACAAATCATTTTTTTACAATCCTATTTGCTGAAATAATAAAAGAAGAACTCCACGATGATGTTATAAAGACTTTCAGAAAAAGGAAAAAAATTGTGAGAGACTGATGACGGCAGACAGAGGAGAGAATAACGTCAAATTTACTCTCAACCTAATAGACGCTGCATTAGAAACACCTTGCATAAGTGGTAATTCGTTTTTTGTTATTTGATGCAAAGATGATATAATACATTCATAAATTCATATAAATGCTCATACGTTTAAAAAAAAAATTAAAAACTTTCAAGGATTTAAGATTATGATGACCTTTAAACGCGTCATAACAGTCTTGTGAAAAGGGTCCATTCAGCTTACAGTAGCCGCATTTCCACTGTCGGGCCAGTGCGAGCCAGGGCTTATATCGGGCCGGGCCGTGCCAATAGCCCGGGAGCTTGAGCAGTGAGGCCGAAATCATGTCGTGTTTCCACTGTCGGGCTAGTAGCTAGTAGTGACATTTAAAGGCTTAACTAGGTTAATTAGGCAAGTTAGGGTAATTAGGTAAATCATTGTATAACGATGGTTTGTTCTGTAGATAATCGAGAGAAAAAAACCTTAAGGGGGCTAATAATATTGACCTTAAAATGTTTTTTAAAAAATTAAAAAACTGCTTTTATTCTAGCCGATACAATAATAATACAAAAATAATACAAATAAGACTTTCTCCAGAAGAAAAAATATTATTGGAAATACTGTGAAAAATTCCTTGCTCTGTTAAACATCATTTGGGAAATATTTGAAAAGGAAACAAAAATTCACAGGAGGGCTAATAATTTTGACTTCAACTGTACGTCGGAACACAAAAGAAGATATTTTGACAAATGGATACCCATTGACTTCCATAGCATTTGTTTTCCATGCTATGAATGTCAATGGCTGCCGGTTTACAAAACTTATCATAATATCTTCTTTTATGTTCAGCAGAAAAAAAGAAACATATAAAGGTTTAGAACCACTTGAAGGTGAGTAAAATGTACAGTCATGTTTTGAGTGTACACTAGCATTAAGAAAGTTGACCTCCCTCGAATAGACAGCACTTTTCACTGGTGACTGTCAACATTAGTTTGACAAACATTGGCCGGGCCTGTTTATTTAAATATACCACAGCAAATGCCAAATATGACTGTATGAAGATATCACTACAAGCCACAGAATGTGATGCATCACTGCTGCATTCATAATGTATTACTGTCCTCTTTTATGGTTGGATGGAGTGAATGAACAGAGCCCAATAACAAACTACCATTTCCCGCCTTTCCTCACCATCATCATAAACTGCCTCTTGTTTAACAGTGACTCTGGGAGTTATAAAACTGAGAATTGTAGACGAAAACTTTTGGGGCGACCCGTATATTACCTGTAGGGAACTGGGAGCTGTCAGTTCCAATATCAATTTCTCTGCTAAATGACATTAAACGATAAAAGTTTTTATGTTGATATTTGATTAAAGACGTCAACAGTCTGAAGTACTTTTTAAAGAAGTGTTTACTGATTTTTTTGTGTATGGAATGGTGCATTTTCTGAAAGTTTTAGTTTTCTCTGAAGGCTGTTTCCTTTTTAAAATGCAAGAATCTCAATTTATTATGGAAATTCATGACCATGAACAACCAATGTTCTTAAAAATAATACCAGATTTAAGTAGTATGTATATTATGTAGTTATATATATATTTTTATTTTAATATTTTCTTTTATTATTATTTTTTTTTTTTTACATTTTTATGTGTTTTTATTATTTTTGTTAACATTATAATTTTTGTTTAGAGCTTAGTTATTTATTTAATATTTTTATTTTATTTTATGGTTTTCGTTTTTAGACTAATTTTTCATTTTAACCTAATTTTATTATCGTTAATTAACCACATCCAAAATAAAGGTGTGCATTTACATAACATATGTTTGTATACTGTGTATATTTATTGTGTCTATATATATAAATACACACATGTATGCATATATTTGAGAAAATGTTTATTTATATGTGTATATGATGCAAATTATAAATACATTTAAATATCTATGTAAATATGTTTAATTAATCTCTGCTTTACTCTCTTAAATATTTATTTAAACTATATTTCTTTAATCTATAATAATAATATTATTATTAATAATAACAATAATAAAAGCAATAATAATAATAATAAAGTATAGTTTACATTAATTAAAGTATTATAATAATAATAATAATAATAATAATAAAGTATAGAGTACATTATATAAAGTATAATAATAAAAACATAATAATAATAATAATAATAATAATTATTATTATTTTTGTATTATTATTATTCATTCATTCATTCATTTTCTTTTCGGCTTAGTCCCTTTATTAATCTGGGGTCGCCACAGCGGAATGAACCGCCAACTTATCCAGCATATGTTTTACGCAGCGGATGCCCTTCCAGCTGCAACCCATCACTGGGAAACACACTCATTCACACACATAGACCACGGACAATTTAGCCTACCCAATTCACCTATACCACATGTTTTTGGACTATGGGGGAAACCGGAGCACCCGGAGGAAACCCACGCGAACACGGGGAGAACATGCAAACTCCACACAGAAACGCCAACTGACCCAGCCGAGGCTCGAACCAGCGACCTTCTTGCTGTGAGGCGAACGTGCTACCCACTGCGCCACCGTGACGCCCGCATTATTATTATTATTATTATTATTATTATTATTATTATAGAGTTTCATTTACAACTTGGAATTTAATTGAATTTAAATTCAAAATTACATTTACATTTATTTATAAGAGACTGGGCTGTTTTAGTCTGGAAATATTCCTACAGTTCATTTGTAGCAATATTCCTAAATGTCACGTCCTATATCGGTCTTAATGGTGGCAGTTTCCTTTTACTCCAGACAGATAGCAGATCTCTGATTTAGGGCTTTTAGGACAGTGTTCTTCCTTAGTGCAGCGACAAAGCCGTTCATTCTGGAGGGTTCAGAGTGACCTCATACGGCTGATCTGAAGAAAAGAGAGCATTCATTCTCCCAGCAGAGCCACAAAAGAGGAGATTGAGGAACAGAAGGAGATGCAGAAACAGATGAGAGGATGGATGGATAGATGGAGAGCTTGTCAGATTTTGGCCTGAATGCTGATATTAGAGCAAATGCCCAGAAGGGGTTTTTAAGGGAAATACCGGTCAGTAAATACGGCCACAGAATACAGTCAGTTTGACATTTTTCTTAATACAGTTGAAGTCAATATTATTAGCCCTCCTGTGATTTTTTTTTTCTTTTCTTTTTCAAATATTTCCCAAACGATGTTTAACAGAGCTAGGAATTTTTCACAGTATTTCCTATAATATTTTTTCTTCTGGAGAAAGTCTTATTTGTTTTATTTCGGCTAGAATACGTTTTTCTTTTTTTTTATTTAAACCATTTTAAGGTCAATATTATTAGCCTCCTTAAGCAATATATATTTTTTCTTTTGTCCACAGAACAAACCATCATTATATAATGATTTGCCTAATTACCCTAACTTAACCTAGTTAAGCCTTTAAATGCTTTAAGCCTAAAAACTTTAAGCTGAATACTAGTATCTTGTAATATATCTAGTAAAGTCTAGTATCTAGTAGTCATCATGGCAAAGATTATAGAAATCAGTTATTAGAAATTAGTTATTAAAACTATTATGTTTAGAAGTGTGTTGAAAAAAATATTTTCTGCTAAACAGAAATCGGGAAAAATATACAGGTGGGCTAATAATTCAGGAGGGCTAATAATTCTGACTTCAACTGTATCATGAAATAAACTCATACTTTGTTTTATGCACCAAACTTTACTGACATTGCATTTAAAGGGATAATTCAGTCGAAAATACAAACTGTGGTCTGTAGTTTTGTGGAACATTATTATTTCCTTGTCAAATAGCTGAAATTGATTTGTTAAAATGGTTTAATCTATTTAACTATTGCTATTTTGAATTAGTTTTTATTTTTGTTTGTCATTTTAGTTAAGGTTTAGTCATTTTGTTCTGTGTTTGTCAATTTAGTTTTTTATTTAAACATGTTTATCGAATTTATTCATTTTGTTTTATTATATTTTATATATTAATTTTTTTCAGGCTGTTAAAACATTTACATTCATTTTTCAAGTAATTTTTATTGAGAATGTTTTCAGTTAATGGTTTTTTTAAATTAAAAGTATTTTTAACTTCTAATTAATTGTTAGTAATTTTATTAAATGGGCGACACGGTGGCTCAGTGGTTAGCACTGTCGCCTCACAGCAAGAAGGTCGCTGGTACGAGTCCCGGCTGGGTCAGTTGGCATTTCTGTGTGGAGATTGCATGTTCTCCCCGTGTTGGCGTGGGTTTCCTCTGGGTGCTCCGGTTTCCCCCACAGTCCAAAGACATGCGCTATAGGTGAATTGAATAAACGAAATTATCCGTAGTGTATGTGTGTAAATGAGTGTGTATGGATGTTTCCCAGTACTGGGTTGCAGCTGGAAGGGCATCCGCTGTGTAAAACATATGCTGGATAAGTTAGCGGTTCATTCCGCTGTGGCGACCCCTGATGAATAAAGGGACTAAGCCGAAAATAAATAATTTTAGTAATTTTTAAATTTATTTTTGTAATACAATATATTTAATATTTTATAATATATTATATATTCTAATATAATCATTTTTTCATTTTGTATTCTATTCTATGGTATATCTAGTTCTATTCTTCTATTCTATTGTTAGATTTAATTGTTTTTTATAATTTATAATTTTATTTTTTAAAATGTCTATGTTTTTATTTTAAAATATTTAGTTAATTTAGCTTTACATTTAGCTTAATTTTAGCTTTGCTTTGCATTTGAACTTTTTAATACTAATCTACAAAAAAATTGAGAACTTTTTAAGACCTATTGAGTTATTTTGAGTTAGTTTTTCAGTTATTATTTAAATTTTAGTTTTAGTAATAACTGTGTTCTGCATATTTGGAACATTTGATTGGTTCCTGTAAATAGATCCATAATTATCTCATTGCAGTTTAACTTGATTTTTCACTGACAGATAAGCGTCACACACACACTGAAATGAAATACATGACAAAAACTCATGACAACAAATGTTTTTATGCTATTTTAACTTAATTTTTTAAAGTTATACAAAGTTTAACCTAATATTTTAGTCAGTTTGATTGATGTAAGTTGAGGTGACTTGAAAAGTTAATTTAATTTCATTAAAAAAAAAATTGAAGGCAGCAAGATTTTTTATAGCGCACATACACACACACTCACACTCACACACTCAGGCCGGGTGTCATTCTGATCTATTAATCAGGGTGTGTTCAAATCTCCGCCCCCTTCATCTCAGAGCCGGCCGATAAAAGGATAGAGGAAAAAGCCATGCTTCTGTTTGGGTCACATGATCAGATGTTGTGGCGATAGCAGCTGGCCTTTTCTATCTTAACTCACACACACACACACACTCTCTGCCCTGGCACACACATCAAGCTCTCTCTGCATCTCCAGTTCATGCGTGTGTGTGAATGTGTGTGTGTGTGTGTGTGTGCGTGTGACAGCTGTCTGCTGCAGGACATTGTCACTGTGACTTACTATGTCACTCTGCTGTTGCTTTTTTTACAGGGATTATGGATCCAAACGCAAGTCAGGTAAGACCGTCTTTTATATTTACCTGCCGGCTGAGTGCTAAACCTGTTGCCAGGTTTAAGTGCTAACTCTGCTCTGCATGCCCTCTCTGTTATTGCCGCATTGAATGACTTGCTGTTTTGCTCTGGGCTCAGCGGAGAGAAACGCTTTCTTTAGAGAACTGGACGTGACTCAGAGGTTTGTAAAGCTCTGGGAGTGTCAGCTGTGAAAGGTTTCGGAATAACCGGCGGGACTTTGGGGAAAAGCCACATGAAATTATGGGCATTTGTACTTCATGATGCTGTTGCGAATGTGGTTTAAGGCAAATCGTTCAACTGAAGGCGCAGAATTTTATTTTATTTTATTTTATTTTATTTTATTTTATTTTATTTTGCTGTATTGTGTCCAGCTAAAGTCATTGTAAAAACATTTAACCACAACACATAGCAGTTGGTTTTATTTTATTTTATTTTTTTATTTTATTTTATTATTTTTTATTTTATTTTATTTTATTTTATTTTATTTTTTATTTTTATTTTATTTTATTAGGCTGTATTGCATCCAGCCAAAGTCATTGTAAAAACATGTAACCATACAACACATAGCAGTTGGTTTTTTTCATTTTTATATTTTGACTCTTTTACCATTTACTGTTTGATATATGGCTGCACGGTGGCACAGTGGGTAGCACGTTCACCTCACAGCAAAAAGGTCGCTGGTTCGAGCCTCGGCTGGGTCAGTTGGCGTTTCTGTGTGGAGTTTGCATGTTCTCCCTGTGTTGCCGTGGGTTTCCTCCGGGTGCTCCGGTTTCCCCCACAAGTCCAAAGACATGTGGTATAGGTGAATTGGGTAAAGTTAAATTGTCCATAGTGTATGTATGTGTGTGTGTGTGAATGAGTGTGTATGGGTGTTTCCCAGTGATGGGTTGCAGCTGGAAGGGCGTCCACTGCGTAAAACATATGCTGGATAAGTTGGCGGTTCATTCCGTTGTGGCGACCCCAGATTAATAAAAGGACTAAGCCGAAAAGAAAATAAATGAATGAATGTTTGCTATATATAAAAGAGTAAATATATATGTAAAAGAGTAAACATTTTAGTAGAGTAAAAAAATAGTATAATATTTTTTCTTTTCTTTGTTTTATTTGAATTAATTTATATATACTAATATATACATACAGATTTTTCTGCTTGTTATTAATACATTGAGTCACATTTTCCAGGTTTATGACAAGGATTAGACCAAGCTTCCTTTGCATAGCTTGCTAGGGTGTGTGTTTTGTGAGGGAACAGCCGTTCTGCAGTTGGGACTCACTACACACACACGTGCACACACACACTGTTGAACATTAATGTAATTTGGACTGGAGTGAGCGTTGGAGTTCCTGCCATCTCTCCCACACACAGCCCTTAGAAACATTTTCCATTTTTTTTTATCTGTTTGCTTTCCGCTTACAGACAGACACAGACACACACACACACACACACACACACACACAC
>CAIGQV010019186.1:8084018-8177153 GCA_903798115.1 Danio jaintianensis | reverse complement strand
CACACACAATATTACAACGTGCACATACACAATATTACAACACACACACACACACACACACGCATGCACACACACGCACGCACGCACGCACGCACGCACACGCACACACACGCACACACACCAGTTATTTTTTATATACTACTACTACAACTGCTGCTAAAATAACTACTAGTAAATATATGTATATATACAGTGCATCCGGAAAGTATTCATAGTGCTTCACTTTTTCCACATTTTTTTATGTTACAGCCTTATTCCAAAATGGATTCAATTCATTTATTTCCTCAAAATTCTACACACAATACCCCATAATGACAATGTGAAGAAAGATTTTGTGAAATTGTTGCAAATTTACTAAAAATAGAAAACCTGAAAAATCACATGTACATAAGTATTCACAGCCTTTCCCGTGAAGCTGTAAATTGAGCTCAGGTACATTCTGTTTCCACTGATCATTCTTAAGGTGTTTCAGCAGCTTAATTGGAGTTCACCTGTGGTAAATTCAGTTGATTGGACATGATTTGAAAAGGCATACACCTGTCTATATAAGGTCCCAGGGTTGACAGTGCATGTCAAAGCACAAACCAAGCATGAAGACAAAGGAATTGTCTGTAGACCTCCGAGACAGGATTGTCTCAATGCACAAGGCTGGGAAGGTTACAGAAAAAATTTCTGCTGTTCTGAAAGTTCCAATGAGCACAGTGGCCTCCATTATCCATAAGTGGAAGATGTTTGGAACCACCAGGACTCTTCTTAGAGCTGGCCGGCCATCTAAGGTGAGTGATCGGAGAAGAAGGGCCTTAGTCAGGGAGGTGATCAATAACCCGATGGTCACTCTGTCTGAGCTCCAGCGTTCTTCTGTGGAGAGAGGAGAACCTTACAGAAGGACAACCATCTGTGCAGCAATCCACCAATCAGGCCTGTATGGTAGAGTGAAAAATTGAACTCCTTGGAGTGAATGCCAGGTGTTACGTTTGGAGAAAACCAGACACCGCTCATCACCAGGCTAATACCTTCCCTACAGTGAAGCATGGTGGTGGCAGCATCATGCTGTGGGGATGTTTTTCAGCAGCAGGAACTGGAAGACTAGTCAGGATAGAGGGAAAGATGAATGCAGCAATGTACAGAGACATCCTGAATGAAAACCTGCTTCAGAGTGCTCTTGACCTCAGACTGGGGCGACGGTTCATCTTCCAGCAGGACAATGACCCAAAGCACACCGCCAAAATATCAATGGAGTGGCTTCACAACAACTCAGTGAATGTCCTTGAGTGGCCCAGCCAGAGCCCAGACATAAATCCTATTGAACATCTCTGGAGAGATCTGAAAATGGCTGTACACCGTTGCTTCCCATCCAACCTGATAGAGCTTGAGAGGTACTGCAAAGAGGAATGGGCAAAAATTCCCAAAGACAGGTGTGCCAAGCTTGTGGCATCATATTCAAAAAGACTTGAGGCTGTAATTGCTGCCAAAGGTGCATCAACAAAGTATTGAGCAAAGGCTGTGAACACTTATGTACATGTGATTTTTCAGGTTTTTTATTTTTAATAAATTTGCAACAATTTCAAAAAATCTTTTTTTACATTGTTATTATAGGGTATTGTGTGTAGAATTTTGAGGAAATAAATGAATTGAATCCATTTTGGAATAAGGCTGTAACATAAAAAAATAAATGTGGAAAAAGTGAAGACCTATGAATACTTTCCGGATGCTCTGTATATATCGAACATAATAAATGACAAAGTAGTAAATATCTATTGTTAATAAAAATACTAAATAAGACATTTCTGTCTAAATCATGCTAAACCTAAATGAATTATGAAAAATAATAAAAATTGTTGTTTTAGGCATTCAGATTTTCAATACCTTTTATTTTTAAAAGACCTTATAAAGTCTAACTGCACACGTTTTTAAAACACAAAATGAATCCCACACAAAAATTCTCCCTAATTATCACATGGGTTCAAAAATAGACGTGCGTTGCTCAGCATGTGTTTTGCCGTTTGACGTGAATGGCCTTTTCTGTCTCATGTGACCTCACTGCCAAAACACAACTGGTCAGCATCTGGTTTGACTTTAGCATGTTGATGTTTTCTTGATTTTGAGGTCTTCATGTTGAGCCTTCATCGCCAACAACTGGACCACTTTCTGTAGTATTTACATCAACATAACCACATTTTTTCAAAGTATCACAGAATATGTCCATGCCTGAAAGATATCTAAAACCACACATCAATCCATGTACATAGTATAAACTGAGTGAGTGGTATGTTAAGCTAATAATAATGTTACGCTTAGTATTTTAACATGACATTAGTATCACTGTCATATTTGTTCCTCCAGATTATGTGTTTCTATGTATTCCCTTCAGTCCAGCAATATCTAATGTACATCTGTAATATTGCTGCGGAAAGACTCGTTTTGAGTAGTTTGTTAATACTAATATGTTGTTTTCTATTATTCAGTGGTTGGACTGTGAGGAATATATAAACACTCCACACAATAAACACTCCACTTTTTGGAAATATGCTAATTTTACAACTCTCCTGCAGTTGAGTTTTACCATTTTTTAATCCATTTAATCAATCTCCGTGTCTGGCACTTTTAGCATAGCTTAGCATTATTCATTGAATCGGATTAGACCATTAGCATCTCACTCAAAAATGACCAAAGAGTTTTTAATGATGATATTATACAGTGCCTGAAAATCTTGCAAACATGGAGACATTTGTGAGAGATGATTTAGAACTATTTTCAGGGACTGCGTAATATATCATCGTGCCATGGTACAACAGCAAAGTTCCTTGATTATTATGCCAGAATGACAGTATAGTTCCTAGACATATCAGTTTAGAAAATAGCAACTTTTCATTTTCCGTCAGCCTTAGTACACAATATAACTACAGAAGTGTCAAGCTTTAAATAGGAAAATCATCGAAACTCTTTGGTCATTTTTTGAGTGAGAGGCTAATGGTCTAATCCAATTCAATGATCTATGCTAAGCTAAGCTAAAAGTGTCTGAATGGATTAAAAAATGGTAAAACTCAACTGTTTAACTCAAAAAGAAGTTCTAAGATTAGGCTTTTTTTAGTGTGTACCTTTAATGTACTTCACAGATTTTTCTGATTTTTTTCCCGCATAATGTAAATTACTTCAATATTTCACTTAAAGCAACATGGGGTTCCTAGACATATCAGTTTAGAAAATAGCAACTTTCATTTTTCGTTGGTCTTAGTACACGATGTAACTAGAGAAGAGTCAAGCTTTAAACAGGAAAATTATCGAAACTCTTTGGTCATTTTTTGAGTGAGAGGCTAATGGTCTAATCCGATTCAATGATCTATGCTAAACTAAGCTAAAAGTGTCTGAATGGATTAAAAAGTGGTAAAACTCAACTGTTTAAATCTAAAGAAGTTGTAAGACAAGTTATTTTAGTGTGTACCTTTAATGTATGCAGTTAAATTTTTTAAATAAAAATATTTCACTGATTTTTTCCCCACATGATGTAAATTACTTCAATATTTCACTTAAAGCAACATGGGGTTCCTAGACATATCAGTTTAGAAAATAGCAACTTTTCATTTTTCATTGGTCTTAGTACACGATGTAACTACAGAAGAGTCCAGCTTTAAGCAGGAAAATTATCAAAACTCTTTTGTCGTTTTTAAGTGAGATGCTAATGGTCTAATTCGATTCAATGATCTATGCTAAGCTAAACTAAAAGTGTCTGAATGTATTCAAAAATGGTAAAACTCAACTATTTAACTCTAAAGAAGTCGTAAGATGAGTTTTTTTTTAATACCTTTAATGTATGCAGTTAAAAAAAAGAAAGAATAAAAAATACTTCACAGATTTTTTACCACATAATGTTAATTACTTTAATAATTCACTTTAAGCAACATGGGGAGTAGGAAAAAGGTGTATGTGGTAATACTATAGCATGGATGAAATGCACAAAAGAAAGAAAGACGTGTATAGATCTTCTGTAATAGAGGGAGGTTGAGCGTTTGGGGTCAGGAAAGAGACGTAAATTACAGTGAGGGAAAGCAAAACAGACGCTCAGCACTGACCTGAGCTTCATCACTAATGTGTGTGTGTGTGTTTATCACGGGTGGGAGTGGGAGAGATTGAGTGTGTGTTCGTAACAGTGAGTGTTTGTGTCGGAGAGGTGGAAAGTTAATATCTGTCAGATGTGAGGAGCTTCACTGAAGGGACGGATCAGGTGTGGAGCTTTTGTTAATCATTCCACCTTAATTCAGACTTCATGAAGGGGTGGTTTTTGTTTTTTTGGTAGTGAAGTTCTGTACAGTGTTGACCTCTACATCAACCCAGAGCTGGAAACTACAAGGATTGTCAAAAAGTCACGATATTCAGCAGATTTCAATATCAGAGCAACTCTTGTATTTAATTATGTTATATTTTATTATGATTTATATAGTTATTATAAATTTGTTTTTTAATACAGTGATTTGTAGCAATTATTGAAGTCAAATAAATGTTATGTAATTTCTAAAAAGCAATGACAAAATTGTAGTGTAAATGAATGTAAGAATAACTCATTTTTTTAATTAAATGAATGAACTATTTAATATTTATCTTATATGCTATCTAATGTATATTAAACATTTAATTAATTGCATGAATTGTATTAATCTGAATTAAATATTTCCAATCTAGTAAAATAAATGATCCTCAAAGGTTAAAAATGTAGAATCAAAGACTGTCAAATAAAATGTATTACCGAAATGTTGGTGTGTCCGCAGTTAATGTTGTTTAATATTCTCATAATAATATACTATATGCATTTTTAATTTAATTTAATAATTTTATTTTATTATTATTTAATTTAATTCAACTTAATATTTTATTTTTAATTTAATTTATTTTTTATTTTATTTTATTTTTAATTATTTAATTGAATTTTATTTTTTATTATTATTTTATTTTTTATTTAATTTTATTTATATTTTATTATTTTATTTTTTATTATTTAATTAAATTTTTGATTTAATTAAATTTTTCTTTAATTTAATTTTTTCTTTAATTTATTTTTTATTTTATTTAATTGTATTTTTTATTATTATTTTATTTTTTATTTAATTTATATTTTATTATTTTATTTTTTATTATTTAATTTAATTTAATTTTTAATTTAATTTAATTTTTATTTAATTTAATTTTTTTATTTTTTTTTATTTTATTTTATTACATTTTTTATTATTATTAAAAAAATTAATTTAATTAAATTTAATTTTTTTGTAAATAATTTTTAACATTTTTTATTTAATTTAATTATTAATTTAATTTAATAATTTGTTATTAATTATTTTATTTTATTCCCCTATCAGTTTTGTCATTTTTCAAAAATAAATTTTTATTCATTTAAAACATCAATGCCTCTTTGTTGTCAAATCTGATTTAACAAAGACAATTTTATCCCTTAGATTTAATATCTGACACAGTTTCGAAGTTTTCAGTACTCCTCTAAAAGCCTAAAGGGAAATGAAAACACCACTAGGCCATTTGTTTGACACATTTTCATGACTGATTCCCAAAAGATGATGCCATTCTCCAGCGGTTTTGGGTGGGAAAGAGTCACTATGAGTATGACGGATCGAATAGTGCATTTTTATTTGTTGTGTTAGTGTTGAGCTCACAATCACTCAGACTGTAGGAGGGAAGAAATGTCAGGAATGAGTGCATTTGGAGACGGAGGTGCTGAATGGAGCACAAGGGTGGAGGTTCGTCCTGTGGGGTACATTTCAGCAAAGCTACGTCTTGAATTCGAGTGCGTTCACTGTTTACACAGGTTCAATTACACCTCTTTTGCTATCCTGCATGCAAGGCGTCCATTGAAGTGTTGAAGTAAAAATAAGTTATAGAAGCAAAGTAATTGTTCCAGTCAGTCGGGACGTCTCATATTTTTTTACCGATAGTGACGTGTGACATTAAATTTCCTGATGGAGAGTTTGTGTGTGTGTGTGTGTGTGTGTGTGTGCGTGTGCGTGTGCATGTGTGTGTGATAACAGAGAAGATATTAGAAACTCTGCTTTGACCTCACACCCTAAATTCAGACAGATTCACTTTCCAGGCAATAGATTTGTCAGAACACACACATATACACACGCATACACACACACACGCACACGCACACACACACACACACACACACGCACACACACACACACACACATACAGAGTCACATTGTTTTTCAGCAGCATGTGATGCTTTATGGGTATTGTAACCAGATGGGGCCTTGCTTAATAACTCTGTTATGCTGTGTGTTCACTGCACTATTTATGCCATTTATCCGGTATGAGGCATTTGGCAGAAGATGCTGAGATGTGTTAGGGAGTTGGAGAAGACCTCCAAAAAATAATTTAAGTAAATAAATAACTAATACATGACAAAATAAAATGTAAAAAAATTATATATATATTAGTGCTGGGCAAAGATTAATCACATCCAAAATAAAGGTTTGTTTTGACATAATATATTTGTGTGTATATATGTATACATGTATTATGTATATGTGATACACACACATATATAAAAACAAAACTATATATATGTATATGATACAAATGATATACATATATGTTTTCATTCATTCATTCATTTTCTTTTCGGCTTAGTCCCTTTATTAATCTGGGGTCGCCACAGCGGGATGAACCGCCAACTTATCCAGCATATGTTTTACGCAGCGGATGCCCTTCCAGCTGCAACCCATCACTGGGAAACATTCATACACACTCATTCACACACATACACTACGGACAATTTTTTTAGCTTACCCAATTCACCTATACCGCATGTCTTTGGACTTGTGGGGGAAACCGGAGCACCCGGAGGAAACCCACGCGAACACGGGGAGAACATGCAAACTCCACACAGAAATGCCAACTGACCCAGCCGAGGCTCGAACCAGCGACCTTCTTGCTGTGAGGCAAACGTGCTACCCACTGCGCCACCGCGTCGCCCCATATATGTTTTATATCTAAATATAAATAAACATTTTCTCAAATATATGCATGCCTGTGTGTATTTATATATACATAATAAAGATAAACAGTACACACACACACATATTATGTCAAAATAAACTTTTATTTTGGATGCGATTAATCGTGATTTTATTTATATATATTTATATAGTAAAATTAATAAGCGTTTTTGCATACAGATTTAATGAGCCATATTGAAAAGAATAAAAAAAATACATATTTAAGTGAAATTTACAGCATTTGTAATAAAAATAAAAATGCATGTAAACAGCATGATATTGATTGTTTTGTTAGAGTAATAAGCATGAACGTGTTATTGTATATCCTTGAAATGCTATTGCAGCTTTAAATGAAAGTTTGTTTCAATATTATGTAAAGTTTGAGCAATTTTATAGTTTTAGTTTAGTTTTTTACAGTTTTTTTTATTTTTTAGCTGAAGTAATATAAGTCGATAGAGACTGTGAGTGGCAATAAAAACAAGAACTAATAAAAATGTAAAATAATAAAGCTGATTAATGAAAATGAGAAAGAATTTTGAAAGTTTCCCATCCTAGAAACAATAAAGGAATAAAAAACAAAACAAAACTAATGCTAATGACCTAAGTCACAGGTTTTGAAGAAGTGAGCTGTACTTCAGCGCAGATAAATAATTTAATAATAATAAATAATACTTTTGGCTGAGTCTTGTAGCTTTGATGAAAGCATGCGATGCTGGCTGTTGTGTCTTTTTCCACTCTGTTCTAACTAACATTTCTCCTCCCTTTTTCCTCTCTTTTCTTTCTCCTTCTCTGTTTTCCGCTGTCCTCAGTTTGGATGTATGGCCTTCAGGACAGTCCAACCAAATCTGAGGCCTCAGGTACATATTAACCTTTCCTGCAAATCTTAACTGTGGTCATTTTTCCAGTTTTTATAAGAAAAACAACTATGTCCCAAATTAACACTTTACCACAATTGTGACTAGTGTAAAAATAAAGTGCCATTAATCACCATTTGACTGGTAACTTAATTAGGGACTGCAACATGGTTTTAATTGCAGCATAAATATAATATAAGTGTTGAATTTAACATAATTGTAAATACATGGGGTAATTTTTTGGTTTAAACTGGAATGTGATTTTTTTTTTACTGTTAAGTCAAAAATTTTAATTTACTCACCATTAACCCACCCTCATGTGGTTAAAAAAAAGGTGGCCGAAGCTTTATGAGATTATTTTCTCTGTTGAACACAGAAGGAGATGTTTTGAAGAATGTTGGAAACCATTAGCTATTGACATTCCTAGCAGATAAACAAAATACTACCTGTATAGAAGTGCAATTTCTAACATTTTTCAAAGTATCTTCTTTTGTGTTCAACGGAATAAAGAAAGAAGTGGAGGGTGAGTAAATCGTAAGTGGATTTTCATTTGTGAGTGAACTATCTCTTTAAGAGCTCCATAAGTAAGAGTTTATGCTGAAAGGTATTTAGAATAGGTGTTGAAAGGGTAATGGCGAAGAGGAAGACGTTTGGCGTAAAAACGGAGGGTGTAAAACATGACACGAGAGCTTGTGGTCTCCTCGCGCTGCTCTCCTGGGACGTCTAACAGACGACGGCCTGCAAATAAACATTTCAGAAAAGAATGCACTCCATTTTCGGAAATAAATGCTGATGCGTACAGAGCCGAAGCCCATGCGGAGTGTTTTTCACCAAGATCATCACACACGCCCCTACGTAATTGGACAATTTACTGCAAAATGAAGAAATCACTTTCTTGTTTTAGTGCTTTCTAAAAACATGTCAAAATCCGGCTTAAGAATGTTGGTTTGTGACTCGTCCCAGATGGTCATTAGCTGTATCTCTTGTTATATATAGCTGAAACATATATTCCAGATTAGAGGGAATTTACTAACCCTCAGGCCTTCCAAGATGACAGGTGAATGTTTGTTTTTGTACAGTAGAACCTTAAAGATTATTTTTTACTTAGGGGTTCATAAATTCAGTCAGTGACAAAAAAACAAAAACATTAATTAAATACATTGACTTTTAAAGTACCAGTCACCATTTACTTGCATTTTCAGCAAAAATGTACATAGTGTCAGTTAAAAATGGTCTTTAATGTTCTTCTAAAGAAAAACTACATATTTGAAGACTTGTGAGTCGATAAATTAACAAATTAAGCAAATTATATATATATTTTTGTGAACTTGTAAAGATTATCAATGGCTTTACTGCAAATTAAACAAACAACATTGCTAGTGTTTTGCTACACTAACAATAGTTCAACAATAGCATTTGTAGTACAACTCTACAAATTGTAATTAATATGCTATGCTTACTACAGATTTGCTATATTAAAACCACTGTTAATTTTTATGACAGTTTAAATTTATTGAGCTAAAACACCTTGTTTCTTATTAGTACAAGATAGTCTACCAACTAAAACACATAATGGATTAGCTAGCATGCCATTGTGAGCCACAAGAAACCAGTTGTCAAACTGTAAAACACAGCTAACGGCTAATGATAGATTCTCCAGCAGCTAAGCTAACAGTAAACGGATGCTAATGGAAAGTTTTGGAATTAGCGCTGTGTACTTTGTGGTGCTGTGGTGAGAGTCAGATGGAAGTGAAATATTTCTGCCGTTGGCACAAACAGCATTAAATGTCAGAAATAAATTTCCCAATTCACTTCAGCACAGCTACAAGCATTCAGTTGAGCAATACTGTATGTTGTCATGTTAGCATGAAGTGTGTGAGGCAGCGCTAATTAGCTTGTGCCATACTTATGGTGATAGTGACAAGATACAGAGCTCCTGCTCTCTCTCTCTTGCTCTGAATTCAAAGGATTCCCTGTAATCCTGATTTAAAAGTTCATGAATGTGAAAACTCATTGCTTTAGCTGTTGTCTCTGAGCTGATTTTATTTGGTACAAAACTTTATGATATTAATTAAATCCAACCTTAATACTAATTAGGGACTATTTCTTTGTACACTTTGATTTAATGAACAGCCTTACTTACCAAGGCATAATTTCCTTTACTAAATAGTACACTAGCACTTTGCTACAAGAGATTCATTCATTCATTTTCCTTCGGCTTAGTCCCTTTAATAATCAGGGGTCACCACAGCGAAATGAACAGCCAACTTATCCAGCATATGTTTTACACAGCGGATGCCCTTCCAGCTGCAACCCATCACTGGGAAACATCCATAGACACTCATTCACACACATACACTACGGCCAATTTAGTTTATTCAATTCACCTATAGCGTACCTATAGCGTCTTTGGACTGTGGGCGAAACCGGAGCACCCGGAGGAAACCCACGCCAACACAGGACTACAAGAGATTACATAACAGAATTAAACATTATAGTATGTATAATATAATATCACAAAGGTACATTTTCCAAAATAAACATACCATGGTAAGTTTATGGTTTGTATCCATTTTTGGATGAACCCACCACATCAAAATCATAAAAATGTAAATACATAATTCTAATTCACTAAATAATACATTTCTCTTTTTGTTTCTGACACATTTCTTATTAAAAGCCTCCAGAAGACCACTGGGGATAGCAACCGTGCTAAAAAGCAACTACAGAAATAGTTCTTAGAAGTAAAATACATCATTTGAAGTTTTAGTAACTATATACAGAAAGCCTTGGAATGCATAAACCAGAGACATTTGAAGTGTTATGAATAGTTTAGTTTAAAAACAACATGCAATTATAATTTCACCCCAGTTTATTTTAAACAGGATATTCAATGAAAAACAGTGTACTGAAACATTTGGCACCATTAAGATTTACATTTCAAAAGTCTGTAAAAGTTGTATTTATTGCACGTCACTCCAACTTTTAGAATCATGTGATTCTTCAGAAAATAAAAACTGTTTATTTATTTATTTATTTATTATGTATAATTTAGGATACCTATATTTAGAATTGATTGTTAAAAGTTAAAAAGATATATTTGTTATAGTTTTTTGTATACAATGTAAAAATCTAGTGTTACTTCTGACCAACTAAAATATTCATTCATTCATTTTCCTTCGGCTTAGTCCCTTTTATTCATTAGGGGTCGCCATAGTGGAAATAACCGGCAGCTTATCCAGCATATGTTTTACGTAGCGGATGCTCTTCCAGCTGCAACCCAGTACTGGGAAACATTCATACACACTCATTCACACACATACACTACGGCCAATTTAGTTTATTCAACTCAGCCCATGTCTTTGGACTGGGGGGAAACCGGAGCATCCATAGGAAACCCACGCCAACACAGGGAGAACATGCAAACTCTACACAGAAATGCCAACTGACCCAGCTGGGACTCTAACCAGCGACCGTCTTGTTGTGAGGCGACAGTGCTAACCACTGAGCCACCGTGTCGCCCACTAAAAATATTGCTGAACAAAATTACTCTTTTGTGTGAAAATGTTGAAAATGAAATTTGTTTTCATTTGAAATTGTGCTTGTCCATTATATTGATTTGCACATATGGTTATGTGACAGGGCCAAAAAATCCTTAAGGGATATCCCAAAAAAATAAAAACATTCCATAATATATGTTTTCATCATTTTAGAGTTTCAAAGCCCTGGTCTTCATTTACCTTAATCATATGCAAAGACGAACAGATATTATTTAAAACAATTAACCTTGAATTAACACTAACTTTGAACAACAAAAGTCTTAGTTTACTTTAACACTAAAGAATTTTCATTTTTACCTCATAAAAACTCCCTCCATCACTACTAAAGAAGAACAGGTTAAAGAGATTGTCAGGGGAAACGCAAAAGAAAGACAGAAGGACAGAGAAAGAGAGAGTGTGGCTTAACCCCAGCTGAAATGCTTTCTTCTTGCGTTTCGCATAAACACAGCTTCTCTCTCTTTACTTGGCCCACTCATATGTTTCTATTTAAGGCTTGGAGAGCAGTCTACCCTGATTGGCGTTTCTCTCTCTCTCTCTCTAAACCAGATAGGAGGAGGGACAGAGTAAGAGAGAGAATTCAAGTGAAAAGTGAGAAAGGGAGGGCAGGAGAAAGAGGGAGGGAGTCCTGTTCTTGCTCTCCGGTTGAAGAAAAACTTTCTATCCCTCCACTCACGAGTCACGTCCCCTACAGTAAACAGCTCTCTTTTTTCCCTTCCTCCCCGTTTCCTCCTGAAAACCTTCACTGTATTATGGAGACCCAGCATCACCAAGACCCTACCGAGCGCTCGAGTCCCTGAAGGAACTTTACCTCGCCTTGCTTTTTTTGCAATAGTCCTTTTCTCCCATTCAAATGCACGTCCAGCGAGGGCGAAGGTTCATCTAAATGGCCCGTCTTTGCGGAGCATGCAGGAGTCTGAGTTACGCTAGGTTACGGAGTGCGGATGGCGGTGTACCGGGGTCAAGCCGGGGGTCACTGGCAGGGCAGGGTTGGCGGGGGGAGTGCGGGGATGGCGGGACGGTGGCTGACAGCTTGTTTCTTCCCCTCACCGGCAGGACTGGACAGCAGTGAGCCCATGGTGCTGGAGCAGTATGTGGTGGTGGCCAACTACGAGAGGCAGGAAAACTCAGAGATCAGTCTGAAGGCTGGAGAAACGGTGGACGTAATTGAGAAGAGCGAAAGCGGTGAGTCCCTTACACACACACACACAGGAACTAATTGGCTTACCACGTGGTGTTTATTGGCGAAAGCTTGTGTATACACAAACCACAAGCATTCAGAGTCGCCTGCACACATGCAGCTTTCAGACGCCGTTCTGATGCACACACACACTCAGAAAAAAAGGTACAAAACCTGTCACTGGGGGGTGGGGGTGTACCTTTTCAAAAGGGAAAATTTTATACATTACAGGTGGACATTAGTACCTTTAGGGTATACTTTTGCACCTTTAAGGTTCACTTTTGTACCTTTAAAGTATCTACACATTTGTACTTTTTAGGTATTTTTTTGTACCTTTATTTCTGAGAGTGCACTTCCTCTTTGATCTATAACTCCTCCTTTGGTCTTTGTCCTTAAGATCCCCCTGACCCCCACAATGTAAATCTACTGTCTGGCTCCACCTGGAGGTGTCGTATGGCCAGTTTTGTTGGTGGTTGGTCGGACAGAACCCCCTCCTCATCTCTGGGATGGAGGCCAGATTGATGTGGAATGTCCATGAGATAGGCATGAGACGTTTGTGGGTTGAAACATGTGCTAATGGATAAGAGTCACCATTGTGGAGATTAATAACAACAAGGAAAAGCAGCCTTGAGTGTTGTTTTTTTGCCTTTGGTTTCTGTTTTCCCAGATCAATGATCTTGCTAATGCTGTAAATGTTCAAACTGTGTGCAAACATTTTATGCTAACATATCTCATAACCTTGCACAGTAGAAGTTGAACATTGACTCTACTGATGTTATGAACTTTGTTTCTTGTCACGTTTGCTGAACTCTTGAAAGTACGATTGCTTGCACATCCAGAGGGCTAGCGATGATAAACAACAGGCTTTTAAGAACTAGCATCCTACTGTTGAAAGGGTCAAAAAATGTTAGTGTGAGTCAATGGGAGTTATTATATTATCTTGAAATCATGAGGAAGAGGATTAGTAGGAGTTAGTCAGGAGTTATCAAGATGAGCAAATATCCAGTAACCCCATTGGAACTCACTGAGAATAGAGCTTGACCTTCTTTTATCAAACATAATCCTTTGTCTAAACTAGTCTAGACTATGTCTAAACCAATCTTATGGGCGTTCACTATGAGACATTGATATTGGAAGTTTGTTTGCTGCTAAGTATTATATTTAAACATACCAGCAAATATTAGCTACACTAAATGCGAAAGATGCCAATTGTAAATAGTTTGTCATTTTTGTCAGTATGCCACATCCAATGTAGACAGAAAACCATGCAACAGGAGTTTAAACTGACAAGGCTTTAAAAAAAGCATGTAGATAATAGACTTACATTAAGAAAGAACTTCACATGACACATAGACTTGATAATCAAAACCAAACCAACGGCTGAGCATGTGCTGTAAAGGCTCCACCTTCTTTTGCAGCAGTTCATTTGCATTTATCAACACAGGCTCATTGTGAAAACGTACCCCCGTATACATTTCTGGAGAGCACAAATTATGTAGCCAGAGCTACGTATGGCTGCATTTCATCTTTAAAACGAACACTACGGGGTGGTATGACACCGCCGATGACTTCTGTTTCTTTTCGTGCTACCAGCTGACCGCTTACCTCCATGTGAACGGCTTTTCTGCTGTTACCAGTTTGCCCAGTGGCTCACCACGTACGTAGGTAGACTTGAGACGCATAGAGGAGTTGACCGCAATGATGTGGTTCGAGTCCGGGGAAGAATGGTTCCAGAAAGCAGGTAAGACAAAAACAAAAGGCAAAAAATAAAATAAGTAAATAACAGGATGAGAACGTGGTAAAAATCAGGCGGCCATGGCCACTTTTTCTGGATTGCTTTTGAAAACACTGTCGATTGGGTTTAGGGAAGGCGGTGGGCGGATTAAGGCTGATTTATACTTCTGTGTCAAGCATACACTTATGCTCCGGCGCAGCCTTTGCGCGATTGCATAGCCGTTGCCGTGGCTGACAGCGACGCTAACGCGCACCTCTCAAAAAATGTAACTACACGTCGCAACGGCGCGTAGCGCAAGCTCTGTGATAGAGTGTCGAGTCCCATGAAGGAGCTCCAGGTAGAAAGTTTTGTTTTGTGTTTACCGTATGATTAAAGTTGATGCACGTCTGCCGGTTCCCGCCTCTGAATGAGCGAGTTTGAGCCACTTGTACATTAAGGTAGCGCAAAGCAAAGGTTGGGTTTAGGGAAAGGGGTGGGTGGGGAGATCGGTTGGTCAGGCAGTCAGTCAGTCTGTCGACAGCGGCCTCTGGTGGATTTACGCAAGAACAGCAGGCACGAATGGCACTTGCGAGAGAAATTTAAGATCTAAAAAAGCCTGCACAGCGGCCTCTAGTGGATTCGCGAAAACAAAAACTGCAAAAAACGTACCTCCTGGGACATATTTCGTGGTCTCCAGAAATGTATACAGGGGTACGTACAGTGCATCCGGAAAGTATTCATAGTGCTTCACTTTTTCCAAATTTTTTTATGTTACAGCCTTATTCCAAAATGGATTAAATTCATTTATTTCCTCAAAATTCTACACACAATACCCCATAATGACAATGTAAAGAAATTGTTGCAAATTTATTAAAAATAAAAAACCTGAAAAATCACATGTACATAAGTATTCACAGCCTTTGCCGTAAGTGGTAGATGTTTGGAACCACCAGGACTCTTTCTAGAGCTGGCCGGCCATCTAAGCTGAGTGATCGGGGAAGAAGCGCCTTAGTCAGGGAGGTGATCAATAACCCGATGGTCACTCTGTCTGAGCTCCAGCGTTCTTCTGTGGAGAGAGGAGAACCTTACAGAAGGACAACCATCTGTGCAGCAATCCACCAATCAGGCCTGTATGGTAGAGTGGCCAGACGGAAGCCACTCCTTAGTAAAGGACACATAGCAGCCCGCCTGGAATTTGCCAAAAGGCATCTGAAACCAAATTCTTTGGTCTGATGAGACTAAAATTGAACTCTTTGGAGTGAATGCCAGGCGTTACGTTTGGAGAAAACCAGACACCGCTCATCACCAGGCTAATACCTTCCCTACAGTGAAGCATGGTGGTGGCAGCATCATGCTGTGGGGATGTTTTTCAGCAGCAGGAACTGGAAGACTAGTCAGGATAGAGGGAAAGATGAATGCAGCAATGTACAGAGACATCCTGAATGAAAACCTGCTTCAGAGTGCTCTTGACCTCAGACTGGGGCGACGGTTCATCTTCCAGCAGGACAATGACCCAAAGCACACCGCCAAAATATCAATGGAGTGGCGTCACAACAACTCAGTGAATGTCCTTGAGTGGCCCAGCCAGAGCCCAGACATAAATCCTATTGAACATCTCTGGAGAGATCTGAAAATGGCTGTACACGGTCGCTTCCCATCCAACCTGATAGAGCTTGAGAGGTACTGCAAAGAGGAATGGGCAAAAATTCCCAAAGACAGGTGTGCCAAGCTTGTGGCATCATATTCAAAAAGACTTGAGGCTGTAATTGCTGCCAAAGGTGCATCAAGAGAGTATTGAGCAAAGGCTGTGAACACTTATGTACATGTGATTTTTCAGGTTTTTTATTTTTAATAAATTTGCAACTATTTCAAAAAATCTTTTTTCACATTGTCATTATAGGGTATTGTGTGTAGAATTTTGAGGAAATAAATGAATTGAATCCATTTTGCAATAAGGCTGTAACATAAAAAAATGTGGAAAAACCTATGAATACTTTCCGGATGCACTGTATCAATAATGAGCCTGGGCTGGCATTTAAAGTGACACACATAGAAACAGCATGTCTTGCTTCTACTTAAAATTGTCCATCTACATAAATGGTATTCTAAATAATATGTGGAGTATTTTGAGCTGACGCTTAACAGAAACATTATGGGGACACTTATATTTCATCTTGTAAAAAGAGCATAATAGTTCTGCTTTAATAATAACAAGAGATTCTTCCTCAGGATGTGGATGTCTCTGAGTAAGAAACTCTTGGCTTCCTCAGCCACAGTTAAACTCCAGCTGGTTTACAGTGCAGGCAAAGCGTGACAACTTTGCTGGAGTCGAGAAAAGATGTACCACGCAAGGCCACAGGATTAATGAGTTGAAAACAGAAGCAGAGAGAGTCTAAATGAGAGAAACGAACAGAACATAAACACAGAATCATCTGCAAGAATGTATGTTTGAGCTGTTAAGAGCAAACAAATGATGACTAAATTGTTATTTTTAAAGGTATAGTCCACCCAAATTGAACATTTCTTCAACATTTACTCAAGTGGTTCTAAACCTTTATGAATTTCTTTCTTCTGTTGAACACAAAACAAGATATTCTGAAGAATGTTGGAAAAAAGCAGCCATAGTAGGAACAAAAAATACTATGGAAGTCAATGACTGCTTTTTACAACATTGGTTAGTATATCTTCCTTTGTGTTCAACAGAAGAAAGACAGTCAACCAGCTTTGGAACACGTGGATGGTGAGTAAATGATGGCAGAATATTCACTTTTGGGTGTACTATCCCTTTAAGTTAACCGTTGCTTTAAATCTGCAGTCTATAAGCCAACTCCTGGAGTGAACTGTCTGTCCTTCGTTGACTCCAGAATTCCTCAGATGTTCAAAGCGTTTATTGAAACTGAAGATGTGCAGCATCAGCTTGATATCGTGGCACAAGATGCCCTTCCTCCAACATCCAATCTCTTAAACAAATTTCCATATTTTGTACTGTAATATTAAATGACTATCCAAGTGTCATTGGGAGTATATTTTTTTACCGTTGGATATCATTCAAACCAACTTTTTAATGTGACAAAGCTGCCTTTATAAGAAGTGATTGGCAGAAATAGGGCTGCTCTGGCTTCCCTCTAGGTCATGGAGAGGAAACGATGGAAAAATCCCCCTTGTCCTTAGTTTCATTACAGGCTAATGGATCCAGCAGAGTCTTACAGAGTGGTTACAGTGTCACGAATCCCAAACCAATACCAGCAGAAAGCATTCAAAAGTTTTTGTTGCACGTCTGTAATATAGATAGCACAGTCAAAGCAATCAAATTTTTACCATTATTTTTAGCCAACACTTTCATATAACAAAATAAATACAAGAATTATTAGTAGAACAGGTCTGAGGTCAGTGGCATTTGATTCTAGTGAGGTTAAACCTGACATGCCAACCTTCTGACATGTTCAATATCTGTTGTTGGCCCACAAGTTGTTTTTCTCCTTCCATTTTTGATTATATGGTTTAAGTTATTGTAAATTGCCAAGCACTTTTATGCTCTAAAACACAGATAAGTCATCCGTCAAATTCTTTTCATTTTATTGAACTTTATTTCTTCCTTTTTTATTTTATTAAGCAGATGCTTGAATAGCAGGTACATGACATGTGAAATATTTAGTATCATTTGCTGGTTTTAAACATACAGAATAATAATGGAATAGTTATGTAAACAACCATAACATTACCCTTATCCCAACCCAAAATCGACCCCACAAAAAAAAAAAAGCTTATGCTAATTAATGAAATAATAAAAAAGAAGGGGGGAAGGTCCATATACAAAGAAGGTAAGGTCACGACAAAAGAAATCAAAATTAAATTAAAAATAAAATAAGCTGGCAGAGTCCCAAATTGAGTATTTATTTTTTTCCAAATGTAAAAAAAACATTAGGTCTTTCAACCTGGGGTTCGTTGCCCAAACAACGACGTAACCCACGGCTGAACTGCCATAGTATGATGCATCGTTTGGGAAATGAGCAATGCAGTAACGAGTGCTTCCCAAAACCGTAGTTTCTCTGTCTCAGATCCATCATTTGAATGTTAGTTATAATGTAAAACGTCCATGATGATGCTCTAAACGGGGTGGAGTAACAGCTTCTTTCGAGAAAATCCCCATGTATTTTTTCTTTTTTTTTGTGCAAATTAATGTTATATAAAATTATGTTTTACATGCACACGCATTTAAAAAACAAAAAACATTATTAGTTTTGGTAAAAGCATGCACTCGTTTTCCATATTAATTGAAATATATGTAAACGCAAATATAGGGCATATGTTTCCTTTACAAATATTATTGAGAATATTCCATATTCTACTCTAAAACATAAAACTACTTACAAGCTTAAAAGCTAACACAAATTCTAATCTCATATATAAATCATATAGCATAAATGTTCAAAATAGCATAAATGTTTTCAAAGTGCACTATGGAGCACAATTGTCAATATGAAGATCGCTAAAACTGAACTGTAAAAATTACCTTGAAAGCAAATTACACGTAAGAGAGATGACTTCTCAAGACTGATCAAGTAAAAATCAAGTTTAAATGTTGGAATGTTCGAAAGTAATAGGGCATAGGGGAGATAACTGGGAATAGAACACAACCAGGAACTATGCTTCTAACTACAGCTCTAGAGGTGAAGTTGCAAACATACAAGTTTGCGACGCAGTTTGTGAATGTTCATTGGAACGTTGGATTTGGGAAACGCCAAATCAACAAACTATGTTTGTAACGATGGAACTTGCAACCTTAGTTGGCCAATGATGGTTTTCGGAAATGCACCCCAGAGCAAGGAAATTTTCACAGTATGTCTGATAATATTTTTTCTTCTGGAAAAAGTCTTATTTGTTTTATTTCTGCTAGAATAAAAGCAGTTTTTCATTTTTAAAAAAACCTAGTTAAGCCTTTAAATGTCACTTTAAGCTGTATAGAAGTGTCTTGAAAAATATCTAGTAAAATATTATGTACTGTCATCATGGCAAAGATAAAATAAATCAGTTATTAGAAATGAGTTATTAAAACTATTATGTTTAGAAATGTGTTGAAAAAATCTTCTCTCCGTTAAACAGAAATTGGGGAAAAAAATAAACAGGGGGGCTAATAATTCAGGGGGTTTAATAATTCTGATTTGGTGTAATGGATTCTGTGAACAACTTTAAACCGAACAAGGTTCAAACGAGCACTGTGCGCTGTATTTCTGTCTAAAATACTGTCTAAAAAGAGCAATGCTCAGATCTGGAATTTTAAGCATATGATTTGTGATTATTCTTAAGAAACATTCTTTATTCCATATTCTACATATACCCTTCCTCAACACATTGCAGTGAACAATGCCCTACTATGAAAATTGCTCTGTGGCATCAATATTATGAGGTTTCCTCCCATCCTCTCGCTTCTCTCTCCCCTGGGTCCATTCATTCAGCCGGTAACCCCCGCTTACTGAAACTGAATCAATAGAGAGCTGCTCGTGGTCCCAGGTAGGCTGGTTTGTCTTGGCCTCCCTCCCATTAGAGATCAGGTCTGTAGAGACTAGGCCGATCATGGACCAAAGGGTTCAAACTTCTAGACTTTTTAGGGGTCTCTATTGTTTAATCAATTAAGGTCATTGAAATTATATTCTTGATATTAAGAAGGTCACTAAGCTGAAACGACTGTCAGGCTTTAACTTTAACTTTTAATTTGTCTATTATTGTTTAGTAAGGGAAATGAGTTTGTACATGCAGTTGCTTGCTTCCAAATTTGTTTGATATTTTCCTTTGTTCTGCAGAACACAAAAATATATTTTGTTGTTCACACAATAAGAGTTAGATTTTTGACATACTGCATGTTCGTGGTGAAGGAAATAAAGTCATGCAGGCTTTTAATGGCATGAGAGTAAATAAATGCGACTGAATAATTTTTTTTTGCATTGATTGTTGATTTAAGAAAAAAACGAATGAATAAACAAACCAAGGCAGCACGGTGGCGCAGTGGATAGCACAATCGCCTCACAGCAAGAAGTTCGCTGGTTCGAGCCTTGGCTGGGTCAGTTGGCATTTCTGTGTGGAGTTTGCATGTTCTCCCCATGTTGGCGTGGGTTTCCTCCGGGTGCTCCGGTTTCCCCCACAAGTCCAAAACACAGGTGAATTGGGTAAGCTAAATTGTTCGTAGTGAATGTGTGTGAATGAGTGTGTATGGATGTTTCCCAGTGATGGGTTGCAGCTGGAAGGGCATCCGCTGCATAAAACATATGCTGGATAAGTTGGCGGTTCATTACGCTGTGGCGACCCCAGATTATTAAAGGGACTAAGCCGAAAAGAAAATGAATGAATGAATAAACAAACCAAAAATCACGTAAAGACAAATGAATGTTCTGTCAGATTTTGTCATCGTTATAAAATTCCAAGTTTTAAAAGCAATAAGCATCACATAAGCTTTACGTTAAAATCCAGCCAAATTAACATCTGAAGTTTGCCCGCATTTTATTTTTAAAGGCAATCAATGATGGTAAAGATGAGATTGACGAAACCACCGTTGCTTGCAAGTTGTGCAAGAAACGTGACTAGAAACAACATAAGTGTTTTGTGTTTCACATTTGATTTTTGTGTGTGACTCTCAAGTGGTTTTTCTGCAAGGGTATGCACTCATTCAGATCTGCTGTGCGACCAGCAATATTGTTGAGTGATTTCAAGTAGATGATGCTAAAAACAGGGTCATGTTTCGACTTGTCGTCTTCTAACTACTTCCAGAGGTATCTGAAAACCCATGTCAGATTGCTTTCATAAGTGTAAACATTAACGTGTTGTACCTCAATAAGCAGATTACAATTGAAATTGTAGTTTCCATACACACTTCCTTTTCATTCCCACTCACACATAACAGGTTCATATTGAGTGCTTATGTGAAAGTGAAACCTGAACACAAGAGATGCACAAGAGAACACGCCAGGTGGAAATGCGCTTCCGATGACCTCGTGATGGGAAACTGAAATCTCATGTTAATCGACTCACATTGTTTATTCTTCAAGATCATTTTCTCACTGTTTACTTTTCTCAACATTTCATGCCAGCTTCCTGAAATAACATCGCTCTCAATTCTATGAACCAGTCCGGGAAAGAAATAACATGTTTATGCTGATCTAAGACCAGCTGTTCCTGAACAAATCACAACCGCTGGAGCTCTTGAAATGAAAAACCGCAACAGTGATCTCAGATCATTGTGCATGAGCGAACGACATCATCAGCCTTTGAAGTTCAGACCAAAGAAAGCCCCCTCCGCAGCCTCGGCTTTGTCAGATTACACAGACCCATTTTGGTCCCGAGCCCAAAACCTGATACTCCAGCTTTTCAGGAAAGAACTTGAGTGTGACCGAATGTAGGCCAGACGCTCCACTGGCCTGGATTTTGGGGAGCGTCAGCTGAAATATCCTTTCAGCTCTTTTAGATTAGTAATGTTTGATTGTAGGCAGTTATGTGGATAGATAAGTTGCTGGTTGAAATGAGTCGGACAGAAATCGCGTTTGGCATTCCAAACGCATATGTCAAAGGAAGGCATGTTGTTATTACTGAACGAAAGAGTGATTTTCTGCTTTAAAACTGAGTGGTGCCTTTCCTAAACATAATGGAAGTGAGTGATTATAACACTCTGCACTACCCTTGGGAAGCTTGGGGTCAGTGAGATATTTTAAAGGGATTGTTCACCCACAAATATTTGCAGTTCATTTACTTGCCATCAGACTAACTAAGATTTAAGTTTGGCCAGAGGAGAATTGGTCATGCCCAACTGAGCCTCAAGTTTTTTTCCTTCACTTTCGTCAATTGGTGATGTTTGTTCCTCGCCATTGTCGCCACTGGCTTGCTCGGTTTAAACTTTGGAGCTGCGCATCCTTGGATTTGTTCTTCAGTGTTTGGGCTTTCAGCAGTTACATTTATATTACACTGAACTGAACTGAACTGAACTTCAACTCTGAAAACTGGACTGAAGCAGTTTCAATTTACTAGAACTTCTATGTTAATCTGCTTTGACACAATCCACACTGTAAAAAACGCTCTAGATATAAAGATGAATTTAATTCAATTAAGATCTCAATATACTTCAAGTGAAATCGAAGAATGAACTGAAATGACGTCCTTTCGGCCAAACTTCGTTTTGAGGTTGTTCCAGATTTCGAAACTTTTCAGCAGAGTTTGTTTTGGGTCCCAAACACATTTGGGTCTGTGGCGATAACCGTGGGTGTGTTCTGGAACTCCGCCTTTTTTGTTTTGCTTCACTGAAAACAAAAAGAAACAAACACACAAAAACAGACAGAAGATCATGGCAGAAGATCACGATAGGCAATTCAAGCACAGGATAGCCAAATTAACATCTGAAGTTTGCACACATTTTCTTTTTTCAGTGCGGTTTATTTATAAACTAATTTTGAGAGGATCATGTGCTTACAATTGAACACGGCTGGTCCCGCATCAGCTTCACATATTGCGCCAATCAGATGAATACTAACTCACCATAAATAACCAGAGTTTTCCACTTCAGTCATCTTCGTCTTCGTCCCTTCTCCTGATAGGGCGGCCCGGCGTCCCAGTAGTTAGCACTGTTGCCTCACAGCAAGAACGCCACTGGTTCAAGCCCTTACCGGGCCAGTCGGTATTTCTGTGTGGAGTTTGCATGTTCTCCCTGTGCTCGCGTGGGTTTTCCCCGGGTTCCCCAGTTTCCTCCCACAGTCCAATGACATACATTATAAGTAAATTGACTAATCCAAAGTGGCATCACAAACTCTTAGCCAGATATATCTCTCAGCTATCCCTAACATGTTCACAAGCAGGGGAGTTCTCGAGACCTAACTGAGCTCAAACTCTCGCCGTTTAAATGGGAGGGAGCCGCGGGCTCGAGGACATTCTGAGCTTAGGGCTCTCTCCCGGGACAGCACGCCAAACACGCCTTATTATCAATCATCAGCTAAGTGTGGACTCTTGAAAAGCAAGGCGGGTAAAGATGAGATTAACGGAACCACTGTTGTTTGCAATTTGTGCAACAAACGTGACTAGAAACAACATAACCCACTATAATCAGTGACACAACAATACATGTGGCATTTAAAAGAAATGTCGATAACTAATTGGTATAGAATGGAATCAAAATAAATTAAAATCACATGGAAATCATATAAATTTAATAGAATGGAATTTCCAAACTGGACTCACAAATTGACTATTGCTGCTTGTTCAAACTACTTATTTAAAATGAGTTGAAAGAACTCAATTCTTAAGTTTTTGGGGGACAACTTAATTGTTTTATGTTCAATCCACTTAAATGTGTAAAAACAATGAAGTTAACTTAATTGATTTGTGTTGGGACAACATGAAGGAATTGTGTGGAACCCAGCATTTTTTACTGTGTGGTCATAATACGTCATATGCAAATTTCATATATAATTCCAAAGATTTGTAATCGTTTGTAAAGTAAATAATGGCTGAATATTAGAACAGACAGCATTGGCTACCAAATACTGTAAAACTATTCTTGCTGCCTTAAATTTTTTAGTTGAATCAAAGTAACTTTTCTAGTCATCTCAACTTACATCAATCAAACTGATTAAAATATTAAGTTAACTGAAAAAATTTAGTCGAAGCCTGATTCAATTGTTAAAATAAGTTAAAGCAACATGACTAATTGTCATTATTTTTTCCCAGTGTAGTTCAAAGTGAAGAAGTGGTTTTTTTTTTTAAGTGTGTACTTAAAGCAACATGTGAACCAACCCCCCATTTTCCCCTGACCTATTTGAAGCCTTTTGCTTGCTCGCTGTAAAGTGCAACTCATCTATACAGAAAAATAGACACTTACTGTTCTCCTAACTACATAAATATTATGTTCTATCATATGCTTGGTTGTTGTTGTAAATTGTAGTTTGTTTCTATTTGCATTCATTTCTGTTTGCTGCTTCAGCTCTAAAATAAGAAAGTGAAAGGCATGTGTATTTTTGCCTGTCTGAATTTTTTTCTCTTTCTTCTTCTGGCTGGCTTGGATGGAGGGAATGTGTGGTGAAAACTTCAGCTTTGAAGTGCAGGCCAAACATCTGCCGTCTCTCACTTTCCTTTTTGTCTTTTTCTGTTCAGCCTTTCTGCATCTGGCCTTCTCTTTTCTCTCATTCATTTCATTTTAATTACTATATACTTAGATGGTCAAAACTGTTTCACACATGAGCTTAAATTAGTAGGATGAGACCGAATATTCCCATTTCAGGGGATGAAAAGTGTGAAACCTAGATTATTGATTGATTAATATGAGTGTTGGGGATGTTGGAGGTCAGGGATGTGACTGTGAGCTTTATGATGTCGTCATTATCAGGCCTTTAGTGCTTAAAATAACTTGCAAAGTATTATATGCTACATGCTGTCTTTGCTAAAAGACTTTCAGGTGAAATCAAAACCAGCTGAGTGTGAAAAGTTGCTATCTATCTATCTATCTATCCATCCATCCATCCATCCATCCATCCATCCATCCATCTATACACTCACCCACCCACCCATCCATCTATCCATTCATCCGTCTATCCATCCACCCATCCATCCATACACCCACCCACCAATCCATCCATCCATTCATCTACCCATGCATCCATCCATCCATAGACCCACCCACCCATCCATTCGTCCATCCATCCATCCATTCTTCCTTCCTTCCTTCCTTCCTTGAATTCTCTCACCCACTCATTCATTTTTTGTTTTTTACATACTTTATTTAATTCTTTTATTTGGCGATGATTGAAATTTCTGTGCTACAAGTGGCAGCAAAGGGAATTTTGTACATAACTACATGTAAGGTATGTTTTTTCTGAAGAAAATATGAGCAGTGTTTGCCATACCAAACCTTTGGACTGGGTAGTTGCACGATTGCACAAAAATCTGAATCTTATCTAAGCACATACACACACACACACACACACACACACACACACACACACACACACACAAAACCTCACACGTCCTACTGCCCTACCATGTGTATATGAGAAGTCAATGGCACACACATGCAGCTGTCAGAAGAAACATTTCTCAGAAGCAGATACGCAGTCCAAGATTTATTGCAGAAACACCATCTTTCTCAGAACGGCCCAGATCTTTCGCTTTGAAGAGCAAGCCCACCTGTATCTTAGCTTCTGTTGTCTGTTTTTGTGTAAAAAAGATCGTAACGTCCTGAACCACTGAGGAATTCAGAGGAGTACATCGTTTCTGCATCAAAGATAGACTCCTGTTGTCTGTCTTGAGCTCTGTGTGTCTTTTGTTTTGATGAAATAACTTGTTTCTGCTCTGTCAGGCAAGAGTTTAGCTTTGAAACTTGGCAGGCATAAACAGCAATATCCATCTGAGCTTTTAAAGGAACACTCCACTTTTTTTTCTTTTTTTTTTACAAGTCACCTACAGTTAAACAGTTGAGTTTTACCATTTTTGAATCCATTCAGCCGATCTCTGGGTTTGACAGGAGCAATTTTAGCTTAGCTTAGCTTAAATCATTGAATTGGATTAGACCACTACCATTAAATAATTTTCCTATTTAAAGCTGGACTCTTCTGTAGTTACATCTTGCACTAAGACAGACGTAAAAAGAAAAGTTGCTATTTTCTAATAGCTAATGGCTTGGGATTACAGTATACTTTCTTTGATTATTTTGAGCGAGATGCTAATGGTCTAATCCGATTCAATGATTTATGCTAAGCTAAGCTAAAATTGTACTCACCAGATCCAGAGATTGGCTGAGTGGACTCAGAAATGTTCAAATTCACCTGTTTAACTTTAGGTGACTTGTAAAATGAGCTTATTTTAAAAAAATAATAAATAAAAAAATATAATTTCATCTGACCTCGGATTAGAGTCAGATGTCATTGAGAGTCAGCTATTCATTTTAATTATTGGTGATCAAGTTTTTGAAATGTCTCAAATTTCTGCTCTTTAAATGTGCCTTCTGTGTTTAAAAAGTTGTTTGATTTGTTTATATTGTTGAATAGTAAGGATGGGAACATCGATACTGCAGTATTGATATCGTTACTTACAAGCTAGTTGTTTAGTATTGATACCGTTAAATGAATATCAGTAATGACATTTTATTAATACAAAATATGAATTTACTTGCTGTTTTGATTTTCTGAACATTCTAAGTATAGTTCAACAATGTGTAAAAAGCTAAATTTGTCCTGAAAAAAAATTCTGTAAAATAAAATTAATAAATAAAATAAATCTGTATGTTTTTTTAATTATTCGATCATTCTGGAAAATACTGTATTTAGGAAAATAAAAAAGCCACAAATTAACACTCATATTTAAAAAAAATTAATAAATCACATAACTATTATAAAAAAGTATCAGCATCATACTGGAAATGTGGTGTCACCTATACCTATTGCCTACTTACATCTGTCTGTGTGGATGCAACATGACAGAAATCTTTTTGTCACTATTTTTATCAATGTTGAATGAGAATTGTCAATTCAGAAATGCTAGGTTTGTCACATATTGTTTTTTTGGATGCAGCCCATGTGAGTTACTTTTATGTTGTCCATTTTGTTGTCCTGGATATACACTGACACCTACTGGTTTGGATGAAACATAACAAACATTTTGGTTACCATTTTTTTTATATATATACTAAACTGTAATCAGATTATTCTGAAAATGGCCAATACCAAGGTGTTTACCAAAATAAAATTAGTAGTGTTTAACTGGTCATGGCTACTTTCATAAGAAGACCTGCCACATGTATAAAAAACTGATTTAATTAGGCTACAAATAAGACTAGTCTTCATTTTATGTTTAAGTACATCCATTTAACTGCTGAAAAGGACTCCAAAAGATGTACAGAGGACTGTGATGAAACATACCTATAGCATACACACAAGTAGATCAACAAACGCCTTGCGATTCCAATGAAAAGCATCTTTGTGATTGCGAAACTGTGCCATTTTGCATTTGGATTGAATTGGCCCTCTGTGCTTGCCGTAGACGGTTCCTGGTGTGCATAAACAGGGAGACAGTATCTCATTCAGTCAGGCAGGGTGGTCACAACCTGCTCTCAGCTCTTTTTTTAAATTATTAACAAATTCATACCGCTTGTATGTGTGTGTGTCTGTGTGTGTAAGGATGTGCTGTGTCAGGGTGGTATACAGTAGATGTCAGTGTGGTCTGTTTGAATCTTACTGTGTGTTTTCTGTATGTAAGCAGTGTTCTGGTCTGTTTGCACTCAGATGTTCTGATCTCTGGGATTATTTGAGGTTTAAATGTACATTAGAGGTCAAAAGTTTGAGTCATTAAGATTTGAAAGAAATCTCTTATGCTGGTCAAGGCTTATGTTAAAATGCAGTAAGTGTCTATTCTAATAGTAGCTTTCAGTTACCTTTTGTAAAAAAATATATATATAAACATAAAAATCATACTTAGCAGACCAGACAGGCACAGGACTTCAACATGACGTCAGATTGACATTGTACCCCAACGTCGTGGGGACGTTGCATTTTGTTTGGAAATGAAAATCGGGTTGACGTCAAAAGCCAACGTCAGGCCGACGTCAATGTCTAATGTCCAACCTAAAATCAACCAAATATCAATGTCTAATGATGTTACAGGTTGACGTTGTGTGGACGTTACTACTATGATGTCTATCAGACAGATTTTGGTTGCCATACCTGACAAATAAATGTCAGTATTTGATGTCAATATGACGTTGGTTTAAGATGTTGGCTCGATGTTGGATTTTGGTCACTTTCCAACACAACCTAAAATCAACCAAATATCAACGTCATTTGACATCATTTTTGGACGTCAAAATAACATTGTCCTTAGACGCTGGGTAAACAGAATTTTGGTCACCTGACGTTACAACCTAAATCTAACCTAATATTAACGTCTTTTGACATTGTGCCTGCTGGGTAACGTCTTAACTGTCACTAATTTAATTAGATTATTTTAACACTTTTAATGTTAATTTATAATTGCATTATATCACCTATATTTTCAAGTGTGAATTCAAAATGTGGGCGAAGGTTAGCACTGTCGCCTCACAGCAAGAAGGTCGCTGGTTCGAGCCCCGGCTGAATCAGTTGGCATTTCTGTGTGGAGTTTGCATGTTCTCCCCATGTTCACGTGGGTTTCCTCCTGGTGCTCTGGTTTCCCCCACAGTCCAAAGACATGCACAATAGGTGAATTGAATAAACTAAATTGGCCGTAGTGTATAAGTGTGAATGAGTGTGTATGGATGTTTCCCAGTACTGGGTTGCAGCTGGAAGGGCATCTGCTGTGTAAAACATATGCTGGATAAGTTAGCGGTTGATTCCGCTGTGGCGACCCCTGATGAAAATGAATGAATGAATGAATGAACTCAAAATGTGTGGTGAGAGTTAAGGGGTTAAATTTGCTTTTAATTGACATTTTTAAAGCCAACTTTTCTTAATATTTCCTAATAGATGATCCAGGAAAATCCAGGAGTCCTGTACTGTGAATTTGAATGTATTTTTGTTTTAAATTTTCTGTTAAAACCAAAGCTGAACTCTTTATCTTGTGCTCTCGAGACCACATAAACATGGTCTGGGTCTGGGTCTGAAAACTTGAAGATATGGTCCGGATATGGATCTTGGTCTGTGGTTACAGACAAGACCACAGTCTATTTCCAACGTACTGAAGATGATAATTATGTCGGCTCGGCATCTTCACCATCGCATAGCATTTTCAAGAATTCCAAGACTGCAAAGTATTGTTTAAAATGAAAGCTAGAGTAAATTGCAAATTAAAAGTTGATGAACTGAATATGGGCTTTAGCTTTGCTTTTAGAGGGTCTAAAAGGAAATATTTTTCTCTTTTAATATATATTAAAATGCAAAGATGTCTTTTCAGCATCATTACTCCAGTCTTTAGTGTCACACGATTCTTCAGAAATCCCTTTAATATGCTGATTCGGTGCTCAAAATGTGCACATCAGAATATCGTTATCAATTCTGACATTCTCTATTGTCTTTACTGTCACTTTTGCTCAGTTTAATCCATCCAGAAAACAATAGAGAAAGAAATAAAGAAACATCTAACTGACCGCAAGCTTTTGAATGATACTGTCCATGCATAAGTATTTTTACACATGTGTAACGTGTTCTAAAGCATACAGTACGCTGACATCATTATTGGTGCGAGCTGCTTAAGAACATTTGCCGTTAATCAAAAGACTTGCTTCTGTATGGTTATGATGTCATTATGAGCTGAATTATAGTTGACTGATGACATCACACTGTTATGAACATTTTCCCAGCAATACTCTGTTACCTTGGCAACAGGCTCACTCAGATGGATCTGTTTTTCAGAAGGCTTTGTTTTTCACATATGTTGGATTTACATTTTGATAGTGAACCAGATATATAGTGTTAATCTCAGTGATTGTATTTTAATTGGATCATTCTTTTTATCCTTCTTGTTTGAGAGTTTGTTTTGAAATCTGAGAATCATCTTTGAGTTACTGTGGAAATGTGGGGGGAAAAAAATAACCCGCCATAATCCACGTTTCCAAAACAAGTCATGATATGACATTTAACGATTTCAACACAACACAAAGGAGCTGAAAGACATCAATTTTAACGACGAGGTTATTTTGGCCAAAAACGCACAAGAGTTTCCTCGTGTTTGCCTGTGCATACAAACACTCATCGTGTCCAGACGCTTTGATATTTATGATACTGTGAGGTCTAATTGATCCCAAATGTTACACAGGAAGTCCGTTGGATTCATAAACACATGGCCTGAAGCTAAATAACACCAGAGAGAGTGTGTTTGTAAGCACGGCTGAAGCCAAAACATTGCAAACTCCCATCAGATTAGCGGAAACCAAATGTTTGTGCATTCGAATTCGTTCGCAATGCATGGATGCTTCTTGTCCTTGATCTGTAAATAAAGTAACTTTCCATCCAGGTGTTTAAATATACATGTTGTTTTATATCTGTAGGCTGGTGGTTTGTCAGTACAGCTGAAGAACAGGGGTGGGTTCCTGCCACCTACCTGGACTCTCAGAGCGGCACCAGAGATGATCTGGACCTGGGAACATCTAGATCTGGAGAAGGTAGGACACACTGAATAAAACGTATAAATGAATCTTTCACATTTATTGATCAGTCACCATCCAGGACCAAAATATGGATTTTATCATTTAAGATAAACTCTGTATACCAAATATTTTGCTTGTTTGAGAGAAAAGTGAAAGACTAGAGATCTCAGATTTAAGAAGGATAGAAAAATGGGTTCTCATTCATGAAAGTGTTGCATTATCGCGATAATAGTTAACGGAATATATGTATAGCAGACGTGTGATAAATCGCATTTATTTTATGCATTGGGTGTTTATCTCAGGTGGGACCTTACTATCTTTATTCCCAACGTCCAAATAGTTGCTGTTCTGCAATTGGCTAGAGCGGCCCAGAGGTGAACCAAGAGCTGAATGGGGGAAATAAGTATTGAACACGTCATGTTTTTTTTCCTGGGAATAATATTTCTAAAGGAGCCATTGACATGGAATTGAACCAGATTTTGGTAAAAACCCAAACAATACAAACATAAAAATAAAACAAAACAAATCTGAAAATTTTGTTATGTGTAATAACAGTGAAATGACACAAGGAGAAAGTACTGAACAACTGAAACATATTTAATACTTTATATAAAGGCTTTTTGTGGTGACGGCAGCTAAAGACGCCTCTCATATGGAGAATGAAGTCACATGAATTGCTCAGTTGTGAGTTTTTCACAGGCTTCAACGGAGTGTAAAAGTCTTGATGGTTCTGTGGGTCTCATCTATCAAATCTGATCTTTAATTTGTATTTTATATTGGATTCAAGTCAGGTGATTGGCTAGGCCATTCTACAGCTTGGTTTTCTTTCTCTGAAAGCATTTGAGAGTTTCCTTGGCTGTGTTTTGGATCATTGTCTGGCTGAAATTTCCACCCTGGTTTCATCTTCATCATCCTGCTAATGTAGATGTTGGACTGAAGCAGCTAATATTCATTTACAATGATGAAAAGCAGAGCGTTGCTGAATAATGACTGAGAGATTTCAGCTGCTGTCTGGGCTTTCTACACCTCCCTTTCTTCATGTGTTCAATCCTTTTTCCCTGTGTCATTTCATTTTATTACACATAACTCAATTTGTAAAATTATTAGTTTTGTTTTCTTTGCATATATGGATTCTTTGGTTGTTACCAACATCCGGGGAGAATTTCAAGTCAACAGAACCTTTAGAAATATGTCTTCTGAGAAAAATGTTCAATACTTATTTCCCCCACTGCAAATACTTATGGCAGGAGTCAAGAAGAGAGAGGAAAATGACAACACCCAAGGATATTTACTTCTAGGGCAATACAAATGAATTGCTGAAAATCAATCAGTCAAAAAAATAAGTAAAGGACTTGGACGTCCTATCTGTCAGTTGCTGAATGGATTTTGAAATGTTGATTGGATGTGGGTCACACCAAAATCAATGTAAGGTTGTAGTTCATTATGAGTTAGATTTTTGAGTTATATTCTTTTTGCGCAGGTCAAAATAAATAAAAAATTAAGCATATATAAGTCACGCACAAATAATTCATTCACAATAAGCCCTATAACATGCATTCACAAAATTAACATGTGTCAGATGTTCTGATTTTCTTCATCTTGAAAACTTGAAACTGTATTTTTACAAACTGGATATCTGCAGTCTAAGAATTTAGAAAAAAAAAAAATCAGAAGTTTGAAAATACGTCTTTACAAATCTGCCTTAAAGAAATCTGTTGTCTTAAATACCAGATGTTCAATATTCAAGTTAATAAATTCAAATTAAAAACAATTTTTAAAGGCATATAATATTCAGTTTTATTAAATTACGACTGTCAATAATCCAAATTAACACAATTGAAACTGAGGTTTTTTTGTCATATTTTAAGGTCCATACTACTGAATGTACAATGCCATAGTTAAAGAAACACTGTTCTGTTTTCTCACTGCAATAAAACAAGCAAGAATGGAGTCTCATTATAAATATATCCTTTTCTACTCCTCCCCGATCATCTGCTGCCATCAGCATTTCCTGGGTTCACTTTCCTGTCTTAGCAAACCACACTTTAGCTGCGTTTTTTGCAGAATGGCTCCATGTATAAGATTAGGAGCGTTCAGGCTGGAGATAAAGCTTTTGCTACTATCTTTGTCTTATGTAGATCGATAAATTCCCACGTGTGCATGCAATTTATTGATCCCAGAGGGGTAATTTACCTTCCCTTATGGCCACACAGCTTAATTTTCAAGATCTAGACAGATTTTTGTAGGCTGAACTTTGTTTGAACTAGACCATCTACAGGTACACTCAGAATTGTTCAAATTAATTATTTAAAAGGAGCTGAATTCTTGTGCTTTTTGGGGACAACTTAATTGTTTAATGTTCAGTCAAGGTAAATTGGTAAAAACTAGTAAGTTAACTTATTTCCTTCATGTTGTCCCAACACAAATCGATTGTGTGGAACCCAACATTTTTCAACATAGGCTCATTCTGAAAACGTAGCCCTATATACATTTCTGGAGATTGTGAATTATGTAGCCAGAGGAACTTATGGCTGCATTTCATCTTTAAAATGAAAGCTACGGGGCGGTAAGATGCAGTTCTTTTTCGTGCTTACCAGCTGACTGCTTATCTCCATATGGACGGCTTTCCCGCTGTTACCAGTTTGTCCAGTGGCTCGCCGTGTATGTCAGTGAACTTGAGGCACAGAGCGCAGTTGACTGTGACAACGGGGTTCGAGTCCGGTGAAGAACAGTTTCAGGAAGCAGGTAAGACAAAAACAAAAGCCAAAAAATAAAATAAACAAGTAAATAACAGGGTGAAAATGTGGTAAAATCTGAAAACGTGGTAAAAATCAGACTGCCGCGAGGGCTTAACTTTTTCTGGATTGCTTTTGAAAACACTATCGGTTGGGTTTAGGCAAGGAGGAGGGTGGGTCAGTCGATCGGTCAGTCAGCCAGTCGACATCGGCCTCTGGTGGATTAACGTGAGAAGAGCAGGTGCGAATGGCACTGGTGAGAAATTGAGATCTCAAAAAGAGTACACAGCAGCCTCTGATGCATTCGCGAAAACAAAAACTGCAAAAAAACGTAGCTCCTCGGATGTATTTGACGCTCTCCAGAAATGTATATAGGGGTACGTAATCAGAATGAGCCTGGGTTGACATTTTTAGCAGTGTACCGTTTCTTTCATTAGACTCTACACTGAATAAAATGAATTAAATGACAACAAGTCATGACAACAAATGTTTTTGTGTTACTTTGACTTTTTGTAATACTATTTGTATTTTAGGTTATACAAAGTTTAACTTAATATTTTTAGTCAGTTTGATTGATGTAAGTTGAGATGATTTGAAAAGTTCAAATTAAAATTGAAGGCAGCAGATTTTTTTTAACAGTGTACATTTGCATCTTTGGAGCACTTCGAGCAGATGTAAAATAGAGGACGTTTCCATTCTGCAGCACAATAGAATATCGAAAAACTCTACATTTTCCACAGTATTAACGTGCTCCACTAAAATCCAATAATACATATATAAATTCAAGTCCTCTAATGCTTTTGTTGTCATTGTTCAAGCGTTCCTAACCAATCACAACTCTCTCTTCTTCCATGTAATAATTTATCTTCATTACACTAATACCAGTGTTGCTTCTCAGTTGTTTATGTTGAGTTTGTCATGTCTCTGTTCTCTTTCTGCTGTCCTCATTCACCCGTGTCAGTTACTAAGAGGCGTAAGGCTCATCTGAAGAGGCTCGACCGGAGATGGACACTAGGGGGAATAGTCAACCGCCAACAGAGCCGAGGTGAAACATACATGCAGTCACGCATGCCATGCCTGCATAGACTGATCACATGCAAGCACTCACGTGTGTGTGACCAATCTGCATGCAAAATGTGTGTGTTTGTACACGGTGGTTAGCGTAAATATGCACACAGAAACTCACTTTCTGGAGCCAACTTCTGGATCGGGCTCCCAAAGCATGCTGGGTGGCCTGTTTCATCCGGGCTCCATCATAAAACCTTTATGATACATTGCTTGCTTAATGTCTGTGTTTGTGTTTACATGTGTATGGATGAAAAATGTTTGTTTTCTGACAAAGAAAATGCTGTTTTACAGTGTTTCTCTGGAGGAAGAGTTATTTTGAAGTACATAGTTCTGAAAAAAAGTTTGGGAAATTTGGGATTAGATTCTTTTGACTGCGAAAGGATAGTTCACCCCAAAAATGAAAACGTACTCACCCTAAATTTAAAATCTGTTTTTATCTGAGTTTTTTCTTCAGATGGACAGTTTTTTTTTTGAAGAACCAAACAGTTGGTAACCAAACAATTAATGGTATCCATAGTAGAAAACAAAATGGTAGGAACCAATGGGGACCATCAACTGCAACAGTACTGATTTGGTGCTTTTCTAGCCGGTGAACTAACAGCTTTAGTTCAGACAGCTTGATTTTTTCTAATTGTTTTCTACTAAACAAGTAACTATTGCAGGTTAGCAGTTTAAATATTATTGTCACTAGACAAAACTGTGGAGTTTTTAGTGGTGACTTACATCTGACATGCATTTGTTACAATTCTAGTTGTAACAGTTCTATTTGTCAATTCTAGTTGTCATGTAGTTCTTCTGAGATTCAGAAAAACAAGACCCTTAAACAAATCTTTTAAAATTCCTTGAGAAATAATGTGATGTGAAATGTATATCATGAGAGTCTTGCATTATTTAAGACCATGAATACATGTGAACTAATTGCATGTGACCTTTAAAATAAGGTAACCTTTAGAAACTTCTGAAATAGCATAATAGGGGCACTTTAAAAGGAAAAGCTCCTGATCTAGCTCTATGATCTGTGTGTAAAGAAAGACATTTTGGTAGAAAGTCAATTGAGACTTTAGATTCCCGTTGCATTCCATTTTGTGGACAAAAACACAATCATTTCTTCAGAATCATTGTTGGTGTTCCACAGAAGAAGAAAAAAAAGTTGCAGGTTTCCAAAAATTCAGCAGTCAGAATTGGCATCCTGAGGTTTGTAAACATTTGCTGAACTCTAAATTTGAGGTAGAGGATGAGTTGAATCACACATATGCGGTTTGACCTTTCCAAATCCCATCTAAACAACCAGACCTGAAATAAAGACTAATGTCTAGACATTTAATGGAAATGCATGTTTGTATGGTAATGAATCTCCTTGGAGATCTGCCGTTTCATGTTGAGTCATGGACCTCTACGGAGATATAATTCCCACAGTTTTCCATTTGTGTCCCTATTGGAGTGTGTTAATGTGCCATGAGCACAATGCATATAGTAACTTTTCCCTGATGTGAAAAATAAAGGTTCCAAAGGAGGGTTCACAAAAAGTTATTAACACTGGAACTACCAGAATTTCATAACTACTAGAATTACTATAGCGGTCATTCTGGCCATTCTCATATAAGATGTAATATTGTCACGTCATATTTACATTCACAGCTTCTTTTGAGATATTAAAATTAAGCTTTAAATGTCTGTTGTTATATTTAATTAAGTTATATTTTTGGCAATACAGCCTATAAATGTATAGTTAGGCTATGTTAGACCACGATTGTCCGCGCCTCATTTTCACTTTCACAAGCAGGGGAGAAGGCTTTTTCGTGATGCTGTTTTGAAAGACATATCTGAAATAAAGTTATTTTTGTTAGCAGGAAGTTGCTAGGCAACAGAGATATGCATATTTAAAGTCAGGGGGGGAAAGTAGCAGACACTTAAATGTATGCATCATTTTGACCGCTATGGTAATTAAAGGTAGAAATGCGCATAGCTCTTTCGTGTTTTGTAATTTTATTGAAATAACAATGTTAGAAAGAAATATATACATATTTAGGTAAAGTCATGGTATTAAGTTATTAAATTGCAAAAATTAAACACTAGTTCTAGTGTTAAAAGAACCTTTTTTTATGTGAAGAACATTTTAATCATCTAAAGAACATTTTCAACTTTCAAGAACTTTTTGTGGAATAGTCTCATATATATATATAATGGATATATACTTCAAGGGACCATTGATTTAAGAGTGTTTTGGCAGGTGGATGGATATTCAGACACTTGTTCTTGAAATCTTTGGTCTTGAGCTTATGGTATGAGTTAACTCAAGTTTAATAAGTCCAATTTAAAGGGATAGTTCACCCAAAACTGAAAAAAAAGTCATTATTTACTCACTCTTTACTTGCTCCAAACATGTTTGACTTTCTCCTTCTGTTGAACACAAAATAAGATATTTTAAAGAAAGCTGGAAATCTGTAACCATTGACTTCTATAGTATTTGTTTTTCCTTCTATAGTCAATGGTTACCGGTTTTCAGCTTTCTTCAAAACATCTTTTGTGTTCAACATAATAAAAGTACTCATAAATGTTTGAAACCACTTAAGGGAGAGTAAATAGTGAGTAAATGTACATTTTGGGGTGAACTATCTCTTTAAGAAGTCAACTCTCCTTGCAGTACTGACCACTAATAAACATGGCAACTATTATATGTTGGACAAAAAATGGTTATGTAGATTTAATTTTTATTTTTTTAAACAGTGGCTCATGCATATTTGTATAAAGAGTTCTTATTTTAGATTGGATGTGACACTGTTACAGTAACTCTGTGGCTGCTTTTCCCTCATTATTTCCCCCCCCCTTACTTCGCTTGCACCGTTGGAGAGGTGGTTGGAAATTCACAGTAGAAAGTGTTAAAGTAGGTCACTGGCTCACTTCACTGTGTGTGACTGCATTTAAGCATATTTATTTATTTATTTATTACAGTATACATAATAATGAGTCAGAGAGCATCACAGCCGAGTCAAAGACAAAAGGTTCGTTTCTTCATAAACACAAATTGCAACCTTCAAAACAGGTCAGAAGTACAGTGAGAATTTCAAAGCAGTTGCCGGGAAAACACTAATGATCTTGGAGTGTATCTTCTGAAACAATGATTTAACAAATGCATTATTCATGGCATTTTTAGTGACAACTACAATCTTACAAAGTATTTGATTCCAGATTGATCAAAACGGTCATTTATTTATCTTTAACGTTAGTGTTATTCTGTTTTTAATTCGTTCGCTTTTAAGTGTAGTACTATTATTATTCCATATACATGTACTACAACAAAACTATTTGTTTACCGTATGTGATTTTTCCATAAAGTGAAAAAGACCAGGAGCTATGATGTTCCAATACTGTATATATACTGTAAATAAACACCATGAAAGTATTGGTTGAATACTTTGTGAATAATGATGGAAAGTCTGTCTTTTTCTCACATAAAGTTAGCATACAGTAAGGCCTCTTGGACTATGTACTTGCAATATTGCACAAAACAATTTTTTTTTTGTCAGTTTAGGAGCTTGACAACATATGGTCACCATTCACTTTCAATCAGCCACATCAGCATTCATCTGGACTTGGCCTGTCCTTCAAGATTCGGAATGACAAAGTCAGTGCAGTGTGACAAAATCCTGCCAAAATATATCCATTTTAACATTTAATTGCTCAAGCACACTAGTATCAGTTATCGTGTTACTAGTACTTATTTTTTAGTTGCTACCCACTGCGCAAAAACACATTCAAACAACGCCTATTATACTGACGGATGCAATATAGACATGATATACATGTCCGTCAGACATCTAATGTTTAATTGCTAGTATATTTTCTATTAAGTACTAATACTTATTGATAAGCTTGTTTTTACCTTTTTAATCATTAACTTCCACTTTAAGACTACATCTACACTAATCCGGATAAATTTAAAAACCTCCATGTGCACTCTATCGTTTCCAATCATCCACACTAAAACAACTAAATCGCTTTCGTTCACGCACTGCACATGCACACAGAAATAAGGCGCTTTTACCTGCGTCATATCCACCTGGCGTTTATTTTTATTTTTTTATTATGCTTCAATAACAAACGTACAAAATCAAACCTACAGAAAAAATGATTCATAAATATAAATACATATAAAATAGTAAAAAAAAATGAAAAAATTTAATCAAATAATACTAATAAAAATAAATAACACAAATACAGCAAGAGGAAAGGAGAACTTATGCATCAGTAATATTGTCAAAATAATTATCATAATATTCTAAGTATCTATCACTTTTCTTGTTTTTTACCAATTGAAGAGATTTAATAAATACATCCATTTCAGTAAAACAATGTGAAAAAGAAGACTGCCAATTCAAGAATTTTTGTTTGGGAATGAAATATTTCCCATACAAAATTTAGAAATTAATAATGTAGTCTGGTATATTAGTTTTACCTGTATAGTAACAAATAATATCTTGTAATTGAAAGCGACTGGGAGAAACAATGTAATTACCTATGAAGATATAAGCTATTCCAAAAGTTTTTTGTGTTTTCACACTGAAAAAATATGTGAATCAGGGTTTCGTCTTTGATTTTACAAAAAGAGCCGCCTGGCGCTTATTTACTTGAAACGTCATGACAAACCGTCGCAACTGTTGTCTGCTCCCAGTAAACATTCTGTGTCCTTTAAAGAAAGGCAATATGGAGCATGTACAAACTGACATTAATCTTTAATGAAGCTGTCAAAAGGGACAGCATCCAAAACATCTGCTTTACAATGTCGTCCACCATGTTAGCTGAATTGGTCACCTGACTGCGTCACATGACTAAAATGCGTCATCGTTTTCGAAAGCCTCTGTTTCACAGCCCACACTGCAACACGAAATTCAAATTCATCCACTTTGAACAGGGTTTTTAAAAATATACCTTTTCGTTTCCTAAAAACGCCGTCTCAGTGTGGACGGAAGGCCAAAACGGAGAGAAAATATGCATTTTTAAACGAAAACATTTTAGTGTGGGCATGGCCTGAGAAAAACAAAAAAAATATATATATAAAAACAGTTTGACCAATTTATTTAGTTACATTGTGTTCCTGACACCCCTCTAATCCAATTTTGATGATGACATATAGACAAAAAGGTCAACCAAACAGTTATGATGCCAGTTATACAAGCTCTTATTTATTAAATCCTAATACTCATTCAAAAGATACGAGTTCCTATTAAATAGACACTAGAATTTATTCTTTGGATACTAGTTCTTATTAGGAGATAGTACTTGTTCATTAGACATCAGCACTCATTTCAATATAGACTAGCACCTATAATCGTGACTAGCAACTATCTATTTATTAGTTACTAGTAAGTAATGAATAAGTTACCTAACAGTTACATTGTTAACTAGCAAATAAGCATTAGTAGCTACTTAATGGAAAATAAACAAGCTAAAAAAAAATCTAGTATCATGAAAATAAATTCAAATGAAAAAATATTAAAATGGCTTGCCAAAACCGGAACTCCGTCGCCACACATTTATAGTCTCAAATAACGAAATAAAAACAAGCTTATTCGAAAAATGAACAACCGAAGATACACCAGCCTGATTAAAAACTACCTAAATCTGGGAAAAAAAAGTCTTTATTTGAAGTGTAATCTGACTTTTTAGTTTGGCTTATGTCACATTTGTCAATTACGTAAAGAGGGCCCGGTTTATGATTGTTTATATACTGCAGCCTGCCACCAGAGGGCGCTCAAAATTTTTGCCTTTACTTTTTAGGCACACATGGTGAATTCACCTTATTATTCAGCAACTTGTTTGTCATTTTTAGTGTATTTTTAGCTCTTTTTATTATATCTCCATATTGTAAGTCTCGAACATTTACGGATTACTTCTGTGTTAAACTTCTGTTCAGTGTGTTTGACTTTGGCCTTAGGGCTGAGTAAATGAACAGTTTTTGGATGAAGTCTTTATTCAGGTGTGTCAAGAAATTACAGCATCAGCAGTAGGAACATCTCAAATGTGTACAGCGCCTGCAGGACACAGTAAAGTCTTGAAAGCTGAGGTTGACTTATAAGAAATGTTAAAGCAAGCAAGTTTGCAGGGTCAGTATGAGTATGACAGCTAGAACGATGTGTCTACCAGCAATCTCTCTCTCGCATTTTCACTTCTGTATGTATTGCAGTGGTTTTTAGGTCAAGGAGGCTAAGGGGGAAAAAAATGCCTCTATTGGCACACCGCTCCACAAGTGCATGCAAAACTGAAGTAATATGTTCTGGACCGACCTGACTTTTTCCACCATGCAGAATGGTCCACCGTAAAAATAGTGCTGAGTGGTGGAAAATGTGTTTTTGAGGCATTCCTTTTTTTGGCTCTTGTGTTTATACTCTCACATCTCTCGCTCCTGTTAGTCTGAATTTATTCACAAGCAGTGATGAAAAGAGTACTGAAAAGTAAAAGTGCCAATACTTGCCAAAAAAATGTAGTGCAAGCAGAGTAAAAGTATCTGTTCTAACTACTACTCAAAGTATGAGTAAAAAGTAGCCCTTATAAAAGTACTCAAGAGCAGTGGAGTTGAGTATTACGCTGAAAATGATCCCCCCTTATACTCTGAAAATTACAAATGTAGCTTATATCAGTGACATTTTACTTTAAGGGTTTTTGCTGCTGCTTGTTCAAACTCATTCATTCATTCATTTTCTTTTCGGCTTAGTCGCTTTATTAATCTGGGGTCGCCACAGCGGAATGAACCACCAACTTACCCAGCATATGTTTTACGCAGCGGATGCCCTTCCAGCTGCAACCCATCACTGGGAAACATCCATACACTCTCATTCACACACATACACTACGGCCAATTTAGCTTACCCAATTCACCTATAGCGCATGTCTTTGGACTTGTGGGGGAAACCGGAGCACCCGGAGGAAACCCATGGGGAGAACATGCAAACTCCACACAGAAATGCCAACTGACCCAGCCGAAGCTCGAACCAGTGACCTTCTTGCTGTGAGGCGACAGCGCTACCCACTGCACCACCCCGCTTGTTCAAACTACTTATTTAAAATGAGTTGAATTAACACAATTCTTAAGTTTTTTTTTTTTTGGGGGGGGGGGGGGGGGGGGTGTAACTTAATTGTTTTATGTTCAATCAACTTAAATTTGTAAAAACTATGGTTAACTTAATCGATTTGTGTTGGGACAACATGAAGGAATTGTGTGGAACCCTGCATTTTTACAGTGTAAGTTCAATTATTTGCTATTTATGGACTCTAAATTTAAAATGTGAGATTAATAAAATTTGAGAACACATTACATTAATATATGCACGTATAAAAAACCAACAGAAGCAGCACTGTAAAAAATGTTGTGTTCCACACAATTGATTTCTGTTGGGACAATAGAAGCTCTTACAAGCTGAAACATATTAGTTTTTACAAATTCAAGAGGATTGAACATAAAAAAAAATTAGGTTGTAGCAAAAAAACTTGAGCAAGAATTGTGTTGTTTCAGCTCATTTTAACTAAGTAGTTTGAACAAACAATTTCTTTGAGTGAGGTTGATGCGTTTACATGTGGAGCGGAATCTGTGTAACCTAAAGGACAAAGATCTAGCTGTGATGATATGTTAATGCGCATTAAGCACGTTGAACCCTGACTAACAATCTACAAGTGTCCAACAGGACAGAGAGAAGACATGAAATTTGAGCATGTGTTTGAAAACGTTTAAAATGTTATTCTGTAGTGCATTTAGTTTTTGTTTAAGGCTATTTGGTGACTTCAGTCACTATATAGGCATCATTCATCTTCTCATCAGTGAATTGCTGTCCAAACAGTCTCTCAGTCTTTGTGCATAACAATTTATTTAGCATCTTCTACAACACTTTTAATGCTTCAAGAATAAATATGTTTATAATTTATAATGTGTCTGTTTCTTAAAGTCGGTCCCGCTGATTTTTCTATGCATGATTTCATTGGATGGGAATCATGGGACTGATTATTCTAATTGGCCAAGCAGTATAAACAAGAAAAAATAAGGTAGTGACTACATGTATAAGGAAAGTAGTGCAGTGAAAATACAGATACACTGTAAAAAATATTTCTGTATTTTGTGATTCACAAGTGTTTTCCGTTTGTTTACAGTTGTGAAATGCATTTTGGGACCTTGATCTCTGCTCTGTCAACTTTTGATGTTGAAAATTCAACTCTACACTTTAACAAAGTGACTTTTATTGACATTTTAGTAGTCTGAAATAATATAAAGTAAAAAAAAAAATATCTAGAGAAATAAGTCTGTAAAATAACAGAAAATGCACTGGCAGTTTATTGTAAGGTTTATGTACTGTAACGTACAACACCAACCCAGACAATATATCACTTTAAACTATTAAACATGTTAATAAAAGTCACTTTTTCAAACTTTTCAAGGTTAAACGTTGTTGCAAGAAATATCAAGATCTCATAATGCAGTTCAAAAGCACAAATAAACAGGGAAAAATAAAAACATAAATCACAAAATATGAAAAACTGGTAATTTGTGGATATTTTTTCAAGTGTACAGCACAAAAACAATGTACTCAAATAAAAGTATACATTTTTAAAACTACATAGCAAAGTACAATTCCTGAGAGAAACTAGCCAGTTACAGTCATTTGAGATGTTTAGCTGAATGTGTGCTAAAAAGCTCTTCTAAATCCTCGTACCAGCTCTAGGTCAGAAGTTCAGGATGAGGGTAGTTTCTTCACTGTAATACATTCAATTATCATATTTCCCAGTGTGTCTGCTGCTGAGAAAGCATGAAGTGTTGATAGAGACGTTACGAAAGAGAGCGAATATCTCGCCTGACCTCATTTCGTCGTCAGACTGAGTAATTCACTGCTAAGGAAAACTAGATATAGGATATCCATCACTCCTTTAGTTGGTTTTCTATTTCGACACTTCTCCCACTATTAATATGTCTCCCGTATCAGCACTATTTTTTTATTTCTCCTTTGCCGTTTCACAAAAAATTATAGCATCGCTCTGAGCTGACTGTTAGCTCGGTTGCAAAGGGAAATACATCAGAGTGATATGTAGATGTTAAACATTGCTATGCTGTATGAAAACAATATTTAATCATGTTTTATGTGTGCTTTTTGGGGGGAGATAAATTCTTTGGAAGATCTACAGGTCTACAATGCAAAACGGTGGGAATTAAGCTAGTCCTGAAGAGTCTTTTTGTCTTGCAAAACATCTGATGAAGATGTCCAGGTCATATTTTAGCACACAATCAAAGGAGATGTATTGCTTGAAGAAAATTATACATGAATTATTATTTAGGTGGCTTTAAAGGTCCTGTGAAGTGCTTTGAAATGTGCATGTTTTATTCGATTGACACAATGTCAATGAAAAAATGAAGAGAGGGCGGGACATAGAGTAGCTCCTCTCCTTTTAAAAAACGGCCAATAGCGTTTTGTTTTTATTAAAGCTCTGCCAGTGAGAGTGGTTGAGCTCCATAGATATATACACTAGATATCGCATACTGGCCCTGAGCATGCGTTAATACCACCGCCACATTTGTACAGTGCTACCAGGACAAATGTCATTCAAATGCACTAGTCAAGACTAAAGCCAATCTGAAGATGCTGGACTTTTGCGCTGCATACGGGTGTAGTAATGAGCAAAGAAAGCATAAAGGCAGAACATTTCATAGGTAAGATTTCGTTTTTTTAGGTTTTTGTATGTTACAAACTTTTGTGCTAAACAAGTAACATTATTGATCATCAGGATATCGATGGTTCACGCGAGTCGTTCATAACGGAGATTCATTCACAAACGAATCGCTCCCTCTGTTAGCATTAGAAGTGAAAGCGGGAGAGGGGGTGTGTTTCAGGACACGGATTAGGTCAAATTTAACAGGGAGGGAGGATAATACATTTCCATGCACACAAACACATGCTCTTTGTCGGCAATGCCCGTGCGGTCACTTATCCATCGTTGTAGAAAAGTGATGTAAAATTATAATTTTTATAATTTAAAAACAATATTTGCATACTGACCACCAGGAAAACTCCCGATCATAAATATATGTATAAATGTTTAAATATCTTGGGCTCCGGATGGCCAGTCCTCTACTACACCTTGGTCGCATATTCATTTCAAAGGAGCGCTACCCTGTACTAAAATGGCGGCTCTATCGACGCATTCCTTCCAATAGACAACAACAGCGCAGGCGACATCAAATGTAAATATCTATGGTTGAGCTCAAGCGCATCAAATGAAAAACAAATGAAGCGACTTGAAGGGGGCGGGGCATGTCAGATACTAGATCATTTGATTGGTCAAGATTTGAAGAGAAACTGCAGTATAAGCTGACGTGAAAATAATCGTTGATCGATGTATGCGGAAGTGACAAACTGCAAGCTTTGGATGTTTATATCAGATTTATATTTTCTATATGCAAATGTTCTCACTGTTTGTAGCGCACTAGCTAATAGATTTCCTTAAAACTAATTTTTTTAACTATTTCATGGGACCTTTAATGATAATAATCTTCATTATCATTATGCCAAGCAATCTGATTCTATTTACTTTAATCAGGAAAAAGCATGCATGATGGCTATTTCATTTATTTTTTTAAATGTCATGAGAATTTTACAGTGTAATAACTTTTCATAGCCCTAAAAAAGGCTTTATATTCCTTATGCAAAGTATAATTATTATTTTGTGTTAAGGCTGACCTGGGGTACTTCCCAGATTACCATAATTATTGTGTCCTTGGGTTTGCATTGCTCTGGAGGTCACAGGATTTGTTAATGTTAATGACAGATTGTGAGATGACTGTGTTTTTGTGCCTGTGGTGAAGAGTGAGTTTTGGAAAAGGTCTTTACTGCAAACTTTGTGGTTTTACTTCTGCTCTGTTTTCCGAACATTTGTAAGCAAGCAGTTGAATCTTATTTGTCCGTTTTCTTTTAGACCACAGAAAAGGCAAAGGCAGAAGTAGAGAAAAAACAACAATATATAATACCCTTTCTCAGTTTTTCTTTTATCTCTCTTCTTTAGAGGAAAAATATGTCACAGTCCAGGCTTATGGCAGTCAGGGAAAGGATGAGATCGGGTTCGAGAAAGGAGTAACCGTGGAGGTCATCCAGAAGAACCTGGAGGGATGGTGGTACATCAGGTAATCAGTCTGAAGCTTTTTTCCCCATTGCAATATATCTGTTGCTATTGCTAAGAATGTTTTGGGTCTTCAGAAACGTCTTCACTACAAATGTTTACAATATTATTATATAAAGCAAAATAAAGTACACCATTTGGACACTTTATTAGGTGGACCCCCATTTGCATTCAGAACTGCCTTAATTCTTTATGGCAACGATTGAGTGAGATGCTGGAGACAATCTTCAGAAATTTTGGTTCATATTGACTTCACAGTACCATGCAGTTCCATGCAGTTGTGGATTTGTCAAATCTCCTATCCAGCACATCCCAAAGGCCCTCTCTTAAAGGTGCAATAGGAGATTAGAAAATGCTAATGTCAGCCTGATAGCACTGAAAGCCTTCGTCACATCCTATAAATTGCCATCCAAAGCCACGCATCAGTCAACATCACTATGATACATCATGTAACATTCACCACAGAGAAAACGGTATAGTACAGTTAGTAATTACAATACCAAACTTAAAAAAAAAAGGTAGGTTGTTGATGTTTGCCTGCCATTCTCTGTCTGAAACGTGTCTACGTACACGATGATGACGTAATCCTTTCTGTGCAAACAGGGTGCACAGAGGAATGCAATTACATATTTTGGATAGCCAATCATAATGTTCGAACAGAACGTTTTGATTGGATGACCTTTTGTCGGCCCTATACCTTCCATAGAATATTAAAATACCATTTTTAAATACCAGCTATAAATACACCCATTTGCTTGATTTTCCATCATGGAATTGTGAAATCCTGGAGGGTCTCTAATACTGTATATACATTTAAGGTGTTAATATGGACCCTAATATGGACACAAATACATACCTTTTTGAAAAGGTAAGACCTCAAGTGACAGCTTGTATACCCTTATTTCCGAGAGTGTACCAAGAAAACCTCTGTGATATCTATGTACACCACTACCAGCCCAAAACGATGATAATGGATAAACTTAGGTTTTCATGTTTTAGTCACATCCTGACCCTCCCATCTGAATGCAGCAGTAAAAAATCATGCAGACTCATTAGAACAGGCAAAGTTTTTTCCAGTTGTCTATTGTCCAGGTTTAGTGAGCCCATGCAAGTTCTGACACTGGTGTGCTCTTCCTCAAGGTTTGGCATGTGTTGTGTGTTCAGAGATGCTCTCATGGCTCCGGTTGTAATGAGTGGTTATATGAGTTTTATAAGCTTTCATAAACCAGTCTGTTTCAATTCTCCCCTGACCCACTGGCACAGGCACAAGGAATTTTCAACCACAGAATACTCTGTGGATGTTTTTTTTTTTTTTAAACAACGATTTTATTAAACCCCAGAGATATTTGTGTTGAAAATGCCAGTAGATCAGTGGTTTCTGAAATACTCATACTAGTCTTTCACCAACATTCAAAGTTCAGGCCATGTTCAAAGTTACTTACATTAAGTTTCTTCCCCATCCTGATGTTCAGCAGATGGGCTAGTATGTGTCTACGCATGTCATGATTTTGCCAAGTACGATGCGATCCTGGATCAAAATGTAACCCAAACCTATTCCCTACACCTAAACCCAACCATAACTGTAAATTATTCCCAAAATCAGAGAGGAATAATAGTTGGATAACAATCATGTAGAAGCACACAACCCTAACTGTAAGCCTAAACTTAACATAAACGGTAAACGTATGCCTTAATTCTGATTGGCTGATTGGAATGTTTTTCCAAACGTGTCCTACTTGGTGAGATCAGGTTGGCGATGCGTCCACGTGCCTAAATGTATTTAGTTTCTGCCATGGCTCTTATGTTTGAATTTTGTTAACAAGCCCTACAAAGTGTTCGCTGAGTGTCTACTTTATAGCAATCCTCAATCGCCTGATTACTAGTATTGTCTCAGAAATTAAACTGTATTATCATTGGTTTCATTCATTCATTAATTTTCGGCTTAGTCCCTTTATTAATCTGGGGTCGCCACAGCAGAATGAACCGCCAACTTATCCAGCATATGTTTTACGCAGCGGATGGCCTTCCAGCTGCAACCTATCACTGGGAAACACCCAAACACTCCCATTCACACACATACACACAGTGGTCAATTTAGCTTATTCAATTCACCTATAGCGCATGTCTTTGGACTGTGGGGGAAACTGGAGCACCCGAAGGAAACCCACACCAACACGGGGAGAACATGCAAACTCCACACAGAAACGCCAACTGACCCAGCCGAAGCTCGAACCAGCGACCTTCTTGCTGTGAGGCGACAGCGCTACCCACTCCACCACCACGCCGCCCATCGTCGGTTTCGTAACCACTAAACCAGACTATAAGAAATTACAATAAATAATAACATTGTAATTTTTCTCTAAAACTGCCGTCTACAAATATAGCTCTCTTGTTTCTTATGTTATGATTTGGCACACGCTCAAGTTCAAATTTCGACATTTTGCTTCGCTTAAAAGAAAAAGGAGTCTACTATCCTGGCATCTGTTGTGTGGTTGATAATTATCTTCTACACCAGTCATCCTTTCTACAGCTTTATCCTACTATAAACACTATGCTGACCTCTAGTGGCCAGTAGTAGAATTAACAGTTTAAAAATTAAATAATAATTATATTATTTCTAAACAATATCAGATATCATAGTTTTATTTATTTAATATGTGTTTAATTTCTTTGTTCCATTTGTGATTTTTTGTGTGTGTGTGTGCAGGTATCAAGGTAAGGAGGGCTGGGCCCCAGCCTCGTACCTGAAGAAACTGAAAGATGACCTTTCCCCAAGAAAGAAGACTCTTACTGGTCCCGTGGAGATAATTGGAAACATAATGGAGATCAGTAACCTCCTCAACAAGAAGGCCGTAAGTGAGAAGGACATTCAGACTGACGGAGAAGCCACCACCCCTGAGCGCCACATCTCCAAAAGTGAAATAAGTTTACCAATGCCATATGCCCCAGAGGCTGGAGTGGCACCAACAGTGGTCACTGCTTTGGGAATGAACTCTGGATCTAGTGCCACCCTACAGGAGAACAAGAGCAGGGCAGAGCCAGGGTCGCCTGCCATAGCCCGGGTGGCACCGCACAGAGTTGAGATAGGTGAGCAATCTATAACAAAACATATAATTTGTTCAGAGTTAGATTTGTAAGGCTGTTCATTTATATACAAACAATACTGTTATATTGTACTATGTAAGTGAATAATCATAGAGCCATATTTTAAATAATAAACCTATGTATGTTCCTGTTATTTTTGCACATAGGATTTGATGCCATAGGTAACATTTCTTTGTGGTAAACATGTGTTTCCTAACATTTTGTCCGGGTGTTGTGTACCTTGATAGTGACACATTCACTTTCTCTGTTGCTCGACATTCAGCCTGTCAAGTGCTGTTTGTTTGCTGTTTGTTTTTGTGCTTACTTATTTGTCTAATTCCAAATGTACACTATACAATTGAAAAAAAAACACACACATAGTGCTGTACTGCTCACATAACATGACATTCATCCTTGTAAATATGTTTTGTTGTGGATACTGAGATGCACCCCCTATTAATTATGTTTAACAGGTTCTTAACAGAAAACATATAACCCCTAATATAATCACAAAATTACTAGTCTTGGTTAAAACCTTCAATGTGATTCATACTATTTAAATAATTGGCAAAATGTAGCCTGATGCAATTTTTTTTGGATGCATGGGACATTGTGCTAAAACATGAATACAAAATAAATCAATAAATAAACAAAAATATTGAGACAATGGCTAAAACTGTACTTTTTAATCTTGTTTTTTTGTCTTGTTTTCTCACTGGCAATTGCTCATCATTGCTCTCGCTATTTAATCAGTCATAACCAGGCCATCATATTTCTCATACTACAAGATTTCCTTCTGATATTATTTCTGAAAACATGCTTGTTGTGAATGCATGCTTGAGTGTGTTGAAACACTTCTCTGACCTCATATAATGAGGGTTGACAATGAGACTTTAATTATGTTTGGCAACTTTTTGGTCACAAAAAAAAATGTTTGTGAGAAGAAAACTGGGAGCCATCCTGATTTCTTAATCCTAAATTTCATTAATCTAACAATAATATTTGCTATCTTGACAAGAGAGACAGTGTATAAACATGTTTTTTGTTCAACTGGCAGGATCTCCAAACCTGAGACAGAAACCTCCTCCTCGGAGAGATGCAAACCTGGTAAGTTAGGGAGTCCAAAGTACGTTATTATTATTGAAAATTAATAGAGAGCAGCATCTATTTATTAGACTTTTTCTCCATTACTCAAGACATTCCAGTTGCCCAAACCTCCAGAGGCCCCTACTGTGGAAGCGGAGTATTACACCATAGCAGAGTTTCAATCCAGTATCTCAGATGGCATCAGTTTCCGTGGAGGACAAAAGGCTGATGTAAGGCCGATATATTCTGACTAAAATATGTGCTTTTTAAATATTTTATTTTTAAAGCATATTTATTACCAGTCTTTTTAAATCTCACTATAAAGTATATTTAATATATGTCAATGTATTGTGTAAACAAAAACGGTGTGATAAAAGTTATAATTATGTAATATGTGGTCTTCAGGTCATAGAAAAGAACTCAGGAGGATGGTGGTATGTCCAGATTGGGGATACGGAGGGCTGGGCACCCAGCTCCTACATTGATAAACGCAAGAAGCCCAACCTGAGCCGGCGAACCAGCACACTCACACGCCCTAAAGTTCCACCACCTGCTCCACCAGTCAAGAAACAAGATTCAGAGGAAGGCCCCTCTCTGGGCGGCTCTGCCTCCAAAGCTCCTGAGTCTCCCCAGCGTGTCTATGAGGAGCCAGAATATGATGTTCCTGCCATTGGTTTTGACTCTGAGCTGGATTGCAATCCTGCAAAACCAAAAACACATAATTCCCCAAAACCAGAGCCTCGTAAGTTTGAAATTAAAAGCAATCCAGCGGCTGCCGAAAGGATCGCACAAGCTGGCAAAGCCTCACCTTTATTAAAAGTGATGACCTCACCCCTGAGGAAACGAAATTCTTTGGAGGATGTCAACAAGGAGGAGGTGATTTATGAAAATGAAGGCTTCAGGTTCTCCTCTGATGACTTTGCCAGTGGATGTGATTCACATACCCCAAGGAGTCTTACATTGGGTCGCAAACCTTTCGGGTCCTCTTCTGGCGGAGGGAAGCCCCTTCGGAAGGTATCGCCGGATCTAAACCGAAGCCACTCTCTTGGCCGTGCTGAGAGACACAGCTCCAAGTTATTTTCCGATGAATCAGCACGCAATCCCAAAAGAGAGCCTGTCATGCGTAAAGATGTGGAAATCCGGATCGGTCAGAGTCCCTTAGCAAGGCCCAAACCAGTGGTGCGACCCAAACCGCTGCTTACAAAGTCAGAGCCACAAAGTCCCGAAAGAATGGACATCAGCAGCATACGCCGTCACCTTCGGCCCACCGGAAGCCTTCGGCAAGGAGCAATCCGTGCAGTACGTGGTGAAGACTCTGAGACAGCTTCCGTTGTGTCCTCTGAGGACTCCATCTCCTCAAGAAGTACCTCCGATCTCTCCAGTGTTTATTCAAAGGGTAGCCGAGGTGGAGAATCCGACCACGAAAGTGTGCTCTTTAGGACCACAGATGCCTATGAACGAGCCCAAGAGTCAGAGCTTAGCTTCCCAGCTGGTGTGGAGGTTGAGGTACTAGAGAAGCAGGAAAGTGGATGGTGGTTTGTTCGTTGGGGCAGTGATGAGGGTTGGGTACCTACTTTTTACTTGGAGCCGGTTAAACATACCCACAACATCGGTATTCAGGAATCCCGTGATGGACCTCTTGTTGATCTAGGAAGCACCAACAAGTCCAACAGTCTTGAGAAAAATGATCAGCGTGTTCAGGCCCTTAACAACCTCAACCAGCAAAACCTAAGAAGCATGAGCAACCCTAGCCCCCCAATCCCATCCAAACCACCAGGGGGATTTAGCAAACCAACAGCAATGCTGAACGGCTCAAGTGTACGGATGCGCAACGGTGTCCGTCAGGCAGCAGTGCGACCACAGTCAGTGTTTGTGTCTCCACCACAGCCTCTGAAGGAAACCAATATCCATACAGGGTCTTTAAGGAGAAATGAGTCACTGGGTGCAGGCGACCACTTGAGGTCCACAGGTGGCGTACGACGAAACTCCTCCTTCACCGCTGTACGACCACAGCCCGTGACCGATGTGCGGGTGAGGGCTGGGACCACCATTACAGCTCCCGCTGGAAGCTCAAGTCCATTGATTGCTCAGAGAAATGGGATTCCAATCTCTACAGTAAGACCCAAGCCTATCGAGAAGATGCAGCTCATTCACAACAACCTTCGAGAGGTTTACGTATCCATCGCCGATTATCGCGGAGATGAAGAGACCATGGGTTTCTCAGAGGGCACTTCTCTTGAAGTTTTGGAGAAGAATCCAAACGGATGGTGGTACTGCCAGGTTCTCGATGGTTTACAGGGACGTAAAGGCTGGGTACCTTCTAACTACCTGGAGAGAAAAAAGTAATTCCCCCAAAAATGTTTTAAACATGCACAATTGTAATCAAAATGTAAAAAGATAAACTGACTGAAGGACTATTGGTTTGAGATGAGAAGAACAGAGCCTTTTAGAAAGGAGTTTACATTAAAACTACAGTAAAGCAGGTGAATGTTTAGCAAAATACCTGCCATAACTTTATGCCAAATGGGTGCCTTCGAACATCTTTCACTGAATGTTAAGAGGAATCGGTTGAATACCAGTAAAGCATTGAAAATACCAAACTTCAACTCAGTGCCATAGGCCTACAAGTACAGAAAGCAACAAACTTATTTTTGTTACGGTGTTAAAAAGAGAGAAAGAGAATTTCAGCATAGGTGCATAACAAAAAGTGCTAGTTTAATCGTGGGCGCTCGAAAAACGAAAAATTTCAAACCTGAAAATCCAACAACAACGATTTTACCTTAGCATCGAATGCGTTCAAAGAAACAGAGCTTCGATTGTCATTGAAAAAAAACAAAACAAAAAAAATGTATCTTTGTTAATTGTTTTGTGTTGATGTTTTTATATCTTCCTTAGAGATGTATTTCTGCTTTCTTGTAACATCCTAGCACATCAAAACAGTTAAATCCTGATCAGTTGCAGGTCGTCGTTATTTTCGTCGCTTTTGTCTTCCCCATACTTTAAATCATTGCAGGCCAAATGAATAAAACATAATAAAGGAAAGCAGTATGTGAAAGCTACATCTGCATAGATCACCTCACATCCACCTCATTATTGGGTTTAACCCCAAGTTTAGTTTACAAAGTGAATCTGGTTATATTAGGAAGGTAGACAGCTGTTGCTGCTCTATGTGTGCTAAATCTGCTGCTTTATTATCTGCAGCAAGTGATACTTTAAGAAATCAGGACTGGAAAATTGTATGTTTTGTTTAGCATTTTATCCCAGGGAAATAGTAACTTAACATTGAGCCCAAAATGTGATCACACCAAAGAACAATTACAGACACATTTGCAAGGTTGTTTTAAAGTCAGTAGTTATTTTATGGGTACAAAAAATAGAGTGTATTCAACAAAACCTGAACGAGGTTTTAGAACTGAGAACAAAGTATATTTAATTGCTATATCTGGAAGCACTTGATTTTTTTTAACCCAAAGAAAAAGCACATTAATATGCAAGGTTAATTAATTTCTGTTAAGATATTGCTGGGCAGTATTGAAATCTGAAGTTACGCAGTAAGCAGTATTGTTTTTCATTTTCTGTCGGAAAAAGATCAAATAGTTTTATGAACTTTATCTTAGTCCAAAGTCCAATTTTTAATAGTCTTCATAGATGAGCTCATGATTACTCCCCCTTTATTCGTTTAAATCAAATTAATTAACAACAGCATCAAACAGTTGATGTTCAAGACTGCTGAAATATTTTTCTAATGAATAGTGCGAGCTCTTAACCGAGCTGCACGCGACTTTTAATTGATTTCGTTTTCTGCTGGACAGTGTTTTAGTGTTTAACAGTTATAACATTAATTACCTGCTAGATCGCAGTTATATTCTATTAAGCAGAATGGTGTTTATTTAGTCTTTGTCTGTTTGTTGGTTGTTGTGTGATCACACATGGACAATAATGACGAATGAAGTCGTTCATTTGTTGTAAATCAATGCGTTTGAGCTTTTTCTTGAACGCATTGGTTTAAAGATGCAGTCTACTTCATCAGCTTTTAATTTATTGAACAATTGTTTCTGTTATTTATAATTTTTAAATATTATTTAATATATTTTTTTATACTTCTGTCTTACAGAGATGTCATGTTATTGTCATTTAATGCCTTAAACACTTGATAGTTCTGTAGTAATTGGCTACTGCTATATCCTGGGCTATATCTTTTTTCCCTACCAAGATATTTTTTATGCAGACGTTAATTAGAGCACATAAATACTGTCTTGAAATTGGAAATAAATTTGTTTAAATACATTTTCACCAAGCTGATTGCTGCACCTTTAGCAACTATGGACACTTCCTTTCTCGTTATTGAGCCACATATAATGCCAGATTATTTAAATAAACAAATACATTTTTTTATTATATTTTAAAATCATCACAATTAAAAAATAATAATAATCAAAACGATAATCGATCAAAGTTGTTATTAAAAGCCAGCATTACAATATGAATGGTTAAATAATTAAAAACACAGGGCTCTATAGTTAAATAATATAGATGGATCCCAAATTGTGACTGGACCAAATTTAATTTGAGTGTTTTTATTTAATGTTAAGCTTTAAAAAAAAGAAATGACAGCAATAACGGGATTTTAAAGTTCTAATTTGGGTGATTATTATTTTATTTTTTGGTTTTAACTTTTAAATTTGAAACTGAAAATTAAGCCATTGACAGAAGTGACGATGGCATTATAGAAATGTGTCGACTCACTACAGCGCAGCGCTTGTGATGGATGTCGCTAAGCTCCATTAACACTATGCTTTATTTCTTCATTTGCGCCTATACAATTTACAAGGGAATTGTTGAGTGTCGGACTAGTTTTTATCTCATATTACTTGTGTATCTGCTAGCTCTGTTTTATGTGTTCTTTATTTATTTGATTTTTTAAATGCTTTTTTTATTGTGTTTTTACTGTTTGGTTCATTTCTTTCTCCTGAACACTTTTGACATTACTCAGATGGATTGAGGAAATGTGCAATACAAAAACAGGCATCTCTCCAGTTAAGAACGATAATATCGGAACATTTTTACCGTATGTATAACCCTTACAATTTTATGTCGAACGATGCCTGGTTTTGTCCCATCTTCCAAGTCAAAATGAAAATATCAAGCCGTTCAATTTGTGTTTCAATATGTTATGCTGAATGTTAAAATCCCCTGATAGATCGACCGGCCAACCATGACTTGATTTCTGCATTCACGTTTTGTTTTACCTAGTGAACCACATCTTGCTTTAAGGGGTTTTCTGACCTCACAGACCCATGGTGAATCAGGATGGAAATAAGGAGAAAGCATGGCCATATCTGATTCTGTGAGGCATTTGTCAGTTCAGCCTGTCAAATCACAAATTTGTGATGGAGGGGCAAATCCATCAGCGTCTTTCCGAGCACCGAACCACACACTGCCAACCACACGATGTGTCTCTTTGACATCCGCCCCTACATTCCCAATACACTCGCTACAATGGCAAAAGGAGTCGCATACTATATCATTGTCAGTTTTCTTTACGAATTTAATTTAGCCTACTAGCACATACTTTTTTAGCTGTAATTTAATTTCTGGATTAGTCCAAGCTTAATTTTTCCAGAATTTAAAATAACACAGATTGAAAATGTTTGCTCCACTTCCTGTCTGAATTTTTACATGTTTAAATTGGATCACATGAATTACAGTTTTCAAATAATAAGGGAGAATTTCACTCCGGTTGAAAATGAGGAGGGTTATGGATGACTGTCTTGGAGGTTTTGCTCGAGAGAAGCATTTCATGAGTCGAAATGTCTTCGCAAGTCTTTTCTATGCTGCTTAATGCTGTTTTCACTTTCGCTTTCAAACATATGGAGATTTTTGTAAAACAGAGTATATGGGAGAATATGTTGGTTATATTAACAGGAAGGAATGTTCCAGGGTTTGTGACAAGCTGTCAAAAATAATTTCAACTTAATTCCTAAAAAAATTGTTTTCACAAGCACTTAGTTGCACTTGCAGAAGTTAGAAAAAAAAAAGAGTTCATGATTTCGAAATGATATTTTTATTGAATATATAAAAATGTTTTTGATTTTTTATATTTTAAGAAACACAGAAAGAGGGAAGCACGGTGGCGCAGTGGTTAGCACTGTTGCCTCACAGCAAGAAGGTCGCTGGTTTGAGTCCCGGCTGGGCACCCGTGGGTTTCCTCCAGGTGCTCAGGTTTCCCCCAAAGTTCAAAGACGTGCTATAGGTGAATTGGGTAAGCAAAAATGGCAGTAGTGTATGAGTGTGTGTGACTGTGAGAGTGTATGTGTGTTTCCCGGTACTGGGTTGCGAATGGAAGGGCATCCGCTGCGTAAAACATATGCTGGAATAGTTGGCGGTTCATTCTGCTGTGGCAACCCCTGATAAATAAGGGACTAAGCCGAAGGAAAATGAATGAATGAAACACAGAAAGTTTGTTTAAATTTGAACATAATTTGGATGAAAACAAAGATTTTTGGATTATTGTAAACAAAAAAGTCTACTTTTATGAGTTCATACAATGTGATCTTAGTCGATCAGACAAAAATATTTTGTAGCAACACTTACCGACTATTTTACGAGGTCGTTATTCTGTTTGCATTTGAACAAAGTCATTTGATACAACGTGTACAAATCCAATTGTACACATTAGACATAAAACAGTTACGAATTGCCATGAGAGTGCATTCGTTTAAACCTGGAACATCCCTTACGCTCGTGAATCAGAAGAGAACGCTTTTACTTCACCATTGTGGGGATACTTATTATGTTTGTATGGTGTATGACGTATGGTGTGGTGGTTTATGTACAGGTATTTTTTTTTAAATGTTGGAACGAGAAGGTGAATCGAAGGAATGCTTGTTTATAATGTTGGGCTAGAAGGTAATGCAGTCAGTTAAGGTTAGATATAATTAACCAGCTCTAATGTACTCAAAGACCCGTTCTCCGTGTGAAAGAAAAACAAGGCATTTTATGATAATTAGCACTTTTGGAAAAGCTTCCCGCTAGTGGCAGCAGCTCATTATGATGTCACATCACATTGTCATAATAGCGTTCAAGGAAACACTAGTTAGCCTATTTCAGTCGAAAAACTCACTGCAACTTAATTCAAGCGAGCAGCTTTGTATTTAAGGTCATTGTTTCTCAAAAATATCATGAGAACACAAGCTCAAAAACTTGAGAAACAGATTTCCTGTGGCTCTAACCATTAAAAAAAGGTTGCTGACAGAATGTTGGTGTAAAAGAATAGGAGTCCTCGTCTCGAGCACACCCAACGCGGTGTCAGGGGGTACATGCGATCGCTGTGAAATCACATTACCCGAGTGCTCGGTTAATTACAGATGCTTGAGACGGGGCGCCGTGAATGCAAATGTCACACTGATTGTGGATGTGGAGCTGCCAGGGGGTTTGGATCAGATGCCGAGATAGATTGATCATGTCTCTAATGGTTCACAGCATGTCGAGATGTATTAACATCATCAAGAGGAGTCATTCGAGCTTCCTGCGTCGGCGAATGCCTTGATTTACGGAGGCGTCTACATGTCATGTTGGCGTAAAACAAAGTTGAGGATGTATGTGATTGCTTGTGTCAGGATGTTATTTTTATTGGGCTCGGTAAGGCTTAGAGGAATATATATTTGTATTTTGCTTAGCTTTAAGATATTTCATTGACAAGGGTCGTTCACACCAAGGGTGATTATTATACTGATAATACAACGCTATCTCATGGCAATTCGTAACTTTTTGATTTAATGGCTAATTCATATGAATTCATACGATCTCTTTCGTACAATTTAATATGATTTGCTCATCCCCCAATGACGGTTGGGTTTAGGGGTGGGGTTGGGTGCCACGCCTTCTTTTTAAAATCATACTTTTTCGTACGACTGAACTTCATATGAATTCGTATGAATTAACCGCTAAACTGACAAAACGTAAAATAGTTACGTTTCCTTGTGAGATCAGGCTGGATAATAATTTTCACTTTAGCATTAACAATAATGGAGGATTTAGGTTATGTTTACTCTGCACTGTTTTCAACTAAAAACGCTAAACTTTCTTGCATTTTGGCCATTTCTTTACGCAACAATAGCAAGTTTTTGAAAACGACACTGTCTACAAATTAAAGGCACAATATTTCATTTCTGCCACTAGAGGGCATGTATTTACAACAAACAAGGTGTAGATTGGGATCATGGGAGTTGTCATCTTCATTACATGTTATGAGACCGTCTAATAAAACACAACATATTAAAGTGTATTTAACTGTTTTCTATAAAACCGATCCAGAGATCGATGATGTGTGATGTCATTAGCATGGCGACAAATTACACGTTTCATGTTTCTAGTTTAAATTGCACATTTTTCTGGATTTGAACATTCTTCTAAACATTTAAGATAATGCAAGTACAGAAAAACATAGAACGCTATTCCAGTGGTTTTTGGATATTTTAATTTAAAAATCATACACATTGTACTACCTTTAACTACGAAACAATGCAATTTTGAGAAACTAGGACTTAATTAAAAACATTGACAGCCAATCAGAATCCAAAACAAAACAATATCGTCCGATTTAGTATTTACTAACGAGTGGAAAATTTGTTAAAAATAACTAGAATTTCATTGCTAGGAAGTTCTGTGTACAAAAACGAAGAAATTTGATCAATAACCTGACTAACATTTTTTTTGTGACCTTACCCTGGATTTTAAGCAAGTAGGCCTGTTTTAGGCATGAATTAGGATGGAGAAAGCCGTATGTGTGTGAGCTGTGATGTACTGTATGAGGTGCTTAAAAGGAGTTCGGCAAGTTTTTGTTATTTATTTTGATCATTTGCATTTCTGATAAGATGCATCAGTGTTTGGCGTGAGGCAGCAGGGTGTGTTTATGTGTTCACTTTGAAGGGAACAGATACAGAGAGCGAACATGCTGCTGCGGTCCAATCTCTTGCTGTTTTCTGTCCCTGTCTTCGCTCGGCTGTCTGCACTAATTATCACTCCTCTCCTCTTAATTAACAGCGATGAAAAAAAAATGGTAACGTCTTACTTAAAAGAGTGTTTTGATGAGAGTCACTTCTCTGAAAGTTCAATTTATTGAGGGCTGCTTTCATCGCGCGCCCACTTAACAGATTGCTGTTTGTGTGCAGTCTCAGGAGAGTTTGTCTCTTTTTTTACCACCTCCTTTAAATATGATCTTATACATGTATAGCATGTTCTTGGACAGTCTTTGAACTCTACATTAATATAAATAAAAAGACAGTCTTCAAAGAACTCCTCAAGTTATTCTTCGAGCAAAGTTTAATTCTCAGACAGGAAGTGAAGATGCCTAAATGAAATAGTGCAGTGTTTCTCTGTCACTAACCATTGGATGTAAGGAACGCTTGGCTGGATATTTTGCAACTCCGCTCCAATCATAAGATATAAAAAGGGTGCTCTTGGAAAAAGTGAGAGAAAGCCTTGCATTGGTGTTATTCAGTGCTCAGCCAAATCTACATTTTGTATGCATTTCTTTGTAAGATTTAAAAGGTCTACAGCTTCAGCTTTTTTAATTTTCAGCAATTCTTTTTTTTACTTTACGTTTTTGTTTTGTACCTTTTTTATGTTTACATTGTATCTTGCATTGTCCTAAAGGAAAACACAATAAAATGTATCCTTGTTCGTATCTCGCTGTCATGCTTTGGACTACTTTTAGCAGAGAACATTCATCTTTCACAGATATACATGAAGTGATTTGGGAGTCAGGTTTTAGATAGTCAAGGACCTAGGGATCGTGCTTGTAAATCCAACACACCATTTGTCTTCTTCTGTTAAAAATGATGAACATCGGTTTCAGTTTTCAAAATGAAGGGAAAACTTTCTTTCATGAAATTCATTCATCAATATAACACACTTGTTTGGAGTATAATATCCCACAATGCAAATGCAACCTCGTCTTCCTTTACATTTCCAGGGTAAAGGACTGAAATTACACAATGTGACTGTGATATAACAGCAATGTAGAATAGGCCACTTCACACACAGCTAGCATCATATTATTGTGGAACAGGTCTACCACGAAAGTAAATGGAAAACATACTGTTTATATGTATATTCTGTTCATAATAATAATTCCTTACATTTATATAGCGCTTTTCTGGACACTCAAAGCGCTTTACACATTGGTTGGAATCTCCTCATCCACCACCAGTGTGCAGCATCCACCTGGATGACTAATGACTGGATGAGATGGCTGGATGAGTAATGAAGCCAATTATGATATGGGGATGGAGGCCATGATGGACAAAGGCCAGTGGGCAAATTTGGCCAGGATGCCAGGGTTAAAACCCCAGGATTTTTAACGACCACAGAGAGTCAGGACCTCGGTTTAACGTCTCAACGAAAGACGGTGCTCTTTCGTTGAGACGTATTTTAAATGAAAAGTGTTTTTATTTTTTAAACACTTCATTCATTTCTTATATAAGGGACATTCTACCAGAAACATACAATTTCACTTATCAAAATGTGACAGGGCCTGACCTTTACGCTTGTCTTCCTCAAAAAAATCTTACAAGAACAAGCATAAAACCATACAATTCAATAATAGAACGCATCCTTGATCACTGTCAGCTTCTCCTCCGTCAAATGCTGTCACTTCCACTGAGTCATAGCCTTAAAGGTGTATTGGACGCATTTTATGTCAAATTTAACGCAAATGTGACAGACAGAAACATGGGGACAATTGTAAAATAGTATTTATTTGTGGAATTTATTTATAATTTCATGTTTTTAATCAATTGAATGAACGATGACAACTTAAAATAGCTATTTCTGAAGTTTTTCCCCCTAAATAACAGTTTTTAGCATAACAAAACTATTATAGCTGTAGGTTCAATTGGGCTGAGGACAAGGACAATGACAGGGTTTGTACATTTGTAAAGTGTTTTTAATAAAGATAAAAAAAAACCTGAGAACCAAATGAATGACATATTCCTTTACAGAGCAACTCACAGAAATCAAACATCAGTCCATTTTAGAAATTTTTTGGCATGAAATACTTTTTATTCACTGTATTTATGTTTTTATTTCAAGGATAATACACGTTTCTGGTAGAATGTCCCATGACAGCTACACTTCACATTTGATTTTATGTTATATGTCAACTGTAGAATAAATTAATGTTAAGCATGCTATAGACCATTTCAATGTGATGATGTCATTGGCCCATGAACATTTCCTGCTTGTTGTCAAACTATTTCATAACTGTAACAAGAGGCAATTCAATCACAACTTGATGTTAAAACAGCCATCATAACATTATTTATCAATATGTGGCTCTTTTTGGATTCTCTGAAGATATAGAAATTAAAAATATAAAACAGGAAATAGGTCAGGACCATTGTTTTTGTTTACATCCCTCAAAATGGTCTATATGGATTAGGCCTCAATTGAAAGGAGTAAATAAAAAAAGAATGAAAGAACAGTGCATTTTGTTCATAGCTAGCTAACTATGTTGTATTTACTGAGAGCTTACTCCATTTTCACAGATGAATTTATGCTAATGCTAAGTAATGCTAAGCTTAAGAGAGCAGCAACTTGTAAAATGTACCTTGAATGCAGTCGCTTGTTATTCCTCTCTTCAAAAGTATTATTTGTCCAGTTTCATTTCGATACCTCAAGTGTTCGCTTTGCCGCGAACAAACGCGTGCCAGGTTAAATACACGTCAAAGCCCATTGGTTCTGACGCATGCTAAACACCCTAAAGGCCTACTTGGGACGACGGGAAAAACATTCGACGGAATATGTTTGTGTGTAACAACTATCAACACAAAACTACTGTGTGAATTTAAAACGATTCGTCTGCAAATCATCGATTCAGGGGTGAGTAAATAATCACAAACTTTCCAATTTATGTGGCATTCTGGGGTAGGCCTAAATATAATACCAGTGTATAGTTGTCGTGAGTATCAGTAAATAATGACATAATTTTCGTTTTCAGAGGGCTTATTCTATAGGCCTATTTCACAAAATGGCGATCGAGACCGGAAGTAGGGAAAACTTTGTTCCGGTCGCGCCTCATTCATTCATTGTCATAATGGAGTGTGAAGTCGTTTTTTCTCAGTCGTTAATAAACTTACCAACTATACGAATCGCAGATGTTGTCCGTTTTGTTGACTGTTTTCAGGGAGACGTGAGGCGATCAAAATTGGACAAGGGTTATAAATTCTTTTTTGAGCAATTCATTTTTGATTATCAAGGTATGTATTATATTAAGATAAGCTGGCATAATAGGCGAATTTAAAACCGGTTGTTAATAACTGTTTATGTGTGTTTGGACACTTCAGTCTCAAACAGAGTTTTAGGGAAAGTGGTCATTAGGGGCAGGTGCTATTGGTCGCTAAGAAAGCGTGAGGAACCACGTCAGCTTGAGGTAAATGCATTCAGAATTCAGCAAATCATTCTTTATAATACATCTAACGTTATCTCAATATTAACAACAAGCGTAGTGGAAGGCACAGCCTGTGGTGTAAGAAATAGCCGGACTGTGGATGAACGCGAACTTCATCCTCCGTGAAGTGCATAGAACACACAAAAGTGCTGCCCTTCCTCACAGTAAATTCCACCCCCTCATCTCTCCGAATAACCCAAATCCAACGCCTCTTAATGGTTTCATCGCTGGGGAAGCTATGAAACGACAAATACGGCTGTTTCTTTTTCGAATTAGTACAAAAAGGTACGCTGCAAGATTGGTTACTCTTAGTCTCCGCCATTGCACTTTGCTTCTACCGGAACAAAGTTTTCCCTACTTCTGGTCTCGATCGCCATTTTGTGAAATAGGCCTATAAACCAATGATAAATCTGTTACTATTATAGGCCACTACTGAAAAATGTAAAACGAGGAGTTACTGTTACAAATGAAGGGCTGAGGCACAATGTTTAGACAACTGTATTTGCTCGGAAATGCATTGTTAATTCGGTGTTAATTGACCTTAAGGTTGATGTATAGACCATTTTGAGGGATGTAAACAAAAACAATGGTCCCAACGTATTTCCTGTTTTACTTTTTTTTTTTTATAGCTTCCAAAAAGAGCCACATATTGATAAATAATGTTATGATAGCTGTTTTAACGTTAAGTTCTGATTGAATTGCCTCTTGTTACAGTAAATGAAATAGTTCGATAAGTAGCAGGAAATGTTCATTGGCCAGTAACATGATCACATTGAAATGGTCTATAGGAAAAGCTAATCATGACATGCACTCATTTCCCTCCTAATTTATTGTTTGTGAACACTGGTCACACCAAAACGTTAGGTTTGATTTGGATGAAATCTAGCGCTACTACACACAGGCTTTGTCCACAAGGGGGCAGCCTTAAACAAGCTTAAACCATATTGAAAATGGCTAAGTCCTGATGGAAATGAGTGTGTTCACGATGGGCTGTCATACGGGTTGGTCTCAGCACCCTTAACCGTGAGGGGAGATCTTCATCCTCCTCCTCCTCCACTCATCTCCAGAGCACAGCATCAAAGACACCTTTCATCCTTCATCTGCACACCTCTGATCTCAGGCATGTCAAGTGCTCATCTTTACAATCCACCTTTAATGTCTGATTCCGGGTCAGGTTGCCATCATGGTTCATATTGCATATTTTCAGACTCAATTTTGAATAGATTTTGTTAGCTCACATTGCTAGTTTTGTGCTGAACAATTCCTCTGTGCATATCATTAAGAGAGAAAAAAACTGTTTGCCCTTGTAATATAAAATTGAAATCTGAAAATGCACTTCCTGTTTGTTTTCAGTTAAACTCTCAGATTATTAGAATCTATTATTATTGGGCATGACTAACAAATATTAATCGGATATATTATTATTATTATTATTATTATTAGGCGTGACTAACATACTTAACCACGCCCCTCCAACTGTCAATTTTGACAACAAACAGAAATGGTGAGGTGTCTGTTAGGTTGTAATAAAACCCTTCTTCTAAAACCCTTTTCCCCATCTTTTCGAATGAAACACCTACTTTACTACATCCAATCAGCTCGCAGTAGAAAAGACAAGCCACGCCCACTGTTGTGTCATTTAATATTCTGTTTCTCTATGAACTGCATCAGAATGTCATTTTTGGTTTTTTGACCTATGATAAGAAGTTGGAAAATGAAGCTTATGTTATCAATCTTTTGATTATACTTACCAAGTTTCATATCCATCGTTGTAAATTTAGCAGTCAGAAACATCTTTTCTCAGTGGTACTTAAAGAACTAGACAGCCAGGGGGGGTTCGGGTGGTTCGAAAGACCCACCCCTACTGATAAAAGGTCCAGAATTTGTCCCATACATGAGCTCATTTGTCTTATTTTGACTGCTATGCCATCATAAATTGTGAAGGCATCAAAGAAAGCTTCCAATAAATGCAAACAAGTATAGTCTAACGTCCAGTTGTGCAAAAAACAAAACAAAACAAAAAAAGCAACATAGAATCTGACCTAAGTGAAGTCATCTTTCACTACAAGTAACTTTTATTTTGAATCTTGGACCTTATTCTTGAAAGAAAAAACAAAATAATTATAAAACGGTTTAAAGCACCAAAAGCAGCCCATATTAAAGTAAATTTTTATACTAATTATGCATTTTTGTTATCTATGAACTTTCCAAATTTACTTTTTTGTAAAAAAAAAAAAAAAAAAGATCAAGATCAAAAATCAAGAAGGTTTAATTGTTTTATTGTTCAGATGACCAAATTCTGGCTGAGGAAAGTTGAATGTGCTGGCCAGTTTGTTATTTGCCCAATAAATGACAATATGCTACAGTTTGTTTGTTTTTTATTATTATTATTATTATTATTATTATTATTTTTATTTATTTAAAACTTTGACTCCTTTTTTTTCTAATGATATATGATGTAATAAATTTGTATTTAAAAAAATTACTTTTTTCATATTTCTTTATTCTAAATATTTAGCAAATGTTTTTGGTACCTCAAAAAGTGTGGTTATGATGACCATCCGACAAGTTAATCCAGCTAAAAATAGTGCTTAAAATGCAGCATTTAAACCTCATAATTAAATAGATAATAAGGTGAATAACTGCAAAAATATCCACTTTTTAAGAAAAAAGAATAACCCTTTTCACCAGGCTGGCTACGGGCCTGCTAGATATTTATATAAATACCATTAAGATTAAAACGGTGTATTTGTTTGACACGTTTAAGTTATTGTGAGTTAGCAATGCCTAGCATTATTTGTAATGTTATTTATATTTATATATATAATATTATATTATTATATATTATATATATAATATTATTATTATATATATTTTTTTACCTATTGAGTCTTTAAAGTTTTATATAACTCTGTTATGCTTTTCATATATTTTTATGTACACCTCTGGCATTGTTTTGTATGTCGTTCATGCATTAATAAATAAAAAAAGTCTAGAAGGGATACAGCTAGGCATGGGCCGGCCACTATAAGATTCTGACGGTATGAAAACCTTGGATAAAAATTTCACGGTACCACGGTATTGTGATTACTGCTCTAAAATATGTTATGTGCAAAAACTTTTTTCCTCTTTGAACACAATATATTTTATTTTGGGAAACATTTAAAATATTTTGGAGCAGTAAACATGTCAGGCTAAACAATTGAAATGAATCATTGACTTCTGCTGTCTTCATTTTTTTCAAAAACACAGATTTCTTTACCATTTAAACGGCATCTTTGGATACCTTTTCTGCTCGAGATACTGCTGTCTTAAAAAAAAAATTAAAAATAAAAACCCTAAATAAAAAAATCTTACACTTTAGGAATGGTATTACAAAAGATTTTGGCGGTTTTAAAACCTTGACTTTTCCAAACCGCGATATACCTTTGAAAACAGTTATCGTCCCATGCCTAGATACAGCCACAAAAACTTAAAATACAAAACTAAAAAAAGGTCACAGCTTCCTGTTCATCCAGACTTTTTCCAAATTTTGCGCACAGAAAAAGACACCATGTTGAAACTCATCTGCAAAGTTTATTGACACAGTCATCTTTGACTCAGACAAAACAAAGCTTCATAAACTGATCACAGATTTTAAGAAGAAAAAGAATCTGAACATGGGTTTGAGTCAAAAATTCGAATGCCACAATAAGCCGAGACATTTCTCGTAAATCACTACTGACCTCGTGGACTATGAATCAATGATTCATTTAGCACAGCCCTTGAATGAACTCTGGGAAAGAGGAATCATACATATTTCATTGATTTATTCGTTTGGTCCCACTGTTCACCAATGGGTAATGAGTGAACGAAACACAATGGTCATAAATGCCAAACAAGAAACAACAAAAGAAAAATAATCATAATTTTGAAACGTGTGTGTGTGTGTATATATATATATCATCACTATTGAAAAAATATTCAGATTTAATTAATAATGAAATTTTAATTGTTTAAGGTTGGGGTGATAATTTATGCAATCCCTGATCACATTTGTGGTTACTTCACAAAACATTAAAACATTTTTTTTTCAGAAACAAACAATTATTTGGCCAATGTGCAAATATGGCTGTTTTCGTCATATCTAGACCTTGATTAAAATAATCCCAAAGCAGGAAAGCTAAATGATATTTACCACAGAATCTGCAACACATCTTGATTCAACACATCGTACTCTAAACACGCTACATAAATAAAGTACATTACAGGGTCGACAACAATCAAAAGTGAATCCGACAGTGGCGCGTCGGTAAGAACTGCATGTTTCCTTTGTAGGTCCTCAGAAAAACAAGGCGTGGGTAGCATGAATGTAAAATAAACCAATTATATAGGGGAGAAACATTACGAAACATGTAACATTACGAAAGTAACATTTTTCATAAAAATATAATGTTTTTAGGAGAAATATAGTTTTGCTGTGGTTACTAACTCACAACAGTACTCTATCAAAATCAGGTGTTATTTTGTATCAGTGTAGAACAACTCCAATATACCTTCATTTTAAACAAAAGTTGCGCATTGTTACTTTTGACCCCAAAGGCAGGGACGAAAGTAACGCACAGGTGGGTCAAAAGTAACAACAATATTTGCTAGATTTACTGGCTTAATCTTGTCTATTTTAAATATATCTGACTATGACCTTGTTAATGTTAACTGCAAACATATTTTGTCCTTTATTTTTGCAAAAAATATTAAACTGCATTTTAATTTTTAATTTCACTTCCATCAAATGTCTCAAAAGCAATCTAACAATGCAAATTGTTAAAAGTTTCTACATTTCTTTTGTATTTATTTTTATTATTATTGGCAATATGCAATAATTTTTTTTAAACATGAATCCAAACACTGCAAACTCTAATGTGGAAGTGAAAAATAAGCTTTGTCTATTAGCAGTGGGACATAAATGACAGTGTTACTTTTTTGTCCCCACAGGAACTCTTTCCATTTAAACCTGATTTACTTTTAAACTGAAAAACTCATACATTGCAAACTTAAGGATGTGTTATTGCACTAAATAACCTTTCAATTGATCATTATGCCGAGTTCAGACTGCATGATTTTAGCCCCGATTTTGACTCTCCGACAGGTTTTGAGAAATTGCCGACAAATGCCTGAAATCACAAGCAAATCGGTGCTCGTTAACGTGAGTAACAATCACACAGTGTGAACTATCAAAGACGCGATCTGAGAGAATTGCAGATGAGATATTTGGCATGCTAAATATCTGGAGCTGTCGGCGACTCAAATCATGCCGTGTGAAATGTGTTCTGATTGAAAATAACATTGGCGATTTACCTACAGCCAATGAGAGAGCAGCATCCACTAGTATGGGTATCTGCAGGCCAGCGGGAGGTTGGGGGAGAAGTTAAAAGGGCTTCTTTTTGGTCTATTTGGACCCAAGAAATGGTTTGACATGTCATCTGAGCAATACCATAACCGTGTCGAAAAAGAAAAAAGTTGAGGAGAAAATGCTAATTCCTTTCAAAAGTCAGGTGAGCAAAATAAGTACATTTTCTACCCCACTAAAGGTTTCTTTCTCATTATGTAGTTAGTATCAATATATATACTACATGACCTCGCTTTGTTTCCATGTCACTTATCGTGTGTGTTTGGTTGTGAGACGTAGTTTGCGGACCAAGACAAAGTTGTCTGCGATTCTTTCTATTCTAAAGTCATGCAGTGTAAAACCCCCTGTATTATGATCCATCTCGCAGTGTAAAAAAAAAAAGCAGCGATGAAACGCTACAACAGATAGTCATGCAGTCATGTCACAGATGTTTTCACACCGCTTTGAAAATCCTGCAGTCTGAACTCGGCATTACTGTGATGCATGAAAAGAGAAACACAACCTGTAGTAATGAAAAACGTACCGATACCGATGATTTTTTTGCACTTAAAAACAGAAATTCTGAGCTAACTGTGGGACACGCTCCCAAAATCAGGTGATATTTGGCAGCTCCACCAAGAGCTGCATGCTGAATGTGCTGTTAGAGCCTGGAAAGCAAATGCTGTCGGGGCTTTGCTTTGTTACTTTCGTCCCATGTTACTTTCGTCCTCGCTCGCCCCTAACAATTGCATTACACGCATTTAAATGACAGAAATGTAGGATAACACTTTTCAGAATTTAGAACTTAATTTTGTCCAAAATATCAACATATCAAAAGATGATGTCAATTGGAAAAGTCTTTAAAACAAACTACAATCAAATTTTATAAAGTGACAAACACAAATATTGCCCTTATATTACACTAGAAAGTAAAAAATACATTTGGGGGAATATTGTTGATCTTTTAAAGTGATTCAAATGTACAAAGAAAAGTGCCAGGTTTGTTTAAAAATAAAAAGGGAAAATTAAATTCTCATGTTTTTCAAAAATCTACACAAATATTGGGGCATTTTCAGAACTGTACTTTCAAAAAATGAGTAAAAATGTTAACATAAGCATCTTAGTAAAAAAAACATAGCCAATGAAGTCAAAACACCTGATGTACTGTATATAATCTTTAGTTTATCTTAGCTCCCCACAAAAAAAGGCTGGTTCTGATTGTTTAATGCGTAGCCCCTGATTGGTATATTTTTCAGTATAGCTTCTTGTGTACAAGAAAACCAGCACACAATTCTAGAAATACATTGCTGTTTAAAACCACAGAGGATTGACAAGTAAACTATACAATCATAATTTTCGGTCCAAAAGAGAAAATCATCATTATCATCATAATAATAATAATAATAATAAAATCAAAGCGCTATAGAAACACCTCAGATACAGCTATTCTAATAGGTTCCGCTAATTAACATAAATTAACATTCCAAAGTGAATCACCACTTCAAACCACAAACAAAAAGATCCAGTCAAGTGTGATGTGATGTTTTTTTTTTACTTCTCTCGACATGGTGTTAGCATTGCCTGAAGGAGAGCTGGCTAATACTAATAGCAGCAAGAATTTAAGCGCCAGTCATCACGATTGCTTTACACAAGCTAACCGGCTAGTTATTAACAATATTAGCCTGCAGTCCATTGTAGTTCACTGATATTCCTCTTGAGCTGCTTTAAAATCCACACACACATTATTGTGTATTATTTTGCTTATTTGCCATGAATTACAAAATAGTTTTTTTTTTTGTTTTTTTTTTAAGTGTTCATGTAGTTAATAGATGAGTGCTGCATTTTTTAGATCTAGTGTAGAAACTGATTGAATATTTTCCGTCACGTCAAAAAACATGGTCATGTCACATTTCAACAAGTTTTGCATAAAGAAAATGTATATATTTATTTGCAGCGTGGCATTATTTTCATGGTATTTAAAGGGATAGTTCACCCAAAAATGAAATTTACTCTTGCTCAAATGGTGTGTTTCTTTCTTCTGTTGAACACAAAAGGAGATATTTTGAAGAAATATGAAAACTTGTAACTACTGAATTCCATGGTAGAAAAAATAAATACTATGGAAGTCAATGGTTATAGGTTTCCTGCTTTCATCAGACTATCTTTTTTAGTGTTTAACGGAAGAAATAAATTCATATAGGTTTAAAAATAGGTATAAAGGGTGAGTAAATGATGACAGAAGTTTCATTTTTGGGTGAACTGTCCCTTTAAGCACACTTTCTTCTCATTAATCCTCATTAAGGGTTGATTTTAAACTCACTAGATTGTCATGATTGAACATTTTTAGTGCATTACAGTAAAAATGTACTGTGTAATATACACTAGTACAATGCAATTAATACTACTTCAGTGAAACTTAGCTGCTAATGTAGTAGTAAATATTTTGAAATTGGTGCCAAAAGGATGGAGAAAATGGCTGTGGCGTTCCCATTTCCCAGAAATGTCCACACCCAAATTGCACCTTTGTTTAGGCACCGCCCATCTGTCAATCTGATTATCTATGGGCAGGATGAAAAAGATCCACTTTCTGTAGAAAAATGCCATATTTTTAATCATCCAGTGGATTTTTGCTTGCAGTACATAAATGTAGAGATCTCTGATTTAAGGTGACAATCATGAAAATAATGTCAATAAGTCTTACTTTTAATTATTGGGCTAAAATATTACACACATTTATATAAAATATAACACAGACATGTTTTTTTGTTTTGTGACATTCATTTCTGCAGTTTACCTATCAAATAAAAAGGTAGGTTTTCAAATATCAGGTTCAAAATGCGCTAAAATTAATCTATGAATGTCTTCCTGTGTCCTAGAACATTTCTATACCTAAATTATCCTTCAATACAGAGTTTGTAAAGGAGACGTCTTCTGTCAAATGCTAACAACTAGGGCTGCACAATATATCGTTTGAGCATCGATATCGCAATGTGTGCATGCGCAATAGTCACATCGAAGGATATGCAATGTTGGGTTATGAATATAGATGACCAGAATCCGCAGGCCAAAACACATGAAATTTGTGGAGACACTGCAGAATTTAACCATTATAGAGTGAAAGTTTAAACTTTCCATGTGTTTTTAAGGCCTATGTGAACATTTTAAGAGTTTAAAGCATTTTAAGAGAACATAAAGAATAATTAAAAAAATAAATTGTATAGAATTACTTATATGATGAAGACGATGCAATGCTCTTTTACATTTGATTACAAAATTTTTGTCCCGGAATACTGTTAGACACTCCCTAGAAAATCATAAATCACTGTTTATTTCACTTTAACATCTGCTCCATTGTGTTTATTTATGACTGTAGTTTGTTTATTTTATATATATATGAGTTTAGATGCAAAAACCTCTAAGTGCCGTCTGAAATTTTCAGCTAAAATTAGCATTTTTCTCAGGCTGTTGTGTGTAGTTTCAGTAATTTTACTCTTAGTGCAAAGAATAGGTTATTTTTTTTAAATTTCCTTTAAAGTGAAATAACTGAACATAAACATAGGAGGTTAAGAAAAATTTAAGTTTTAGAGGAAATTTCCAGATGGCACTTAGGTTTTTGCATCTGAACTCTTCATATACATATATCTATATCATCCCAATCAATCTAAAATAATTACTTTCCAAATAGAGCTATTTAAGTCATGTGGTGAAATTGTATTATATCGCAATATATATTGCAGGGAAAAACAAATATCGCAATGTCAATTTTCCAATATCGTGCAGCCCTAATAACAACACTGCTAACACAGTCTTTTTGAACCTACTCTTTTCTTTCTCAGCACAGGACACCGAGCCAGCCTTATGGCTATGTTCCACCTGTTTTCCTAATGCGTTTCATTTTAATCAATTTGGTATTTTATCAGTGACCTGAGCTCACTATTATCCCCACACAGACACACCATTTTTTGGCCTACGCAAACTGTCGGCTGTGGGGGGTTGGTGGAAATATGGATTAACTGGGCAAATCAAATATCCTTTCGCCATAAATGACTCTTTCATTGGTTAATGCCTCAAGGCTGTTTTCCTACTTCCTAGATTTTGCTCTCCATGGCAACATTGCAATTGCTTTCACAGAAAACCCAGAGCTTGCGTGTTTGGATCGACAGTCAAGAGCAAGTTCACAGTAAATCAAGATTTGATTAGGCCAACATGTTTTTGGGGTCGTGAGATGAGGTGCTCCATTTTAACCGCACTACTCTATGGCAATTACATTTCCCAGCACCATTGGATCAGTGAAAATATCCAATTTTAATGTTATTTATCTGGAAACGACTTGTTATATAACAATCTGCCACATGACTCATTGGTTAATTACTCCTGTGTATTGTTTTAACAAATGATATCTCTTTAATTTCACCACAACGTCCTGTTTGTTGAACACACACACACACACACACACACACACACAAAATTATAGCGGACCATTTCACCTGCTACCTACCAAAGCTTCAGATTACATTACGAAACACATGATCAAATAGTCATCAATGCACAAAGACCTCCAGATCATTAATATGGGTAAGCTTTCAGCTAGCAGGCTAATGCTAGCATGAAATGGCGAGGTATGAAAAGCACTGTACCTTTACATCTGTATGTATTTTTTTAATGTTCGTCTCAGCTCAGCACAGACAAAAATTGTGAAACACTGAGACATTTTTTTTTTTTTTGTATGAATTTCATCAGTGCCTTAGCTGATCTGACTAGCTCTAAGGACAGCAGAAGAAAGATAAAAGAGACTAACACTCCCTATTGAATATGATTCCAGCGTAAAAGGATATGCAGCGAGGCTATGAATGAGATTACTGCAGTTTGTTATGGCTCACAGAGCGTGTCACCTGAATTCGATGAGATACTGTCCATGATTTGTAGGTTTTTTTGTTTTTGTTTTACATTAGCCAGATGCTTTTAAGGAGCAGCAACATCACTGGTTACCATAGCAACAGAGACTTGAGCATGAAATACAACAGACCTTTGTGAATGGATGCCTGAGCCTTCAAGAGTACAAAAGTCATCGCATTGGGAAACGGAGACCCATGCAGTGCCAGAGAAAGTCCCTGAACTGTGACACCGACCCTCTCTTGAAACAGAGATCTATTAGAGATCCTTAATGGCCCTTTTGAAACTTGGGTTTTGCGGGGTGGGGTTGAGGGGGCTCCCCTAAGTGCTCCGGTAGGTCTTTATAATGTCTTTGATAGCCCTCCTACAGATGGGACAGCTTGCGTTGGACATTTTTTTGAGGCGCAGGCCGCAGGTGTAGCAGAGACACATGTGTCCGCAGGTGTAGATGACGGTATCCACTGTGTTTTCATAGCAGATAGAGCACTCGTCCAGCCATGAGCCTGAGGCAGATGGGAAAGTTGGTGATTTGGGGAGATTGATGGGCGAGTTTGGTGTCGTTCCTATGACAGAGATGGGGGAATTTTGATTACCATTTGCTCATTTAGTAGCAGTTGCTCCAGACAGTTAGTTTACTAGAAAGAAAGGATGCCACAGTGCTATATAAAGTGTTCAAATCTTTTGTGGTCACAAGAAGGATTTTTGTGATAAATATACCAAAATATATATATTTTTTTCATATAGTCTTAATATTTTCTTAATACTTGTGTGCCAAAAACGTATAATCTGATATTAAACAATGTGCTCATTTGTTTTTATAGGAAGTCCTGAAATTTGATAACTCTGTCTGAAAAAAAATATGCAGACCTTCAGTGGAGCTGCAGAAGGCAGCAGAACAGCCACGTTCATGAAGACTTTGCTCTGGACTTCCACCACACAGGCCTGAGGGAGAGGCAGAGGGCGAACCAGGGCTGGACGGGTCACGAGCATCACCCAAGAAAGTGGAGCCTGAATATGCACATATAAACAGGTGACAAACAGTCAATATGATTCAGTGCTTTTCAGTTCTATTGTAGTAGTAATGGATTCTATAAATGGTTTCCCCCACAGTCCAAAGCCATGCAGTATAGGTGAGTTGAATTAACTAAATTGGCCGTAGTGTACAAGTGTGTGCGTGTATGGGTGTTTCCCAGTGCTGGAAGGGCACCCATTGCATAAAACATATGCCAGAGTAATTGGCAGTTCATTCCAGATAAATCAGGGACCAAGCCAAAGGATAGTGAGTGAGTGAGGGATTCTTCAAAAAACAATATTGTATTTTATAATAAATAGCAATGTCAAATATTTAATTATGAATTTGATTGCACAAACATTCCATAAATCAGTCATCAGAACCTTCCCTGAAGCACAAATTGTACTCTGTAATTTAAAACAGCACTCTGGACATATTCCAAATATTGTCAGTTTATAAAAAAAACAAAAAACATGTATATATCTGTGTAATATAAACTGGTTGGTAAGTAAACAAACTGTGGGTAGACCGATGTGAATTTGTCATATCAGACATGAAAATGACATTTCAAAAGATCAAAAACTTATAAAGTAAGGTGTCATTGTCAACAGTCGTACTCGTCATACTCTTCACAGAGCTACAGTACACATATGGCATGACTGCACAGGTGCTGTGTTTGTGAGTGTGATGGGGTGCTTGTTTCAGTGATGTCAGTGCATTGTTTTGGCTGCTGGAGCTCAGGATGGAATCTGAATCTGACACCTTTAAAGATCATGCTGACCTGAGATTCATTAACAGATCCGAGAGCAGCAGCCCTAATTTTTTATACGACTTGAATAGATCTCTCAGTGACCAAAACATCTAGAGCAGTTATTGACTTAACCCATAAAATATTAAAATAAATAAATTCAGCCTATTTTCTGATTGTTTGTTCACATAACAACCCTGTAGTGAATGATACATATTCAGTTTTGTATTAAAAGATACCTTAAAATAAGTTATCAAAAAAAAGAGACGGTGAACAGTATACAATCAATTACTGGAGGGATGGATGAGGTTCTTATAGAATTGTTAATGGACTCATTAAGGAATTCATCATTTGGAATCTCAATCGGAACCAGACTCATTCATTTGCTTACAATCTTCTAATAAGTGCCACAGCAAGATTTCTGGGCCTTTAATGAAGTCTGTAGATCTAAGGTTGAATTTAACTGACCTCATTTCTAGTATGCTGTGAATTCTTATATGCATACATACACTATAGTATATGTTCTGAGCTGAAACTAACCCAGAAAGCTCACCCTCTGATGTCAGTCTATATGCATGCATATGTGTGCATTTACTCTGGATGACAAATTTAAACTGGAGCCAGTGAGATTCCCCAAGGTTCTGTTTTGGGTCCATCATTGGTGTGAAATATACATGCGCGTTCTTTGCAGACGTTTGCATACAATATGCAAGTCCTACAACGTGATCCCCTATTAAGCTGGACATCGGGTGAGGGGTTATATATGGGGTGGGGTTCACCGAGCATGATCCTTTATGAGTCTGACATGCCATTCCACCTTCCTGTCATTCCACACATGCACATATCATAAATCCCCCTTCTCCAGGCCTCAGCAACTGGCCCTGGATCACAAGGGCCTGGCCTCTTCAAGAGCATCTCTACTAGATTAACAGAGACACAAGAACAGCTGAGTCTCTCTAACCTCCAAACGTAGAGGGAGAGACTTCAAAAAAACCTATTAGAGAAAGTCAGCCCTCTCTAAAGCCCTTTGTCATGCATAAAATGAGCACTATGTGTCAACATGGCAGAAGTCTTTTCTATATTTTGAATAGCAAAAGGGTACTGACCAAACCAGTTGCATGGTATAAGCAGTCCCATAATTCATTTGTCAAATAGTTTAGTTTTTTGTGTGTGTGTGTGGAAAGTACAGGTGTGATTTGTTCATGTCATAACTTATGTTCTACATCAGGGGTGTTTGAAATGGAATTACACTATGCAAAAATGTTGGAAATGTAGAAATGTTGCTCTACATGGAAAAGATTGTGAAAGATTATTTTTCACTATTTTAGTGTCACATGATCATTCACAAATCATTTCAATTTGCTTATTTAATTTTCAAGAAAGAAATCCTATTAATCAATAGTGAGATCAGTTGCTTTCTCAATAAGTTTGAAACAATGAGACACAAAGTTTAATATTTTATACTTTTATCCACCCTTGCGGTATAAACAAAATCGAACCATGTATGTATTTTATTCATTTATATTATTTAGAAAATGATTTATTTGACCTTATAATATGTTAAACAGAAAGGTGAGAGATGGAGAGAATCGAGAAGAATGTTTTTATTGTGTACATTACATTCATGTGTTTGTTCATTTAAATTAATTATTTAAATATTATTTACATCTAGGGTTGGGTATCGTTTGGGGTTATTTCGATACCGGTGCCTGAACCGATACTTTTGAGCCCAAAAATGATGGTGGATGACTCTAGAAAAATATTTTATTTGACAACAAAATAATCATTTTAATTTTAATTGAACAATATAATTAGAGTTTAAAGTATACATCAACCCATGTTTTATATATTAGAATTGAACTGCATTAATATATTTCTTTTGATCAGTTGTTTGTTAGCATGAATTTAAGATTTGCACTATGCAATTAACATTACATTAGCTTACTACTAACCTGTGGAAAGGCTGTCATCAAAATCAGTGAACACCTTTTTTTTCTAGGTTTGGGGCTTGTGACTACGTTTACATGGACATCAGTAATCTAATTATTTGCCTTAATCTGAATAAGACAATAATATGATTGTGTTTATATGAGTTGCTTTTTAAATGTTCCTTTTATGATTCTGTTTTACATGTTATAGTACACAGATCCACTAACGTCATTGCGTCATCAGGCTATCCACATTTCCTCTGGAGTTTCATGTAATTTCGGGTGTTTCCTTTTTAATTTTTCGACTTTAACTGCAGTTCGGCAGTTTCACTTTCATTCAGGAACATTTTATTCATGCCCCCATGACAAACTGAGGTATTTGGATGAGAATATGAAGGAAGGACCAGTGGAAGTGTTGTTTTAATGGAATTTGATACCGAACCCCGAATTGAAAGAAAAAACCTCTGCATTTCATGACTCGGGTGGTCCTTTAAGGTCATCAAAAAATCACTGTTTACATGGTAGACTCTTAATCAGAGTATTGTCTTAATCATTTTTAAATTAGAGTATTGGTGTCCATGTAAACATACTCAGTGAAAGTGCCAGATGATGTCGCAAGCTGTCAAAGACAGCATTCCTCTGCCTTTAAGTTGATTCCCTGTGCCCTCAAATGTTTCATTAAGTTTGACGTGTTTCGCCCCTTACACGCAACTTTTGTAAAGGATCTGCTTCACGTTGCTGTGTCAGAATCCTTGCTTGTAAAATATAGCCACACTTTAGAACGCTTAGTTTAAGCAAATCTGATGAATGCGATCATGCCTGTTGATGAGTCTGAAGGGAGTCGCTCACCAGATGCGCTGTACTGCGCGTGTTGCCTACATGCGTGCATTCCCACAACAAGAAGTAATGCCTTGCATCGACGATGGTGTCCGTATCCCTTAACGTTTTTTAGAATTAAATGTTTATAGATTGTGTGACACAACGTGTACCTGTGTGCCTTTAATGTACCCCTTGATGCTTCTCACGTCCTTGTCGCAGCACCAGTGGCTGATTCGGTCTGGTGCATACCGGTTACACAGGTACCAGTGCCATAATGGCACCGGGTTTTGGTACACAACTCTATTTACATCAGTAATAGATTTAATCCTAACAGTTATTACAGTTATTCACTGTATTCATAACTAAACGTATTTGCGGACTGAGTAGTGATTTACCTTTTATGTATTTTTATTTTTTGCATTCTGAATTGTGATTTATTTTTCCTGCAGCTTGCTTTACAGAGAGTAGTAATAAAGAAAACTTTTTTGTTACTTTCACATCTCTGGTATCTTGGCTGCAAGTCACATTGGCTAATTGGGGATATTTTTCCAATCACAATTGCTTAACTTTACCACTTGCAGCCTTTTCAAATGTTATTTGTGGTTTATTCATATTTCATGTCTTTTTGTATATTCTTGCCGCTGTTACAGTTGAATAAGCACAGCAAGACAACAGCTAAATGATTACAATGACATTTTGAACCTTGAATCTTGAAAGAACAAAAACATTATGCTAAGAGGGGAAATAGAAATGAGAAATGGAGAGAGGAGATGTAAACGAGAGAAATGTTCTCAAATGAAGTGTGAATCGCCCACTCTCCTCTTCACTTTCTCATTTCCTTTCCTTCACCGCATGCTAATGAGACGGTGCAAGTGTGTCGGTGCAGCACAGAAAGGGAGGGAAATGTGCTTCCAGTGACAGACGTCTTGGAGAGTGCATGCAAAGCTAACAGAGGTCACTGCCCACCCACACAAACCTCTGTAATACTACCTGTTTTTAGCCGTGGATGAGTTTGTGTGCATATATTTGTTTGGTTTAAACTTTACTGAAGAGTGTGTCAGCTGCAGGTGTGTGTGGGTGAGACCTGGAGCACTGTCTGGTGTTCTAAAAGGTTATTGGAGTGTGTCTGTATTGTTTTTCATCAATGAATTTAAGAGAAATTGAAATTAACTACATATCAATCTGATACCTACAACAGCAAAATCACAGTTTTGAAAAGGTCTATAATGCATGTATATATTAAAGATTAATTTAAATGCATTAAGAAAATATTTTGGGACTTTCTTTAATGCATTTGGAAATCTGAAACAAACGAGCTTCCTGCACATGCTACTCATCTTCCATTGGTCAGATGGATTGTTCTAACCCAAACTTGCGTCAATGGTTGATTCAATACTTCCCGGCTTCAGATTACACAAAGGTTTTTGTCTGTTATGTTATACATTGTGATTTTTGACCTGTAAATTTCTGTGTCATGGACAAGATCCATGTCTTACTGTTAGTTGCTTGCCTACCAGAAAAGATTCCTTGCTTGATATCAACAACATGCTTGATATCGTTGAGAAGATGGAACTAGAGAGACTTTCGGAAACAAATTTGTAAACAAATAATGGCTGCCAAAGTTTGTTAGATTGAGGAAACATCATAGAGGCATGATTATTGTTGCCATGGCTCCACTAAACCTTCCTTAATTCATTCTGGCACCAGTCTAAGACATGCCATGTTTATAAAAGGAGGATGAGGAGCTTCTGAGCTCCAATTGGCCAGATATGAACGAGCCATGGATGACTGAAAACCAATAAGTTTTTGCATTCTTGCCATTTACAACTCAACACAACACCATAGTTCAAATAGACTTGCCAAGATCTGGCTGATATTTTGTAGTCTTAACCATGCACAAGTCATATTTCAGTTACTCCTTCTTATGTTTCTGTTAGACTAAATTAACAATTTAGTTGAAATTATCATGTAAAAGCTTTAGTACAACTGAAATGTTTTTTTTTTTTTTTTCAGAAATCGGACTTGCCAGGCTGATTTCACAAGGAAACGTAACTATGTTTTGTCAGTTTAGTGGCTAATTCGTACGAATACATATGAGTTTATTTTTATAAAAATGGATTTTTAAAAGGAGGCGTGGAACCAAACCCCACTCCTAAACCCAACCGTCATTGGGGGATAAGCAAATCTAACTAAATTGTACCAATGAGATCGTACAATTTCATATGAATTAGCCACTAAATCAAAAAGTTAGGAATTCCTGTGAGACAGCGTTAGACTTGCAGATCTATGCAGATAATTTGATGCACAATAGATTGAGCATGCTTACCCAGAATCCTCAGCTGTGTGACAGCACCATGCAGTCCAAAGAACATCCAGAGTGGTCGTGAGTTGTCCACACACACCTGCATCCCCACATTGGTGCCATTATGGCTCAGAATTACTTCCCCTTCCTGTGTGACCAGGAAGCCCAGTATATCAGCACTTTGCAAAGCAGTAGGCACCCTACACACCGCCCAGAACTCCTTACGGTCTACCAGCGCTTCAGGATTGTAAGGAAGGTCGCTAGGACGAAGCACTGCTGGGTCACATGATGTCACGCCGTATGAGAGAGACCCAAATCGAGCAGGACTGGACTTAATGACTTTGATGAAGATTGTTTCACCAATTCTCAGTGGGCGATCTGTGAAGACCAGTGTGCGTTCTTCGCGGTTGTGTTCAGATCGTGCCACGGTCTGTTCGTTGAGGATTTTGATGTGGGCACCTCGGAGCTGGTGGAAACGAATGTCACATTCCAAGGTGTGAGGAAGCAATGAAGACTGCTGGGAGTTCATGGAGTTTTGAGGAATGGGGCAGGTGACGGGAGCAGGAGGGAGTCGAAGCCTGGAGTCATCTTGTGGCAGGTTTAGATCACAAAGGCTGACGGACAGGCGGGAGGTGTCTGCTTCACGTCTTAAAGAGGTGGATCCACGTACTGTGGTGAAGGATCGTGGCCGGAGAAGGTCTGGAGGGACGACTTCACTCTCTGTGGGACAGAGATGAGATACAATTGTCAGATTAGCTACAGTATTTCCATTATACATTATGGGTTGATTCAGTGGTTAACCATAGATTGACAAACATTGGACAATTGATGAGCCTGGCTAATATCACAAAATATGTCCCACGAGAGAAAAACTAGCCTAAGATGATTTACTGTGCTGGTTTCCACTGGTTGAACTACACTACATTCCAGGTTGATGTGACTTTACAGCATCCGTTTTGACTCCAAAGCCCCTTGTTTTCAAGACAATAATCAAAAGTTCCTCTCATCTAAATTGATATGTATCTCTAGTACAGTGTCTCTGTTGTGGATCATCAGGGCCTAGGACACGAGTGTCAAAGCCAGTTCCTGGAGGGCCGCAGCTCTGCACAGCTTAGTTCCAACCCTAATTAAACACACCTGATCAAACTAATTGAGGGCTTTAGGCTTATTTGATACCTACAGAAAGGTGTGTTGAAGCAGGGCTGGAACTAAACTCTTCAGGGCTCTGGCACTCCAGGAATTGACTTTGACATCCCTGGCCTATGGTGTCCAAACCAGTTCTTGGAAAAATGTATTTCTAATTCGAAATAGACACAGTCCTCAGACTCAATAGAACATTTTTAGCCTGGAGTTGGTTTGAGATTGGACACCTGTGATTGTCACCATTTTATACTGGTTTGCTCTTTTTTTTTTATTCTCTTTTTAATCAGCACTGTAGAGATTTTAAATCACTTTCGACTACTACAAGGAGATTCATGCAATAGAATACAACAAGCATGAATAAGAAACTTGAGTCCTTGTTATTGTTCACCTCTTATTTGGATATCAGAATGTGTAAAAGTGAGTTAAAGGCAGCTAGTGTAAATGTAACGCATTACTATTTTACATAAGAGCTAATGTTGTTTCCGAACTGGCTGCCAGGGAGTGTCTCTTTACCATTTACACCAGTTACTTTAGCAACTTCTAGGAATAGAACTTTGTAGTAATGCAATAGTACGCTAACATAGTACAGCAGTCATAACATACCCAACCCTCCTCGCCCGCCTGCCTAAAATAGTGTTAAATATGAATGAAATGCTGTGCTAGCAACATGCTGTGTGTACACCAAACTTAATTCCCCAATCCTAGTAACCGAAAATAGCATATTACAGTATTTTAAAGGTAGGCTAGCTTAGCTTATCATAGCTCAGCACTCAAACAAGCTGAAGACTGTCGTTCCCTCCTTTTGCAACTGATAGCCCCACTGGAGTGTGCCCCGTATTTAGACCTCATCTGTGCATTCGAAGACAGTCAGACCCCACACAAAAATATTAGCACTAAAAATGACTGTCAGTGCTAATTAGCTTGTTAAAATTAGATGCTCCTCCTAAGAGCCATACCACTGATAGGCAGAGCTTTATTTAACCTACTCAGTGAAATAGATTCCGTATGTAAAGCTTATACATCAGCACCATTTATTGCATGTTTAAAAATTTATTTATTTTTTGTCATGCTAACTTATTCAATATTTGCTTATTGTTTTTTTTTTAACTGTGTGGTGTTTTACATTATCATACTCACTGCAGTGTTGCTTTAAAAGAAATGGTTAAATAGAGAAGGAAGTGACTAAGATAAAAAAAGGTGGAGGTCAAGAAGTGTGATAGAAGTAGATAAAATAAAAGAGAGAGGCCTTACATCCAGAGGGCCTCTCTCTCTCCATTTGCCTCAATTTCTCTTCCTGTGTCTGTCTTTATATATCGACAGTGACCCAGAGAGACTGTTGATTGGGTTTAAGAGGGTTTATCTGCGACGAAGCCTAATTACAGTGTGTGTGTCTGTGCGCAAGTGGCTCGGCAAACAGTGAAAGAGACAGATCAAGAAAGAGTGGTTCTCCAACCCTCTATATTTAGCTCTGCAAGGACGTAACTCATTTCTATCAGGATGAAGGACGTAAGAACTTAATCCCCAACATGCAAAGCTAACAGGTCAACAAATGACTTATTGCCTTATAATACGCGAGGCTACTATACAAACAGTATGAAGCAATATCTGTGACACGGGTCAGCAAACGACTTATTCCCTAATCATACGCAAGACTACTGTACAAATAGAATGAAGCAATATCTGACGAAATAGTTTTTCTTCTGCGATTCAGAATTAGTCTTTATCAACGCGGCTCAGGTGACAAAAAGGGATTACATTATCACTGTAGCGCTGAAATGCTTGCATAGTACAGATAGGGTAAGTAAATAAAAGCGGGATCGGTGATGCATTATAATGGACCACAATAGGCTGGAAATGGTTGCAGGCCAAGAAAGGCTGCTAAAGTATAAGTTCCTCAACCCTACTTGTGCGAGGTCTTGATCTCTCACAAAGAGCAAGTTCTTGCAAGTTTCAGCTTGAGAATACGATGTAGCATCTAAACTGTAATAAGTGATCATAATCTATTGTTTTTCTTGAGATTTGCTACACTTTTTTTTTTTTAAGGGGAAGTTTACACGACAACGTTTTCAGCCAAAAAACAAGAAACTTTTTGTGTGTTTTGCCTTTTAGTTTACACCAACTTTGAAGATTTATGTATTTTCAGACTCAAAAAAGCTCTTGAAAATGCTGGCGTATATTTCAATATCTTTAATGTTAATTCATTCAATTTCCTTTGGCTTAGTCATCAGGGTTTGCCACAGCGGAATGAACCGCCAACTTATCCAGCATATGTTTTACACAGCGGATGCCCTTCCAGCTGCAACCCAGTACTGGGAAACATCCATACACACTCATTCACACACTTACACTATGGCCAATTTAGTTTATTCAATTCACCTATAGCGCATGTCTTTGGATTGTGGAAATGCTCAGAAATGCCAACTGACCCAACCGGCACTCGAACCAGAGACCTTCTTGCTGTGAGGCAACAGTGCTAACCACTGAGACAGCATGTCACCCTTGTATGTAAATATCCATGTAAAAAAACACGGCAATGCCAGAGTACATGGTAGTTGTTGTTGCTCAACCAACAGTGAAGATGCATCTTGCGCACATGACAAATTTTATATACACATCAGCACCGATCAGTCTACAGCACGTTGACATCACTTCTTTACAGATACCGTTTACTAACAGTGTGACAGTGGCAGAGACTGCCCTGGCATATTTAATACAGAATTTTGGCAATTTTTTGCAGATGTGTAAATGTGGATAGTTTTAAAAACGTTTTGTAAATGTGAAACTTTTTTTAAAACAAAGAAACAACCTTTCTGGTTTTTTTTGCTACATTATTGTCATGTAAACGTAGCCTAAATTTTATAGTTGGCATGTAGAACATTTAGATTTGAAATCTCCAACCCTCAACACTTTGAGCCCGGTCAAATTGTAACAGTTTCTTTTTCTTAGCTGACCCCAGAGGCACTCGTGTGGGCTTCTGCTGCTGTAGCTCACCTGCTTCAAGGTTTGACATGTTGAGTGTTCATAGATGCTTTTCTACATACCTCAGTTATAACAAGCGAGAGTTTTTGTTGTTTTTCCGTCAACTTGAAACAACCTGGCTATTCTCTTCTGGCCTTTGGCATCAAAAAGGAATTTTCACCCATAGAAATGCCACTCACTTGATGTTTTATACTTTGAAGAACATTCACTGTAAACCCTACAGAAGGTGTTTTGTGAAAATGATTGAACCTCAGAAGTTCAATAACATATCACCTCTCTTTTCCATTCTGATGCTTATTTCGAACTTTGCATCATTGCAACATTGCATCTACAACATCTACATCTACTGTACATTAAAGTTGCTGCCATGTGATTGGCTGAATGGGTATCTGCATTAATGAACAAATGAACAGGTGTGCCTAGAGGCTGGTACATTTTCTGTTCGTCAACTCTGGATCCCATTATTGAGTCTCATATCTTGCATGATGAATCTGAGGCAAATGTCTTTGATTTTGCACAAATCTGTCTTTGTTGTCAAGTTCATTGTAGTGCTACATGATGTGCTCTGAACTGCAAATTTGTGTCCCAAGATATGACTTAATTTTCTTTATTGATCTTTTGAGAACACTTTCTGGGAACTTCAAAGTGCCTTGGGAAGAAACAAGCGTGGTATAGCCTGTGCTAATTAGTGAAATATTAAACACTCCTAAGGAGAGCATGGGGATGGCCCAGGGGCATTAACTCTAACAAAACTACAAAATTATTAAAGGCAAGATGGAGAATTAAACTAGCGGCATTTGTGGGCAAGAAAAATAAAGTCACTGGAAATAATGAAGACATTCAACACTTTAACAGGCATCATAATTGCTTGGTCAAACTTTTGTGCATAGGTTATCATAAAAACAAAAAACTCAAACTTAATTGGTCATACTATTTTCTTAAAGTGCAAGTTAAAGGGTTAAACTAGGACCAGTATGAAGTTCCATTTAAAGAAAAGCTATTTGCATACTTTGCTTGTTTTTATTATGCTTATTCTTTCTAATGATGAGTTGTGTTGAAATGTTATTCAAATATTCAGATATAATATATACATAAAACTTTTAATTTAATGGTGCCAATGATAATGGTCAGCTTCCAATAAATGAAATGGACCAGTCTAGACTTTCTTATGGGGGTTTGGTTTAACATGAGGGTGAATATATGATGACACAATTTATCACATTTTGGATAAACTCACACTTTTAAATGGATGGTTAATATCCACACACAGCTGAAATCACCCATTTGAATGGGGCAGAGAACCAAGAGAACCAAATGACATCACCACAGGGGGTCTGGCCGGAGTGTGTCTGTTAGATCAGGCTCATTAGAGTAAAGCCATGCTGTAAACAGGATTAATCCAGGCTTCAGTGGCCTCCAGACCTGGAGGAACTGACGTAAGCCTAGAATCTAGTTTGAGCAGACATACAGCTTCTATTTGGACAAATTGAATAAGGGGACAAGAATACAGAAGAGAATGGTTGACAATGGACTGAATAGAAAAGCAATTGAGTACAAAAAGTGCTTTGGGATGGATGTTATCCATCTATCCCATCCATGTTGTCCATCCATATCACTCTCCTTTATCTCATCCCTGTCTCAACATGTCATTTCTTTTCTGCCATAGCTTATCCCAATCTTAATAGGATCAATCCATAATGGGATCTGGGCTCTCAGGAGTCTGTCTGGTAACAGTGAAAATAGAGCTTTCACACAGAAATGCATTGATATAATCAGTTATTCCAATAACAATGGCTACATTAACACAGTATGTTTTTTTTTTTTGTGGATTGCTAATCATATTTGCAAACATCTGTGACTTGAATTGTCTCACTCATACTGTTGATTACTGTACAGTAATGGCTTGCTTATTGATTCATACATACAGAAAATATTCAGTCAAATATTTTGTAGCTTTATTGTTTATTAAGTTTTTATGGACCCAGACAGTGATGATTAAATAATGGCAGCTTGAAGAAGCACATAAAGGTCTTTACTGTAGTAAGCAGAGCTCTTGACTGTAGCTGTCAATGGTGCTTTTATATAATGGAGACACAAACAGTCTTTGTCAGTCTTGACAAGATGTCTGATAAAAATGGCTTAAATCTGTCTACTCTGACCATCCATCAACAGGAGATGTTAGAACGCCTAAAGGTTTGCTTACAGTTTCCATTTGATATCCTCCATTTTGGTGAACAAGTGAGTGCTAATTACTGAATGAATTGTTTTTCGGAGCATTTGGATTGGTAGGGAGATGGAAAAAGCGAGGGAGGGGCAAAGACGTGCTCTTGCCAAGATGTCTGTGACCAGTGGCAGCTGCTGCCCCTCTAATTACCCTGCACCTGCTCAGCTGCCAATCGCTGCTTTCCCTTTGTCTTATTGGCAGCTTTCACACAAGCCACGGCTATTCTGCAATGTGACTGGATGAAACCAGATTGTAATCTCTTTGAAAATATAAATCTCTTTCTCTCTCTCTCTCTCTCTCTCTAAAAAAAAGACATGAATCCAGGCTTGTGCATTAATGTCTCACTTTAGAGATGGGACGCAGCTGCACTGACCGAAAGCAAATACCCAGTTTGATTGTCCTTTTTTGTCTAAGATGCTTTTATTTATTTATTTTTTATTTAGCACCAGGCTCCAGCACCTGTTGGGCTAAACACAAAAGTCAGTGGAAAAGAAGCAGATGAGGTTTCTGATAAACAAAAGCTGCTCTTGGTTCAGACAAAAAAAGAGCCTGGATGGGACTGAGATGACTAAATATGGAAGTGTACTTTTCTCTGCTTTCGCTTCACTTTCGAGCACTGAATAAGGTTGTCCATGTCATTAGTTTTTTTTTTTTTTCTCGGATATTTGCTGTTACTATACAAATATATACTATTCTGTGTATATTGCATTTCATTTTATATTGAGGATTTGTCTCAGAAATCCCATGATTCTATCCTAGTTTGTTACAGTAGATGTTCAACATGAACAAAAAAAAGTGGATGTGGGAAGAGAGCGTGGGGCCCACAGGGAAGTGTGATGCTGATACATATGGTACATGTACTGTAAGTGTGTGTGTGTGTGTTTGAGGGAAACAGTAGGGGGAGACAGGAGAGGTTTCATTACAGAGAGTTGGCTCTATGCCATGCTTGGCTGTTGGGTCTCTTTGTTTGGAAGAATGGCCACACAGGCAACACGTGGACCCATTGACAAATGATCTCTGGGTCACAAACCTCCTTCCCTGAGGTCATTTCTCACTTTCTCTCTCTGAAGCACACACGTACACAGCCAAAAACACCCAGAAAGCCACAAAAGACCCTCTGTGGGACTCATTTCCAAATCTTAGGCAGGCAAAGCAAGGTTTCCTTACTTCATCTCATGACTGAAGCCAATGAAGCCCAGATTACTTTTTTAGTTTTTTTTTAAAAAAGACAACAGTGTAGTAAAAAAGAATTTTAAAAAATGTTAATTTTTATGCCTCCAAAAGGCATGAAAGACCAAAACAGCATAAAATCATTTTGTTCAAACTGTGTCAAGATCACTTTACACAATTAAAGTTATTTTGTATCTTCTTTACTAAAATATGCACATCCCATTTTCAGGGGGATTCTGGAAGTTAGATGTGAGACTAGGCTGTAGATTATGAACCCATTATGTTTTTTTTCCCCACACTGAAAAAAATGCATCTAAAATATCTACAAATTCTTAAATCAAGAAGCATTTTCTAGACAAGCAAAACATATTGTCTTGTTTTAAGAAATAATATGCCAAAATTAAGTGAGTTTTTCCTTAAAACAAGCGAAATAGTCTGCCAATGGGGTAAGCAAAATAATCTTATGTCGAAAGGAAAAACAAGATTATTTTGCTTACCCCATTGGCAGACTATTTCGCTTGTTTTAAGAAAAAACTCACTTAATTTTGGCTTATTATTTCTTAAAATAAGACAATATGTTTTGCTTGTCTAGAAAATGCTTCTTGATTTAAGAATTTTTAGATATTTGGACTAGAAACCAGACAAAAAAAATCTAAGTAAGAAAAGCATTTTTTGCAGTGCATCATGTTTAGTTTGCGCCTCCTTACAACAACAGCCTTAATGATCCGATGCTTTTTTTAATTTGCATTAATTTCACTGACTGGAGGGATACAAAAAATGACACCAATACTCTGACCCCGGAAACACGAGAAGGCCTATCTAGTCCTAAATGTGTGGATGTTTATCTAACAGTCTATAAACTGATGTTTGCCCATAACTCCCTCAAAGAGGCCGTGAAGTGCTCTGCCTATATATAAGACAGCCACACCTTATCTCAGCAGCACTGTCCATGTTTGGATGTTCCAAGGCCTTGGCATGAGGAAAATGAAGGAAAAGGGGAGTTCTAAGTTTGGAGAAGGGATATAAGGACACTTAATGGCAGGAAAAGGAAGGTGTTCTGTTTTGGGATGGGTCACGCTACACTTTCCCGCCACCTTGAGCACTCTTTCCAGAACATCCTGTGTTGGTTCAAGTTCTTAAAAACAGAATCTGACCCCGTGACAAGCACTTCTTCATTATTATTATTATTATTATTATTATATATATTTTTTTCTTCTGCTTGTACATGAAATATTGTAAAAAAGCCAAATGGTACAACATCTGTTGTTCTAATTTCTTTCATTTGTTCCACCCCAAAGCAGCCGGCCAGCCAAACAAATGCAATTACTACTGTTAATACCCATTATGTGAGCTAGCACAGAAACAAGCCATCAGTCTCGCTAATTCACTCTTTCTGGCTGAACTGTTTAAACTTTCCATATTTAAGATATTGCTTTTGGAAGATTATACTTTCAGCATGGGACTTTCAATTAGGAATATTTGTCTGGAATGGGTAACCATAGCCAAGTCAAACTTGCCTGTCAATCAATTAAATCCCGGGAATGGGTGTAATCGGGTCATTTCCTAATTAACATCGCAGAAGTGGTCTATTTGTAAAAATAAAACTCATACTAATTTTGCTTCACAAGAATGCTTTCCTATGGGAATACATTTTTTGATTAAGGAAAATGAGCAATCTTGTTCTTCAATTCATTTATTTAATGTAAGAGGTTATCATTTCAGTGTGTAATTATCTACCTTCCCTAGAATTCGAGAGATTAATAACAATGTAGCAAACTTTTCTTTTAGTCAGCTTCTTTTTAGCACCACACAGGTCTAGATTAGCCTGCTATCCAGATGCTATGCTCTTTCTACAAAGTCCAGATGTTTGACAAGCTATTTGAAATCCCATTAGAATCTGCTCCGGAGGTGCATATGGAGTGTTTTCATTTGCTAGATTGACTGGAAATTGGAAATGTAAGGGGCCTTTTAAGTTCAAGAAATATGAAACAAACTCTGCCAACTTGACTTGTTATGGGTATCCCATAATTCTTGGAAAATTTTCAAACTTTCCCAGATGAAGTTCCTGTGAAAAATTCCTGGAAAGTTTTGGGAAAATTTCTGCCCCTTTGCAATCCTATACTCAATACAAAGTAAAGTGTCCGGGCTGCATGATATTGGAAAAATCTGACATTGTGATATTTTGTTTTTCTGCAATATATATTGAATTATGAATATAATTTCACCACATGAATTGAATAGCTCCATTTGGAAAGATTTCATTCATTTAGATTAGCATAAATCATAATAAATTACAAGCATACATAAATACAACAGAGCAAAGATAAAAGTTTAACAGTGCTTTATGGTTTTATGGAGAGTATTCAGGTACAGAAATTGGACAATTGTATCAAACATAAAATAACATGGTCATCACTGTATAAATTATAAAAAAAAATATATATATATTTTTTCTTTTACTCTTTAATAAATAATCTAACCCTGCCATGTGACTATTGTGGATAAACATGTTGCAATATCGATGCTCAAACGATATATTTTGCAGCTCTACTGAGTGGTGTTTTACTTTTAAAAGAGACCTTTACGAAACAACGGTTTAAACCAAAAATTATTAGTATTATTATAGCCCCTAGTATTATTAGTAATATTAGTTTGTCAGCTTTGATCATTGATTTACATGACCAAAACAGGTGCAAATTGAAAAAAATACGAACATTGTCTCCATGTAAACAACAAAATACAAATATGTGAAAACATTTGTCACTTACGTGTTTATTCCATTGGCGTGAGCTTGTACTCTATTTGACAACCAAATTGACAATGGCAGAGCACAGGATTGTATGTGTGTAGATGAGTAGAAAAGTAAATCATACTTTACACTGACATTGTCACGTTTTGCCCTGTGATGTAAAATATAGTATTTTCTGTCATTTCTGTAAATTTGTGTGAATTGTGTTTCAATAGAAATGTCATCTCATGAATTAAAATGATAGCAAATTCTGGCTTACATGATGGGAAGTTGCCACTACAATATATCATTTTGTAAGTGTGTTGTTTTTGTTTTGCAAAATGGTGCTTCCCAATATGTTAGTCCACTAGCTGCATTTAGCTTAGCCAGCATATTAGAAGAGGATTGTTGAGGGCTGGGTTATTTATTAAACAGTGTTCCAGCGTCATTACATTTCCAAACGCCTCCGGGGATGATTTAATTTCACTATTATATTCTGGAACTCTGAAAACTACACCACTCCAGCAGGGTTCAAGGTCCAGCACGCCTTTAATCACATGCCAGAAAGAAACCCGCAAGACTGTTGCGGTATCACCTTTTTAGCTGCAGAGGCGATAAGAGAGAGTTGAGGAGCAGGTTTTACAGCAAAAAAAGGGAAGTTGGACAGACAGGAGATCACAGTGTGTGAGTGGTTGCCTCTAAGGAAGGAATGAGTATTTACGTGCAGGAGGCTGAATTACTGCTCACTGCTATATTTTTCCCTGTCAGAGTTTTATTACTGACGGGAGAATTTTAACACCATTCAGAAGCAAGGAGACAGTATGTCAGTGTCACCACTTATTTTAAACTATAAGCCGTCTCTTAAAAGGGCTATTTTCAGAAATGTGTGTTGTTAGTGACACCGGTGGCCATTTAGTGAACTACAGAGAGCATATTATTGCTCGTGCGCGCACTCATGCACTCATGAATTATGAAATTGAATGCTCTGAATTTTTGATTACAAGTCAAAGCTCACACACTACACATTTAGTTACATTGTATTTAGTTACAAAGTAACATTTAGCCCCTTTATAGCCCTGGGTTATATGCTGGGTTCACACCAAATGCGGAATTAGGTATTTGTGCAAGTAAGTTACATACAAAGTCAGTGATAATACGCAAATAAAGGCAAATTACCATTGGGTGGTGCGAATGAAGCAGAATGTGCGATGCGTTTGCTGCGAACTTGCAGCTTCCGCACAAGTTCAAAACATTTTAATTGAGCAAAGAATTTGCGTGAGGCCAAAAACCCAGTATTAGTGCTTCAATGTTCTGCCTACGGTGTACTGAGCCATTAGTTACAGAAATCCAGGAATGCTAAGAGGTTAAAGGTGAAGTTCACCAAAGCCTATTGTAAGCAAGCCTGAAATGATTAGCCTTAAAAGTATAATGGCTAATGCTAACATTGACTCTATGGCACAGGGAAAGAAGAGAAAAAACTCTGAGATTGGCTAAGACGTGCACTAAGTTAGCATTATGGGTTAGTAAAACATTTTTATCTTCCACATAGTAAGAAAATCTTTGAATGTACCTCTAGTATCTCAAGACGTAACTTCAAAAACAATGTTTTCAAACAAGTTTTCTAAACACCCTGCCCTATTGGTTGGTTACACATATGGCCAGACCCCTAAAAGCACACAACTAGTGCTGTTTAACAGTGCACTCTGTCTAACAATTTTACCTTCTTAATAGAGAAGTAGAAAATATTATAAAAGCACCTCCAACTAACATTGCTCAACACTGTGATAAATCATAAAGCAATTACAATAATATAAATCAAAAACTTATGGGTGTTATGAAGGATTTATTAAACGTCAGCTTGAGACTTCAATGGGTGTGTGGCTACCGTAGCATCAACTTCATGCTGTTCAGTCTGTGTTTCAGCAATGCATGCACTCATACAGGCATGTTATTCAGGTGGACGGGTACCAGAAATGAGCTCAATCATTACTGAAAGCCGTGCTGTAAGGAGTAGGTGTGTGCATTTGTGATTGTGTACAGTGTAATCATTTGTGTGTGTTTTAAACTCACAGGTGCATGAGAAAATTTCATCATGTATTTAAGCCTGAGGCACCCAAAACAGTTTCACAAGATAAGAACGGCTGAAATTACAAGAAAGAATTTATGGCATCTGTACAAATGGGCCGTAGAACGTTCAAATTCATCTTCAAACCTCATTCTGTAAATGGTTTACAAATGGTTATAGCAATTTAGACCATTTTTTCCATCCCTAATTAAAGTTGTATTTATCTAGCACAAAAAGGTACTGGGAGTAGTTTAAAATCAAACTGCAAGTTCACATAATGTAATTGTGAACTGTAATGCAACATTTCTTACTGAGACAGGACTCGCTTACAGATAGATATTCAACAAGACAAATGTAGGTCGAGACTTTTATCCATTGGTATTTTTATCCATGGAGAAAGGACCAGAATGAAGCCAGACCCGATTGCATTAGATTGAAAAGGACTACCCCCTCCTGAAACACTACTAGCAGCCTCTTTAAAGCTTTTTATCTGGGACGTGGAGGCTGAAAGTCAAGTTCGCACTTACAATAAGAACATCACTGTATTAATTTTTTACATTTAAAAATTATTATTTGCTAATGAATTGTTACTGACCTTACCTTCATTGCAGTATCTGAATAATAAACTATATACAGTATATTATTTAATATAAAATAAATATTTATTTAGAAATGCAACATTACCCTAAAAATTGACAAAAAAGCCAAGTGGTTTTGTTAAAATAATATTAATATTATACATTTTATTTTACATTAATATTATCAATATTGTGCATTTTTTCTTTACGTTTTTTTGAATGTGTCCCATTATAGGATTCACAACAGGACCAAGAATATGTCAATTCAAATAAATACTAAATAGGGTCAGTTTCAGCTTCCTCAGGCTTTGCGTACTGCCTCTAACAAGCTCTTCCTTTCTGCATCCGGTAAATAAGGGCACTGCATGTCAGGCCATGGGAAATGGAGACTTAAATGTGATTGCTTCAGTTTTGGCATCAGCACTCCAGGAGCAATGTTTGATGGAAATACAGGAAGAGCTCTTTTGATCTTGCTCTGCAGGCGCTACGCACACTTACAAACCCTTCTGGGAAGAGAAAATGTTAAGTGCTGCGGGAAAGATACACGCATTTCAAATGAATAGTGTCCATTTCTTTTGCTCAAAATCTTGCAAAAAAGAGGTTTATAGTATACATTCCGCATTAGAATGTACTATATGTATTGCTTAGGTGAATGATGTGAGTACTGTTACCTGCTATGACAGGTGGATCAATAGTGTGTTTTCATGGCCATCAGTTGGCCATATTGGAGAGAAGAATGTAAACAAAGCCACTGAACTGAATGAAAAACATTTTGGGGGGATTATTCCTACTGAAATCGATTGATTATTGTCATGTTTTGGCCTTCACTAATTGCTTAAAACAGAAAAAAAAAACATTTAGAGTACTACAGACCACCAACAAATCAAGTAGAAGGAAGGAAAAAAAAATTCTGAGGAACAAAAGCTGTTTGTGGTTGGCCAAACTGGATTTCAAGGGAAATAATCTTGTTTATTCGTGTCTGTTGTTATCATTTCCGGTCAAATAGGTGAACTATTAAGCTAATATCTTAATTAATACTGCTCATACCTATCGTTAACCACTTATGAAATCCAGTTTGTCAACATATTGCACCCTTTCCTGCTTACTATGTACTTCTCATATAATTAAACAATGATTTTATGATGATTTAGGCAGCATAAATAGTAGTGTGTGTGTGTGTGTGTGTGTGTGTGTGTGTGTGTGTGTGTGTGTG
>CAIGQV010019186.1:8062728-8084008 GCA_903798115.1 Danio jaintianensis | reverse complement strand
GTGTGTGTGTGTGTGTGTGTGTGTGTGTGTGTGTGTGTGTGTGTGTGTATAGTAGTAGTAGTAGTAGTAGTAGTAGATTAACCATGCAATACATGCTGTTGTTTACATCAGAGTATCTCCCCATGATAATAACAATATTATCATGGGGAGATCGTAATAATAACAATAAAACCTATAATTAGTCTGTGCAATGAGTTATTACTATAGTAGCGTTACATGTATGCGAGTACACATACATTATCCAAATATAAATGTTTATTTTGGATGCAATTATTCGCAATTAATCATTTGTCAGCACTAATTATAAGATGTAATTTTAGGTCCACATCACCCATCCCTACTGCACACGCTGACGAAATCTTGACGCGAGTGCAAACCCTAAACACAAGCTGCTTTTTTGTGCAGTGTGAAATACATACTACACACACATGCGTTCTATGGTTTCAGCGAAGCAGTCGACCATCGAAGAACACTGGTTCAGTGGTGCATGTCGGCACTGTCTCTCGTGAGGCAAAGGTAGAGATAAAGTTACTCGCACACGTAACGAAACACATCCCGCACTGTGAACAGATAGCAGACAGAGAGGCTGCTGTCAATTGCCACAGTGCTCAATTAGGATAAATGGAGCTATCTCTGGCATATGTGACCTGGTTCTATAATTAACCCTAGGGGATGACAGCATTAAAGCCTGCTGCATGTATGCGTGTGAGATGTGAATGTCTCGCCTCTTACTGCCAAACCCCCCCCTTCATGCACAAACACCCGTACACACGGCGCTACATCAAAGCATGGCGTATGGTATGTTCTGCTCATGACAGTGTTGACTCTGATTATACACAGCGATACATCTAGACCACTGGCTTCAGGTTCAGGCTCTCTGACTTACTGTGTTTAGGAAAAAGAGCTGTTCTTGATCAAACACTTATATAATATACTATATATATATAATATTTCTAAAGATTTTTTTGAGAGTTTTTAACTTTATTTACCTAACTAGTGTCTTATTTATATAATGCTTTTCATAGGGGAAATGTTTATATGCATGCTAGTTCAAAGTTGTAACAGTAGCTATGCTTACGTGGACGCTTTTAGTTTTAGTCGATATTATATCAATCCGACTGATGAATCTGATCAAAGTGTTTATTCATTTATTCACTCATTCATTTTCTTTTCGGCTTAGTCCCTTATTAATCTGGGGTCGGCACAGGGGACCTAACCGCCAACTTATCCAGAATGTTTTATGCAGCGGATGCCCTTCCAGCTGCAACCCATCACTGGGAAACACCCATACACTCTCATTCACACACATACACTACGGACAATTTAACTTACCCAATTCACGTATAGCGCATGTCTTTGGACTTGTGGGGGAAACCGGAGCACCCGGAGGAAAAACATGCAAACTCCTCACAGAAATGCCAACTGACCCAGTCGAGGCTCGAACCAGAGACCTTCTTGCTGTGAGGCGGCAGTGCTACCCACTGTGCCGCCGCGCCACCCAAAGTGTTTATATGAATGTTATAGCAATCCGATTAATGTGCATATTATATGTCACAAGCTTAACATCAGATTTGATCTTCTGAAAAAAATCCTTCTGCTGCTTTTCTTTGTTTTTAAAAAAAAATTCGGGAGACAAAGGGCATATAAAGTTTCATGCTTGTATTTGCTCATGCGTTTTAGCCTCAGTATTAGGCCTGTCACAATAATCAATATATCGACTTATTGCACAACACATGGACATGATTTCAATATCTATCTGCAATATATATCGCCCATACATAATAACCAATTCTAGCAACATTTTAGCTGATTGCGCAGCTGATTGAGGTGTCAGTGTCAGTATGGTTAAACAAACACTATAGTATTTACTATAAATTACTATAGTATATTTTCATGTGGGTGTCTGATAACTGAAAATAGATCTGGTAGCAGATATCCCATCCGCTGTTATTTTTTTACCTCGCACCTTTTTGTTAACGTTTATTATTATTTATTCAGGATATGCGTTTTCACATTCTGATTCCAATGCTTAATTATTAAATTGTTAAAATGACTAATTAAATGAAATATTCTTAAGAATAAAATGTTTTTTGGAAGAGTGTACTTGCATTGTGACGCTATTATATTGTCATTCTGGCATTATATAATGTGGCATAAAATGGTCTTAAAACGACAATAATATCGTTTATTGCAATATATTTTGGTACAATATATCGTACAACAAAAAATAGATATTGTGAAAGGCCTACTCAGCATTTACCCTGGATTCAAGCGAGATTGAGTAGTGTGCATAAAATCTGAGCCAAATACATAATAATTAATCATGCATATTCATCCACATTCTATTTTCTATCATGTGCCATGAGCTTTGTAAGGCATAAGATGAACAACAAGGTTCATTGTAGTAAATGTAATAAAGAGAGTGTGAAACCGGACCAATGCAGTGAAAACTGCACTCTGACACAGCCTACAGCTGACCATTAGTGTGAAATATTCATAAATGACCTTTTACACCAAAAATAATTTATAGTAAGATGTCTTATTTTCACAAATTTCAGAAAAAAACATTTCTATACTAGAAATTTCCATTTTTATCTCAGGACTAGTTCATATAATTATTTTTTTCCATCAAATTTTAATAAATGAATCATGCGTTTAAAAAAATGCTAGATAGTTGCTGTAGAGTATTTTGTTTTACGCTCTGTCAGAGCAGAAAATTTAGACCTGGCTTGAATTGGCTTAATCTATGCAGATAATTCTTTTACTTACCCAGCAGTTGCACTCCTCTGGTCAGACCGTAGACATCAATGAGGGCCCACAGTGGCTCCGTGGTCCGAACGCCACTGAAGAACAGCATGGGACTGGAATCATTGATGCGGTAAAATACTCTCCCCTTCTTATCCACCCAGAAGGAAATGAGGTTTCCTTCATTTGCAAACTCCTCTGGTAGGGCCTTAGCCCAGAATCCACTTTGGGATACCAGGTCAGGGCAGGCGTATTTGGGCAGGCTGTCAGGGTTAATTCGAGACGGATCTTTACAAGTGAAACCCAGGCGCAGAGCACCACTCCAGCAGCACTGCTTTTTAGTGATCTAAAGTCAGAAAAAAAGAAAGAATCTGTTATCATTACACCATACAATGAAGCAGAGTTCATGGATCATAGAAATATTCTCTCTCTGAGAAAAAAAGGAACTTCAGGGATACAACAGTTTATCACTGGGGTAATACCCATAAAAGGAACATATTTGTATCATTTTTACCCTCTAAAAGGATAATAATAGTACCTTACGGCAACATATATCTTTTTTAAAAAAGTACAAAAGCTGGCACTTGCACTGTAGCTATTATTTCAAATGGTACAACTTTGTACGTTATTTACCCCTAAAGGTGTACATCTTTGGGAAAGATAAGGCACAGTGCTGTTTGACCCCAGGGATTCACTTGCTTATGAATCCCCAAACATTTTGCACATTTAAATTCTGTCAAAATGGTGCCGAAGGCCACGGGGCATATTTTGTTATGCTAATAAACAGGGACAATTGAGTGGATCTAAGTAGTTCTGTGGTGTGTTTGGACTAGAGAAGGTGTGTTTTATTTGATTTGCAGTAACTCATGGAATGACAAAGATGCATTTTTACAAGTACATAATGAATTGTATGACAGCCAGCTCTGCATTTCTGAGAATATCAATAATGAAAAGTGGACTAACGAGTCGGTTTAAAAACAAAACAATTGATATATATTGGTTGAATAACTGGTTGGGCTAGACTGAGAACTTTAGTCTGGGGTTGAAGTGTTTATTTCATTTTTTACTGCACTGACATGGAAGTAACTTGTGCAACTTGTTTGACGGTGCTTTCAAAGCACACTAATCCCAGAGGGACAAGCTAAAAAAGATAGAGATAGAGAAAGAGAAAGCAATATCACAAGCATATGAAAGGTGGAATTGAGTTTTGCACAAATGACTACAAATATTAATTTTAGTACAATGTGCATGATGCAAATTTACAGATGTTTTTTTTTTTTTTTGCACTAATTAGTTTGATTTGATTAATTTATTTTAAACAGAATATCATACACTTAAAACAATTGTTTAAAAAAAATACATTTCATCGTAATCAACAAAACTATTTACTTATCCATGTACACTTAAAATAACAAATAAATGTAGCCGTTTGGAACGGAGCGAGATAAAGCACGAGCTTTGTCAACAACAATTGCCCATAATTTTGTTTCACAGTTGGAAAGAAAACACAACAGAAAAACAATTGAATGTTATACTAATTCCAGTTGATAAACACCTTTTTTTACTGTGTTTGAGCATGCCATAAAATGACAAACCATATGTAGGAGACACACACATTTCCTCTTCATATGCGCCAAACACTTTCTCATAAACCCTCCACATTTCTGGGAAAACATTGTGCAATTCTGAGTGTGCTTCATGCAGGTGAGAGGTTTTGACAAACCATCTGTAGGAGACACACTATTACATATATACACATATATATATATATATATATATATATATATATATGGGTTATGAGGATTTTTTATTTATTTTTTTTTATAAAGAAATCACTTTGTCTAATAGCGTCAGACTGTCAGATGTATTTATGTGCCTGTGTGTCGTCCACTCGAGCATTACTGGACTCAGCATCCCTCTAGATTATCCTACAGTTTGCAAATATCCAGCTTGCCCTATATTAGTCTTTCCTCGTTCTTACCTTTAAGCGGACCTGCTCATATAGAGCAATAGGCCGGTTGCTGAACGTGATGGCGTTGCAGAAGCTGGCCTGTCGTTTGACGCTTCTCTGTGCTAGATCCATGACTATCTGAGACCCTTTAGCATTGGGGTGGAAAAGTAGAGGGCTCATAGGGACGCCTCCGCACTGATGCAAGGGTAAACAGCGCTTGGGCTTGTGATGGCATCGGTGAGCTGTTGAGGGGAATGGTCCACCTAGAGAGTCTGGAAGAGAGAGAAAGGCACATCTGTCATCATTTTAATGAATATAAACGATATAAAAAGAGATAATGGTGTGAAAATAAGTCTTCTCTCAGCCATAATCATGCTTAAAGCTCTAGCTCAATATGACTAAAGCCTGGCCTTTACTTTCAAATCAATGAACCGCATAAAACAGCATCAGCCTTTGCATGGTGAGATTTGTCTGACCCCATTTCACGCAGCTTTTGTGTACAGCATTTTCACTGGGCAAAGTGATTTTTTTTATTTATTTATTAATTTTTTTTAGCTTTTTGTAGATAAATCTGATTCACATTTTCCTAAAAGGCTGCACTGAACTTTACAATTTCTGCACCGAAGCGTGCAATGCTACAGCGTTTAATTATTACGATTTGTTTATGAACCAGCACTGCTGTTTAGTAATTGCTTGTTGTAACGTAATGGAAAATTGAGTTGACTGATTATTGTCACCAAATTAATACATAACAGCTAGTCATTTTCTTGAGCAGTCTCGCTTACACCCACACAACTCAAACCCTTCTTTTATTTGTGTGTGAAGCTTCACTCCTTAAAGGGATAGTTCACCCAAACATTCTTTGACCATTTACTCATACTTCGCTTGTTCCAAACCTGTTTGAGTTGAACACAAAAAAAGATATTTTGAAAAATGTTGGAAGCCATTGACTTCCATTGTATTTGTTTTTCCTACTATGGTTGTCAGTAGTTACCAGTTTTCTACATTCTTCAGAATATCTTCTTTTGTGTTCAACAGAAGACAAAAAACTAGTAAATTGGATTTTTTGGGGGGTGAACTATCCCTTTAACAGAAGTGTAGCAAGTACTGTTATGCTAATATAAGCTGTGCATTTTATATCACACAAATACAGAAGTGATGTTGTATTTACTTGATGTCAAAGAACAAGCAAGATCTGAAAGTGTTTTTTTTTTTTTTTTTTTTTTAATTATCCACCCATATGCCAAAACAATACAGGTTTCCACCCTAGCGCACCCTTATCTCTAACATGTTTTACCTGAAAATGCTTTTAAACTAGGCCACTGTTATCAGCTATCTATCTAGCATTCTTTCACTCATTCACTTGTTTTATCTGTCTGTCTGTCTGTCTGTCTGTCTGTCTGTCTGTCTGTCTGTCTATCTATCATCAGTTATATCACTTTATTGTTCTATCATCTATCCATCTGTCATTCAATCCATCTATCACACTATTGTTCTATCACTCTGTTGTTCTATCACCTATCAACCTGCCACTGAATCGCTCTATCCATTTTTCATTCCATCAGTCTGCTATTCCAACCATCTCTCACTGAATCATTCTATTGTGCTAACAGAAAAAAAGTAAACGTCTAGTAAGGTTAACAGCACATTAGCTTCGTTTTAGTAGAGATGCCGCATCCTTTGTAGGCCACATTCAAAAACCAATTTCATCAACGCATTGTGAAAAAAAAAAAAAAAAAAAAAAAAAAAGACTCCTTCATACATGGCCTCAAAATCCATCCTTTGTTTCCCGGCCAATGAAGGATACAAAAAATGGATCCTTCACAGTCCAAACTATTATGCTATACTATACTCTTATTTTTAAGAGTTTCATCTCACAATACCGATGTAAAAAAACCTGACATTTTAGTAAGATAAGTGAAAGGGATTTGAGTGCCAATATGGCAACATAAGCTCTGATTTTGATTTGCACTGCATTGATGGTTTAAAATCACTTTTAAAAGTCCAGTATACAAACATTAACCCCTTTGGACCCTGTGTCCATCATAATAGACATCACATGTCAGCCTATGTTTTTTTCGTGGTTCCTGAGCATTTCATCTAATTTAAAGCCTGCAGTCCATGAGAGTGGACGATTGTCATCCAATCAAATGGCAGTAAGGTTTGGCATGTTGTAATTTGAAAAAAATCCACTTCACTGAAAAGCAGGATGGCATCACTTCACTCCAGACACAGACGTAAGCCCTATTTACAATGTTTTTTTTCAGATTTATTGATATGTTTGCCAATATTTCATAGACTGTATGTAAAAAAGAGGGATTGCACTTACTAATTAAATTTTAAAATCAGATCAGGATTTTTTTCAAATATGTCTGTCCATTAGGATCTACAATGGGTTCAAGATCTGTTACTGAAATTAAATCTCCAGTAATGCTGATTGAACATTTATATATATAAAAAAAAACTATATCGATGTACTAATTCATTGCTGACACAATTTCATATGCAGAATATACAGATCTTGAAGTTCTTTTTGTATTTTATGTTGGTATAATGTTCGGGAAGTACAACTGTTCTGACCTCATGTCCACCTGTCACAGTTGCTAGGCGACAAGAGCCCTACTTTTATAAGCTACCCCATCCCATTTAGCAATTATCATTTTGGCCTTCGCATGTTTTGATGGATATGCACACTGAACTGGGATGCAGTTGTGTGGTTTTTACAAGCTGCTAGACTATCTAACTATAACATTAACCATACTGGGCTGTGCATGACAAAGAATCATGCATGTGCACAGGAACATTATTATTGGAGTAGATGCAGGTGTGGACTAGAAAATAGATTTATGCTGCTCTGATCTAACCGAAGGACAATATCCATGCTAGCAGACGCACAGAAATGATTTGAAATGCATTTAGCCGGGACAATGTCACATTCAGAGAGGCAACTGCCAGCTTTATGGCTATCCTATCAGCATTCATTCATGTCCAACATTCACCCAGTTGGCAAAGGGACTCCTCTAACAAGATAACACACCCTCACAGGTCCGTAATGGCACAGTTGGTGGAGCGTTCAGTGATGACACTGGTCCTCTCAGCTATTGTGGCTCCCTTGTAGGAACTGATAGTGAGCAATGACATGTTTCCTGAACAATGCAGATAAGGCTACACTGATCCAAATTTTTTTTCTTTTCTATATCTGGCAACCACAGGCCTATGTAAAATGATTATATGCCAAAATATGAATGCCATTTTTAGATTTGTATGTTGCATATGTGTGTGTGTGTAAGTATGTGTGTGGGCAGGTTTGTCAGCAGACGAACATTGTGTGTATCGCTCATAGTCTGAGCACACTGAAATGAATACATTAGCAAGCACAAGAGCTGCAGCTGTCAGACAGAAAATGGAGGTTAAGTAGCAGCTCATGTTTCTTAGCAACGCTGCCATGCCAAAAGAACGCTCTGTTTTCTGCTGATCTGAGTTCAGTGTTTTAGCTTTTTCTTCAGTCGGTGTGAACAAGGGATGTACAGTTGAAGTCAGAATTATTAGCCCTGCTTTCTTTTTTAAATATTTCCCAAATTATGTTTTTCACAGTATTTCCTATAATATTTTTTCTTCTGGAGAAAGTCTTATTTGTTTTATTTCGGCTAGAATAAAAGCAGGTTTTTTATTATAATTATTTATTATTATTATTATTATTATTATTAGCTCTCTTAAGCAATTTTTTTTTCTTGATAGATTATGCACTGTCATTATGGCAAATCAGTTATTAGAAATTAGCTATTGAAACTATTATGTTTACAATTGTGTTGAGAAATTATATACAGGGGGGCTAATAATTCTGACTTCAACTGTAGGTCCTGGATCAGTGTAAAATTCTCTGAAGGTTTAAGCAGATAAATGTCTTTAAAAAGCTAATGAAAGCTAATGAAAATAAGCGATTTCGGACTAGAGTGGGTTTGAGGGGATACAGCAACAACAATGTAAAATGGTCAGTCAACAACTGAGGTTCATTATTTCAGATAATTCAATTACATGAAACATTGACATCAGAATTGACCAAACTGTCTTTCTTAATTATACTCCTGGTCTAAGAGTATTGGCGCAAGTTTTTCCAAAGCTATTGATTCCATTCTGTAATGTAACTCCCAAGTAATGGGATTAAATCAGTTCCTAACGGATGAAATCAAATTACACATAGATATATGCTGATAATCAATAATTCAATATATTGGGATAATTAACATGCACAATATTGATATTGTCGGAATAGCATAGCGCTATTGCATATTAACATATGCAATAAGTAACGGATACATCTAGGAGGTTGTTATCATGTATTTTATCCTGCTTATTACATGGTTACTTGCCACAAAACATAAATTGTACACACAACATTATTCTGAGCCGTAATAGTTTATTAATTCTTTAATTAAATGCAAACCTGACAGGCTGAATGGAGCTGATGGAGTATACACCAAACTGCGTATTATTCAGTCACAAGATGGTGCCAAACATTCAAAAACACAAAGTTGACAGAAATGAAACCGGCTGAATGGAGCATACTCTATACAGATTTTTCAGTCACAAGACAGTGCCAAACAGTTAAAAACAGAGGTGTGACAGCATATACATATGAATGTGAACAGGAACGTATTCATTGGTGGTCAAGATGATTCGAAGTACCCAGATAAGTCTGTGTCATTCATAGGTTGTTATCTCAGAATAACATACCTTGTAATGTTGCAACTGACCAATCAGAATCAAGTATTCCATGGACAGCTGGGTAATAAAGCTCCAATAGAGGATATGCTTCTTTTATCCTCACTTGTAAGTCGCTTTGGATAAAAGTGTCTGCTAAATGAGTAAATGCAATAGTTAAAATGTGTTATCATTTATTCATTCATTCATTTTTGTTATTATTCATTTATTCACCGTGCCGCCCCTAAAATATGTTAATTTAACAAAATTTACACTTTTATTAATCTTAGCTGATGATAATTTCTAAGTTAATGCCTACTAGCGCGTTAAAATAGCAGACGTGATGGAACTAATAACATTCAGTTATTTAAAAAAAAAACTAATATTAACATAGTAACTTAAAAAAATCTGGCTTTTCTCATTGTTGATTAGTGATGGGAAGTTCGGATCATTTTACTGACTCGGACCTTTGAGTCTCGTTCAGCGAGGTGAACGAATCTTTTTTCAAGTCATTTAGTTCAATTTGCCAAAATAACATTAAAATGTTACGAGTTGCTTCCAAACTCATTACAAATCACACTACAAACAAATCATAATTAGAATGCAATAAGAAAAAGAAAATACTCATTTATTGTTTACCTGGCCTTTTGTCTATGATTGTCAGCTCACCTCTTCTGACAGGTCTTCAAATTTGAGTGGTTCGTTCACATCACACAGACAGTCCCATATAAGCTTAACCAATGCACACAGTCTGAGCCGAAAGGACCCATGATTAGTTCACCTTTCGAGTCTTTAGGTTTTTGAGTCGTTTGTTCATCACATGACAGCATGTAAAGAGAGATGAATTAAAACCCGAAGACTCGAGAAATGAACGGATCAAATCTTTTTTCGCCTCTAAATGCATATGATTGGCTTCTGTCTTTCACGTGATGAAAGAACGACTCAAACCAGATAGAAGACTCGAAAAAAGAACTAATCTTCTCCTCCACCTGCACAAATGTGCACATGCACACAAATGAACGAATCACTCCCTGAGAGGACTCACCGTCCTCAAGTCATACAAGAGATTTGTTCAAAATGAACGTATCGTCCAAGAACAGCTCATCACTATTGTTGATTTTAATGCGTTAACTAAGGTTTTCTAATGAGACTTTATTGTAAAGTTTTACCTATTGTACATTATAATTCATTCATTCATTCATTTTCTTTTCGGCTTAGTCCCTTTATTAATCTGGGGTAGCCACAGCGGAATGAACCGCCAACTTATCCAGCATATGTTTTACGCAGCGGATGCCCTTCCAGCTGCAACCCATCACTGGGAAACATCCATACACACTCATTCACACACATACACTACGGACAATTTAGCCTACCCAATTCACCTATAGCACATGTTTTTGGACTTGTGGGGGAAACCGGAGCACCCAGAGGAAACCCACACGAACACGGGCAGAACATGCAAACTCCACACAGAAACGCCAACTGACCCAGCCGAGGCACATTATAATTCTTGTACAATTATTTATTTGGGATATTTACAATAAATAAATACAATACGTATTTTTATTATATATGTTAAAAGTAACCTTTTTTTGCAGCTTAGGTCAATATCGTGATAATACTGTATACCGCGATTAAAAGCTTCAGCAATTAATCGCAATACGAAAATGTGATACTGCCATAAGCCTAATTCCACACTGCATTTTGTTTCAAAGTTCAAATGAGTTCAAATCGACAGTAAACAGCAGTTCCCATTGACTTTCTCAACAACAGTTATCATCCTCAATAATATTATGTAAAAGGTATGCAAGTTATGCACTGGACACATGCAGAAACACAAACACTTATTGTAAGCCACAGAAGCCAGTGACATAAACAGTAGCCAGCCTTCTGACACACAAGCAGCACATTCCACCCTGGGCGACCAAACACATCATAATGCTGCTATTTCTATGGCAACCACATTCTTTTTAAGGTAACCGATGGACTGAAGATGTTTCTTACATAAGTTCAGTAAAAAACAGCCTGGAGCATCTGAATCAACACACTTGAGCATATGAATAATCATTGGTTTCCTTCCTAGCCTGTACTAGACAAGTGAATACTTTTGTTATTAGAAATGCCAATTTTTAATAACTGAAATATAATGCAATATAATATAAACTACTGGTCAATAGTCTGAAATAATTGATATATTTTACTGTGCCTATGTTAGGGTATTGAAACACGTTCAGTCTTTTATATCTTTTAAGTGTACATGAGTCACCACTAATAACAAGGGTTTTTGAGTTTTCATACAGCTCCTTTAATTAGGGATGAATGATATCAAAATATTTTACTTTAATTATACAGATTCTGACTTTTTTGGACAAAATGTTTGTTTATAGAATAAAAAAATATATATACTTTAACACAAATCACATCCACATGACACATTGACAATTACTGGCAGAAGAAAATATGAATACAAAAAAATATATATACTTTTTTATATTAATAAAGAAATATATGATATTGAAATATACAGAAATGTTGATTTAAATGATCAATAATGATTAAATGGATATCAAAACATAAGTTTGATTAAAATAAACTAAAATACCAACATAAAATGTGCACATTTGGACTCTTTATTTTTATAGATTTCTTATTCTTAAAGAATTAATTCCCCTCATTTTTCCAGACTAACTTCAGCTTTTCAAAAAAACTAAAATAAACAATAGCTATTTAAACGAATTAAAACAGCGATGTTCAGCTAAAACTAAAATACCAAACTATTTATAACTATTTGAAACAGCGATGTTCAGAAACCCCCAATAACCAGCCCAATTTAATGAGAAAATGCAACTATTTTACATGTTGTGGCTGATTTGTATAGAATGTATGATTTCTGAAAGGAGGCGTGCCCCCAAATCCCACCCCTAACCCTCATTGAGGGATGAGAAAATTGTACTAAAATATATATGAATGAGATCCACTGAATCAATGAGATACAAATGAGAGCCTCTAAATCAAAACATTACAAATTGCCCTGAGATCGCAAAACTTTATAGTCACATGAAAATAACGAACTACTTTTTTATATTTTGTACACTTCCTAAGAGCAGCATTTTCCTACATTCTCAACATGCTTTCAATGTGTACATCTTGCTATTTTAATCAAATTTCAGAAGATTTTTAAGGAAAAGTAATACACATCTTATTAACTTTAAGTCTTTGATACTTTGTGCTGCATATCTGCACATGCGTGTTGCTTCTCTCAGTCATGTGATATGAGAAACATTAAACAAAAGTCCTGAAACATTTGAAAGTGATGAATTCATCTATGTTTTGTATTAATATCCAGGTATCAATGCCAGACATAGGGCGGCACGGTGGCTCAGTGGTTAGAACTGTCGCCTCACAGCAAGAAAGTCGTTGGTTGGGCTGGGCGTGTTGGTGTGGGTTTTCTCTGGGTGCTCCGGTTTCCCCCACAGTCCAAAGACATGTGGTATAGGTGAATTGGATAAAATAAATTGGCTTCATTGTATGAGTGTGTGTGTGTGTGTGAATGTGAGTGTATGGGTGCTTCCCAGTACTGGGTTGTGGCTGGAAAGGCATCCGCTGTGTAAAACATATGCCGGAATACTTGGTGGTTCGTTCCGCTGTGGGGACATATATATATCAATATACAGTATCAATGAACTATCACACTACATTTTAATATAAGCTTTGTTGAAAAGGAGCTAATGTCAGGTTTGAATTTGCTGCGTGGAATAATGTTTGAGGTTAGCTGCTAGCATCCTCATTAGCATGCAGACGTGTTCAGGGCAGGTTCAGATGTCTGACTGCAGGTCAGAGAACCGTCATGTTATATGTAAACACCTCAGATCACACACGCTCTCATGTGAACATAAAAAAAAAAATTGCTTGGCCAACAGCACTCCAGAACTGTTTTCACAACAGAACATCCCCAAGGCTGACTTTTCACAGTTTCCCTTTGCTGAATATACAAAAAGTTTGATCCAACGTGACTTGCAGAGGAGCAGTACTTTATTGTACACAGCTCAAGGAGGCAAAGTCTACAGCCAAATATCCTTGACAATCAATATCTGTTCTGTTTCATCTGTTCAGCAGCTACAAGAGACTGTAAATAGTTTTAGATGTGCAAGCTTTTCCCGTTTTAAAGGGGACCTATTGTGCAAAAATCACTTTATAAGAAGTTTAAACACAGCTATGTGGCAACAGTGTGTGAATATAGCCAGCCTCTAATGGTTCAAATGTATTAATTCTATTTTTTATAATCATACTCGAAAAAAACTGCAGAAACACTTTGATTAACATCCTCCAGGGCTATACAAGTCATCGGAGGGGGAAATTCCCACTCATTAGTGAGGATCTCTCCTTCATTAGCATAGACAGCCCTAAGTGAGAAGCAGCTGTCTGCCATTAGATTTTTTTACATCGTACCTGCTGAAGATAATGTCAGCGACTAAGAGGCATTATAAATGTTGAGTTTTAGGATTCAAATGAACACTTTAGTCTACATAGACTTCCTTCTGAGCCACTTCTTGTTTCATTTTCAGTTTTTCAGAGAATACATTGGTCCTGTTTTGTATCTGCCGCTATGCTGACACATAGGCATTTGTAGCTCCGCCCTCTTTTAAGTGCAATCTCATTTGAATTTAAAGCGTCAGTCACCAAAACGGCACAATTTGGATCAAAGCCTAAAAGGAGCAGTTTACACTAAAGAGTTATTTTTTAAAGAGTTATAAAACATTATTTGTGGGGTATTTTGAGCTGAAACTTCACATACACACTCTAGGGATATCAGAGACTTATTTTACATCTTGTAAAAAGGGGCATAATAAAAAAGTGCCCTTTAAACTGCATTCTGTGTAATATATAATATTTAATGTGTTTGCTTTTGGAAAGTGAGTCTCTGGCTCAACAAACCATGTCAGGTCAAATGCAGATTCTATCATTATTTGCTCAATCATTTGCTAAGGTAACTGTGCGTGTGCGTGCGTGTGCGTGTGCGTGTGCGTGTGTGTGTGTGTGTGTGTGTGTGTGTTTTAGCTTTGTAAAGATTCAAATCAAGTAAGCAGCAGGTTGTCAGTACATTTTATAATTATGTTTCGCCTTAAGTCCCTTAATAAGACTTACATTTAATTTGTCTATGACTAGGGATAACAAATATCAGTAAACATTCAAACTACTTGCTCCACAAATCTGCGTGTTTGTGACTGTACATTGAAATTAAAGCAATATAATAAGAAAATACCAAGCGGAAGTTTTAACAGTTCGGTTACAGTGAACACACGCTTACATGAAACATAAAATTAATATCTACAGAGCAAACCTACTTTAAATTTGTTCAATAAATAAAATCTGAATTAATGATTAAATTCAAAGATTGTCAAATGTTTAGTTATGTCAAGTACTCACTTTCTGAGCCTATTCTCTTGGCTTCATTTGGCTCTGTTTGCAACCACATTAAATGTTGTACTGTAAGTAAGCACTTTCATACTCGATAACTTCATTAGTGAAGTTGTTTTTTAGGTATCAGACACCAGAATGTAAATAATCTACCTGAGAATTTTTTTTTCAGAATGATTAAACCATTAACACATGTAAAGGATTATCTGAAAAATCCTGGCTGTATTGCAAATACTATTTAAAAACTTTAGCTGTGAATGACAAATGTAAAACGACAACAAAACTAAATGCTAAAAAAGGTCAAATTTACATATTAAGAAACAAGGAATTTGGAAACTACATGGTGTATATTTGAGGTGAGAAGCATGTCATGTGACCACGTCACCACAGCAGATGTGGCTAAAGATTTATGTGCTAATAAATGTAGTTATTCTGGTTAAAAACTCTGCTTTACACAAAGCATTCACTCAAACGTCGTCACAAGAAAACACACACTGTCACTCAGTGTCAACCCTTGAAAAATGCATCACTGTCTGGTTATTAATCATGTCCAAACAATAGCACAGAATATTTACAAAGTGTTGGTGGCCAGTTATTAATGGTATCATCAATATTGAAGAAACAAAAAACAAAAAAAACATTTGTAGCTTAATATTTTTGTGGAAAGATATTTTTGATGTATAGAAAGTTTAATGAACATTTATTTGTAGTGGAATTTATTTTGTAACATTATTATTATTATTATTATTGTCACTTTTGATTAATTTGATTGCATCCTTGCTAATTAATTTTTTATCAGACATGAATAAGCAGTACAACTCTTCTAAAATTGACTATAATAAAAAAATCTGTCTTGAGCATCAAATCTGCTACTTTTAACTTTACCATCAAATAAATAAATATTAAAATATACTAAAATGTAAAACGGGATTTGCAAAAAATATTTCACAATATTTTGTTTACTTCAAATATCAGATTTTGAAAATATATTTTTACATAAATGTTTCTGTTATAATGTAAGAAAATTAAGAATTATTTCACACAAAATTTAACAAAGCAGACCCCTCGGCGATATGACCAAAATCTTTTACATTTCATTAGAACTCGTCCTAACAACGATATATCACGATATAGTGCCTTTTCTATAAATTCAATCAATTAATGGGAAAGTAAAGGTCTATTTCCTTTTTTAATTTTACATTTTAAATATACTTAACGCACTCATTCATGTGTTTTTTTTTTTTGTTTTTTTTATTATTATTTAGAGCTTCAAGGTAAATGTTTGATTTAAAAATGTAGAACAATATATATATTAATGAAATATAAAACACTTTTGAAAAACTAATGATTACAGGTCCAAAAATGAATATTGCTAATTAAAATTCAAAATGTATAGACCCCAGGGGTCTTCCAGGAAATCTGAGGGCCCCCAAATAAAAGCCTAGAAGTATAAATTATACCTATAAATTATATAGAACATCATCATATTTTGTAGGATGAGGGTCTAAAAAAATTACATCTTTTACAAATTATTACAATTATTACATCTGTTCCCCACCCTCAATCATGGAGCAGTCAAAGCAGGTAAAGATTTAGTTTTAAAATAGTTTATTTATCATTTTTAGTTGTGAATTCATTTTAAGAAAACAAATTATTTAAATAGTTTTACAAGATGCTTTGCATGTTATTATTTTGCATTAAGATAAAATGCAGAAAAGGAGATTGAGTGATATAGCAACAGAAAAATTAAAGAACTTTTTTTTTTTTTTTTATATATATATTAAAGTACAAAAGCTGCATTTTAGGACTTTTGGGCCCCATGGCTGGAATTGATTAGAGAATTGATTTAGAATTGATATTTATATTGATATATCATAACATTACTTTTGTGAATGTAATTTGATGCAGGCACCAACATGAAAAGAGAAAAATCTAGTGCTGTCAAACGATTAATCGTGATCAATCGCATCCAAAATAAATTCATATTTACAAAATGTACTTGTGAGTAGTGTGTATATTCTTGTGTATATAAATGTATGCATGAATATATTGCTTATATTTATATATAATACAAATTGTATATACGCAACACTGTGGCTTAGTGGTTAGCACTGTCGCCTCAAAGCAATGAAGTCGCCGGTTCGAGTCCTGGTTGGGTCAGTTGGCATGTCTGTGTGGTGTTGGCATGGGTTTCCTCCGGGTGCTCCGATGTCCCCACAGTCCAAAGACATGCGGCATAGGTGAACTGAATAAACTCAATTAGTGTATGTGTGTGAATGAGTGTGTTTGGATGTTTCCCAGTACTGGGTTGCAGCTGGAAGGGCATCCGCTGTGTAAAAACATATGCTGGATAAGTTGGTGGTTCATTCTGCTGTGGTGACCCCTGATGAATAAAGGGACTAAGCCAAAGGAAAATGAATGAATGATATATACATATAAGTATATATGTAAATATATTTCTTTTGTATATTTTTTGTATTTTATGTACAGTATGTGTGTGTGTGTGTGTGTGTTTGTTTATACATATACACATACATATACACAGTGTACATATAATGTAAACACAAACTTTTACTCGTGATTAATCATGATTAATCGTTTGACAGCACTAATCTCATCCTATCTCCCACATTTATAATTGTTTTTTCCGAAGCTGATTAGCAGCTATCTAGTCATGTGGCAACAGAGGATCATGAATGAGCGCTGGTGTTCTGCCATGGCTGGCTTGCTCCTCGGTGACCTGATCCGCGCATAAACATCAGTGTGAGGTGGTGTCATTTAATTCTGCGTTCGAGCGAGGATTAAGTGACTCATCCAGGATGTTGGTGCAGCGGACGGTTTCTTAGCACCTGACCCGCAGACACATGTTTCTGTCACGACACAGTAACCGAGCAATGGGACCGCAGCAGGGGATGCAGATAGCAGCACTTCCTCTGTTTGCCTTTCAATAATCTGTCAACACCAAAAGCATTGACTCCTTGTCTGCATGTCAACCAATCACTGATAATCAATCCCGACGTGCTCCATTAACAATTCCACTATAAACAAACCCCGGCGCTAACAGTTTCCTCATGTTGTTTGTGCATGGCTGTCTTATTGCGGATTTGATAAAATAACATCGTTGGTAATTGATTCGGTAATTTCAGGATTTTCCGTGCCGTTATAAACAAATTGGCAACAAATAACTGATGAATTCATAATCAGAAGTGCATAATATATTAGAAACATATTGGTTATTTGGCAACATTAGTTTGAATATATCCAAAATAAAAGTTTGTATTGACATAATATATGTGTGTACTGTGTATATTTATTATGAATATATAAATACAAACGTGCATGCATATATTTGAGAAAATGTTTATTTAGATATAAAATATATATATGTATATGATACAAATTAAATATAAATTTAATGTTATAAAATTGGTTTGTTTTGTTTCGATCACATTCATTCATTCATTCATTTTCTTTTCGGCTTAGTCCCTTTATTAATCTGGGGTCGCCACAGCAGGATGAACCGCCAACCTATCCAGCATATGTTTTTACGCAGCGGATGCCCTTCCAGCTGCAACCCATCACTGGGAAACATCCACACACACCCATTCACACACATACACTACGGACAATTTTAGCTTACCCAATTCACCTATAGCGCATGTCTTTGGACTTGTGGGGGAAACCGGAGCACCCGGAGGAAACCCACGCGAACACGGGGAGAACATGCAAACTCCACACAGAAACGCCAACTGACCCAGCCGAGGCTCGAACCAGCGACCTTCTTGCTGTGAGGCGAACGTGCTACCCACTGCGCCACCGCGTCGCCCCGTTTCGATCACATATACATAATAAATAAATATATATATATATTTTGTCAATATATTTTGTTTTATTTTGTTATTTTGGATGTGATTAAAGAGTTAAAAGGAAAGAATTAAGAGACCACTTGGAAATTCTCCGTTTTTCTGTATTTCTGATTTATAGTTGTTTTTTGTTTATATTTTAATTATTGTTAAGCTTTTTTTGCATAAAAGAACAAAAAAACATGTTTTTAGACATACTTGTATCCATTTTTAGACAACAGAATATCAAATGTTTTCCTTTTAGTAGGTTAAGTACTTTTTAATCACACAAAAATGAAAACATTTATTACTTTGAGCAATTGTAATTTTTGATTTTGAAAGTTTATTTTGCTCACCAAACCTGCATCTAAAAGTTTAACATGCAGCGAGTAAATACAGTAAATACAAATAAAATTCATTTTAAAATGTAATTTATTCCCGTGAAGGCAAACTGAATTTTCAGCATTAGCCTTCAGTGTCACATGATGCTATATTCTAATATTTTTGTTCAAATGTTTACATTTAGTTGACTTTTGCCATCACCTAATCCGCCGATGCTTCTAATTTTATAACACATAAAAATTTACACATTTCTAATATCATTTATCTACAGTCACAGATAGAAGTTTTACTTCATAGCAATACATAAGAATGAAATGCACTGTCCAAATTAGGGTTGCACAATATATCGTATCAGCATCGACATCGCAGTGTGATCATTCGCAATAGTCACATCGCAAGATTTGCAATGCTAAGTCTGTATTATAATATATCATTTGCATGTGACTTTAAAAGCATTCAGGCATAAGAAATTGTACAGTTTGCAGATACAAAGATTTAGTTTGAAAGAAGTTTGTAGATTTTAACAATTAATTTTATTGAATTATTAGAATTTTTATTATTCAATTACAGTACCAGTATCGAAATATATATCGCAAAATAAGAAAATATTGCAATGTTAGGTTTTTCCAATATCGTGCATCCCTAGTCCAAATGCATTTTAAATGTCACAAAATGTATTATGCAAACTCAAAAAAGGAACAGACCAAAGAATCTGTATATGCAAAAAAAAAAAAAAAAAACGCATGACAGTTTGCAGCGTTTCCATATGCACTCATATTTGTTCCAGTTTAAGGTGGACTGTTGCTTCTGTTTTCCATCTAAGAGGTGACAGTAGGAAATATCTGGAGCAACTGTCGTAATGTTCCATTTTTGACAGCCATTCTATATTAAAAAAAAAACCTTCTTATTCATCTATTTCCTGCCTTGAAGGCCAGGATGTGTTCCAGAGGTGCATGAGAAACACCCAACAGGCTTCAACACCACGCAAACACATACAGTGTTTTCACACACTACAAACCAGACAGTCTTGTTCTCTAGACAGTTTCAAGTTTCATACAGTGATCAGATAAAGCAATGAAAATCGGAGGTGAGCGAGGTGTGCGTGTCCAGATAAGCAGTTTATCCTACGGCAACTTGAACTACAAAAACAAAACACTGAAAACTGGGAACTGAAATTTTTTTTGACCTACATCATTCTTAAATAAGTTATGCTTTTCCTTTCTTTTCTAAAATAACTGGTGCAGCATAGCCTAGTGGTTCATGTGCTTACGTTAAGCGAAAATGACGTTCGAATCTGGCTTGCGTCATTTCCCAATCCTGTTTTCTACAAAACATTTCCTTTGTCTTCTTAACACTCTTCAGATATACAATTAAAAAGATTTAAGGTCAAGTTCAGGACCTTAAATGAATGCATACACTTTAAAAATGGACTTTGAATGGTTCTTAAAGGGACAGTTCACCCCAAAATGTAAAATTTCCTCACCATTAACTCACACTTATGTATTTCCTTCTTTTTGAACACAAAAAAAGGTATTCTGAAGAATGTTGGAAACCAGCAGCCATTGACATCCATAGTAAGAACAAAAGATACTATAGATGTCAATGGCTGCTGGTTCAGAATATCTTCTTTTGTGTTCAAACTGAAGAAACTCATTCATTCATTCATTTTCTTTTTGGCTTAGTCCCTTTATTAATCTGGGGTCACCACAGCGGAATGAACCGCCAACTTATCCAGCATATGTTTTACGCAGCGGATGCCCTTCCAGCTGCAACCCATCACTGGGAAACATCCATACACACACATACACTACTGACAATTTAGCCTACCCAATTGACCTATAGCGCATGTCTTTGGATTTGTGGGGGAAACCAGAGCACCCAGAGGAAACCCATGGGGAGAACATGCAAACTCCACACAGAAATGCCAACTGACCCAGCCGGGGCTCGAACCAGCGACCTTCTTGCTGTGAGGCGATTGTGCTACCCACTGCGCCACCGTGCTGCCCCAGAAGAAACTCAACCCGTTCAATTAAGTTCAAGTTTATTAGTATAGCACTTTTCATAGTAATTATCATAACCAGGTTTGGAAGTAAATATACACCTATACTACATGTTTTTTTTGGACTTGTGGGGGAAACCGGAGCACCCGGAGGAAACCCACGCGAACACTGGGAGAACATGCAAACTCCACACAGAAACGCCAACTGACCCAGCGACCTTCTTGCCTATGTATATATATGTATATATGTATATATATGTATATATATATATATATGTATGT
>CAIGQV010019186.1:8045345-8057728 GCA_903798115.1 Danio jaintianensis | reverse complement strand
TTTTTTCAGGTTTGTGCGTCTCTTCATATATATTTATTTCTATTTAATGAAAATAACCTATTATTTACCATAAAAACACACAGGAGCCTGAGAAAAATGCTCATTTTAGAAAAGAATATTAGAGTGCAATTACAGTTTTTTTGTTTTTGTTTTTTTGCTTCTGAACTCACACACACAGATTATATATTGTCATATATATGTCTGGTTGTTTTAACCTACTCTTGGGTCAAGTATGGACGGTCTCAACTTAAGTTAATTTTATTTTAATTGAATTTCAATTACATTGTATTAACCCAACGGTTGGGCTTGACTCAACATTAGATTAGAACGACCCAGCATTTTTTATTAACCCAGATTCTAGTTTCAGGTTTAACAAGGAATGCATCTTAGACCTGCCTGCCAACACCTGGCTATACTGTAACACGCATTTCAGGACGTGTCTATTGTGTACCCAACAACAGTGCATTTTTATGTAAGATCTAATCAATTGATTTATTGATTTATTGGCTTCTCTTATGAGCCAGCTGCTGCTCCACGGACTTTTCCATAATAAAACGTAACGCACTGGAAAACCCGAAGTAAATCCTGCCTTTCCCCAACAACAGAGGGAATCCCCACAAATTCCCTTCCCTTTCTCACGCGTTCAAGCTGCTTTGGGGGAAACACGTCTGATGTAGAGCGCGCGTTCACTGACACGAGCGCCCGGACGCGGAGACGCGCTCGCATATTCAGAGCGTAAAATCTTCAGAAACCTAAACAAATAATGTCAACGTTAAAACTAATGACTTGTGTACGAATGTGCTTTACGTTTTAATTATCCCATCATCTACGTGACTCTCTCACACAGACGCTTTCTATTAAACCTATCTATTCTTCACAATCATCAGCAGGCAAACAGAAGAAACATCATTCAGCGGTTGATTGGAGATCAGTTGCTCACCGTACAAGGCGTTTCGTGTTATCTGGCCTCCCATGGCTCAAAGCCGGGTCACCGTTTAGTGCTCGCCGCGTTTATTTCTCAAAGGTCCAGAGAGCGATAATTCCACACCGACACCATGCTGGAGGAGAATATCTGTCGGCCCCCCGAAACAAGATGTAAACAGTCGGACACTCCTCCTGCCTCGGTGCTCATTGAGTGAGCGCGAGGACACAAGCGCCACACTGACTCATTTGCATAGTGGGCGGAGTTTAAGTGCGCTTTTTCTGTGAGTGTCACGCCCCTCCACTACAGTCACAGATCACACAGACATACAGTGCTTAACATAAATGAGTACACCCCATTTTGATTTTTAGTGAATATAGGTAATATATTTTGGTGCATGTGAACAAAACTGATTTATTAAACGGATATATTTATTAAAATAACATTTTAGTCACCGAACATCTTTAGAAATAGAAAGATAATACATTTAGATTCATATAAAATATTGGAAAAAATGTCAAGATTTCATAAAAGATATGCAAGCTGAAACTTATTCAATAACTTAAAATATAAATACATGGACTGGCAAATATCGCTTAGCATTTTTCTGTTTTCAATTATTTTACTACTGACATTTTCAGTTACATTTGTTTTGTCGTTTGTGGCTTTATTTGGTAACTGCTTATTTCAATATCTTTATCTTCATTTTAGCTTTATTTGGTGAATAGCTTAACTTAATTATTGTAACTGGCAAATGTGTTAATGCTGGATATGTGGGTTAAAGATGACAGACATTACATTTACAAAAGTGATTTTATAGACAAAAAACAGTATCTTATTTGTTTTAAATTCAACAGATTTATATTTATGTCAAGATTAAAATATATATATTTTTCTGACTTGTTTATAAAATTATATATATTTTATTTATTTATTTTTGCTGAGAAATGATTTGACAGATAATATTTATAAAGATTTGAAATGAAAATGTATTAATATTTTAAAGCTGCACTGTGGACTTTAAATAGAGTCTTTTAAAGTGGCATTTAATGATTCTTGTTGTAAATTTACCTGCAAAAAATGTTGGTACATTAACTATTGTTTTTTCATGTTCAAATATGTGTTCAAATATATGGGAGTCCTGTAATTTTATTTAATTTTAATTTAATTGTATTAGTTTATAAAATGGACATATTCTAATGTACAGGGGAAAAATAAGCTTCATTCTTATGCTTAAACATCTTTTAAAAAAATTTTTGGTCATTGACCCATATACTATTAACTTTTGCATTTTTAAGTCTTAGCTTCTAATAAATCGTTAGTGAAATTCAATAATATTTAGTTAGTTTTTTTTAATCTATTTAAACATATATAAATATATCACTTGTTTATTATTATTATTATTATTATGGGGTGGCATGGTGGCTCAGTGGTTAGCACTGCCTCCTCACAGCATGAAGGTCGCTGGTTCGAGTCCAGGCAGAGACAGTTGGCATTTCTGTGTGGAGTTTGCATGTTCTCCCTGTGTTGGCGTGGGTTTCCTCCGGGTGCTCCGGTTTCCCCCACAAGTCTAAAGACATGGGCTATAAGTGAATTGGGCAAGCTAAATTGTATGTGTGTTAATGAGTGTATGGGTGTTTCTCAGTGATGGGTTGTAGCTGGAAGGGCATCCGCTGCGTAAAACATATGCTGGAATAGTTGGCGGTTCATTCCGCTGTGGCGACCCCTGATAAATAAGGGACTAAGCTGAAGGAAAATGAATGAATGTATTATTATTATTATTATTATTATTATTATTATTATTATTATTATTATTAGATATACCAGTAGCTATATTATTGCTTGTTCTCCTTTATTTAACAATGAACATAAATACAGTGTTGGATGAAATCTCAGGAATATGTCTAAAAAAAACATCTCAAGAGGAAGCACAGGTTTCAGTTTAAAGAAAAGAGGAAGTGATAAATGTGGAATATTGGTGAGCAAACAGCCACAAAGCAGTACCAAAAGAAGCATGCTTAGTCTAAAATGATGTTTACTGTGACTGTGTTTCTGTCATGTGTTTGAGATACAGTACAATGCCAAACAAAGTCCATATGTCAAATTCACCATACTCTCTCAGCAGAATGACTCCATTAGCCTTTGTTAAAGACACAGCATATTCCTCTCCTTCCTGGCTTTCTGGAATTATTGTTTTCTGTGACCCCTGAGATTTACTTCTGTTAATGGCATCTCAGGTCAGGCTATTTATATTCACTCCACTGATCTGGGAACAGGTACTCCTAACCCAGATTTCTACCTCGTATACTTTATCAGAAATAATACTGGCTGAGGAAATGTTGAAGCAAAGTTCAAGTGAAGGTTCGTTCTTAACACTTTAGGTTTGACATCCCTGTAGCAGAATTGATATTTGCATTACATGACATAAATCGGTTAATGAATAAAGAACTATACTGCAATAAAATAGCTTGGGATTTATGGGTGTTTTCCTTGATGTCTGCTTCGATGTCTTTTGACTGCAGTTTAACAAGTAGTTTTACTGACATTTTAGTAGTTGAAACTATATATAAGACATTTGTATAGAAATCTATTTTTTTACAATAGCAAAGTATGTATTTATGGCTTATTACCCATTATTTGCATGATAATAGGCATCTTAATGTTAAAAAGAGATGAAATTGACATAAAAAACCCCCTGAAAATTCTAATTGATTTGATGTCAAAACCTTGACGTCTATTTGACATCCATACATTGATGCCCTTTTGACCACCAAAATAAGGACTCAAAAAGTATTCATTCACTCATTCATTCATTCATTTTCTTTTCGGCTTAGTCCCTTTATTAATCAGAATGAATGAACCGCCAACTTATCCAGCATATGTTTTACACAGAGGATGCCCTTCCAGCTACAACCCATCACTGGGAAACACCCATACACTCATTTACACACATACACTACGGACAATTTAGCTTGCCCAATTCACTTAAAGCGCATGTCTTTAGACTTGTGGGGGAAACCGGAGCACCCGGAGGAAACCCACGCCAACACGGGGAGAACATGCAAACTCCACACAGAAATGCCAACTGACCCAGCCAAGGCTTGAACCAGTTGTGTTCTTGCTCTGAGGTGACAGCGCTACCCGCTGCACCACCGTGCCGCCCTCAAAAAGTATTATATATAAGAAAAGTTTAAATTATCTGAAAGCTTCAATTCCAAATTAGAAATGTACACTGGATTTTGTATCCCTACAATGCATGTGAACTACTGTACCTTGATGTCAAAATTACATCAAATTGACATCCAACATTGGCGACAAAAAGCATGTCATAATCGATTACAGGACTGTCCTGTAAAAATATATTTTTTGACGTGTTTTTTAGACAGTAGAGTAATTGACTTTGACATGATTTTGACAGTCCTGTAATTGAATTTTGGCGTGTTTTTGATGCCAATTTTAGATGTCTATTTGACATCAAGTTACTCAATCGACAACAAATTAAATTGAAAGTTTGATGTGTTTTTTGAAGTCATTTTGACATCAAGGTCCTTGCTGGGAACCAGAAACAAAACATTGTTTCAAAATACCATGAATGTCAATAAAAATTAAAAATATTTTAAATTAAATTTTCAAGATAATAAATTCAGATCCCAAAAACATAAAGAGAAAACACCAATGAATCGCAACTACGTGTAAAGGGTTTCAACTGCAAATGAACAAAATAAGAGATCATAAGTTCAATCATGAATTCAATTAAACTCATTCTCCCTATTGCTTCTCTGATTATATGGAAAACATTAATTCATTCATTCATTTTCTCTTCGGCTTAGTCCCTTTATTAATCTGGGGACGCCACAGCAGAATGAACTGCCAACTTATCCAGCATATGTTTTACGCAGCGGATGCCCTTCCAGCTGCAACCCATCACTGGGAAACATCCATACACATTCATTCACACACATACACTACTGACAATTTAGCTTAATTTCAGAACAGAGAAGTCCAAAAACATAAAACACCAATGAATCGCAACTGCAGTAAACTGATAATAATAGATTAGCTTCTTTCTTTAAGTTTAAAGAGTTTCAGGAAATTAACAAAGTAAGAGCTCATATGGTCATAAATTAAATTAAACTCATTGCTTCTCTGACTACATGGAAAACATTATCCACTAAAATCACATTATCAATAATATTAACTTTTTTTTTTTTTTTTTGTCATCCTCTAAATTTTTTTTTATTTGTTTTAATTTGATTTTCAAGATTAAAAGTTCAGAGCAGAGATCAAAAGCTCAAAAATATAAATAAAGTGAAAAAAAACAACGAACCAACTACGGTATTTTTTATTTTTATTTTTTTAAAGTGTAAAGAGCTCGGTGGCTCAGTTGTTAGCACTGTCCTCACAGCAAGAAGGTCGCTGGTTCGAGCCCCGGCTGGGTCAGTTGGCATTTCTGTATGGAGTTTGCATGTTCTCCCAGTGTTCACATGGGTTTCCCCCACAGTCCAAAGACATGCGGTACAGGTGAATTGAATAAATTAAATTGGCCGTAGTGTATGTGTGTGAATGAGTGTGTATGTTTCCCAGTAATGGGTTGCAGCTGGAAGGTCATCCGCTGTGTAAAACACATGCTGAATAAGTTGGCGGTTCATTCCGCTGTGGCGACCCCTGATGAATAAAGGGACTAAGCCGAAGGAAAATTAATGAATGTGTAAAGAGTTTCAGCTGCAAATTAACAAAATAAGAGCTCATAAGGTCATGAATTCAATTAAACTCATTCTCACTATTGCTTCTCTGATTACATGGAAAACGTTATCCACTAAAATCACGTTAGCAATAATATTTACTTTTTTTTTTCTTTTCTTTTTTTTGCCGTCCTCTTTTTTTTTTTTACCAATTGGAATTTTGAAGGGAATCATAACAAACCACAGGCCTTCATTGCAGAACACCAGCACTTTGATCAAAATGAAATCATCGCTCACTCCACAATGATGGGCTGATTGGTGCTCTCTTTCTCTTGCTCACACATGGTGCACACATTTTTGGGAGCCTGTGCCCAAAACACACAAGCCCTTGTGCTTGTACTTTTGTTTTCAGGAATTGGGAATTGTCATGCGGCTTTTATTAACACGGCTATAAAATAAATCGATGTCCTTTTAAAATACATGACAAAATGAAATTAATGGTGCTTTTACACAAAAGAAAACCTCCTCTGAGAATTATGATAGTGTGCATGTTTGCCATTTTTTTTTTTTGTTAGAGAAGATTGAAAAAAGGTTGCGTGGATTTGATGAGTCTCAATTTCTGCGAATATTTGGATGGTAGGCTCAGAATTTGGTGTAAACAACATGAAAGCATGGATCCATCTCGGTCCTGTATTAATAGTGCGATGGATATTTTCCTTGGCTCACTTTGGGCTGCTTTAGTACCACTCTCAAAGCTCAAATCATCTCAAACTGATTTGGTGAACATCTCTAAACTCAACCAGTCTCCACAATCACCAGATCTCAATCTAATAGCGCTCTTTTGGGATGTGAAATTCACGTCATGGAAGTGCAGCCAACAAATCTGCAAAAACGGTTATGCTGTCATATCAGTATGGCCCAAAATCTCTCCATTTTCTTCCAGCACTTTGTTGAATTTTTTGCCACAGTCCTCTCTTAATCATTAACTTTAACTCAAAACAAGACATTGTCATACATTCCCTTTGATTTCTCTTACTTTCACAGGATTTTCCTTTAGCTATAGCTATGATGGCTGCACAAACTGATATTTAAAAATCAAGGTTTTCTATTATTATTATTATTATTATTGTTATTGTGATATTGTTCTTGATGCAGGCAAAAATTAAATGTGGGATACTGTATACTGCACAGAGATCCCAGTTGTAGGGCTAGTTACTGTATGACAAAATTAATGTCTAAAGATTAAATATAAAAATATACAAATTTATATGGTTTATTTTGCTAGTGCACACTGTTTGTCTTAAGGTGAACAATTCATCTGTGCAAGTGAATCTACTGAAAAAAACAAAAACGGTTTGTTTCTGTAATCTTTAATCAAAAAGTAACCATTTGCTTCCGCTCTGGAATGGCAGTCCTTCTCTGATGATGTCAGCTTGACGGATTGGACAAAATATGCTTAGCCCGGCCCCTCCAAACCGTCAGTTTGCTGCAAATGAAACATGAGAGGAGGAGTGCAAAAATAAAACCCGCCCCCTACTCAGTATTTTATTATATTATTGAAAATAAGTCATCATGCTGAATTAAAAGTCTACAGCAACTTCTGGTTCATGCAGACTTTAATGTTAAACACTTAAAAAAAAATTGCATACAGAATGTCAATTCATAAAGTGATCAGCAGTTTCTTCACAGGCGACGTCAGAACTGGTTTTTCATAGGAACCAAGAACTAACCTGTGTGCATATAACCAGCCCAAAGTCACGTAGCTATTTTACATATTGACGAAAAGATGGCTAATTTATATAGACCCGTACAGTGTCATTTATAATAAAATATTTTACAATACATGCTTTAATCAATTTGCACAACTTTAAAGGAGATTTTCTCAGTATTTACATTTTTTTGCACCCTCAGATGTCAGATTTTCACATTTTACCTCAGCCAAATACTGTATTATCCATTCTTAACAAACCATACATCAATGGAAAGCTTATTTATTTGCCTTCCAGATTATGTATGAATTCAAATTTCCAAAAATGTACCCCTAATAACTGGTTTTGTGGTTCATGGTCACATTTAAAAAACAAAAAAGCAGAGCAAACTAAAAATACATTTTAAAGACACAGCACATTAGTCAGGGTGCAGGTCTATTTACAGGTTGTTTAAAGGGATAGTTCACCCCAAAATTAAAATAAATCCACTATTTTACTCACCCTCAAGAGGTGAAAACCTGTAACCTGTGACTTCTATACACTGTAAAACATGTAATGACAAAGTCAAGACAACAAACATTTTTATGTTGCTTTAACATATTTTAATAAGTTAATCAGGTTTCAACTAAACTTTGTCATACAATGTTTAACCTAATAGTTTTAGTCAGTTTGATTGATGTACGTTGAGCTGACTAGAAAAGTTCATTTTGATTCAACTAAAAAAATCAAGACAGCAATAATTTTTTAGCAATTAGCAAATATTATAGAAGTCAATGGTTACACAAAAAAACAGAAGACAAGAATGACTGAATGATGACGTCAATTTTGGGTGAACTATCCCTTTAAAGCTCCTAATAAACTGTAAAATATGATGGGAATTCCTTTATGTTGTCCCAAAATAAATTGACAAGTTAACTTAATTGTTTTATGTTCAATCAACTTAAATTTGCAAAAACAATTAAGTTATCCCCCAAAAAACTCAAGAATTCAGCTAATTTTAAATAAGTAGTTTGAACAAGCAGCAAAAATAATTTGTTGAGTGTATAGGAAGGGCTCTGCTAGTGTTTACATGCAAAGTTATGAATCATCATAACCTGCCAAATTGGCTAATGTGTTGATAAGAGCATTACACATCAAGGTCGATTTTTCAAACCCTGGTTGTTATACTCATGTCAGATTTGATCTGCTGAAATTAACAGGACATTCAGCACCGCAACTCCTCTCGCCCGACACTCAGGGTAAACAAATTTATGGTAATTGCTTCATGTACCATAAAAATGCATAAACTCTGAAACTTGAAATGACTGGGAGCACTTTGTAATTGGAGACTGGACTGGCAAAGTGTCTGTGAAATACTATCCTCATTAGAAGCGAGAGGCAGCCGATGCTGGAGCAGCACTTCTGGATGACTTGACAAGCACTGCGGCTGAACCCGAGTGCTGAAAGACGGCCAAGGCCTATTACGCTGACCTTTAGGATTCAGATCCCAAAGTGGGACTGCTCCTTTGCAGATAGCACATCAATGCCACAGTCACAGAGGAGCTCGCTGAGGATTGGCATTTGGATGTGTATTGTGTTTGCGCATTGCAAGGATGCCCCTCTCTGCTTTAATTCGTAGATGCATATTCTCTTACATAATGCACTCAGGGAGATAAAAATACTTTGGAGAGGCTCGGCTAATAGAGAAATCCATTCGCTTCCTCATCCTGCGTCAAAATACTTCAGTTTAGCTTTTATATTTAGACCTCATAATTGGATTAAACATTGTTAAATTCAACCTTAAATTAATATGAGGTCAAGATTTGTAATGCTTTATATACTGACATGTATATAAAGAAATTATTTAAGCATATTTTTACAACATTGTCATTTTTGTATTAAATGCATTCCCAATTTCTTAAATTAACAAATCAAAAACTTGAGAAAAACCTTTATTCTAAAATCCTTTATTTAATTTTTTTATAAACTTGATAGCTACATATCCTATATTACTACAAAATAAACACTTAAGGCTGATGCAAGATTATTATTTGTTTGGATTTATTTGGTAATAACTGACTATACCTTGTGCATTATTTACAGTTGAAGGCAAAACTATTAGCCCTAATGTGAAATTTTAAAGTCTCTCAAATAATTGTTTCAAATATCCCATTTTCAATGCATTTTAAAACATAATAGTCTTAGTAACAAATTTCGAATTTAGTTTGTCTTTACCATAATGTCAGTTTTTCTAGTTCATTTAAAGGTGCAGTATGTAAGTTTGACACCCAGTGGTTGAACTAGGTATTGCACTCCTGGTTCAAAACACATTTTCACTCGGCTCCTCCTCTGACGACTCTACGCAAGCGCAGGTTGTCAGATTGATAAAACCAACAGGAGTGTGCCTGAATATTGATCCTAAAGGCTGATTTAAGGTTGATTTAAAACATGTTCAAACTAAAAGCAACGGCACAACATAGAAGGAATATTTTGCATATTACAAGAAGTTTTTGTTGTAACCAACACCTGAAATTTATATTTAAGAAACGGCTTCTATTTCTTGCAGCTGAACAACAGAAAATTGACAATGATCACCTCAGGTACACCTCTTGTGCTTTATTCAGTGTTAAATGCTAATAATGTTTGAATGTAATTTTACATTACATTTATTGCCATACTACTGAAAGCAGCAGCAGATAGTTCGCCTCAGATCTTGAAAATAAAATAAACCCTTTGAAATTGAACTTTAGAACTGTGACTCAGTACAAACCAACACATGTCAGTGATTCGACATGTACATTTATTAATGTTAAAGAGGTTTAATATGTATTAATTAGACTGTAAACCTTACCATTTCAATGGAGCGCAGTGCAGTAATGTTATTCTGTGCTTCGTCGTGTTTTGTCTGGTGCAAACAGCCAAATTGCTTATCACTGCTCACGTAGCATGTTGTTAATACATGGGGTTACAATGTAACCTGCTCACCTAATATTTACGTTTGTAATATTTATATTATTTGCTACTTAATAACCACCTCATGTGGAACTCTGAATCTGCATCTCATTTCGGAGTCTGCTACTGTCCACCGAAGGTCGCATTTCGGTCACGGATGCATACTTTGAGAGCTTTCATGACTGAATGAATGAAATGCACAGTTTTCCACCAAGGCAACCCGGAGTGCTGAAATATAATTGACTAAAGTGGCATTGGGCGGCTTAAAGGGACCAAAACAAAGACAGCTGTTCCGCCACGTAACATTTAACATTTTCAAAGCAGAATAACTGACTTTAGCATTGTTTTTCAGATAAACAAGAATGTTCATTTAGCATGTTTCTTAAATATCCGCAAATATATTATGGTATTTTTATGCTTTAGAAGAGTCAAAAACTTACATACAGCACCTTTAACTAATTAGGTTAACTAGGCAAGTTAGGTTGATTAGGCAAGTCATTGGACAACAGTGGTTTGTTCTGTAGCCAATCGAAAAGAAAAGAAAACTTCTTAAGAAGGCTAATAATATTGACCTTTAAAAATAGTTTTAAAAATGTAAAAACTGCTCCAAAATCAAAGAAATAAGACTTGAAATACTGTGTTTTTATAAATAAAAAAAATAAAAATAAAATAATTCCTTGCTCTGTCAAACACCGCTAGGGAAATATTTGAAAAAGAACACATATTTCACAAGAGGGCTAATAATTTTGTCTTCATCTGTATACATTAGGCTGTATGTGCGCACACTGTCTGTCACATGGTGAGTAAGGTTACTTTCAAACTCTATAGCACATACTGTATATACATATATACTGTATGTTTGATTGGAAGCCAGCCATATATCTGATTACATAAGCACCTTTTGTTCGTCTTTTTCTCCATATTCCCCATTGGAGCTCCATTTTGCATCTGTCAGCAACCGCTGGCGTTTACGTTGACCATACGGAGGACTTTCCCTGACATATGGATAAACACTAATCAATCTGGCTGTTGCTTGGCAGGCTCTGACACCCAATGTTCTTTACTTGCTGATGTTAAATAAATTCACTATCCATCCTGGGTAACGTTTTTGCACTTTGAGACTCCATATGCTTCCGTTTTGCAGATCCAAACAAAACGGAGTGGAATCACACACTGCTAAATTGTATTTTTGATCATGTCGCAGTGTCTCCTTTGAGTCGTAGATGAGAAAACTACAGGCTAGAGCCAAATTTAGCTTGATCATATTGATCAAGGACGGACATTGCTGCTGGTGTGTATCAAGTAAACACTCCCTGTCCCCCAAAGGTGTGTTTCTGTGAGTGGTGTTAGAGAGTGTGTGTGTGTGTGTGTGTGTGTGTGTGTGTGTGTATGTGTGTGTTTTACTGCCATCATCTGCCGTTCAATAGCAGCTGTGGAGTAGAGGAGGTTTCCACGACAACCAGTGATCATGGTTGCACAGTGTTCAGATCACACAAGGGAGCAGATAAAGAAGCACTGTTCAAACATGAATGGACATAACACACATGTTGCATGCAAATATGCATATTTAAAATGAATTTTGACTATTGAAATTGGTGTGAATGTAAATCAGTGTTTATCAGCTGTTATGACGACAGTGTGCTGAAAAAGGCTCTGCAGGTTAATTCAGCTGGTGAGCAATTTATAATGTGTTTGGATCTGTTTCTCGCTCATTTTTGGCTGGTGAACCTGTTGAAAACAAACCAGACTAAGGGTTCATTTACTCAACAGTTATGCAATAAATTTGCATTTTTGAAGAGCCTTGTGCAGACAACAGCTTTGTGAAAACTATCCCAGTTACAAAGATCTGCAAAAATGATCGCTGCAGTTTGCATGCCAGGCCAGTAGTTGGCGATGGCACTTTACAAAGAATTACTACATGTCTACACATATTTGGTCCTGTAGTCCTGTCATTTTTTTTTATATATATATTTTTTTAGGGGGGAATTTAACTTGTGTGCAACATTAGAATATTGCATAATTTCCATTAAGTTTAAGTTTAACAACTTTAGTAATCCCGCCAGGGGTGATTAAATTAGTAGCATCATGATATGTATGTATATATATATGATATATATATATATATATATATATACATAT
>CAIGQV010019186.1:8025475-8044945 GCA_903798115.1 Danio jaintianensis | reverse complement strand
CACACACACACACACACACACACACACACACACACACACACACACACTACGGCCAATTTAGTTCATCCAATTTACCTATAGCGTATGTTTTTGGACTGTGGGGGAAACCGGACCACCTGGGGGAAACCCACGCAAACACGGGGAGAACATGCAAACTCCACACAGAATTGCCAACTGGTCCAGCCGGGACTCGAACCAACTACCTTCGTGCTGTGAGGCGAACCACACTGTATACTGTACAACAATAATTACTATTTTTATGTCACTCTGAGAGTTGGGGTAGGCATTAATAAAATGCAATTTAATGGGTAATTTAATAATATGAATAATACTCTGTATGATTACTGTTTTTACATTACTGTGAGGGTTGGGTTTAGGGTTGTAAAAATACAGTTATTGGGTAATTTAATAAACAATATAAATAATTCTCATTAACTACCAGCCACAGCTGTATCCCTCTAGCAACAGCCATTCATCTTTCCTCGATGCATCTTCTTTGTCATTACGAATGTGTGCTTACCTAGATCGTTTTGAGCTTGTGTTTGCTGTAACTGCAGCAGCTTCAGGAACATGAACAAAAGTGCTAATCTCATTGGTCTACTTGTTTTTAACGTGAAAAAACACGTCTGAGATGTTTTTTTTTTGTTTTTTTTTAAATGATGCTTTTATGCATAACATTTTGCGCATTGGTGTGCACGCTCACATTGGCACTCTTTGTTTAGTCATGAGGCGTTAAATGTCGAAAATGTTGTAAATACTGTAAATATACATACACTTTTCTTCTTTACAGTGTGTTCAATCATTAGATTCTTCCATAACGTAATTTCTCCAAGATGCAGCTTTCTGCAGCCTGTTAGCTTGCTTTTTTTGTGTCCAAAATCATGACCATTTTTCATGTTGCGCTAACAAGAAACTGCCACTAACCACACGTTTTGTGCCTGTTTGCAATTGTTTGCATAAAAACATACTTTCAAGTCTTTTTGTTTGAAGCAGATTCTCAGTGAAGACAGCATTAACAGCTAACTTGTGGTATTAACTAGTACTGATCATCTATAACCAGGTAAGGTCATCTTGGAGTTTGCATAATTTGGTCATTTTACTGTATATATGCTATTGTTTGTACGTCATCATACAGCATATCAAAGAATACCATGGTACTATCATCATGGTGTTTGTGTTTGTTTCCAAAAACCATAATAATTGGATAGGCGAAGCAAATCCAATATGGCAAGAGTGGCAAAGACGATTCTCTCTGTTCTACTGAGTCACTGCAGTAACTGAATATGGAGGCAGCTGCAGAAAGAAGCCTAGGAGGGTCTATAGACACACACACGTACAGTATATGAGGACGCACACGCACAAAAGTCTCTAAACAAAAAGAGCATTCAAATTCAAGATGTCTTAAACAGCAGCATTACCATGTGCAAAATATTACAAAGAAACATTAGATGCTCTCATTATTACAGACATGTGCAGTGAGAGAGAGAGGGAGAGAGAAGTAAACAGCTTGTCGTGAAACCATGCTATCAGAGGGTAGTAAAGGTCAGATGAATTTTTACCATATTCTTATATTGTGTTATTTGATAGTACTATAGCATGTACATGTCAAAAAATAGGGCGTCACGGTGGCGCAGTGGGTAGCACAATCACCTCACAGCAAGAAGGTCGCTGGTTCGAGCCCCGGCTGGGTCAGTTGGCATTTGTGTGTGGAGTTTGCATGTTCTCCCTATGGTCGCGTGGGTTTCCTCCGGGTGCTCCGGTTGCCCCCACAGTCCAAAGACATGCGGTACAGGTGAATTTAATAGTCTAAATTGGCCGTAGTGTATGAGTGTGAATGCAAGAGTGTATGGGTGTTTCCCAGTATTGGGTTGCGGCTGGAAGGGCATCCGCTGCGTAAAACATATGCTGGATAAGTTGGCGGTTCATTCCGCTGTGGCGACCCCTGTTGAATAAAGGGACTAAGCCGAAAAGAAAATGAATGAATTAATGTCAAAAAAATAAATCAAAATTCCTGTATTTTACAAAACATTTATATTTATTAGCGTAAGAGTGTGGTCACTTAACACATCTTTAGGATTATTTAGGATTGTCAAATTTAATTGAGATGTGAAATATTTTGCATGACATCCTTGATTCCCATGTTTATTATAGTTTTTTTTTTATGATTTTGCTCATTGGGCCTTGCTCATTTTTGCACCTTGATCTTAAAGTCGGCATGAAACAGAAGTTAAGATTGTCCTTTTTTTCCCTCTATGGTGACATATATCCACCTGAAATGATTTCTGAAATGAGAAAAAATGTTGAGTGGTGCATGATTTTGTCCTTTGGGAACCGATTGGATTGTTAGAAGATGGAGGAAGATTGCTGAATGCACAGGCACTGATAACCCCGCCCTAAAGGACTGATAGCACCGCCCTAAAGGCATTCCATGTGACCAGAAGTGTAGAAAATTCATTTCAAGGAATTGGGGGAAGGTTAGGGTATTTGATTTAAAGATTATTGTTTATAAAAAGCACTACTATATGCATAAAAATAAGAAGAGCACATTTTGGTTTTATGCCGACTTTGAATTATGCCTTAGAATTGTACCATTTTTGACTTTGGTACTGAGTAATCTAATGTGAAACCAATAGGATTCCAGGATTCCTGGCTCCAAAATAGAGCACATTTCTGTTGACCCCAATGTTAAAATGGCCAACTTTACAGCAGAAAAAAAGGTGTTTACAGCCTGGTACAAAAAACGATTTTGATGTATATAGCTAATATTACACTTCATAACAACTGTGAGGGGGGTGCATTTTTTTATAACTCATCCATTTCATTTATATTAAGTTATATTATGTCTGCATAATTAAGGTCGTGGCCACTTGAATGACAGCTAGGTCTCGCTGGTCACCGTCACATTATTCCGGCTGATTAGCCGCTGAGCTCGGCATATACATTGTATTTTTGTTTTGTTTTATGTGGCTTTACACACTCAATTGCCTTTTGGAATTATTTCTTACAATTATCAAATAATATGGCATGTTGTGTGCACTTATTTGTGCTCACAAACCATTCAAGTGGCCTCCATTTCCCAGATGAGTGCAATACTTATATACTTATATATCATATCTATAAATGTATTTGTTTTATTGAAGATAATTTATCCTTTATAATTTTCCTTAGAACTAGAATGCACTCCAGAATCTGACAGCTTGTTTAGCTGTAGGCTAAAGAACAGTCATCTGAAACGTTGTCATACAGTGTTATGCCTGGATTTCATAAATAGCCTTGCATGTACTAACACAGACTATATCTGAAATATTTGGAAGTAATTCGCGTTTTCCTCCTGTAGAAAAACATCATAAGAACAATTCTTATTGGCTCAATGTATTACAACAGTGTTTTTAAAAGACTAAACACTTTATTGATATAGTGCACAACCAAGCACATGTGGTCAGAACACAAACAAATCGCAGGTAATGAAGTATTAAGCGTTTCACCTAAAGAAAAGACAGTCTAAGCAAAAGTCTAGCAGGCATCTGTAGCTCTGCTCAAACTCCGCCTCTTTGCCCTTTTTTGGTTACCCCCGGTCGGCATGATGACCAGTGAACAAAATGGCGACGATTGGCCACGCCTACTTGTAGCTTCATTTGCATTCTTCAGAAACCTATGGGTGACGTCAACGATACTACGCCCATATTTTTTACAGTCTATGATTTTAATTAATGCGAAATATTGGGGAAAAAATTACAAACTACACAATTTCAGCTAAATTGTATGCATTTTTTGTTTCTCTTGAGTTTTGCTCATAAAATAAAAATAAAATAATATATATATTATTTATTATATTTATTATATTATATGTATATTATGTGTATATTATGGGCGACGCTGTGGTGCAATGGGTAGCACAATCACCTCACAACAAGAAGGTCGCTGGTTCGAGCCTGGGCTGGGGCATTTCTGTGTGGAGTTTGCATGTTCTCCCCGTGTTCATGTGGGATTCCTCCGGGTGCTCCGGTTTCCCCCACAAGTTCAAAGACATGCTCTATAGGTGAATTGGGTAAGCTAAATTGTCCGTAGTGTATGTGTGTGAATAAGTGTGTATGGATGTTTCCCAGGGATGTGTTGCAGCTGCAAGGGCATCCGCTGTGTAAAAGATATGCTGGATAAGTTTGCGGTTCATTCCGCTGTGGCGACCCCAGATTAATAAAGGGACTAAGCCGAAAAGAAAATGAATGAAAATATATATATATATTATTATTATTATTATTTATTATTTATTTTTTCTAACATAAATTTGTGTGTACTAATTGACTGTTATCATAAGTTATTTTGTTAGATTAGCTCCAGATTTGGCTTTAGTACTGCCTAATGTATATGCACAAATATAATATTGTAAAGCTTCCTATAGAAAATATTCATTTAAATGAGAGATTTGTGAGGGGTGTCCTCATATGCTGAGCACTGTATCTCTTAAGGCAGGGGTCACCAAACTCGGTCCTGGAGGGCCGGTGTCCTGCAGATTTTAGCTCCAACCCTAATCAAACACACCTGAAGCCGCTAATCAAGCTCTTACTAGGTATACTAGAAACATCCAGGCAGGTGTGTTGAGGCAAGTTGGAGCTAAACCCTGCAGGGACACCGGCCCTCCAGGACTGAGTTTGGTGACCCCTGTCTTAAGGTATACTCATTTAAGCTTGACATCATATTGTTTTTTACTTTGTGAACTCCCTGATGAATATCTTTGCTTTAGTCTCTTTTTAGTGTGTGTGCGTGTGCGTGTGCGTGTGTGTGTGTGTTTCATCTCATTTTTCGAGTACAATCTAGATGGAGCAATGTAGGATTGGACTACTTGGATGTAATAAAGGGAAGATAGCTGTGAGCTCCCAGTGAACCAATGAGAGGCGATGAAAGGCAATTGATAGGATCTGTCATTGAGGTTTAATAAATACGCACACAAGCACACAGATTGAGCAGGATTATACTGAAAAGAAGCCTTATAGCCGGTCATCGTTAAAGTACAATATTCTGCAGAAAGATGATGCTTTACTATTCAATGTGAAGCACAGATAAAAGACCAGACAGATATACTGTACACAGTATTTTCATTTACATCTTGGCAACGATTAATCTGATAATTACAAGCTGTTTATCGTTCATTATATTAGCGTTAATCCATTCCAGCTGTTCCATATTTTTAAATGCTATATTTGATTCCTTATCAGCCATAGGTTGTGTGAATGATCGTGTGTTTCCTCATCCCTCATATCCTGACTCGAGAACCAAGATAAGCATGCTAGCTTTTATTTAGGTCTCTTATCATTTTAGCACCATTTATGATCACTCTCAGTCAGTCTTGCTGGCATTATGGTGCTACACTAAATCCTGAAATTTTTTCGCTCTGCATTTTGCACCGGCAGTTACAGTGACCTTATCTTGCAACTGACCACATGGATGTTGTATCGGCTTACTGGGCTGCACATGTTTCAGTTTTTTTTTTAGTTTTTGGCTTGAACACAGGGCTTAGGTTCAACCTGAGATCAGCAGAGAAAGGTAACAGGGTGCAGAACTGAAACATCTGAACTAAAGTTTGGTGTAATCCATCAGAAGGAAAAAGTAATCTAATATACTGATGCACAGATTTCTGTTTATTCACAGATAAAACCAACATTCTTCTGACTATATTTTGTGCATTTGATGACAGCTGAGGCAAAATTAGATGACATTCACATGATGTGACTTCATAGGCATAATTTTTCATGTTAAAAAAGAGTTTAAACTGACAAGGCTTTAAAGGTCCCATGAAGTGCTTTGTAATGTGCATTTTTATTCGATGTTTGATGTAATCGCAGCCGAAACATAAAGAGAGGGTGGGACATAGTGTAACTCCTCCCTTTTTAAAAAATGGGAACGGGGCATGTCAGATACTAGAGAGCATTTGATTGGTCACAATTTAATGACAAACTGAAGTATGAAGGGACATGAATAAAACCATTGATCTGTTTAGGTGGAGGTGACAAACTAAGAGCTTTACATTATATCAGTTTTATATCTTCTAAACGTGAATTTTGTCACTGTTTTGGTGCGCACTAGCTAATAGATATCCTAAAAACTAACAATTATACTGATATAATTGAAAACTAATACTGATACTATCATCTAAAAAACTTTCTTTTCATTTCATAAGAACCTTTTAAACACGCAGATGATTTGTTTATTGTTGGAGAAGTATTGTAACTAATGCACAGAAATTAAAGGCTCCACCCTCTTTTGAAAATGGGGGAGGGGTGGGAGTGAGAACAGCAGCTCATTTGCATTTAAAGAAACACACACAAAAGGGCTTTTACAGCATGGCATAATACATGATCTATGAGGTGTTTTGAGCTTCATAAGCGCATTCTGGGTACACTTATTTGGGACACATTTATTCACATTAGATTCATGTTTAATTAATTCCTTCATGTGATTTGAATCATATTGTGCTTCTGGTGCATTTCAATAAACATTGAAAAAATACTGTATAAAATAACAAATAAAAAAGTTGCCGTTTAGAGCTTTCTTCTTGAAAATGAACAAAATGGAGTCATGTGTTATGACATGTTTGTTTGCATACACTAGTCAATATTTGAAGTGGATCAAAAACGTTTTTCAAAATTGTCCTGAGACAATAACTGGTGTTGTTTTTTTGACATATATTTCATTCATTCATTCATTCATTTTTATTCGGTGTAGTCTCTATTTTAGAGGTCGCCACAGCGGAATGAACCGCCAACTATTCCAGCATATGTTTTACACACCGGATGCCCTTCCAGCTGCAATCCAGTACTGGGAAACACCCATACACTCTCACATTCACACACTCTTACACTAAGGCCAATTTAGTTCATCCAATTTACCTATAGCGCATGTCTTTGAACTGTGGGGGAAACCGGAGCACCCGGAGGAAACCCACACGAACACGGGGAGAACATGCAAACTCCACACAGAAATGCCAACTGGCCCAGCCGGGACTCGAACTAGCGACCTTCTTGCTGTGAGGCGACAGTGCTTACCACTGAGCCACCGTGACGCCGACATATATTTTATATATAATGATATATAAATGAAAATAAGTAAATAAATAAATAAATAAATAATCTGACTATTATACTCAGATTTTCAATCACAACAAATGAAAGCACTTGCTCTGATCAAGTATTATTAAAAAATAAATGACAATATTGTGATTTAAAATTTGTAAGGATCGCTACAGTACAGCATAAGTTGTTTCTGACTTCTTTGAGGAATGGAAAGTTCAAAAGTTGATCAACAGAAATGCCTTTGTTACAAAGTGGTAGACATTCCTGCCTTTATAAATCAGTCATCTTTGCTGCATGAAAGCATTCATTATTTCTTAACTTTGGACCTCACTGTAAAATTGTTTCTCAAAAAAATAAAGAGTAGAACAGTGAACAAACCTTCATAGCCACAAGCATTTACCACAAACCCAAGCTTTAACGCGCATTTTAACTCACAAAAGAGCTGAAAGACGTAACCAAAGTCTGTTTCTCTTTAAAAGTCTCAAGTCTCAAGCGTTTGACTTCTCTCTGACTGTGAGCTGGTGCTAAAGCATGTCCACTGAGGTGAAGCCCCAAGTATTATCTCTATTACACCCTGTGGTTTCAGGATTACATTTGGGCCGATCCGTCAATGAACTTTGGCTGTAAACCACGGTGGATGAAGCTCAACACCTCAAACTTACACACCACAACAGATCCAATCACAAACCCCAGATTCCCTTAAGACCCCGTGCATACAAGAAAACCATTACATATTTAAAAATATGGTCAATGCCAGACAATTATGATACACACAGGCTAAACACTGCTCTGTATAGAGTCGGTCACAGTTCTGGACTGATGTTACTTAAGCTCTAAAGGTGAATTTTTGAATGGAGATTTTGAAGATAGAACATTTATATTCATAGAGTTTTTAAAACAAGACAAGTATGTTTTTCTGAGCATAGAGATGTACACTGTTAGACATTTTATTGTATTTTTGAGGTAACCTACTGGCAGCAACTGCCCCTTTACAGTAACTTACCTGTATATGTGTTTTACAGTAGCAGGGCCTGACCAAAATAAATTTTTACACTAAAACTGCCTTACCGCAACTTCTTTTTATGGTAAAATGCCGTTTACCACATTTTACCGTATGGCCATTTTTACACTACATTTAGTGTAATTAATTAACATTTTAGCAGTACAAAACTTTTCTTTTTTAGTATTTACTATTGAATTTGATAAATTCCAAACAAGTGATGAGATCATGCACACAGTGTTTTTATTATTCATTGTTATTAAATCCATTTTAATTGGTTTACAAAAGTAATTTTCATTCATCAGTCTATTTATTCATTTATTTTCTTTTCCATCATCCATACATCCATACACACTCACTGTGAGGCGATTGTGCTACCCACTGCGCCACCGTGACGCCATTCATCAGTCTATTTTAAATACATTTAAAATATTTTGTGATACAACAAATGTTATTTCTTACATCTTTCATTAACAGTCTAATTTTTGTCTTCAACTACAGTAGCAGTACTTGATTACTTTTATTACAGTCGAATATCGTAAATTCCTAATATGCAGTAAGTTACTGTAAAAGTAAAAAAAAATTGCCCACAATGCAGTGCATATACAGTAGTTAACTGTAAAGAATGTATGTGGTATTTTACTGGTTGTTTTTTGAAGTAAATAACTGTACAATTGTGGCAAAGTCTAACAGTGTACATTAAAACATTGGAAAACATTACATCTACACTTTAAAAATGTTTGCAATTTTAATGGTTATAAACGGTTACAACATTACAGTAAAAATCTGTATTTTGTAACATTGGTGTATAAGACTACAAGTTAATGAAATGTGGAAGTTTACCATAGTCTTTTCCAATTTCTTTTATGGTTTCTATTGTTAAATTCTGGCAAGAAAAGCCACCAGTTTTTTTATTGTAAATTTTACGGATTTTGTTGACCTTATTTGGTATACGAAAGTTAGGTTAATTAGGCAAGTTATTGAAAAATAATGGTTTGTTCTGTAGCCAATTGAAAAAAAAAAATCTTAAGGGAGCTAATAATATTGAAAAGCTTAAAAATTGCTTTAAATTTTTTTAAACTTTTTATCTCAGCCAAACTAAACAAAAATACTTCCTTCAAAAGTAAAAAATATTATAGCAAATAATGTGAGGACGGCACAGTGGCTAACACTATCGCCTCACAGCAAGAAGGTCGCTGGTTCGAGCCCCAGCATTTATGTGTGGAGTTTGCATGTTTTCCCCGTGTTGGCGTGGGTTTCCTCCGGGTGCTCTGGTTTCCCCCATAGTCCAAAGACATGCGCTATAGCAGAATTGAATAAGCCAATTTGGCTGTAGTGTATGTGTGTGAATGCGAGTGTGTATGGGTGTTTCCCAGTGCTGGATTGTGGCTGGAAGGGCATCCGCTGCGTAAAACATATGCTGGATAAGTTGGTGGTTCATTCCGTTGTGGCGACCCCTGATAAATAAAGTGACTAAGCCGAAAGAAAATGAATGAATGAAATAATGTGAATATTGACTTTCTCTGTTCACAGAGAAAAAATAATAAATACATCACTAAATAATAAAATAATTTACAGAAGGGCTAATAATTTTGCCTTCAACTGTATATCTAACTATTTAAACTCAACTTAAATTACTAAAGCTTCACAATAAATCTAGAAATAATCAAATAAAGCTAATAATAATGCCAGAATTGGACTAAGATTAAAAAAAAATTACTATGAGTGTATGAATGAATTATATATTAATAATAACCCTATGCCTAACCAAACCCTAATCTAATTAAAATAAATAGTACAACAATGGTGTAAATGATGTGTACATTTATTATTATAAGTAATAATTTAGGATAAGTTGTAGTGTATGCACTTTAACGGTTTGCTAGTTTGTTAGCACCTGCACATGCCTGTGCATTTCTACATTGCCATGTGTGAGATATCGTATTCTCTTGTACTCTTAGAAAATTCTTTAGCCTGGCTCTCCAGGTCTTTAGTTCACACCTAAGGGGGTTTTCTCATTACATTAAACACCAGGACCTGCAGCAGCCACAGACATGACGTTCATCACTGCGCTTTATTATCCAGGGATAAATCTCTCTTACTTGGGGGTTGGGGGGTATTTGTGATATAATAGCTTTTGCCTGGAAGACTTTTTGGGGCGCAGCAGGAAGTGAAGCGAACGAGGTGATAAGCTGACAGTAGGAGCTGCAGGATCAGATTGCAGACGGCGCTGTTAATTGCAGACGATAAAGGACACGACAGATCCTGAAGGGTGAAGTGTTGACCTCTAGCTGAGCACCGCCGCGGGACCACTTTAAAGACAGCAGGTACAAGATTTAAGGAGATTTTATTTGCTGTTTAAATTGTAGTCACTGTAGACATATTCTAATGAGGATGCTCAGTCCTCCCAGAAAATGTGCTTACAATATATTTCTGAATGAGATATTTTTGATGTTTAATTAATCAAAAATAACAATAAAACCAACAACAAACAAAAATAATAATAATGATAAATTAGTAATAAATATAACAACAATAAACAATTGCTAATATTATTATTATTATTATCGAAATATATTTATGAATGAGATATTTACTATATCAATATTAATAAAATTAATAATAATAAACAAAAATAATTATAATTTTTATCTATAAAATATATTTTAGAATCAAATTTTTCAATGTTTAATTTATCAATAATAATAATAATAACAAAAAAAATAAATAATAATAATTGCTATTATTATTACCATTATTAATAATAATAATAAACATTAACAATTAACTGCTAACTCTTGCATGCTCTTTAAAAAAGTTGGCTGCGTCTGAAATCGCCTACTACTCAGTAGGTACTGCATTTGAATTTGAATTTACTACTCGACCGTTAGAAAAGTGCGTTCTATACAGTATGAATGTGAGTATATGAATGGAACTCGGACGTACTACATCTGCCATTTTGTCATGATCAACTCGCCTACTTGTGACCTACTCACGTCAGTTGCGTCGCTTCACTCCTATTCATGAATTCTCTCGTGGTGCATCATGGGATAGTGTAGCGTCCATCAGATGCGCACTTCAGAATCTCGCCAGAAGTAGTAGGTCATCCAGATAGTTCTCGCATACTGATTTTCGAATTCTATGAATTCGGACATACTACTCGGCTTGCATACTGTTTTTAGCGTACTATATAGTATGGAAGTATGCTATTTCGGACGTAGCCATTATCTTCCCTCCTCTGTCCTTCAATATTACAACAACAACCATTAGGCAGATGTGTCAAAACTAATCCTTTCCAGTCATGCTACTACTTGTCCACTTAACCCCTATCCATCTCCTCTTCTTCAAGCTAATCTCCCCTTCATGCTGTACTTGCACTTAAACACATTTACCCCCCCACCAACCCCCCCCCCCCCCCCCCCCCCCCCCCCCTTAAAATTACAGACCATCTTCCATTCATTAAAAAACAACAACAACAAAAAAAACCACTTAAAATATTTTTCAACCATGCCTCATGGACAATCGTTGCAATGGACATTTGCATACAAAACCACCACTAGTTCTGCACCCCTTAAGGCCGGGACACACCATGGTCAGCCATTGGTCCATCTGTGAGCATCTATCATGCAAGTTTCAATTCGGCAAGTAGAATCTCCATTGGCCATAGGTTGGCTGTTCTGCTGCAAATTAGACTCTGAGAACAAAAACTGAAGTAATTAAACTAAGCAAACAATGCAGGTCAAGTGGGAACACAAAGAATCCAGCTGTCATTTTGTCGCATTTATTAAATATTTGCAAACAATATGGATTATCAGATTATCAGACATATTTGCATGAGCGAATCCCTTTGTGGTAAGTGAGAAGTACTGTAAAAATGGTACGTAAATGCTTCTTTGTTTACAGTTTGTATATGTAGAGCACTAGTTCCAGTTTCCCTTTGAGGAATGACAAAACCGATGCTGCCACATGGAGGTAGGTCGCTGTCATCTGTTTGGTGTGTTTACGCACAGCGTTCGGTTTTCATCACCACTAGTTCTTTGATGTTGGCTTGACATGTCCAGGGGTTTCACTGGAATTTACTTCAGGCTTATGTCTACCCTGTAGAACCTTGTGAATGATGCTTCTTGGTTCTATTCCAAAAAGGTGCAAAATCAAGAAACATAATTTTCAAGAAATGGCTGAAGACACCTCTGCTTTGTCTATATACAGCGGGGAAAATAAGTATTGAACATGTCATGTTTTTTCCTGGGAATAATATTTCTAAAGGAGCCATTGACATGGAATTGAACCAGATTTTGGTAAAAACACAAACAATACAAACATAAACATAAAACAAAACAAAACAAAAAATCTGAAAAATGGGTTATGTGTAATAACAGTGGAATGACACAAGGAGAAAGTACTGAACTACTGAAATGGATTTAATACTTTATATAAAAGGCTTTTTTTGCTGACGACAGCCTAAAGACGCCTCTCATATGGAGAATGAAGTCACATGAATTGCTCAGGTGAGTTTTTCACAGGCTTCAACAGAGTGAAAAAGTCTTGATGGTTCTGTGGGTCTCGTCTATCAAATCTGATCTTTAATTTGTATTTTATATTGGATTCAAGTCAGGTGATTGGCTGGGCCATTCTACAGCTTGATTTTCTTTCTCTGAAAGGATTTGAGAGTTTCCTTGGCTGTGTTTTGGATCATTGTCTTGCTGAAATGTCCACCCTGGTTTCATCTTCATCATCCTGATAATGTAGATGTTGGACTGAAGCAGCTAATATTCATTTACAATGACGAAGGGCAGAGCGTTGCTGAATAATGACTGAGAGATTTCAGCTGCTGTCTGGGCTTTCACTGCCTTTCTACACCTCCCTTTCTTCATGTGTTCAATACTTTTTCCCTGCGTCATTTCATTTTATTACACATAATTAAATTTGTAAACTAATCAGATTTGTTTTCTTTGCATATATGGATTTCTTTGGTTGTTATCAACATCCGGGGAAAATTTCAAGTCAATGGCACCTTTAGAAATATGTTTTCTGAGAAAAATGGTGACGTGTTCAATACTTATTTTCCCAGCTGTATATAGACAAAGCAGACATGTCTTCAGCTATTTCGTGAAAAGTGTGTGTGTTTTATGTCTAGATGTTTGTTCTTCCTTTTTTCTTTGTTTCTATGAAGACAGAGAAAAATCAGTCTAGACTAAGACTCATAGTTAATGAAATGTTGATTTATTTTAATTATTTGAAACCCATTTGTCCAGACATTCCTCTTAAACTCTTCACTCTTCATTTTCAGGAAGCCAATACTTACCTCACCTTTATCATTTACACTACGCTTTCTCTGTCCACGTTTTCTCTGCCTCCCTCTCTCTCTGATAGGATAATCTGGTGAGCAAGCGTCGACCCATGTGAGGACGGGATTACACTTTTATTTGCAGTTTTTATCCCGCTTGCCATCTGTCAGAGGTACGCGCGAGAGACAAAAAGCCGCTTTGACTTTCAGGGTCCAGGGTTCTAACCATTCTTCTCCAAAAAAAAAAGAAAAAAGAAAGAAATTCCCTTGTGTGTGTGGACTTATAAGAACACTCCTTTTTTTATATAATAGTCTCATTTTACAAGTCACCTAGAGTTAAACAGTTTCATTTCTCTGGGTCAGGCAGGAGCATTTTTAACTTAGCTTAGCATAGATCATTGAATCAGATTAGACCGTAAGCATCTTGCTCCAAAATGTCAAATAACAGTGTTGATGATTTTTCTATTTAAAGCTGGACTCTTCTGTAGTTACATCGTGTACTAAGATCAATGGAAAATGAAAAGTTTCTATTTTTAGGCTGATATGGCTAGGAACTATACTCTTATTCTGGCGTAATTATCAGGGAATTTTGCTGCTGTGCCATGGCTGCAGCAGGCACAATGATAATACACAGCGCCTAAAAGCTGGCTAACTTCCATATAACCAACATGACCACCTGCTTGCACAGGGAGCCCACCTTGTAACCATAAAGACATCTATGTGGCGCACTACACCACTGCTCCATTATAAACACAACAGATATAGTATGATACAGGCCCGTAGCCAGCCTGGAGAAAGGGGTGGTTCTTTTTTTCAAATAGTGGACCTTTTTTCAGTTATTCACCTCATTTTCTATTTAATTATGAGATTTAAATACTGCATTTTAGTGACATTTTAAGCACTATTTTTGCTGGATTAGCTTGCTGGATGAAAGATGCTTATTTTTAAACACAAATTCATTACATCATATAACATTAGAAAAAAATAGTAATCTGATAAAGGTTTAAATTAAAAACTGTAGCTTATTGTCATTTATTAGGCAAATAAAAAACTGGCCAGCACATTCAACTTTCTTCAGTCAGAATTTGGCCATCTGAATAATAAAAAATGAAAACATAATAATAGTAATAATAATAATAGAGCTTCACAATTTTTCTAGCCTCTCGTAAAAAAGTACATTTGAAAATTCATGCATAACAACAATAACCAAATTAGCATTCAAATTAATTTTAATATGGGCCACTTTTGGTGCTTCACACCTTTTTATTGGTAATTTTTTGTTTCAAGAATAAGGTCCAAGATTTAGAATAAAAGTTACTTGTAAAATGTTTTCTCTATTTAACAGTATAGTTGGTTAGTAGTGAAAGATGACTTCATTTACGTTAGATTGTATGTTTTTTTTTTTTTTGCACAGCTGGATGTTGGACTCTTGAAAAAATAATTGTTTGCATTAGCCAAAACTGATTAGCTCAAGTCACGATAAAGCGACAGCCAACGGAGTATTCCGCTTGGTCTTAAAGTCTTTTTCGGTGGGTTATTTTCACAATTTGTGATGGCATAGCAGTCAAAATAGGACAAATGAGCTCATGTATAGGACAAATTCTAGACCTTTGTCAGTGAGGGGTGGGTCATTCGAACGGGCCTGCATTCATTGAACCAACAAACCAACCAACCCTTTTCCATTTGGAGAATTCTAGTTAATAGTCCTTATAAACAATCCATTTATAAAATTCATAATTTACAAATCAAACAAATATGCTGAATGATTAATGATTCTTGCATTATGATCAATACCAGTATTGACCTTGTGGGGACATTTGTTCCTGTGAAAGCAGCTCGAAAATGATACAAAATGAACATTTTAATAAGTATTTGAACTATTGTTAAATGTAAATTATTCTTATTCTTATTATTACTTTCATTGTGCTTGCAAAGTCTACTTTTATAAATCTCTAAGGTATTAAATTACTTTTTTCCATATACTGCACTCAAAGATGCTTAAAAGAATGCATGGAAATCATAGTTTCTATAGGTATCACAGTAGATTTAAGCACAGCATTCATGTGTGCTTGTGCTTTGTGTTAAATTTAGATATTAAAGTTACTGTGAAGGCAGATTAGATCCACCGGTGGCTCATTGGGAGTTGGTTGTGTAACGCTAGCTCCTCTTTTATGTAGTTTTATCCTGAAGAACACTGCATGCGAAAGCACCATTTAAAATGCCTCCGGCCATAAAATCTCTTTATATGAGAATATCACAGTCCAACGGGGGCCAGTGCTCTGATTGTGTAAGACTGCAGGACCTGAACTCACAGCCCAAACGCTTGTATTTTTATCAGCATCAGTACCGTCAACAGGCACACGCGCACACACACACACACACATGCAAGGCCCACACACTGCAGCCTAGGACTGTGGAGGTGGAGAAATACTGGCTCTCTGGAAAATGGCCAACAGTTTCAAAAGGCTCCAAATCTGCAGCAGGTTTTCATATAGACACAACAAATAGTGTCACTGTCGCCAAGAACCACCTACACAACAAACAATGCTGCACTGTTGAGCGTCAACATAACATTTGAATATGAGCGTTTTATGTGAATTGGGAACTAAATAGAGCTTGAGACTTTTTCAACAAATAAAAAAGCGGAAAATGAAGGCATAAATGTCAGAAATGATTGGTTGGTAAACTTATGTTATAAAAAATGTAATTTTGTAATGCTAAGGCATCAAAATCAAATAGCGGAAATGTATCAATGATTTTAAAAATTTGATTCCAACTAAATATGAACCATTTTATTTTTCATTAATTTGAGCTTTACCATTTTCTCAACCTTACATTTACATTACATTATTGTTGTTATTATTTATTACAAAATAACAATTTAATTGTGATTTACTAGCATTAAATTTGAAAATCAAAGAAAAATATGTCCGGTAATAGTTTTTTTAAAGATAAATATGTGTGTCTGTATATATAATATTGAATTGAAATTAAATCAGATTTTAATATTTTTTGACAAAATATTATAGATATATAATCTAAATTAATATTTTAATTAGTGCTGGGCAATGATATATATATTTTTAAAAATAGCAATTAATCGCATGGTTGTCTGCGATTAATCACGATTTATCACATTGTTATGCACAAAAACAATAATGATTTTAAAAGAAGTGCATGGAAACGGAGTTTCAAAATATTAAAAACTAAAAAACAGTTTCGGAATTAATTAATTAATGCGTTAACACAATAATAACGCGTTAATTTGCTCTGCATTAATTTTAATATTAAATGTTATTTATATAGAACTACTGTGTGTGTGTGTGTATATATATATATATATATATATATATTTATTAATTTTCACAGTATGTCTGATAATATTTTTTCTTCTGGAGAAAGTTTTATTTGTTTTATTTCGGCTAGAATAAAAGCAGTTTTTAACTTTTTAAAAAACATTTTAAGGTCAAATTATTAGCCCCTTTAAGCTATATATTTCTTCGATAGTCTACAGAACAAACCATCATTATACAATAACTTGCCAAATTACCCTATCCTGCCTAGTTAACCTAATTAACCTAGTTGAGCCACTTTAAGCTGTATAAAAGTGTCTTGAAAAATATCTAGTAAAATATTATTTACTGTCATCATGGCAAAGATAAAATAAATCAGTTATTAGAAATGAGTTATTAAAACTATTATGTTTAGAAATGTGTTGAAAAAAATCTTCTCTCCGTTAAACAGAAATTGGGGAAAAAAATAAACAGGGGGGCTAATAATTCAGGGGGTTTAATTATTCTGACTTCAACTGTACATTAACATTACATATATATATTTCAAAGAGGTTTCAATAGTTCAGAAAAATAACTTAAAAGACTGTAACCCAAAGCAATATTCTGAGTTCTTAGCAGTAAACATGAAAATCAAATAAACCAAATTTAATTAAACTTTTTCAGGGTTACAAGTTCACTGTTGGTGTATGTTTATTTTCTGATGTTTTATATTCATAAAAAGGGCCACTCGATGAAGAAATACATGCAGGGCTAGTACATTATTACTTTTATATTACTGAAGGTTAGTATTACATTATTACTCCTGTATAAGGAGTAATAATAGGAGTAATAATAGGAATAACTAGTATTACATTATTACTCCTGATCAGTAATCAGTAATATGATTATTACTTTTATAAGCATATGGAGTAGTATATGGAGATTTATGCTCTTTTATTAGTTTCAACCGGCAGTGTTTGGTGTGAGCCTTTTTTTTCAGGATTCTTTGTGTAAATATGCAGGAAAAGAACCATTCCCAAATATGACATGTTGATATTTTTCATTGCAGGAAAGCTGATGTGTTTGTGCATCTGGTTGTTGGTTGGTTTGGACTGTGACGTGTGACGTGGAAGGGAAACCCCAACAGAGAGGCTCAGCAGGGGACTCAACAATGCTTAACTGATCATGCAGTGCTTATACAGTTCTGAAATGCATTAAAACACCAACTAAACGCACAGAGAAATCCCTTTCAACTCCGAAGAGAAAGTTGGCAAGAGAGCCTCCTCAACAGGCAACAGGCAAGCTCAGAGTCTGGTCTTACTTAACTATGGAAATACACATCCAGTACACTGAGGAGATTTAAAGGGATAGTTCACCCAATTCTGCTATCATTCAATCTCAAACTAATTGTATTTCTTTTACTTTGACACACACACACACGGTCCTCATAAACCAGCTTAATAGAGTACAACTTAGTCATACCCATGTCATTATACAGTACAATTTTATACAATGTAAACACACACACACACAAACACACACACACAAGTTGTACAGCTATCTTTATGGGGATTTTCCATTGACATAATGATTTTTATACTGTACAGACTGTATATTTTACCCATAGCCCTAAACCCAACAGTTACAAAAAATATTTTGCATTTGAACATTTTCATAATACTTAATTTTTAGTGATTTATGAGCTGTTTTCCTCATGAGGATCATAACAAATATTATGTTCCCACAAAGTCAAAATTTACTGATATTGCTGTACTTTAGGTACATTATGTCCCCACAATGTCATGAATTCATGGTAAGCACACACACACACACACATACACACATTTTGCACATACTTTAGATGTCTCAGGATTTTTTTTATACTGTATAAAGTACTAAGCTATAAAACAGAACATCCCCATAACATTTTATTAAGGTTATCTAAATGTTAGGACAGAATATTATTTAGAAAGTGTTCTTATTAGATGATTAATATTTGATATGCATTCCCGTAATGTTGAAAGGAATATGATGTTATTAACATTTGCTCTGAACGGAAATGTGTTCTCAGAATTTGTTCAGAACAGTGTTCGATAATGCTCTTAACAGCACAATGTTCTGATTACATATTCAAAACGATTGAATGGAATGTTTCTCTAACATAACTTAGATAAAACTCTTTAAAGGAGCTATTTGTAAGAGTTTTCATTTATTAATCATTTGTTGTGTACAGCTGTGCGCTAATGCCTAGTCCTCGAACATAAAGCTTAAGATAAGCATTTTTTGACTAAAGGAGCTAGAAGTCTTATGAGTTATGTTCAAACTGAAATATACTAGCAAAACGACACAGTAAACAGTATGGCTGCGTCCGAAACCACCTACTACACAGTAGGTACTGCATTTGAATTTAAACGTACTACTCGGCCGTTCGAAAAGTACGCTCTACACAGTATGAATGTGAGCAGTATGAATGGAATTTGGACATATTACATCCGCCATTTTGTTATGATCACGTGACCTACCCTCGTGAGTTGCGTCGTCTCACTCCCATTCATGAATTCTCTCGCGGGGCATCATGGGATAGTGCAGCGTGCATGGGATGCGCACTTCAGAATCTCGCCGGAAGTAATAGGTCATCTGGGTACTTCTCGCATACTGTTTTTCGAATTCTATGAATTCTGACATACTACTCGGCTCGCATTTTGATTTTAACGTACTATATAGTATTGAAGTATGCATTTTCGGACGCATCCTATGTTTGACTTATATGTTGTTTTTAAATCAATCAATCAATCATTTATTCGTTCAATCAATTATTCGTTCAATCAATTATTCGTTCAATCA
>CAIGQV010019186.1:7994136-8022246 GCA_903798115.1 Danio jaintianensis | reverse complement strand
TTTCTTTCTTTCTTTCTTTCTTTCTTTCTTTCTTTCTTTCTTTCTTTCTTTCTTTCTTTCTTTCTTTCTTTCTTGATAAACAATAACTGTGGACTTTATCTTAGGCAGTTTGCTTTAAAATAATATGCATTGTGAAAAAAGTATACAAATAAAACCGACTAGGCTTCACTGTTGACAAAACGAAAGTAAATAGAGGAATACTGTACTGCTTCCAAGAGCAGCAGATGTTACAGTTCTGTTTTGTTATGGGAAAGCACTAAGTAGGATCATCTCTAACCGACATGTCACATGAACAGGTTGTTTTGCTTTTTACGCAACCTAAGAAACGTTTAACTGACAAGTTAATAGAGGCATGATCGCACCACACCCATAATAAAAACAACGTAAACACTAAGAGGCACTTCCTACGTGTGTGTATGTGTTCTGGCATGTTATGCGCTGTATATGTAAATGATATGCAGTACAGTACTTTTCATCTTGAATGATACCAAAAGAATTAATCAATCATCTGTCAAAAAAACAAATCACTTTGTGTGATTCACACTTTGGTCAGCAAAGCACAAGCTCAGCAAATACAGCCCTGTGCAGCCACACCTATTACTTATACATGCTGTACATTCTGTACATACATACATATAAGATCTGCTCCACAACACCTCTATTCTGACCACAAATTCTTAACCATTCACATTCAAAGAGACTTCTGTGATTGTGATTCCTCAATGAGAGTGTGACGTTTGGCAAATACCGCTGTCGTTGTGTCACATCATGTATTTTTAATAGTTTTAGAATGTTGTAGTTCAGATTTTCTGATATCTTAGGTGACTGTGAAAACTTAAACACACAGCAAGTTAAGAAAACGCATGCAAATAGATAAACACTAACACACTTGGAAATCTACATCATCTTCATCAGATGTTTTGGTAGTTTGTAAGTTTTTTTTTTAATTTGCATTTGTTTTTGTAACTTGCAGTGCATTTGAGCTCTTTTGGCCACTGTAGATATCTGACTTTCAGAGTGGGCGCTCATCACTAGCTGTGTTTTCATCCAAAGATGCAATTTAGACTTATAGTATGCGCAAAACTGGACTATATAAAATATTGGGGAAATATAAAGCACCTTTTCACTCCATTGAGTAAAAGACAACAAAATCGCCACTTCCTGATAAACTGGTGCCAAATATCAAAAAGAAAAATTAAATGTGCTGCGGTAGTAGAAGCCATTGTGAGCTTTTTTTCTTATATAATAAATTACTTGAGTCAAAGACAAAACACAATGAACGCATGATGGGTTTTGGAGGTGCAAGACAATTCTGAGAGGTAGTAATACTGAATCACTGTGATGACAGACTTTAGAATGACCAAAACATCCATTAATGCTGTCACATCGTGCCCATTTTTGTAATCACATGACTTTTTTAATTTGCATGCTGGAATTTATTTGGTAAATGTGTTTCCATTTTAGTTAATGCAACATTTAAAATAAGTTTATCCTACTCAGTGGTGCGCATACCTTTTTTTAATGAGCATTTTCAACCTTTATGCGCATCTTGACATTTCTATTAAGCATTTTCATGTGATTTTCACTTATAAATTTGCATGTAATTAAGTGGATGGTAACTTAGCGACTCACATACACTGTTGAGAGCACCCTTACCACGGACACTTCTGGTTGAATCTGAATTTCCAGAAGTATTACAGTAATACAGACAGAATTTGTTAATATATTGACATTATTTTATGTCATTTAGAATCTTGAATAAAGATGCCAGTGAGTAAGATCCTCTTTTTATTGTCATCACTAAGGCATTATAATTCTCTAAAATATGCTGAATATTTACAGCCATACTGCAGTGCTACTCATACAATATTGAAATTATTCTTGAATAAAATACAAATGAAGTATTAAAATAATACTGTTAATTCAATTTAATCTATTGAACTGATTTACGCGCAAATGGATTTGTGTGCAATTTACACAGACATTTGCTGTGTTCTTGTTTGATAAATACGGCTCAGTGTATCAATACGGGCACCATGTAAACACAATAAACTATAGACTGACACAGACATGATGCACTTCAATAAAGTCACAGTCACAAGATATTCTTCCTGACTGTTTATGTAACATTAGTTGAGAAGGCTTAATCAGATGACTTCTATTCAGAGGCTCTTTTCGAACACTTTTTCTTTCAGGGCACCTCAATAACCTCAGAGCTTTTATATCATCACTAGCTGTGCAACTCAGGCCTGTTCTCCTGCTCTTTCTGGATTTCTGTGAGGTAATGACAAGAGTAATGGAGGATGAACTGCCTTACGTAATCACTGTAAGGACAGAAATATACAATAAACCCCTGGTGTGACTGCTGCACATGCTGCACTTTCAGTTTTGCAGCAGGCACACAGACTGCCTTTTATTGACGTGGAATTACCAAGCCTGACCATGATATTACTGTTATTATTATTGATCTTTAATAGTGCTGTCAAATGATTAATCGCATTCCAAAATAAAAGTTTGTATTTGCATAATGTGTGTATGCTCACTGTGCATAAATATTGTATGTATATGAATAAAAATATATAAAATACTACAAATACTAAACACAGAGTAGCAGTGCGATATGGCTGTATATCAGCACTGGTGGGAGGCGTGTGTTGGCTCAAGGCCGCAGGCCGAGTGCCTTAGTGTCCCACCAATGACGATATACAGCCATATCGCACTGCTACGAGTGTGATATTGCGTTTATACAACAGTTTGACGGCATAATTGTGTATATAAAAAAAGAAAATCAAACAAGGAGAGTTTTAAAATCCTTTTTTAAGAGGAACTACTTTATTCCGCCATTCATACACATCTGCAGCTGACCGTCAGCTCAGCAGAAACCGTTGCTCATTCACCAACGTCACTTTAGAGCTAGTATTTGAATGATTCTCTAGCATAATGTCTAAAATGATGACAAAACAGGTGATTTTGCGGACATTTTAAGATTTTAAGGCTGAACGGCATGAAATGCCATCAGTCAACAGAGATTTCCCAGTATTTCTCTGTTGTAATCGGGAGATCACAATAATTAACCCCAAAAAATCCAGAGCAAAGCAAAGACTACCAGATTACTGTGGTATAAATACAGCACTACAACATACAAGAGAAGGATCAACTTAGAATGTCACTTACTTGTTCTGTAATGATTTGTTCAGCTGTAGTTTGAAATGTACGCTGAAGAAATGCTGTTTTTCTCCCCTAAGGACTTATTATGCTGTCTCTGTCGCCATCTTGTGGCGGAGCGTCAACCATCTTTGCTCTGCTCAGTATGGCAGGCTGATGGCCGCCGATGTGCTGAGTCTCTGAAATTATGAATATTTAAAATAGGCACTATCCTTATAAATAAACTGCATAGTTGCAATCTAAACAACTACATTCTTGCCTAAAAAAGCCTCAAAAGTACATTGTTGTCCAACAGCTGCAATATTTGTCAAACTATAGTCCTCTGCTTGCCACTCGTGTGGGTGGAGTAATACTCATGGGTGAAGAGGCTTATCTCACGGCTATCAGCCAATCAGATTCGAGAACCAGACAGAACTGTTGAATAAATATATATATATATATAATTATGTATTTTACTATATTATTATATAGATATAAATATATATATTTTTAAATGTATATATTTGAGAAAAAAAGATTTATGTTTGTATTAATATGTACTGTATATACTAAATTAATATGTGCACATATGCAAGTTTTTATTTTTATGCGATTTTATTTTGGATGTGATTAATGTATGTGTTGAACGTGAACGTGTTACCCACTGCGCTACCGTGCAGCCCAATTTTCTAATTATTTATTCTAAAACACAATTTTCTAAAGTCTGTGATGAATTATACACTGGTTTTTGTTATTGCAATATCTGCGCCAAAATATATATGACCAACATTTCATGCATAATGCCATATACCAAAAATTGCCTTTAACACATATATATATATTTTTTTTTTTTTTTCACTTTTAATGAAAGCTGAACTCTCAGTTTGGCTAAGGCTAAGCAAACATCATTTCCCTATAATGAGGCTCAAACTGTGATGAGGGCAGTTTTGGACACAGTCAGAGTCAGGTTAGACATGTGTTTGTTTTCAGCTCAAGAACTTCATGGAAATGTTAAATGTTCCCATCGAAGGCCTTGGTCTCCACAATCAGGTCTGCTGATTAATAGTTCAGAGCTGCCAATAGATCTGAGGGCTGTTTTCATTTGGAGGAAAATCACCTTGTTCTTAGATGAGAACTTATTCACGAATACCTGCTGAGTTATTCTTTAACAAAACGACTTGGAGCGTGCAGTTCACGGAGAGTTTATATCTCACAATTGTGTGGAAATGTGTGGTGTAAACGTAAAATTAGCAGAAAGAGAAGGACGAATTATGAGATGTAAATTCAGAATTCTGAGATTACATTCCAAAATTCAAAGTTTGTTTTCAGAATTGTGATTTTTATTTCTCAGTATTTCAGCTTTTTAGTTTTGTTTACTACTTGAAAGTTTGACTTTTTTGATTATTTTTTAACAATTCAACCTTTTTCTCACAACTCTGAGATTACATTTTACAATTATAATGTTTCACAATTGATACAGTTTATATCTTCCAGTTCTGACTTTCTTTTTTTCCAGAAACCTCACAGTTCTGATCTTTTTTTCAGAAATGTGAATATTTCTTGCAATTCCAACTTTTAAGTGTTTAAAAAAAACCACCATCTCATTCATTCATTTTCTTTTCGGCTTAGTCCCTTTACTAATCTGGGGTTGCCACAGCGGAATGAACCGCCAACTTATCCAGCATATGTTTTACGCAGCGGATGCCCTTACAGCTGCAACCCATCACTGGGAAACATACATACACACTCATTCACACACATACACTATGCTTACCCAATTCACCTATACCACGTCTTTGGACTTGTGGGGGAAACCGGAGCACCCGGAGGAAACCCACGTGAACACGGGGAGAACACGCAAACTCCACACAGAAATGCCAACTGACCCAGCCGAGGCTCAAACCAGCAACCTTCTTGCTGTGAGGTGATCGTGCTACCCACTGCGCCACCGTGATGCCCCAAAACACCATCTCCAATTTTGTAAATATTGTTTACAAAATCAGGGTTGCTGCAGTTTTCACCAAGTTAAATTTAAGACATGTTAAGACCATTATGAATGAAATTTTTGACTTATACAGGGTTAAATGCTAAGGATTTTTTCGAATATGCCAGTTAGAAAAGATTTTCACTTGCCCTATCAAAAAATGATTACAATTTAATACATAATAATAATAATAATAATTTAGTTTGAATATTTTTTTAATTAATTTTTAAATATATCCATTCACAAACCCTATAACCCTTTTACCAAAAATAGAACAAAACATACCTGTCAATTACTTCAGTCTACAATAATAATAATTTAATAATAGAAAAATATAGGTTAGGTCAGTATCCTCAGCAATAAATGAGGAACTTTTAAGCAAATGTTACTGTAAGGAATGTAATTAAATGCTATTTTTAAATGAAAAGTTAAAAGTTTTATTGAGATGGATTGTTGGGGATTGAAAGGGTGTTAATGGTCAGATTGGGTAGCTATACATGAACAAAGGAAAATTAAGACCTGTTCAAAAAAGACCTACAACACAACATTTCAGTAGATTTAAGACTTATTAAGGCCTAAAATTTAGCTTTTGAGATCTAAGACATTTTAAGACTTTTTAAGACCCTGAAAATAACAGTTATAATGTAAGATGTATGATATACCAATAGATGGCTATGATACACTATTTTAGTATGTGATCTTATAAGACGATGCATGCAGGTTCACTAAATAGAATGTATTCATAAATTTTTCTACGGCTTAGCCCCTTATTTATCAGGGGTCGCCACAGGGGAATGAACCACCAACTATTCCAGCATGTTTTACACAGCAGATGCCCTTCCAGCTGCAACCCAGTACTGGGAAACACCCATACACACTCATTCACACACACATACACTACGGCCAATTTAGTTTATTCAGTTCACATGTACCACACGTCTTAGAACTGTGGGGGAAACCGCAGCACCCGGAGGAAACCCACGCCAATACGGGGAGAACATGCAAACTCCACACAGAAATGCCAACTAGCCCTGCTGGGACTCGAATCAGCGACCTTCTTGCTGTGAGGCAACAGTGCTAACCACTGAGCTACCGTGTCGCCCTTACTGGTTTCAATATAAGTAAATTTGACTTATATTTACAATCAATTTTCTGACGGTTAATATTAAATAATCGCAATTAGATATTTTCTTTAAAACATTTTTTGGTTTCAAAAATCAGCTTTTATTTATTTGAAATTTTTGAAAACAATATTATGAAAAACAACATAAACATGGATCCCTGTGAAGTAATTTTCCAAGTGCAGGTTTAGCAAACAATACTTTGAACTACTCATTAAAACACAAAAGCACAATGTACATGAAATAATACAAGCAAATCCAAAATGATAGCGATTCATTTTAACTTTGTTCATGATATGAAATGTTCATACCGTTACATCTCCATTTTGAATGAAAGTCAACTGTATCCATTGTTGTTTTCTTCGGAATCAGTTCTTTTGAGAAAGACGAGCGGTTTTTGAACAGTTTGATAGCCAAATGTTTGATTTTGGAGTGATCTTTCCTTTTGAGATAATCTGTGTTCAACTTTCAGAGCTCCGATCAGATAAACTGCCTTACATGGGAGTTCACTTCACATAACAGCCAATTCTGTACACCTTTTCAATGCTTAATAAACCACAAAAAAAGCCTTTGAGCTATTAACAACTCTCCGTGAGCCTGACCTTTTTAATTTGTCTGAGGCGTATCAGGCAGCTGTCAGAAATGAGCCGTGAACCATTATTCATTCACTTCACAGCATAGACCTTTTTTTCTTTTTTCTCCCTTTTTGGTCCCGCCATGTTAAAAACGGATTTCAAATGTACTGGAACTGAACTGTTGGTCCCAATGGAAAACTTCATCTAGCAGTGAATATCTTATTTTTTAATATATATATATATATATTTGTGCTTTTTTGACCCATATTGAAATGACCAAAATGTACTGTAGAAATAAGCAAAATTAATATATATTTTTAATATTTAAATTTTAAGAGAAGTTTATTTGTTCATTTTAAGAGAAGTTTATTTGTTCATTTCCTAACCATTGTTTTATCTCATTGCATAATGGGATGAGATATCTATTTTGTTTCCACATCAAATGAACTATATGAATGTCACTTTACTGTACATAGTGTACGTGGAAAGAAAGCAAAAATGCAAGTAAAATGTTTTCCATACTATTTTTGGACTCACCGTGTTAGTTCAAATGTACTGGAACTAAAATGTTGTTCCCAATAGGAAACTTCATCCGTTAATATCTTGACTTTTCTTTTTTTGTAGTGCGTCTGTAGTGTGTTTATGTTTTCTGTGTGTGTGTGTGTGTGTGTGTGTGTGTGTTTATATGACATGTTAAAAAAGCAATCTGTAATGTAATCTCCCTGATGGCCCCCTCTTGCATTTCAGGTTTTGATTTGAATCATATGGTTATGAATACAACACGCGGTGAGTGAGTTTACATTTAAATCTCATAATTTTGAGGTTTTGTCTTGCAATTCTAACATCTTACAGTTCTGACCTTTTCTAACTTTATTTCTCACAATTCCAACCTTCTTATCGCAATATTTTGTTTATATTATTTATAGTTTTTATTTTGTAGTTCAATTTTTTTTCTCTCTCCAGATTCAGATTTGCAAGATTTTTTTGTATATCAGAGATAAACTTGTGTAGCAGCGAATACTCCTCACAATAAAAGTTCTGTATAAAGTTTCAGGCATGTACGTAAAAAAGCTGTAAAGTGAGAATGCTTTCAGAGAAAATGCCATAAAATTTTTTTATTCATAAATAGAATTTTGGTTTAATTAACATCCAGTTGTTTTCACAGAATAAAGCTCTTGTATAAAGTCTGTTATGCTTTATGTTATGGATAAAGTGCATCCAGGACTGTTGTTTTCGCAGTATATTCTCCTGGATGTACTTTATCCTGCTTATTACACGGCTACTGGCCACAAAACATCAAAATTCACATTAGAACATTGTTCTACGTCATAATAGTCTATTAATTCTTCAATTAAAGGCAAAGCAAAGAAATTAAAACAGCTGATGTAGCATACACTAACCTGTGCATTATTCAGTCACTAGTTGGCGCCAAACAGTCACAAATGCAAAGCTGACAGAAACTAAACTGGCTTAATAAAGCATAGACTGTATTATTCATTCAGAGTAAATATTATTAATATTAGCAGTACAGCCAGCCTGACTATTTAACGTATAGTCAGAAAAGTGGCTAATTTTACAAATTCATACAATTTGTTATAATAATAATAATAATCCCTTACATTTATATGGCGCATTTCTGGACACTCAAAGCGCTTTACACATTGGGGGGAATCTCCTCATCCACCACCAGTGTGCAGCATCCACCTGGATGACATGATGGCAGCCATATTGCGCCAGACCTCACACACCAGCTGATTGGTGGAGAGGAGACAGAGTGATGAAGCCAATTATGATATGGGGATGGTTAGGAGGCCATGATGGACAGAGGCCAATGGCAAAATTTGGCCAGGAGGGATTTTTAATGACCTCAGAGAGTTGGGAACTCGGTTTTACGTCTCATCCGAAAGACGGCGCTCACTGAGCAGTATAGAGTCCCTATCAATATACTGGGGCGTTAGGACCCACACAGACCACAACTTACGATTTTTAAAAGGAGGCATTTGGGGCATGTCCCCAAACCACACTTCTCATTGGGGGATGAGCAAATCATACTAAAATGTATGAATGAGATCATACAAATTAATGCAAAATATCCAGAAAATCTAAAGGATTGCCATGGGATTGCATTGGTATATCAGTATAAGGTATTTCAAATTCAGCCAATGTTCATGGTCGAAATAAATCCGAAAATATCAAGTGAGATTTGATCTTGCATCAAAGCAAAGATGTGTGTGTGTGTGTGTGTGTGTGAACTGCTAACCCCAACACAACTCAAACAGGAGCCGCACTATTTTAGATGTGCTCTTTCACTCACACATCTGAGTCCAAATAACCCTGTATATATAATCACACACTGACAAAAACACACAGCCATCCATGACAGAAACGCAGATGCATCGACACACACACACACACACACACGCGCGCACACACACAAACGGAGCCTCAGGTTCTGGACTGGTTTTCACATCCTCTCCCTTCACAAGCCATGAATCATCTCATATCTCACTGCCGATATCCTTCATATGCAGAAACGTATCAAATTCAGATTAAGCTCCGCATGTTGTGGTGAGTCATGTGGCCAGAAATAGTGTCTCCATGTCGCTGATGTCAATTGCTATGAAAACGATTTTTACGCTGATCATTTATGATGAGAAACAAAACAGCATCAAGCAGTTTAGAAAAAAGGAAATGAGTTATTTAAGACAAGGCGATACACTGTTTGTTGTGCATCTGTAAATTTTGAGACTTTGTGGTTTTTGTTCAGTTTTTGGTTTTTTGGCCTAATGGTAAGAATATTTAAAATACACCTTTAAGTGTTTCATTTATTGCACTTATATCAGTGTGTTCAGATATAATTTGTCTAATTTTACACACCGTTTTATTCCACAAAAAAATTATATTCATAGTCATAGTCAATATTCATTCATGCTAATGTAAATAAATAATAATAATAATAATAATAATAATAAACGTTTTATGATACAAACTTTCATCCAGTGTTAAGATTTTTGGGCTATGTGTGCAAATTAGGGCACAATTAATGAAATAGTTCCTCATTATCACATTTTTAATATAACTTTTTAGAAAACTATATATATATTATAGTTATAGTTAAAAATATACAATTTTAGGGTCACACTTTACAATAAGGTTTCATTAGTTAATTTGATAGTTAATGTATTTTCTAACATGAACTAAGTATGAACAATACTTGTACAGCATTTATTAATCAATAACTTTTATTAAATAGCATTTATTAATATTATCAACATATACAAATCCCTTATTAAAATCTAAATGAATGCTTGGTAACATTAGTTAATGAACCATGAGTTAACATGAACTAACAATGAACAAATGTATTTTCATGATCTAACATTAACACAAACAAATACGGCAATAAATGTATTGTTTATTATGTTAGTAAATGCATTAACTAACATGAAGTAATACAACCTTATTGTAAAGTGTTACTAATTTTAGTATACTTTTTTTTCTAAACAGAGTAACCAAAAAAAGGAGACTACCCACTAGGCACCTTGATGTCAAAACAACATAAAAAACACATCCAAAAACATGTCAAAAATCCCAATCAATTTGATATCAATTGACTACCTTGATGTCAAAGTGACATCAAAGTTACATCTAATATTGGCATCAAAACCCAACCCAGGCTCATTCTGAAAACGTATCCCTATATACATTTATGGAAAGCACCAAATATGTCTCAGGAGGTAAGCAATCCAGAAAAAGAAAAGCCCCCTGATTTTTACCACGTTTTCAGATTTTACCACATTGTCATCCTGTTATTTAATTGTTTAATTTATTTTTTGTTTTTTGTTTTTGTCTTACCTGCTTTCTGCAACCGTTCTTTGCCAGACTCAAACCTCGTTGTCGCGGTCAACTCCTCTTTGCGTCTCTAGTCCGCTGATGTACGCTGCGAGATACTGGACAAACTGGTAACAGCGGGAAAGCCGTCCATATGGAGGTAAGCGGTCAGCTGCTAGCGTGAAAAGGAACAGCGTCATACCGCCCCGTAGCGTTCATTTTATGCAGCCATACGTACTTCTGGCTACATAATTTGCGATCTCCAGAAATCTATATAGGGCTACGTTTTCAGAATGAGCCTATGCTGCAAAAAACAGCAAAAATCGATTGCAGGATCGATTACAGATGTCAATTTGATGTTGTTTTTACGTCAAGATAGTTGTATTTGAAGCTTTCAGATGAATAAAACTTTTTCTTATAATACTTTTTGTGTCATTATTTTGGTGGTCAAAATGGGATGCAGAAAAAAAAAGTTTTTTACATCAAATCGATTCGCATTTTTTACGTGGTTTTTTTATGTCATTGTTCGACATCTAGATGCCCGCTGGTTCCATTAAAGTACAACATTAATCACTGAGAGTTTCATCTGGCTATTTAAGCTAACAATTCCATTCTACACTTGCCTTGCCTTAGAAAAGATAACCTATTTTTTGAAAAACAAAATGCATATATTTTGGTCTATTTGAAAAGTATTCTATGACTTTTTGGAGAGTCTAGATCAGGGATTCTCAAACTCGGTCCTGGAGGTCCGGTGCCCTGCAGATTTTAACTCCAACTTGCCTCAACACACCTGCAAGAATGTTTCTAGAAAGCGTAGTAAGAGCTTGATTAGCTAGCCCAGATTTGTCTGATTGGGGTTAGAGCTCAAATCTGCAAGACACCGGATCTCCAGGACCGAAATGAAGAAACCCCTGGTCTAGATGGTAACTCTTTGGTTGAACTGATGGCATTAAAAGTATATTAGACACATTTGTTTTTCCTGTATTATTTATTATTATTATTATTATTTTATTTTTCTTTCTTTCAAAGTGAATTGAGTTATTTTGAGTTTATATATTATTCTTGTTGTATTATTTATGTATTAGTTCTGTCTGGTTTTCGAATCTGATTTGCTCTGGCTTTTTCAGGGTTAATTATTGTGATCTCCCAATTGCAACAGAGAAATACTGGGAAATCTTTGTAGACTGATAAGATTTCATGCCGTTCAGCCTTATGATCTTAAAATGTCAGCAAAATCACCTGTTTTTTCATCATTTTAGACAGTACGGCAGAGAATCCTTCAAATACTAGCTCTAAAGTGATGTTGGTGAATGAGCAATGGTTTCTGCTGTTCTGCAGATGTGTATGAACAGTGGAAGAAAGTAGTTCCTCTTACTAAAGGGTTTTTAAAATTCTCCATGTTTGGTTTTCTTTTTTATATACACAATTATGCTGTCGAACTGTTGTAAAAACGCAATATCACACTTGTAGCAGTGTGATGTGGCTGTATATCGTCACTGGTGGGACACTAAGGCACTCGGCCTGCGGCCTCGAGCCAACGCACGCCTCCCACCAGTGCCGATATACAGCCACATCGCACTGCTACTCGTGTGATATTGCTCACATATATAGTGCTAAACTGGCAATTTAAACCTTTGTCAATTTGTATGACAATGTTCAAAATCAAAATTGTTGTTAAAAAAAGCTAAAAAAAAATGTATTCTAAGCTGTAATATTGCATGCAAAACTGGTGGCGCATGACCTGTAAGAGTCTATTCCTCCTGTTATCTCATAAGTGAAGGACAGTGGGTTTTCATGCTGTGCTCTCTAGTGAAAGAGATTTGGTGTGACAGGATAATGGGTTCCAGTGTCTGTTCTGCCTGTCCTTATAATTCATCACAAGAGCAGAGGAATCCAAGTATTCAATCAGAACATTTGTCAGCCAATGACCTCTCTATTTACTTTAGCAGGTTAATAATGTGTGTGTTTGCTGATGAAAGCCAATTATTTGAGATTATTCTATTATTATATTCAATAATTTTATATATTTAATATATATTGAGTTATTTTGAAAATACACTTTTAAAAGATAATGTTATTGGGAGATATAGAGAGGCAAATTATATTAATATACATGTGAGTTTAGTAGTCTGCTATTTTGTTACAAGGCTGTCAAGGATATATTTTGATTTGAGAGAAAATGAAATTAATAAATACTGAGTTTAGTTCTTGTCAGGTATAAACTATTTTCAGTCTATCATACTACACTAAAAATGTTGGGTTCCACACAATCGATTTGTGTTAGGACAATATGTAGGAATTAAGTTAAATGATTAGTTTTGACAAATTTAAGTGGATTGAACAAAAATCAATTACGTTGTCCTCCAAAAATACCTCAAGAGTTGTGTTGTTTCCGCTTATTTCAAATAAGTAGTTGGAACAAACAGTAACTGTCATTTTTCTGAGTGTATGTAAGCAGTAAAACCCTTTCTACATAATATAAAAATACATAAAAAAACTAGATATATCAAAAGAAAAAAAAAAGTTATTTATACGTTCGTAAAAAAAAATGTTTAATAAACAAATTAATTTCATTATTTGATCAATTATTTCAATGTAATTTGTTTGTTTGTTTGGAATGTTGCATAATGTATTCTGGCATTTTTTTATATAAAAGATAAAGTAACTTTTTTATTTATTTGTTTGTTTGTGTGTTTGAATGTTTTCACCAGTTATTTAATCATTTTTGAAATAAAAGACATCAATTTTAATTTGTATTTGTTTATTACATTTTGTTCAAAATAGATAAAGAAATTAATAGGATACACTAGACAAAAGTCTTGTCGCCTATCCAAGTTTTAGGAACAACAAATAATAACTTGACTTCTAGTTGATCATTTGTTATCAGAAGTTTAATATGAAAGGCAAAGGCCTCTATATATTACGCTTATTTTACCAAAATAAAATATGATCATGCCTTGATTTTTAATGATTTAATTAGGATAGTAAGGTCTGACTGCTAAGACAAAAGTCTTGTCACTTAACAGAATAATGTAGACAGTATAATATAAAATCATGGTGCAGTGGGAAAAGAATTAATATTGTGTATGACTCCCATGAGTTTGGACAACTGCATCCATACATCTCTGCAATGACTCAAATAACTTATTTAGTTAATCTGGAATGGCAAAGAAAGCATTCTTGCAGGACTTTCAGAGTTAATCAAGATTCTTTGGATTCATCTTCAATCTTCATCTTACCCCAGACATGCTCAATAATGTTCATGTCGGGTGACTGGGCCGGTTTCCTTCACCAAACTTGACTGATTTCTGTGAGAATCTTGAGTCCATGCAGGTTCCAACAGGTCTTCTGCAGTATTTGTGATCATTGGGATGCAGTTCAACAGATGATTCATTGGAAAAATCTACCTTCTGCCACTTTTCCAAACGATCAACTAGAAGTCAAGTTATTATTTGTTGCTCTTACAACTGGGATCGACAACAAGACTTTTGTCAGGTAGTGTATATTATTATTATTATTATTATTATTATTATTATTATTATTTTTATTCAATATTTCTGTTTTTTTTCCCTGAGTTTTATTCCTTATAACCTATATAATTGCATCCTATCCCATCCTAAGTGCAGTTGATTTAATATTAAATACAATGTCTGACTACTATTTATCAACTTTGTGCCGTCTTGTACTTATAAAGCAAATCTTTAGAGAAAAGAACACGCCTTATGATTTTTCATGCTTTGTTTTATATCAATTACAAATTACATTTCTAAATCATTTGTTTCACCCTTTGGTTATTGTAGCTGGCCCTCCAGTGCCCGCGGCAAATGCATCCAAGTGCCTTGTCAACGACACGCATAATTAAAGCCCCCTTTAGCACGTCTTTATTTGAATATAATGACTTTTTTTTCTCCTAATGAGGGGCGCAATTATATCCACACTAGATATAATCTTCATAATCTCTGTTATGCATATATCAGAAGAGCTCAGAAACTGAATAGAATCTCTCAAAATGACCTCCATCACCGCAAACCTCCTACACAACACCAGTAGTAGAGTTCAAGGGCTGGCAAATTGTTGGCTTACATAAAAATCATGATTCTGAAGGACATTCGCTCAGAGAAAGGGAGACCTTTAAACCTGAATTGGGTCTGGTAGAACTTGTGCTGCAGATGTAGGAAGCAGACCATAACTTATGAATTGGCTAATAACCTGTACTGTACAATGATCAGTGCTACACTGAGTATTTATGTAAGCAAATGCTGAGTAATGTTAATGAACATGATGTCCTGAGAGGTTGATTGTTGAAAGATGCAGGTTATTGTGCATTGTTGTTTTTATGACTTTATTAAGTACAGTATTGTGTTGTATGACGAATAACAGTTTCACCCATGAACTGATGAATGAATCACAAGTGAAAGAAAAGCCTTTGCCCAATCCGAGCGCTGTCCTTCAGCACTCACAGCAGTTACCAGAAATAATCAGTTTTTCTTTCTTTTCTCCTGAAAATCTTGAGCTGCACCTTTAAAAATACATTTTTTAAGAGAATTTGAAAGGGCTATTATTGGTTCCCCAAAGAATCTTTTAATGACTTGTTCTTCATTAAGAGAGAGAACCATTTTTTGTTGTTGTTTTAGTATGAAGATTTTTTTATTCTCTTCAAAGAACCAAATAAAAGAAATGTCAAATATGGTTCTATGAGTATTAAAGATTTCCAAGGAATCAGATGCCAACAAGAACCTGCTAACAAGAGTGTGGTTGCTCTGATTTGGAACATTCTCAGAAAGTTCTTGCTAATGTTGTGGGGGAAAAAAACTCTCAAAGTTATGCCAAACGTTCTCAAAACTTTGTCTAACTTTAAAAACTGTTCATCAAGCGTTGTTTATTGATTGTAAAACATTAGCAAAACTGTACATTTAACTTATACATACAGTAGGCCTAATTCATGAAATGTTTTTCTTCAAAAATGTTTTATTGGATGATTAAACTTCAAAAAAATATATAAAAAAGGGTTACTAGACCTTATTATTTCAGAACAATAAAGCATTACAGTTAATAAGTGTAATGTTTCCTTAACCAAACATTTTTTGTATTTTTTTTAAAAATCTGGACATTTTAAAAGTTCAAAGAGCAGAACCATTGTTTTCATAACCAATAGCAAAACGTTCTAGAACATATGCCTATTTGAGTGAGATGCGTAGGGTTTTTAATTTTGTATCATGGACCACCTGCTACTAGATGCTTTTTTATTTGTAGCATGGTAATAGCTGACCTCCCAGCTTACAAAAACAGCCTTTTCCAATTCCCCTTCATAAAGTTAGAATATTCTCTGAACATTAAACACGTCGTTTTTAATATTTTCTTAGCATTTTTATATTTAAGTAACCAGTTGCTAACATTGTTAGCAATGCTAACAGTACATTTTATAATGATGTAAACTTCGCGTGAACGTTGTTTTGAAACAGGCTAAGTGACATTTTTAAAAGTGATTTTAAAAATCATTCAACGATGACAGTCAACTAAAGATGTATAAATAATGTTTTTGTGCTAACGTTTTGTGAACATTATAGTAACTTTGAACAAAGTACCCTTTTTTACTTAGAGGGATAGGTTGCCATGACATTAGCCGAAGTTCTGAGAATGTTCAGTTCCAGCTGACTTCACCAACTTAATTAGCTCCCAGATGACATAATCCCAATATTGTTCCTTTGATATTAAGTTCCATTTTCCAGCATATGAGAATAGAATAGAATAGAATAGAATAGAATAGAATAGAATCCTGACCTTTGTGTGAGTTTGGAAGTCTCTGAAATCTGTTCTGCTGTCCCCTGTGCAGGGCTCTGATCCCGGTCACGCTGTTGCCCATGACCGCTGCTGCTGCTGCTGTGTCCAGTTGCTGCACTTCGAGCGACAAGCTCCAATAACTCACCCTTATCGCCCCTCTTTTAGTTTGTTGTTGGTATTAAGTCCGTGACAGCTCGAGTGTGATCCGATAACAGATCTACAAGTTTTTCTCTGCTCGATGAAGTGTCTGAAAACACATCAGCTGGCCAAACGCTCTGGAGTTGCAGGTGGACAAACGCGCGCTTGAGCCTCGGGAAAACGCACACACAACAACATCCCCCAAAAAAAGACACTAAGGGAGATTTGCAATAAATCAAATCGGATATCTGAAGTAGGTCAGCTCAAAAACGATTTGATTTGCAAACTTTTGCCACTGATGTTTGTTTTGTCATCCTGCTTTGGTGAGTTTTTCTCCATCAGGGATTTAACGCGCATCTGTCGCATTCAGATTAGATCAAAAATATACTGCCTCAGCCATCAGGATATTCTATCATCATAATTATATAATCCACTCACATATAGGCTACAATTTTGGCGACTGGATGGTTTTTTATAAACAGTAGGGAAGGCAGCCAATCATAAGTTGTGGATATGAATATTATTTGCGCCTCAGGTGGCGACGCATGCAGGGATGACAGTGTGTCACTTCTTGCTGTCAGTGACTCAAAATTACTTCAAGAAAATACCAACATAACATATGGGAGATCCAGAATAGGGAACAGCTAAAACACCCAGTAATAGTCACAGTTACATATTGTGTTCTTATTTCTCAAGCTATTGTTTTAAAGGCGTCACGGTTGCATAAAATATTACATATGACATATTATTACTATATCAGGACTCGACTGTAAAAAAATGTAAATATAACTATTCATATTATTACTAAATTGAGACTCGACTGTAAAAAAAAAGTGTGTGTATCTGTGTGTGTGTGTGTCTATAGCTATTATGTACACATACGCACGCGCAAACACAGTAGAATAAAACCAAAAAGTAAAAATAATACTATCTGAATGAAATTGTACTTTTATCAGTACTGGGTTGCAGCTGGAAGGACATCCGCTGCGTAAAACATATGCCGGGATAGTTGGCGGTTCATTCCGCTGTGGCGACCCCTGATAAATAAGGGACTATAGGCCGAAGGAAAATGAATGAATGAAATTGTACTACTACTACTACTATTATTATTATTATTATTATTATTATTATTAGTAGTAGTAGTAGTAGTAGTAATAATAATAAAAATAATAACATTATCTTCCATATAATCACATTTCACAATCTAAGCGACTAAACTAATCTAAATCTAAACAAATAAAATGATTAAAAAAAACAAATACCTTTTTTCTTAATATTGTGTTACTTTCATGTCAAAAAAAAGCTAGGTGAATTCAGTTTATATCTTCCATATTAGGACACTGATTCATCTATTCTACAATACATTCAAACATTTGTACTAAACAACAATGCAAGTGACTCAACAGGTCTGTAGGAACTCCCACACCTCTCATTGCGACGTCTGACGTAATTCAGTGCAGCCAGGCACAGTGAAGTGTAATTATAAAATGATTAATATAACGTTATCATATTATATAATCTCCAGGTTGCTTTTCTGAATATGCTGCAGACTTATGATGACTTGTATAGAGGATTTGTCTCAGGTAGGATTGAATCTGGGCCTGAACACGTGTCATTAACCGAGAGCTGCTGAAGAATAACCAAATACTAGAAATGTCGAGGTTGGGCCTTCCACATGCAAAACTGTCTCAACATGTTTTGATATAACTTAGATGGGATAATGACTTTCTGAACATAGATAATCACTATAAATCTTGAAAGCAATATTCTTAAGTGCTAATTTACAATTTGATAATTATAATAAGTAAATAAACATGTTAGAGAACAATCAAACAAAATAAATAACATTGATAAAATTAATAACATTGGTACTTACAGTAACCACATAGAGTACATAAATAGCCCTAAATAAATACATGTATAGTAATAATAATAATAAATGAAAATATGATTTATTATTTAGTACAATGGTACCAAAATGAAATCAACCAAATATTTTAACTAACTTACCAAGTAAATAAATAAAATTGATATAATATAGTTGGTTACACAATATTTTATTCAAATATGCTTATTTAATATATATATATATATGCATATGTCATTTATTGTCTTTTAGTCCTAAGATGTCAAATTCTGTCAAACAATTATCAATACACATTCACAGTAGATAGTTTGTTACTTTAAGCTAATTTTCAAGTCTTAATAGGCTTGGCCAAAATCATCTAATAACCATAAATGTCGAGAAAAGGGCAGCTAGAAATCATGTGAAAGCAGTTCATAACAGACCCTTAGACTGTACCTATTCCCACTGTAACCTACTGTACAACCAATAATGAGCAAATGTCGAATTTCTAACTATTAAAATGACACTCCATGGTATCTCATCAAAGTGTTATGATTAATGACCATAATCTCCCAGAACAGTGTCCATCTTTACCTTACAGTGTATATCTTTAACAAAACCCACAATCATCCTTTAAAAATCACCAAAAGTCATTATGAGGTGATTTATATTCCGCCGGATGTTGTTGATGATCCACTATGATGATGTCAGCTATGATGTTCTCAGAATGATGCAGTCCTTGTGGTAATTATTAATGATAATAATTAATTCATCTTTGCAGTTGGTCATAAAACATGTTTTTTTTTTCTGAACTCACCTTGTATTATACATCTGTTTAAACGAAATTAGTGATAACTTACTGACAGTTCATAAACCCCTCATCTATATTACAAGACTGTGTAAAGCTGCCACCTAGTGTAAAGAACAACACATAAACAAAGCAGGAGTCATGCACCAAGCATTTCCACGCATATTACGAGTTGTAAGCTTATCTTGTTGTCCTCTCCGTCTAAAATATTCGCTGTATAATGTTTTGCAGTACATTTAAAGCGAAATGTCCTGTTACTACCCAGCTGAACCTAAAAGTGCTGCTCAACTAGGAGCGGTTGCCAGGCAACGAGGACGCGTATCCCGGGTGACCAGAAAACAGTGTCTTGCTTGTTGTTGAAGTCAATCATTCAAATGATGTGTGTTACAGTTTATTAAACGCATAACAGCAACAACCTGAAGAGTAAAGAGGAACGACAAACAACCACAATGGAGGTAACGTTATGTTGATGTTTTTTTGGTAACGTTATGTTTATTTGGAAACTTTTGCTCAGCTGTGGCGTTGGTACTGGAGATATTAGATGCTATTATATGATCAGACACTGAATTTTTGAGGGATGTAAACAATAACAATGGTCCTAATGTATTTCCTGTTTAACATTTTTAATTTCTGTAGCTTTCGAGAATCCAAAAAGAGCCACATATTGATAAATAATGTTATGATAGCTGTTTTAACGTGAAAATATGATTGGAATGCCTCTTGTCACAGTTATGATACAGTATGAGAACAAGCAGGAAATGTTCAAGGGCCAATGACATGACCACATTGAAATGGTCTTTATACTAGCCTATTTATTAAAGCATTTCATGGTTTCCAGTATAGTTACAATCAAATGAAGTGTCAACGTTTTCAAAGTAGGATAATGCTAGCTGCGTACGTTAGCTTATGCATACTTGTTTATATAATTAAAGAAAACTAATGAGAAAAGTACGTTTACTTGGTGCGTTTTATGAAACGTCGTGTTAACAGGCTTTTCTAATATTGTTTTTAAACATTTTTTCTCAGGTTGTAAAATTATCATATTGCATTCAAAACCTGTAGCCTCTGGGATAGCGTCTGTTTAAATCGTTTTGTTTTATAAAACGCAATATTCTTTAGCTTCTCACTAGTGAGTGAATGTTGAGAAAGAACGATTTGAATGTTTTTACAGTACCATATTTTTACTGAATTCATTCCTTTACATGTATTAATAATAATAATAATTAATAATAATTCCTTACATTTATATAGCGCCTTTCTAGACACTCAAAGCGCTTTACACATTAGGGGGAGTCTCCTCATCCACCACCAGTATTATCATTATTATTACTATTAATATTACTGCTACTACTAATAATGATAATGTAAATTTTGAAATATGCAAATTACAGATAAATCACAACTATGATGCAACATCTGTTAGAATTGATGATACATTTATTTTTGGTTACAGGTTAAAACATTGCCCATAAAACTAATTTGGTTTGTACGGATAAAATGGAATTAGTCTTTTGAAATGTTATATGACAAATTATCAAGTGTCTCATTGTATTTACTTTTTCTTTACTCTTATAATAGCAAATCCATTTATTTCTTTATTTATTACATCAGAATTTGCAAGGTAATTACTGAGAGGGGCCTGGATGCAGACTTGGTGCAGTTGCAAGCTGAGCTGCATGCAATGCTTTTAATGCACACACCTATCCCCACCTCTAACCTTACCCCTCATGGTGATGTCACTAGCTCCATTGAGTGGATTGTGTCTGACATTGCATCTCTGAGATATGGAGCCTGAGCTTGCAAATCCAATTCTGCATCCAGATACTATTGGAGATACTAGCCTTAGTTAACAGTAACAGTTCAGCTTTTTTCTCCCCAATTAATTATTATTATTATTATTATTATTATTAATATTATTAATATTATTATTATTATTATTATTATTATTATTATTTATTCCTTTTGGAAAGTGTCTCAGACTTTTTCATCTTTTTGTAAACCATTCAGTTGTTCAGAATGATTGACAGATACTCAAAAAAAAGTATATTTCAGATGGATTATTCCAATGTTTTTTTCTGGGAAGGTTTCTTTGTGAAACACTCCAATATTTGTATTTAAAATCAGCACCTGCTGCTGTCCCTTTGTTCTTGGTGTTTGATCACAGATTTCCGTACAGTATCAGCAGTGCTACTTTTGACGTGCACACTGTTACTGATCTGCCAGACTCTCTTCAGCTTATTTACAGTACATTGTCTGCACAAGTTTGAAGTTTTCAGACTCTGTCTCTTACTCATGTTTCTGAATGCATTTTCAGACTGACGACAGCACGTTGGAAACCATGGAAATAGGCTTCCAGGAGGTATTAAATGAATTATCAGGAGACGAAAAATTCGGCAAGTTTCGCGTGGAATACGAGAAGGTCACAAAAGCTCTGCGGAAGTCCCACGAGAACGAAAAGAGACTGATGGCCAAATGCAGAGAGCTGAACGCAGAGATAGTGTCCAACTCTGTCAAACTGTCCACCGCCATGAAACTAGTGGATGAAGATCATGCCTCCATCAACACCCTTAAACAGGTACATCAGCAAGAAGTGATGCCACTGTACTATTGAATGATGTCCATTAGATTTATTATGTTGCCAGTTCTTCATCGTCTATGCGTTTTACTATTAATTAGGAAATTGACAAGGCCTGGAAAATGGTTGAAGCTTCACATGAAAAGGAGTTGCAGGCAAAAGAAACAATTAAAAAGCAAAAGGAGGAAATTGCCAATCTCAACAAGCTCGTTGAAAAAGGAGCCGGAGTTTCTGGGGGTCAAGAATACAGGTGAATCATGTTATTTAGCTATTGTGTTATATAAAAATACAAATATGCTGTTAATTTACTCACCCTCAGGCCATTTGAGATATATTGTACAGTTATTTATTTATTTTTTATTCAGTAGAACATCAGAGAAGATTTTTTAGCAGAAACATTACTGATTGGTACTGATTGGTTACTATTGGCATGATGCAAGTCAACAGGCAATTTGATTTAGTCTGTACAAGACACCGAACGCTATACAGCTATTATAATCTTTAATCCACAGCCTCAACAAAAAGGATGCATAATCAAAATGGCACTTAATTGTGGTTATCCTGCAGGCTGCAACCTATATAAAAGAGTACAAGTATGCTAGATCTTAATAGGGAAAGTTTATTTCACAGATTCCCAACTTTTAATATACTCTATTATGTACAAAACCGTTGTTAACGCACTCAGGAATAAAGGTAATGAGTTTCTTGCACAGACTAATCATTTCGCTACATTAAACCTCAATGTATCATCAGGGTCCACAGGGATTCATTTAGTTTTGTCTCTATGTTTTTTTGTACTCTAAAAGTGATGGGCTGCATCAGAATTCGCCTACTACTCGATTTGAATTGACTAGACGAGTGTTATAAAAGTTTGTTCTATATAGTATGAATGTGAGTAATATGAATGGAATTCAGACATACTACATCAGCCATTTGTCATTTTCACATGACATACCTGCATCAGTTGCATCGCCTCACTCCCATTTATGAATTCCCTCACATTGCTGCATGGGCGTAGCGTTCATTGGATGCACACTACCGAATCTCTTCGGAAGTAGTAGGTCATCCAGGTACTTCTCACCTACTTTTTTTCAAGTACTATGAATTCGAACATACTTGTAGGATACATGAAACAGACGTCTTTGGAAAGTTTCCTTGCTAAGGGGAAAAGGCATAGTGAAGGACCCGCAAACTGCCAAAGAATGGATCCATTTGTCAACAAATCAGGTGAATCCAGCATGTCTGTTCAAGAAGATCAACTGCCATAGATCGCAAATGATGGCGGCCTTTGAGGGGCCATTCACATATCGTGTCTTTTCTAGAGTTTGCACAAGTTCGTTAATTCCAATAAAGGTGTGCGGCTTGCGTGCGCAAGCGGCGTGACGCTCTCACGCCTTCTAGATGCACCCAGTTGAATGAATGCCGCGAGGGCGCCGCAAGTTATGTGACAAGAACTGACCTATAAGCTTCAGTTTGTGTGGAAAATACACATTTTGGTTGACTAATTATCTCAGACAAACACAGAACACCCAAACACTGCAGTGCTTTGTGATTTTCTTTATAAATAAAACTTTTATCAGAGTGACAGCAATCTTTTGTCAGCTTGTTTTCAGTAGGAGCTGAAAATTTGCCAAAAAATGTAACTTTTTTTTTTTTTTTGGAAGATTTACAATAGAAATATGATTATACAATCACTTGTTTGGTAGACAAACTGCTGTAGGTCTGTCATATAATACATTCACTTTACAAATGGTAATGGTACACAAATGATCTAAACATTTGCATATTACAAAAAAAAATGAACCAAAATAAATAAAAATAAAATTGGCGGTTCAATCGACCACTGATAAATCAGGGACCAAGCCGAAGGATAGTGAGTGAGTGTGAATAAATAAAAAGAACTAAAATATATAATAAATAGATTTAATGATGGGGGCATATTTCATGTGGGCCTGCTTATATTATATGTTGCACCATGGCCTTCAGAGGAACTATAACCATGTTCTGTTGAGGATGAAGAACAAAGCTTGTTCATAAACCTTGCTGAATGTTTGTAGTGTGGGCGATCTGTTAAAGATCAAAGAGGAGCTGACCATGCAGAGAGACAAGCTTCTGTCGGAGCTTGTGACACTTCGGGAAAACCTCACTAAAGCCACCGGTGCTCAGCAGGATATCGAGACTGAGAAGAACAAAGCCATGGACATGATTGCTCAGGTATTACATAAAATGAAAAAAAGAAAAACAATTCTTGTGATAACACTGAAGTCTGCATGAAATCAAAATGTGCAATGTTTATTTTTCTAGTCTTAAGGTGAACAATTAATCCGTGCACTGAAAAAAACCTGTTTGTTTTGGTAATCTTTAATCAAAATCTGACCATTTCATTCTGCGAATTGCAGTCTTATGATGTCAGTTTGTCAGCTTGTGCAATATATGCTTTTCCACACCCCTCCAACCGTTAGTTTGCTGCAAGTGAAAGATGAGAGGAGGAGCGCAAAAATAAAACCTCGCCCCCTAGTCAACATTCAGTTGGAAATACATCATCCTACTGAAATAAAAGTCTGCAGCAACTTCCAGTTCACAGAGACTTTAACTATGCAGAGTAACACCCTTGGAGAAGTGTAATAAATAGGGGGAGAAAAAAGTCACACAGGCGCATTCATTCAAAGGCATAATTGGCTCATTTCATCACTGACATCAGCATCAGTGGTGCTCGTCTGCTGTTTTTCCTCATCGGAGGGCTACGTAAATGTTTTAGAAATTAATGAAAGCATTTGTGTCTCAAATGTCTCGCTGTGCCAGCAAATCGATGCTTGAAATATAGTGTCTGGCGATTGTTAGTCTTCAAAATTATATAAAAATTTCTACCGGTTCTAGTCTTCTATCTTCACATGTTGTGAGATATGGAATAGAAACCCTGTTAATGTGCCACTTAAACTTGTAAATGTGGACAAATTTGATTCCCCATCAGCTCCCTGGCAAAAATAAACTTGCTTAAATTGCTTGCTGTGTATAGCACAGTACAACAACAAAAAATCTATAGATGGTCTGACAAACCACTTTAAACTCTGAATGTATATCATTCAGAAGTGCCTGCGAAAGTTAAAGAGTGGATGGGCTGAAAATTATGGCCATTTACAACTTACCTTATTAACTGTGAAAAGCGATTAGTTGATTTTACTTGCGTAATATCTTGCTTTAAAATTATTAAATAAATGAATTATGTCTTTAATTAAAAAAAATAAGTTAAGTCAACTTATGTCAAGTTACAACAGGTTTACTCACTTTTTTAAAGTAAAGTCAATTTGTTGCTTTTAAGGGAACAGGTTTACTCACTATTTTAAGTAAAGTAACTAATCTGCTATTCTGAGTGTGCCTCACACAGGTGAGTGGGCTTGACAAACCACCTGTAGAAAACACACTTTTTCATTTCTCTGACACTTTAACTGACACTTGCAGCAGTTTTGCACATTTGCACCAGACACTTTCTTACAATCACTCCATATCTCAACAAAAAATTGTGTGCATTTATGAAATGTGCTTCAAACAGGTGAGTGGTCTTGACAAACCACCTGTAGAACAAAGCACTCCCCCTGCTAACTCTAGCACTTAATTCTCTGAGCACTAACAGTTCATTTGTATAATTAGCACTTCTTTTGTGTATTGCCTCTTCTTGTTGAATCACTGAATGCCTCCTCAATTGTAAGTCGCTTTGGACAAAAGCATCTGCTAAATGTGAAAAATGTAAATGTAATCACTTTTTACAGTACTGGTTGATGCTAATTATATATACACATGTGATAAGCCCAATTCTTGCCACACAGACAAAACTGTCTCTCTCTCTCACAGCTCCAGCAGGAAATCCAGGTGCGTCAGAATGAGGTTCATCGGGAGACCAGGAGGAAGGAGAAGTTGGAAAAGGAAGTGAAGCAGTTTCAAACTGACCTGGAGTCCAAACAATCAGAGATTAAATTACTAACTCAGCAGAGTCAGCGTCTGCAAGACGATCAGCAGAAACTAGAACAACTGCTCCAGGAACACAAAGTAAGTGACTCTGATCTGCGGTCAACAGGTGAGAGTGTGACTTCAAATATAAAGGAAGATTCACCAGTAGGATATCTCTGTTGATTTTAAATACTGTTACCCTTTAACAAAACATTCTGCATTAAAAATAATCATAGCCAGTTTTCCACTATCGAGCCAAACGGTTCTATTTGCTTACTTGTTTTGTTTTGTACCGATCAGGTGCAGCCAGCACAGATACGTTTTAATTTTCCACGGTAAACAATATGATAATGATAACAGGACTCTTTGGAATACTAAGTGCCGGATTTAGGCATGGGCAATATGGGCGATTGCAGGGCGGCATATTACAAGTTACTATTACTATTACTATTCATGCTTAGTTAATGTTAGTAAATACATTAACATTAACAAATAGACCATTATTCTAAAATGTTTCCATGATCAGATATTTCAGTTTTATGGATTCTGGTAATTACTTCGGTAAGTAATAATAAATTAAAGAAATAGCACATAGCCAGTTATGATTAAACCAAGCAACAGTGTGGCAACGACATGCACACACACGCTCTACCAGCACATTTACCATGGTTGTCTAACCGGGCCTAGAATTCTGGGCTGACAATGGTTTGTAATCTTGCAGCATTGTACCAGGCTCATGTGGAAATATAATGGGAGCCATATCTGACTGTTCTTATAACCTTTGGCACGATAGTGGAAAAGCAGCCCATGTGAGCACATAACTTTCTATAACACTTAGTTTTTTAAAATAACTTTTTTCCCTGTAAAAAACCATAACTAAATAACTCTATGAACAAGCTCTCCAGTTGAGAGCCTCTCTAAAGGGAGGGTCTGTCAGGCTTTGCTAACATCTAAAGATACTTTAAAGCATTTCACCCCATGTAATAGCAAGGTTGGAAACAAACAAGCACACACACGCGCACACACGCAAGTAATTTGTGTTCTTGCTGACAGATTATAAATGAGAAAAGCAGTAAAGAAATGGAACAGCTCCAACATCGCAACACCAAACTGCAGCAAGATAATGAACAAAACTCCATCAACCTAGAGCAACTCTCCCAACAGAACCAACAGCGAGCATCAGACCTCAAGGTACACTTTTACACACTTCTTTAATCATCTAAATGAGGACATACCACAGGCTTCGGCTCTTATAAAACAGGCTTTAACCTCTAGAATACAGTACTTGTCTAAAGTTTGGAAACAGTACAGTTTTTTTAATGTTTCAATGAAATCTCCCAACAAGTTTGCATTTATTTGTTCAGATATTAAAGAAATGAAGTAATTTAGTCTCAGTTGTATTGTTACTATTTAAAATGACTATTTTCTACTTGAAAATATTTAATGTCATTTATTCATGATGCAGAGCTGAATTTGTAGCATCAATGCTAGAGGTTTCAGTGTCATGAGCCTTCAGAAATCAATCTGATATGATGACATGTTAAGTATACTATATTTATACAGTATTTTCGTCATTATCCTGTTCTTTCAAGCATTTATCTTTGTTAAAGTGCTTTGAAAAGTGCTTTTTTTTTATAAAATCTTTTTTTTATTTAAATTTCACGGGATCTTATGATCATTTGTATCTGCTTTAGAATATATGAAACTCATGAGCTTAAATGTCCTGTGAAGTGCTTCGAAATATACATTTTTATTCAATGTGTGTGTCAGACACTGTAGGAATTTGATTGATTTAAAGGGACAGTTCACTCAAAAATGAAAATGTACTCACTATTTACTCACCCTCAAGTGGAGTTTCTTCCTTCTTTTAAACACAAAAGAAGATATTTCGAAGAAAGCTGAAAACCTGTGACTTCCATAGTAGGAAAAACAAATACTATGGAAGCCAATGGTTGCAGGTTTTTCTAGCTTTCTTCAAAATATATTGTTTTTCATTCAACAGAATAAAGAAACTCATAAAGGTTTGAAACAAGTGAATGAGTGAGTAAATGATGTCAGAATTTTCAGTTTTGGGTAAACGGTTCCTTTAATGAGAAACTGAAGTATGAGATGACGTCTAAAAAAAAACTTTGATCTATTTAGGCGGAAGTGACAAACTGCAAGTTTTGGATGTTTATATCTTCTTAATACAAATGTTGTCATTGTTTTGGTGCACACTAGCTTATAAATATACTTAAATAAGACTAACATACTGATAGTAACATCTAAAAAACATCTTAATTTCATAGTGACTTTAAAAAGTTCATGCTTAAAAACGGCCCTTTTACTATTATTTACATAGTTTCAAATATGACTAAGCTGT
>CAIGQV010019186.1:7966840-7977097 GCA_903798115.1 Danio jaintianensis | reverse complement strand
AATAATAATAATAATAATAATAATAATAATAATAATAATAATAATAAGAATAATAATAACTATGATAAAAATAAAAACAACAACAATAATAATAATAATACATTATAATTAACAATAATAATTAAAAATAAAACAACAACAATAATAGCAATAACAATAAAAACAACAACAACAACAATAATAATAATAATAATAATAACGATAATATTAATAATAATAATAATAATAATAATAAAACAACAATAATAATAATAATAAATTAGAACAACAATAATAGTAGTAATAACTATGATAAAAATAAAAACAACAACACAATAATAATAATAATAATAATAATTATTATTATTATTATTATAAAAATAAGAACAACCACTATAATAATAATAATAATAATAATAATAATAATACAATAATAGTAATAACAATAATAATAATAAAAACAATAACAATAATAATAACAATAATAATAATAATAATAATAATACAAAGCACTGCTGCTTCTCTGTCCTGTTAAATGTTTATATACACATACTTTGCAGTTAGAAATGTGAGATTTGCATGTTCTCCCTGTTTTGGCATGGGTTTCCTCCGGGTGCTCCAGTTTCCCCCACAAATCCAAAGTGCTATAGGTGAATTGGGTAAGCTAAATTGTCCGTAGTGTATGTGTGTGAAAGGGAGTGTATGGATGTTTCCCAGTGATGGGTTGCAGCTGGAAGGGCATCCGCTGCGTAAAACATATGCTGGATAAGTTGGCGGTTTATTTCACTGTGGCGACCCCTGATTAGTAAAGGGACTAAGCCGAAAAGAAAATGAATCCATGAATGAATTAATGTATGAGACGCTAAACACGCAAGATACAATAGTGAAAAGTGTCTGTCTAATAGTACAGAAGTCCACCATTTTTGTTTTTGATTGTCAAGTTATTTCATATGTCTATAACATAAACACAAAATACTTATGCACATGATGTCATCGTTGTGTATGATTTTTGATGATCTCAAATGTATCTTGCGCATCCTCTTCTTGCATAAATCCACCAGAGGGTGCAATATACACTTCAGCTGACCAGGCCGGCTTGCTATCGACTGACCGACCCACCTCTGTCCCTGAACCCAACCGATAGAGTTTTCAAAAGTTTTCAGCCTATTTAGTTATTTTTTTGCTTTTGTTTTACCTGGTTTCTGGTACCGTCCTTCGCCAGACTCGAACCCCGTCGTCAGCGGTCAACTCAGCTCCACATCTTAAGTCCATCGGCGTATGCGGCGAGCTACTGGGCAAACTGGTAACACCAGAAAAGCCGTCCATAAGCAGTCAGCGTTGTTGCGAAAAGAAACAGAAGCCATCAGTGGCGTCATACCGCCCCGTATCGTTCATTTTAAAGACGAAATGCAGCCATACGTACCTCTGGCTACATAATTCGGACTCTCCAGAAATGTAGACAGGGGTACGTATCCTCAATGAGCCTGTGTTGCAAAATTCAGTATAAAGACGCTTTGCCGCATTAAGCGGATTATGCACTTCACTTCAGGTTTGGTTTCTGTACCACCTTTGCTGTGTAAAAACTACAAAAAAGTGGAAGTACTGAGAGTACCCCTAGTGGAAGTACTGAGAATAAAACACTTTTTGCAAATCATTTGCAGTCACTTTTGAATTGAATTTGAACCCATTTCCAAACATGACACACTAGAAAAGTTTATATACTTGCATCAAGTATGTTCCAGTCATAAGAGTGAAAAAAAAAAAGTTTTACTTTATAAGAGTTGTTGAGAGTGGAGAGTCTCTTGGTTTAGTCTTGTAGTCCCTGAAGGCATTTCTTCATTCTCTAGTACTTGAGTGTGCTCGTCTGAGTCATCTTACTGATGATTATAATACTGTTGCTATCGCAACACGCCGAATGCATGTGTGTCGCTCAGCACACACTTCAAGACATTCAATTTTAGGCACTCATGAGCAAACTTATTCATAATGTGCACCTATTAGGTCGAATCAATAGTGGAATCAATGGGATAATCAGAGAACAGACTATCAATATACTGTAGCGATCGGTAAGCTCAATTTCTTAAAGAGACAGTCACCCAAAAATTCTAAAGCAGTTATCATTTACTGTGTGATTAAAATATCATTAATCTGCTACATAACTCCTCTTTTTATTGAAGAAAGATATCGGTACAGGTTCAAAATGAGTAAACGATGGCAGAATGATTATTTTAGGGTAAATTAACGCTGCAGTCTGTTCCATTATCTCGGCATGACCTTTTTATAAGAGATCTTATACCACGAGAAAATTACAGCTTGTTTAATGTGTCACCTGCTATTCTCAGTTAATGCGCCATTCGTTTTATTAGAAACATACTTATAGAAAAGCATTAGATGCAGGAATGGGTATTTTAAGACGATTGATTGGCTTGATAAGGTCTCATAACCATGCATTATATTTCCTTTTGAAAGGTTTCTCAAGTTGTTCTTTTTAAAATGATATCTTATGATTATAACCATCTGTTCTTTTTTTACCCGAGAGTGGTGATGCTAATTGTAATTGCAGACTAGTTTGATTCGGTCATTAAATACCTTTTGTATTTAATGTCTTGTACGGAATAGTTGGTGAAAAAAAAACTTCTGTCTTTTTTTGGCGTCGACACACCCTCTGGCATCCTGGCATTTGCCCTGACATTTGTTTTCTGGGGTTTTATGTTGGGTAAGTGCACTGCAGCATGAACAGGAGGATTCAGGTTTAAATTCAGCTCCGGGCACATTCTCTAACTCTCGTTTTGACATGGACAGATAAGACTGTGTAAACTGGGTGCATCAGTGCCTTTGAAAATGACAGGAATTTTATTTCAAACTTTTATTTATTTATATTTTTTGGCGATAAAAATAATTAATATTTTACTAAATTATTCTTAACAGAATCAATTAATCCTAGTTACTATGCAGCTATGGAAACTTATTGACACCTCTTGAAAATTCTCTGAAAATATATTATCATTTAGAATAGAAACATTTTGATGTTTTCATTAAAAACATAAACAGTAAATAAACACTAAACACTGATTTATTTTATTATTATTTTTTTTTTTACTGTTCTGACTATAAAACATTAGGATTGTTAACATTAGTCAGAAGTGAACCAAAAGGTTCATTAACACTCAAAAAAAAAATCTGGGTATTTCAACATAATTATTAGTGTAATACTGTCACGGTCACCAGCAATCCAGCCTCTACAAAATGCTAACGGACTACAAATCTGCTGGTATATGGACTACAAGTTCCATCATGCAACACACACACACACCTGCTTCAAGTCTCCATTGATTAAACTCCCACAGCTGATGCTGCTCATGGACTGATTACACACACATATATATGGCTCACTTTGACACTCTCATTGCTGAGTCTTGTTATACGTTACTGTAAACATTACGATGCGTTACCTTTGCCTAGTCTTTCTGTGTCCTTTGCTTATTCATGTCTGCTGCCTGCCTTTGACCATCCACCTGTTTATTGACTACGATTCTGGATTGCCTGTATGCATCTGTTTGCCCCTGTGTTGACTGTTGCTTGCCTGACCATTCTCTGCATAATAAACCTGCGTTTGGGTCCGCACCTCAGTTGTCAGCGTCCCGTTCACATTACAAATATGGACCAAACCAACTGCTGGTGTATTTTTAAAATTAAATTAATAGGACCAAATTCAACCCAACGTTTTTGGTTTGTTCATATTTAACCCAATTTGGGTTTAAATAACCCAGCATTTCTAAAAGCAGGGGTGTCAAACTCAGTTCCTGGAGGGCCGCAGCTCTGCAACCGTGCTTCTACACACTTACCTGTAGGTTTTAAACAAGACTTAAGGACTTAATTAGTTTGATCAGGTGTGTTTAATTAGGGTTGGAACTAAACTGTGCAGAACTTCGGCCCTCCAGGAACTGAGTTTGACACCTGTGCCTTAGAGTGAAGAATGCTTATTCAGTAGCTGCTGGAAGTCAGTGATTTGATTCAAAAATGTGAAATATATTGGTTCCAAAACACATTGATCTCCTTCATAAGATATGTTAACCCCCTGTCAGCATATGGGTCAGTTTGATGATGAATTTATGTGCTTATAACACCATTATAATGGAAGAGCCAGGATAAAATTGAAAACTACTCTGACTGTGTTCTTCTGACAGAGGAAAGTTATATAATATACACCAAGGATGGCTTGAGGATGAGTAAGTTATTAACTATTCCTTTAATGACAGTGCTGATGTTGCAAAGTTTATCAATTACAACATTATTTTGATTCGGCTGTGAAGCAAGTCTACAAAAGAAAATAGTATCATTGCTCAGCTCAATTTAGTTCAGTGTTGATAACATTGTCAATACTTAAGTTCATCCAATGCAATCTCACAGCGATTTGTAACTTTTTGATTTAGTGGCTAATTCGTATTAATTTGTACAATCTCGTTCATACATTTTTTAATGATTTGCTCATCCCTATTGAGGGCAAGGTTTAAAGGAGTTTAGGGGCATACCTCTTGTTAAAAAATGATGTTTATATATTGAAAGTTTCAAAGTTAGCCACTTTTAGCTGAATTGTTCATTTTTCTGACAATATTCCTTCATAAAACATGAGTTTTCTCGTGAAATTGGGCTGGTTCATGAGTTAAGGTTCCTAAGAAGTGCTTTGAAATGTGCTTTTTTGTGTTTGTTCTCTAAATGTTTCATTTGTGGCAAGGAGCTGTGTAATAAACAGGATAATTTACTTCCAGCTGATTGTTTTTTGTTTTTTTGAAAGATAAACCCCTTTAGTCTTACATAACATTGCTTCGCTTTGCGTAGGGCTGCTGATTATCCTGTCAGGCTTTTTTCTTCAAGCACAACCAGCTGGATGTACATTATCCCTTACTTAAATTACTTAAAGGGGACCTAGTATGCAAAAATGACTTTAATAAGGTGTTTAAACACAATTATGTGGCAACAGTGTCTGAATATAGCCAGCCTCTAATGGTTAAAATTAATTAATTCAATTTTTTTTAACCACAGTTCATAAAACAGAAACACTTTGATTGACATTCTCCCTTTGTACATTTCATCGGAGGGGCAAAGTCCCACCCATTAGTAATGATCTCTCCCGCATTAGCATAGACAGCCCTGAGTGAGAAGCAGCAATCCGCTATTTTAGAGTTTTACCCTATCTGCTGGAGATAATGTCAGCGACTAAGTGGTATTATAAATGTTGAGTTTTAGGATGCACAAATGAACACTGTGGTCTCCATAGACTGCCTTCTTCTCAGCCACTTCTTTGGACATTTTCAGTTTTTCACAGAGATAAGAGTTAGTCCTGTTTTTGAATCTGCTTCTCTCATCTAATTTGAATTAAAAGTGACAGTCACCAAAACTGCATCAAAGCCTAAAAGGGGCAGTTTCAAAGAGTTATAAAACATTATTTGTGGGCATATTTTAAGCTGAAACTTCACATACACACTCTAGGGACATCAGAGACTTACAGTATTATACATCTTGTAAAATAGCTTCCCTTTAAAGTGTACAGTGAAACAAGCATGCCGATAGATTCTTTACTTTACTCACAACACACATTATTTTGTCCTACGCACAAAAACACCGCAAGCAGTCGCTTTTGGTTTTCAGCTACATGACGGCTGCTCTGCAGAAGGTGTTTATTTTGGAAAAGCTATCACAGTTTCCTAGAAACCAGAGGCTATTTGAGACACACAACTTCACTTCCATACACTCAGCATTGCTAACATTTGCTTTCTTTCAGAGAGATTTTTTTTTGAAAAGTTAATAATCTAATTCCAGGTAAAGAAAAAAAAATAGAAACAAAGCTCAGCCGTAAGCATTAGTGAGGACGTGTGTTGAAAAAGCTCTTAGCTAATGGTTTTGAGATCGCCTCCAGAGATCTGACTCTGTAGCTGTAGAATAAAAATTCCTCTGATTTAAAATAAGAAACAAGTAGGTTTATAATGCCTGAAGAAAGCCATTCGTTAGCATTTCCATTCAGCTGGTGCAGGATGTTTGCCAGTTGAAACGCTCCATCTTTGCTCTCATTACTTGCTATCAGTTTTTTAGGAATTCCATACAACAGAATGATATTAAACACTATTTACAGTACTGCTGTATTTGACAAATTTTATTTTAAATGCAAATCTGTAGAGCCTCATTGTGTAATCTCAGCAAGGCTAGCACGTGTCTCCCTCAGACTCTCATTATATTTCATCGATGTTCCACCATCATTAATGAGACATTATTTATAGAAACCATTACGCTTGATTGTCTTTTACTCCTGAATCGTAAGACTGATGGAAATGTGTTTTATCGGTGGACCTTTAAATAATGAGATCACGCATGTTCTCCTGTATGTCTCCACATGAAAGAGATCATTTAATAATGTATGAGCAGTAAATGTAAAACCATGGCTTTCAGCTAATAGTTTCTGGAATGTATTCTGTAATCCTTTCTTTTACATGCTTTTAAAAGTTAAGGTTCCTAAAAAGGTTTTTTCAAAAATGACATACAACAAAAATAATTTTTGTATGTGTATGTTCAAACTACTTATTTAAAATGAGCTGAATCAACACAATTCTTGAGATGTTTTTGGGACAACTTAATTGTTTTATGTTCAATCCACTTAAATTTGTTTAAACAGTTGGGACAACATGAAGGAACTGTGTGGAACCCAGCATTTATATAGTGTAGAAGAACAATTTTTGGTTCCCCAAATAATCTTTTAGTGAAAAGTTTATAAATTTACTTTTGATTTTTAAAAATTAAAAGCACATTTTGGACTTATTCAGTAAGTCTGTATAACTTTCCTATGTCAATAGTGAATAGGACACATGTTTTCATGTACTAGCAAAAAAAATGGGTTACAAAAATACTGAGGATGTTTTTTTTTTTTTTGCAATGCATTCCCTATTTAATGACATGACTTTGAATTTAAGTCTTACTCCTGTGATTTAAGAACATTTTTAAGAACATTTTAACATTTAAGAACTTAAATTGTAAAAGGACACATTTAGACATTTTAAGACCCACAGGAACCTTGTTAAAGAGACCATCCTGCTTCATAAGACCTCAATATTGTCAGGAACCATATATATCAATTCACATTCAATTTTTTTTAGTTTGTTTTTTATTTTAAATTATTTTTTTTGACTGTCAAAATTAAAAAATTTCACAAAGGATGAACATTTCACAATTTTAGCTTAAAATCTTCTTTAGGTTCTGAGGTTGAGCAAATTGGTAAAACTTTATTTAAGTACCAATTCTTACACTCAAAAAAAAAAAGTGTGCTGCTTGTTCAAACTACTTATGTAAAATGAGTGGAAACAACACAATTCTTACGATTTATTTGAGACAACATAATTGTTTTATGTTAAATCCAATTAAATGAGTTAAGTTAACTTAATCGATTTGTTTTGGGACAACATGAATCAATTGTGTGGAACGCTGCATTTTTTACAGTGTATTAACTAGTGGCTTATTACCCGCCTATTATTATTAGTTTTCCCGTTTTTTAGTACTTATAATAACGTACATGTCTGCATGATGTTATTCTACATCAATAATCATACCAAATACCTAAACCTACATTACTGTAACTACTACTTTAATAGTTATTAATAAGCTTCCAATTAGGAGTTTATCAAGCTGAAAGTCATAGGGTTTAGGTTACTCGAATAATCGATAAATTAGTCAAAAGATTAATCAGTATGATTATGGTTGTTAGTAGCAGCCCTTATTCTACTTATAATTAAGTGTGACCAGCAAATTATTAGCATATATTGTCAATTTTGAAAGAAGAATTCTTGTTTTTTGGGAATACAGAATATTACTAAATTCATTCTTAATGAGATAGTTCACCTTAAAGAGGAATTACCTCATCGTTTACTCCCCCTCATGTGGGTTTAAACCTTTACGAGTTTCTTTTTTTTTGTTGAACTCAAAAGAAGATATTTAAAAAAATCCTGGGACCCATTGACTTCTGTAGTAGGAAAGAAATTATGGAAATCAATGTGTCCCATGAAGCAGCATTTTCAAGATATCTTCTTTTTGTGTTCAACAGAAGAAAGAATCTCAAATAGTTTCTGAACAAGTTGAAGGGTGAGTCAATGATGACAGAATTTTCATTATTGGTTTTGGAACTATTCAATAAAGTTTTTGCTATTTTGTGAATACAATGGCATCCTAAAAAATGTAGGTCTCAAGACAAAAAAAAAAAAAAAAGTCTCTAAACCTACTGTAGCTTATTTATTTTTTCCATTACACGATCCTGTGTTCTAATAGAATACGCCCTAAGACTGCTTTGTGAATCCGGCCCCCAAAACGCAATTTCTCATCGAGCATTTTCTAGGTTAGATGGTTTGACATCTGACATGATTGATGACTTTGTGCACTGCAGTGCTTCACATAATCACCCAGTGGACAAAGCTGATCACTTTATTATGTGTTGTCCTATAGGATGACATTAAAGGGGATACAAAAAAGAAGACTTTTGGCAGGTCCAGATCAGTGGTGAATTTAGCAAGATTTATTGAGGAGATGATGGAGGAATTCTACTATGATTTATAAGGCCCTGGAGCTGACTATAAATTGCAAGTTGTTAAATTTACAGAAAGTTACAGTGTTTGGGAGGTTGATTATGTACACACTGTTCAAAGAAGGGATTAAAGATGCAAGTTGAAGACTTGTCTTCAGAAACTATTTTTGTTATGCTTGTTGAAAGTCCTTTCACACCCTGATATCAATCATTAAATGAAGTGGTCCAAATGAATTGGCTATATACAATACAGGGGTTGGACAATGAAACTGAAATGCCTTGAAACGTTTTAGATCACATTTTGCAGCCAATACAGCACCAAGTCTTGAGAATGACAGATACAAGTCCCGCACAGTGGCCAGAAGGATTTTGAGCCATTCTTCTTGCAGAATAGTAGCCAGGTCACTATGTGATGTTGGTGGAGGAAAATGTTTCCTGATTCGCTTCTCCAAAACACCTCAAAGTGGCTCAATAATATTTAGATCTGGTGACTGTGCAGGCCATGGAAGACGTTCAACTTCACTTTCATGTTCATCAAAGCACTCTGTCACCAGTCTTGTTGTGTGTATTGGTGCATTATCATCCTGATACACGGCACCGCCTTCAGGAAACAATGTTTGAACAATTGGGTGCACATCGTCCTCCAGATTGTTTCCTTTTGCACCTTTACATTTACAAACTATGAGTTCATCTGACAGATGAACCTTTCTTTATCCCTAAAGACACAGTGTTTTTTGAGTTTGTGTCTGAAAGCTGATGTCAAATCGTCTCTACAAAAGCTATTAAACCCTGAATATGAACATGTGAGTTTGAATAACATAGCCTTGAATATGTTCGGCTTTCAACACAACACAAAACTCTCTTGCACTCTTTCTCAGGACAATATAAATATATATGTATTTTGTTGTGTTATTTCGATCAAACCCCACTGAAACTGTGTATTTTTATGCTTTGTTAAATGCAAAGTGAAAAGGTTAACATGGATTGGCAGCTATTTAAAGTGAGGCGAAATTCAATAAAAGCAAGTTGCCTGCTTTTCTAAACTTCTCCTGATATGGATGTATCTGAGTTAATGAAAGGAAATCAAAACATGACAAGCCGGGGAAGAAAGTAAAGGCAATTTCCAGTCTGCATTTGCATTAGGGCAAGGTTGCATAACCTCCTAATGAATAACATAAACACGCTTGCAAAATGTTGGCAGAAAGGCTGTATCAAACAGCAGGCAACAAAATGATGCTGTCTTATATTATACCTCGGTTTGTCCAAAATCTGTGAGAGCATCACATCTATCCTTCACAGATAAGGCAATCCCAGAATACACTGCGATGGCCTAATTTTCATCCTAGGCATTCAGTCTAAATCAGTAGTTCTGAACCTTATTGACTTGAAGGCTCCCACTATGCAGCACAATACCAAAAGGCCTCCAATATGATATTAATTATACATTTATTATAGTATATTATTTTCAGAATCTGGGAGTGTTGATTTAGGTATGTTAATTAACCACCATTAATTAAAATTAGGGCGTCACGGTGGCGCAGTGGGTAGCACGTTCGCCTCACAGCAAGAAGGTCGCTGGTTCGAGCCTCGGCTGGGTCAGTTGGCGTTTCTGTGTGGAGTTTGCATGTTCTCCCCGTGTTCGCGTGGGTTTCCTCCGGGTGCTCCGGTTTCCCCCACAAGTCCAAAAACATGTGGTATAGGTGAATTGGGTAGGCTAA
>CAIGQV010019186.1:7938910-7966440 GCA_903798115.1 Danio jaintianensis | reverse complement strand
TTCGTGGACTTCAGTTCTGCCTTTAACACCATCGTCCCATCATTGCTCGAGTACAAACTGACCCAGCTCTCTGTTCCTTGCTCTGTCTGTCAATGGATCACCAGCTTTCTGACAGACAGACAACAGCTAGTCAGAATGGGCAAAATCACATCCGACAGCCGCACCATCAGCACCGGTGCCCCCCAGGGATGTGTTCTCTCCCCACTGCTCTTCTCCCTGTATACCAATGACTGCACTGCAAAAGACCCCTCCATTAAACTCTTGAAGTTTGCTGACGACACTACTGTTATCGGCCTCATCCGGAACGGTGATGAGTCTGCATACAGACAGGAGGTGGTGCGGCTGGCTCTATGGTGCAGATGCAACAACCTGGAGCTGAACACGCTCAAAACGGTGGAGATGATAGTGGACTTTAGGAGAAACCCCCCTGCACTTCCCCCACTCACCATCATGAACAGCACTGTGGCTGCAGTAGAGTCATTCAGGTTCCTGGGCACCACCATCTCTCAGGATCTGAAGTGGGACATTCACATAGACTCTATTGTGAAGAAAGCCCAGCAGAGACTGTACTTCCTTCGTCAGCTGAGGAAGTTCAACCTGCCACAGGAGCTGCTCGTACAGTTCTACTCAGCTGTCATCCAATCCATCTACCTTATGAACAGTTAATTATTCCCCTACTGTGCAATAAACATGTGCAATACTTTTTCATACGCATTTGTACACAGCACCTTATAACAGTATACAATGCAATACTTTCTCCATACGCATTTGTACACAGCACCTTATAACAGTATACAATGCAATACTTTCTCCATACGCATTTGTACACAGCACCTTATAACAGTATACAATGCAATACTTTCTCCTACGCATTTGTACACAGCACCTTATAACTTGTAAAACTTGTATATTTATAACAAATCTGTACAACAATTCATCATCCAGAGCTCTATTGTCTAACTGCATCTCTGTTTAATGTTTGTCGTATTTTATTTTATTTTATTATTATTATTTTTTTTCCTCATATTTATTTTGTGTTGTCACTTATCACTTTATGTACACTGGAAGCTTCTGTAGCCAAAACAAATTCCTTGTGTGTGTAAGCACACTTGGCAATAAAACCGATTCTGATTCTGATTCTGATTCTGATTCTGATATATATATGTGTATATATATATATGTGTATATATGTGTATATATATATATATATATATATGTGTGTATATATATATATTTTTTGTGTGTTTCTTATTTGCATGTGTGGTTTAATTATTGTAAATTTGAGTTATTTATTTATTATAATTAATATTTTTCATAATAATTTTAATTACAGTGCTATGCTAAAGTATTGGATACCTGTGCAGAATCTGTAAAAATGTGAATAATTTTGGACAAAATAAAAGTACTATCCTGATTTAGCACTGACTTAGTCTAATTGTTAAAAGAATTTACAGAAAACAATATGTTTATACCTGATGTTTATGTTGAAAATGAAGGTAAATTGTACTTCATTTGCTCTCTGACAAAACATGCAAGTATCTTCTGTTGCTTCCTAAGGGCAGTACTAAATGGGAAATAATAATAATAATAATATTTCAACAAAAAGACATTTTGGACATCTTCAAACTGTTCAAAAGTTTTCTGTAAATGTATCATTTCAATTAAGATATATTATAGCATTGGTGAAATTAGAAACACTGATCCAAATAAAATGTTATATATTTTTTGTATTGTTTCTCATTTAAAAAAGTTTTTAGTACTTAATATTTGATTGTAATTTTCTTTTTGTGCTCATAAGCAGAATCACATTTCCCTCTAATTTTCCAGGAACTGTGCAATCCACATCAAAAAAAGTGAACAAACATCACCTCATTAGATTTTAAACAGAGCTACAGATTTAACCCCAGATTTAACACCACTCTCTCTGTCTGTTTCTGCAGGTTCTCGAGAATATCGAGGACATTAAACTTAAAGAGATGCAGATATTTGAGTATAAGAAGAGGATCGCAGAAGCTGAAACCAAACTGAAGCAGCAGCAGAATCTCTATGAGGATGTCAGAACTGAGAGGAACCTCTTCAGCAAGAACCTGATTGAGGCCAAGGTAAGAGTGTGTGTGTAGACCTTGATGTCACATACCAGGTCCATTTGATGAGTTCTTATGCCCCTTGTGTGAAGTTGACATGAACATTAATCTTTGTCTTCGAATTTGTCCTATATACTGTATATGAAGTAAGAAATAGGAAATCACCGTGCTTTGAGGCCTGAAACTACAAACGTACACAAATGCAGACCTTCTAGTTCCTTCTAGTTATATAAAACTCATTTTCACAAATCAATGTCATCAAAATGTGTCAGAATGTAATGTATAACACAACACAAATTGCATTCTCAGCAATGCTACAAAGAAATCTATAGTGGGAATTAGTGTGAACTCTTTTTCTACGGTCAGTTTTCTGTTTCAGGTTTGCTTCAGCCATAGTGGGTACAATTCTTGTTGATCGATTACATTTATTGAACATTTTAAAATATTATTTATTCACCATAATGTCATTGAAAAACATTTATGCAGTTATTAATTAAGGAAAATTCTTTTTTTTCTTTTTCAAGCAATCTGTTGTTACATTTATCAAAATAAACAACTTTTAACTTTATCTTTATTTAAGTGGATTGAACATTAAAATACTGCTTTGAAAAATGTAGTGTTGTCATATTTCAAATACCTCAAGTGAACTGAAGTAATTTGTTTTATGATTTTATTACTGACAGTGTACTTGTCTTTTTTGTGAAATCATTTCAGTTTAAAATCAAGTGCAAAATAAAATTTCCATGTGCTGTACAGCTGTTTAAGCAACAAATTTGTCATATTGTAAAGACAGACATAGAATGAGCAAAAAGAAAAAAGAAAATGTGTAAAATGTCTAAATAAAAGGCTAAATTTCAATCTTTTCATCATATACTTTAAACCTTTCAAAGCTTGAAAATATTGTTAAAAAAAATTGACAAAATGACCGTATACAGCATGTGGTAGTTTTGCCAGTGGTATTGAAAAATATTATAAAAATATAAGGAAAAATCATTCATACTTCATTTGTAAGTGTGCAAAATCCTATATATGTAGTCTTGCGATTAAGCAATTAAACCATTCAAACAACTTTACACTTAGGAAATCAGATTTTTTTTTTTTAAATTTAACTAAAAGAATACTGTGTACTTTTACTCAATATTATTAACTAAAATTTGTATTATTTTAGCAATGTAATAGTATTTTTACTTGAGTACAAATTTTCAGTTCTCTTTCCATCTGCGAGAACATCAACAAATAAAGGAAAAAACATTTCACAAGCACATTTATTGTATGTTTATTCTATTATTAGTTATTAATATTATATTATTAATTATTATATTATTGTTAATGCTATTTGTAAGAATTTGATCAATATGTTGCGTGTCAGTCTTGAAAATAAAAATAGGTGCTTGAAAAAGTACTTAAAAGTCTTTTAAAAAGTACTTTCATCTGTATGTGCCTGTATGAACCCTGCTGTAAAAATGTCTGTCAGTCTCTGAAAAAAGGACTAAAAGACATAAAAGTCTGTTTGCAGAATAATGTTTCTGGTCTATGTGATGTTTAAATCTCAAAATGAAAATCAATTGAGCAGAGCTTAGCAGCCTTTTGTTTGTGTATTTTAGCTGGTAAATAATATATAATTTTTAAAAATTATTTAATAAAAAAATTGTTAAAATAGACACTTATTCATAGCAGTTTTCTTCCAGAAATATGTATCAAACTAATTCTTTTAAAACTACTTTACTTTAAAGTTCTTTAAAATTCCATCAAAATAATTTTCTTTAAAAATAAATTGAGCAGAGTTTGAAAAAAATGAATGAATAAAAAAAGAAAAAATGATTCGAGCAGAGTTTAGCAGCCTTTTGCATATGAATATTAGCTGGTCAAATAAAAAAAACAATACTTATTTTTAAATAAATAAATAAATAAATAAATAAGACTCATTCTGCAATATAAAGACTTTAAAAATGAATCAAGCTGAGTTTAAAAAAATTAAAAATGAATGAATGAATAAATGAACAAACGAACGAACTAAAGAAAATGAAAGCTTTTTCATAAATTAAACTTTCTCTATCTTGAAAATACAATGCCAATCAAACAGTTGTTTGAAATCGTCCTAATGTATTTTTATTTATTTTGTTGCTCGCAAAACTGAATGACAGCATCGTTACAATCACAGACATTATTATATTAAATAATCCTGTTTAAGAAACTGACATTTTTCAGACCTCGCTGATGAATGGAAATGTCAAAATAGCAGCATTTATCTGTAATAAAAATGTCTTGTAACATTTTAAATGCCTGTCGCTTTTGATCACTTGAACAAATCGTTGCTGAAAAGTAATCATTTCCTTCAAGAAAAAAAAAAAGAATCATACAAATATCAAACCTTAATGTCACATCGACACAGGGAAGAAAATGACACTTGGGAGTCTTTAAAGATGAATGAGAGAAGCCTTGAAAACTGAAGTGACAGACTTAAGTGTTCGAGCTGTATTTTTCAGACTGTCCTTTGTTGTCAGCTTTCCCTTGATGACCCGTTCCTGCTACCTGTGCTTATTATTTTTTTTGTCTTCATACCAAAAGTAACGCGTTTGATTGTGTGTGTGTTTTTGAGACTAAATGCCTACCTGTCTGCCTTTGTGTCTGTATAAGTTCATTCGATCTCTTACAACCTCCCTGTGTTCACTTCCAGGATCAAAATGCTGAGATGAGACGCAAGGTGAAGATCGTGAACCACATGTTCGAGCAGCTGAAAGATGAAATAACAGCGAAAGAGGTGGCTTTAGACAAGGAGCGCCAGGAGTTCCAGCGTGTCGAGAGAGAGCGGGAAAATCTCAAGGTAACCCTTTTCATCCTCCAGTACATGTCTCTTGTTCTATTTCTTTTGTGTATTTACGGGTTTAGCAGCATTATGCCTAGTCACTGTCCTCGCTTGGTATGATGGGACACATTTTTTTTCATCTGTTCGCACTGAATGTGAAACTATTTGTGTGTTGAAATCCTTCTGGGACTGAAGAGATTTGAACGCACGTGGCATTTTAACACTCTGTACTTATCAATGTAAGGATTAGGTGTTAGGTAAGATACTTCAAAAAAGTAATGAATTACTAATTACATTATTAAAATTGTATTTAAATTACTTTGTCTGAAAAGTAACTTAGTTACTCGATAAGTAATTTAAATACTTGACTCTATACTGCAAATCCAGATATACAGTTGAAGTCAGAATTATTAGCCCTCCTGAATTATTAGCCCCATTGTATAGTTTGTGTTTAACAGAAAGAGGTCACACTTTATTTTGATGGTCCGTTTGTTGAATTTAATTTACATTGCATCTACATGCCAACTAATTCTCATTAGATTATAAGTAGACTGTTAGATTGGGGTTAGGGTTGGGGTTAGGGTTAGTGTGAGTTGACATGTACTTGCAAAGTTTCTAATAGTCAGGTAAATGTCTGTTGAAGGAGCAGTATATGAACAGATATTAAGCAGACTCAAAGGGACCATCAAAATGAAGGGTTACCCAGAAAGAAGATTTTTTCCAACCATAATAGTTTTAATAACTAATTTCTAATAACAGATTTCTTTTATCTTTGCCATAATGACAGAACATAATATTTTACTAGATATTTTTCAAAAGACATTTAAAAGCTTAACTAGGTTTTAATTAGGTACCTGCTTTTGACTATTACATTGTGAAATTTGGTATTTTTATGAAAGACAAAGAAATAGAATTTTTTGTGCAATAATATGTTGGCTGTAGCAAAGTTTTATATACACAAATGTAAATTTGTTAAAGGGTCTCTCTGTTTCAAAGTATTTAAAAATGATTTCAACATTTTACTTAAATCCATAAAACAGGTAAAAACTAAAACTTTTGTCAGCATATATGGATTGACCCCGCCCCCCCCCTCCAATGTATTTTTATTTGTATTAGTATGATTTAAGGTTTTATTTATGTTATTATTACTATTGTGTACTATTTTGTTTATTATATGCTGGTTGGATATAATGTTATATATGTGTAACAATGGAAGTTGTTTGTTATTTGAAGGTTCAATAAAGAGAGAGAAAAAAACTAGATTAATTAGATAAGTTAGGGTAATTAGGCAAGTCATGTTCTGTAGACAATTGAAAAAAAAGATATTGTTAAAAAGGCCTAATTATATTGACCTCAAAATGATAAAAAAAAATAAAAACTGCTTTTATTCCAGCTGGAGTAAAACAAATAAAACGTTCTCTAGAAGAAAAAATTATTATAGGAAATACTGTGAAAAATTCCTTGCTCTGTTAATCATCATTTGGGAAATATTTGAAAAAGAAAGAAAAAAATCACAGGAGGGCGAATAATTATGACTTCAACTGTATATACCAACACATATGCAATAGAAGTGATATTCCTAATTATTTAAATCTGAGTCAAACAGGGCCTTTAAATGTTTAATTTTTAAAAAACATTAGCTCTTAAATTTGAAACAATATATTTATCAAAACACACAAATATGTTTGCCCTATATTTCACACATACCATATAATGACACATTTCTAAAACATTTCTGTGAAGTGAAGTGAAGTGTAGTGTGGCCAAGTATGGTGTCCCATACTTGGAATTTGTGTTTTGCATTTAACCCATCCAAGTGCACACACACAGTTAGTGAACACACACATACCGTGAACACACACCCGGAGCAGTGGGCAGCCATGTTGCGGCGCCCGGGGAGCAGTTGGGGGGAACGGTGCCTTGCTCAAGGGACTCACCTCAGTCGTGGTATTGAGGGTGGTGGAGAGTGCTGGTCATTCACTCCCCCCACCCCCAATTCCCGCTGGTACCGAGTATCGAACCAGCAACCTTCGGATCACGAGTCCAACACTCTAACCACCAGGCCACGACTGCCCCATTCTTAAGCATTGACAACCTTCTTCAGTTGAAAAATTAAGTTATTGTGCAAAATATTTGAATAACAAAAATTATGTGTATACAATTACTAAAATCTGAATGTATACCTTATATTGTCATTAACTAATTTTTCTATTTTTTTTGTAGACACGTGCAGTCATCTTGATAAATGTTCTTATTTAGTTGAAAAAATAATAATTATTCTGCAAAATAAATAGTACTCTGCTTCTCTGAATTGATTGATATAGAACTGTTGAATGTATTATTAGAAGACAAATATTCATTCATTCATTTTCCTTCGGTTTAGTCCCTTATTTATCAGAGGTTGCCACAGCGGAAGGAACCGCCAACTATTCTGGCATATGTTTTAAGCACCAGATGCCCTTCCAGCCAAAACCCACTACTGGGAAACACCCATACTCTCATTCACACACTCACTCACTCATACACTACGGCCAATTTAGTTCATCCAATTCACTTATAGCGCATGTCTTTGGACTGTGCCGGAGCACCCGGAGGAAACCCACGTGAACACTGGGAGAACATGCAAACTCCACACAAAAATGCCAACTGGCCCAGCCTGGACGAGAAACAGCGACTTTCTTGCTGTGAGGCGACAGTGCTAACCACTGAGCTACCTTGCCGCCTAAGACAAATATATTATAAGTAACTGTAATTAAATTGCCTAAAAATTATTATACATCCCGATTATTAACATTATTATACATCCCGCAGAACGTAATGAAGACCACAACTCCCATGATTCCACACTCAGTCACTGCGTCATCAAACTATACCTTTGTTTGTTGTGAATATGCAAAAATTACATAGTGCGCCTTTAAGAAAACATCAGCTGTGTTGCTCATAACCTGTGTTGCGCATTTTCGCTTTAATTTGAGTCCATTTTATTTATTTATACTCTCATTTTACCTCTTTAGCCCGAGGCTTGATTATTAAAGCTAATCTTTTATTTTTTTAATCAGACTGGTCATCATCCTCACACATTTGCAGAGCTTGACACGACCAGATGGCATTAGAAAAGTAACCTTGCATTCATCTTTGGGGAGATATTTTTCATAATCCTTTCATTATTACTTTCCAGATCTTTGCGCTTATCAAATACAATGGCACGTCTCATCTCCTCCCTGTCACAAGCTTTCAATATCGCCCTCGCCAAGGACAATATTGGAATATCAAATAGGATCGCACGAAAAAAAAAGGGAGAGAAATAAAAGAAAAACACAAAAGATCACTCCATATTTTATGACAGAAATATAAATCTGAGTTCAGAGAGGGCTTTGACGCTACGCACTTTCAAATTCAACATCTGACATGAAAGACTTAATGAATATGCAATGCTTTTTGGCAGTTATTGGAGTTGTAAATTATACATGACTCTGTTCTGAGGTATAGGCCGGTGGGTGTGGCCAAGAAGAAGAATAGTGAGAGAGAGAGAGATATAAAGAGAGAGAGACTGAATGAATGTAGCATGAATGAAATAGCAGTCTTATATTTATCTGACTGATGCAACAGGTCTGAGCAGAACTGTTTTAGTTTTAAAAATGCAAATATGCATTGAGCTTTTACAATATACACTCACCGGCCACTTTATTAGTTACATCTTTCCAACTGCTCGTTAACACAAATTTCTAATCAGCCAATCACATGGCAGCAACTCAATGCATTTAGGCATGTAGACATGGTCAAGATGATCTGCTGCAGTTCAAACCGAGCATCAGGATGGGGAAGAAAGGTGATTTAAGTGACTTTGAACGTGGCATGGTTGTTGGTGCCAGACGGGCTGGTCTGAGTATTTAAGAAACTGCTGATCAGCTGGAATTTTCACGCACAACCATCTCTAGGGTTTACAGAGAATGGTCCGAAATAGAGAAAATATCCAGTGAGCGGCAGTTCTGTGGGCGCAAATGCCTTGTTGATGCCAGAGGTCAGAGGAGAATGACCAGACCGGTTCATGGCTGATAGAAGGCAACTGTAACTCAAACTCAACCACTCATTACAACTGAGATATGCAGAAGAGCATCTCTGAACGCACAACACGTCCAGCCCTGAGGCGGATGGGCTACAGCAGCAGAAGACCACACCGGGTGCCACTTCTGTCAGCTAAGAACACGAAACTGAGGCTACAATTCGCACAGGCTCACCAAAATTGGACAATAGAAGATTGGAAAAACATTGCCTGATCTGATGAGTCTCAATTTCTGCTGTGGCATTCGAATCAGTAGGGTAGGGTCAGAATTTGGCATCAACAACATGAAAGCATGGATCCATCCTGCCTTGTATCAATGGTTCAGGCTGGTGGTGGTAGTGTAATGGGGTGGGGGATATTTTCTTGGCACACTTATGGCCCATTAGTACCAATTGAGCATCGTGTCAATGCCACAGCCTACCTGAGTATTGTTGCTGACCATGTCCATCCCTTTATGACCACAGTGTACCCATCTTCTGATGGCTACTTCCAGCAGGATAACGCACCATGTCAAAGCACGAATCATCTCAGACTAGTTACTTTAACATGACAATGAGTTCACTGTACTCAAATGGCCTCCACAGTCACCAGATATCAATCCAATAGAGCACCTTTGGGATGTGGTGGAACAGGAGATTCACATCATTGATGTGCAGTTGACAAATCTGCAGCAACTGCATGATGCTATCATGCCAATATGGACCAAAATCTCTGAGGAATATTTCCAGTACCTTGTTGAATCTATGCCACGAAGGATTAAGGCAGTTCTGAAGGCAAAATGGGGTTTAACCCGGTACTAGTAAGGCGTTCCTAATAAAGTGGCCGCTAAGTATATACATAAAGTAGTGAATTTATAATGTGGGTTCACATAATATGAGGCCACAAAAAAAAAAAAAAAGATTTATTAATTTATTTCATGTTATGGCATAAAGGCATAAAGAAGTTCAAATATATAATAAAATGTGATTTATGAAATACTTTTTTAAAGCGTTAATTTCTAAATAATCAGCATTAGCAATGCTATTTATGTATTTGTTAATAAATTGTTCACATTTTTGAATCACCATTATACCAAACAAAGAAGGTCAAAATGATTTGCATTAATTTTTTTTGCAACTTTAACTCTCGCTTATAATCTTGAAGTATAGTTTAATCTAATTTTTGAACTTTGTTTTAAATGTTGTCTTATCATTATTGCTTTGACTCTGTTTATAAAAGTCGTATCTACATTATCTGACAACAAATTAAAAAAGTCTTACATAAACAGACATTATTTACAGTTTTAAGTAGTTCCCCGAGTGGGAAGTGACATTACTAATTAACATTACTAAAAGATCCAATTGTTTGTATAAAATCATAATGATAACTCTCTAAATTATGCTTTAAAAATACAAATTCATTAGCACTTTTTGATTTATTTATTTTTTAATTAATGCATCCAGTCGTAAATGGTGAAGTTTTTAAATACATCTAAATGTATAAAGTTTAAATATTAATGTATATAATGACATGAAACTATACAATTGTCACACATACACTTTGACACATGAGTCAAAGGCAAATTGTTTAATTTGTGTATTTTTAAATCATTTAAAAACTATTAAGTTCATACAGGGTATTTTTGGCTGTTAATATTCTTTTTACAATTTAATAATTTTTTTTAAATATACTTTTTTATTCTTGTGCAGTGCTTAGTTTTAGTTAGCATTCATTATGCCTTTGTATTTTCAATTTTTGTATTGTGTGATTACATTGGCAGTGATCGTATGGATATCACAGAATCATTAAAATATTTATGCATAATTAACACCATGAATAATACTAAAAAACAAACAAAATGTTTATTTTGAGCCAATTTAGGAACTCCTTTATTTTTTATATTTGGTCACAAACACTGTAAAAACTATTAAAAAAAAAATCCTTCATGTCCTAACACAAATAGATTAAGTTAAAACTTTAATTTAAGTGGATTGCACAAATCTCAAGAATTGTGTTGTTTCAGCTCATTTTAAATAAGCAATTTGAATGCGCAGCAGAAATATATATATTTTTTTATGCATTCTAGTGTTAACCCTGAAAAGTTATTTGAAAATAAACCAGCATAAAATCATAGCTGTCTGGACCTCATTGTATGTTAATATCCAGTGGAGTCGCTCCATCCACCTGAACAGATTGTTTCATAGGAGTGTGGAGCAGTGGTCTGAACAGATGGTTCCAGACTGGAAGGTTCCTCTACTCATGGGGTGGAGGGTTGTGGAGTTCTGGATGACAAGAGTGGAAAATTTCAACTCGCAGATCAAAGACCATCTCCAAACTAAATTGATCCATAAAAAACGACAGTCTGTTTTGACGAATCCAGTCAAATGCTCTTAAGCACTCTCTCCTGGTATCTGACTGCGATAAGCTCTCTCGGAGATTCTTAAAATCTCATTTTGGGTGAAATATGTTCTGTGCATTAGTAAGGAGTTTGACAGAAAGATTCATTAATAAAAGAAGAAAATGTGTCTCAGAGGCTGGTGGGCAGAGACCCAACTCGAGCAGCTTTCCCAGCAGGCCACAGGAGGTGCTGTCTGGAGCCCTGACTGCTTCTCAGGAAGCATCACACTCTGATGTTCACCTCTCCTTTGAACCACGAACTGAACAAGCAAGACACCCAGTGGAAGAGAAAAAGAGATAGGAGACCTGAAACTATAGGGCTTGGTAGCCATTCAAAATTGATTCTAATTCACAAGCTCACAATTCTGTTTGATTCAATTCTCAATTTGATTTAGTGCATTTAGGTTTAATGCAAAAGCTATTTATATTTCTAAATATGTTAAGCGAACAGGTTTCATGTGGTCATGGTCATTATTCTTGTAGTCAAATTCAGTCTGCCTCATATGCAGTGGTGTGAAAAATTTAATTAAAACAAAATACAAAACTACATAGCCCTTTGTGATAAAGTGTTTGCCCCTAAACCTAATAACCGGTTGGGCCATCCTTAGAAGCAGCAACAACTGCAATCAAGCATGTTTAATGACTTGCAATGAGTCTGTTACAGTGCTGTGGACAAATTTTGGCCCACTCATCTTTGCTGATTTGCAGAATTTTCAAGCATGAACCACCATTTTGAGGTCATGCCACTGCATCTCAATTAAATTCAGGTCAGGACTTTGACTAGGCCACTCCAAAGTTTTCATTTTGTTTTGCTTCAGCCATTCAGAAGTGGACTTGCTGGAGTGCTTTGGATCATTGTCCTGCTGCATAACCCAAGTTTGCTATAGCCTGAGGTCACTAACAGATGGCCGGACATTCTCCTTAAGGGTGTTTCGGTACACAGCAGAATTCATTGTTCCATTTATCGCAGTGATTCTTCCAGTCCTGAAGCAGCAAAACAACCACAGACCATCACACTACCACCACCACATTTTAGTGTTAGTATGGTGTTCCTTTTCTGAAATGCGGTGTTAATTTTACGCCACACATAGCACACCCCTTCCAAAATATTAAACTTTTGTCTCATCAGTCTACAGAGTATTTTCCCAAAAGTCTTGGGGATCATCAACATGTTTTCTGGAAAAAACTAAGATGAGCCTTTATGTTCTTTTTGCTCAGCAGTGGTTTGCCCAGTCTCTATCTTATGGTGGAGTCATGAACACTCACCTTAACTGAGGCAAGTGAGGCCTGCAGTTCTTTGGATGTTGCCGTGGGGTCTTTTGTGACCTCTTGGTTGAGTTGTCACTGCACTCTTGGGGTAACTTTGGTCGACTAGCCACTCCTGGGAAGGTTCTCCACTATTCCAGTACAACATAGGAGAACCTTCTCATCAATTAAACATATATTGATTCTAATATTTTTATTTAGTTCTTTGATTAATTGTATTAATAGGTCGCTTTAAGATGGATAATGTCTTCTCAGAATTGCTTTCACTTTAGACTTGGTTGGTTGTTTAAATGAATACTCTGCAATATGGACATTTTGATGAATAAATGTAAATGTATATATTTTGGAATTTTAATTCTTTGTCAGATATTTCCCAAGTGCTTTTTAACAGAGATTGCAACACATTTTAAACATAATTGTTTTAATAACTAATTCATAATAGCTCTTTTATTTTGTCTTTGCCATGATGATAGTACAAAACATTTTTACTAGTCATTGCAATTTAAAGGCTTAATAATATTGTGTAATAAAAATACTAAATATATTAAAAACATTATTAGATCATTCAATTGTTAGATATTATTAGATTAGTTGAAAAATCTGTTTTTATGCCCAGCCCTGAAAAATGGGAATCTTTACAAAAGAAAAGTAAAGTCTGGCAACATGAAACTCTCAACATAATCTTTGGAGAGCATGCGCGCTTCACCCTTGCTAATCAAAGTAAGAACCGAGCTCTGTTTAGATTCCTGGGCTAATGAAGGAAAGCCACAGAGAACAGTAGAAAAAAAGACCAGTCATCACCAAGAACAGAAGAGTACTTGCAATTACTTCCAGAGGACCAGAATTTCAGATGAGATCATTTGGTAAACAGTCAACCCCTCCACATACTTACATACAGCTATTTATACTCATGAAGACTGAGTCATAAAATCCTGCACATTCTGTGGCAAAAATAGATGACATTATTACTTAACGTGTACTTACAGTGTACTTAAATACAAAAGTACTCAGGTAAGGTAACTACATGGCTTCAGGGGTAAGTTCAGTGAGAACACTTACTGTAGCTATTACCCAGTTTATATAATGACACTAAGTACTGTACATTGTGTGTATATGCGAAACAAGACATGAAATAATGTGTCACCTTGACATCTATTCTTTTTTCATTCCTTTCTGTACTTTAAGTAAGTTTTTGAAGGAAAAAAATTGGTGTTATTTTACAGAACCAGCGACCTTCTTGCTGTGAGGCGAACGTGCTACCCACTGCGCCACCGCGTCGCCCAGAGAGATAGTAACATTACAATAAAAAAGACTGAAAGTGAATGCATAATCAACAGACAATTTTCATATAATTGCCTCTTTAATTGTTATAAGTGTTCAGTCGCTGTATAAAAATGTGTCATGTTGCCATGCGAATAGTGCTGCATGAAAACCAGACTGTGTAATCCAAGTCAATTTTTTTTCCCAGGCATCACTTTACAAATATAGAGCAAAAGGAACTTAAATAGACTGATGGGAAAGAAAATGGCAGCAAAGAAGATCGACAAACAACTAGAGAGAAAGAACTAGAGGGAGAAATGATGAACAAAAGCAATGTTTCATGTTTGGAGGTGCCGCGGGGACGTGCTGCAGAAAACTTTAAATTGATAGGGAGTTCACTGTAGGCTTATGTAACCCTCTCTGGCATTTCCTTTCTTTCACCTTCATTCATTTGTTTTCTTGTTTCTTTTTATTTTTTTTTGGGTGAGCCTGTGTCTCACCCTTTGCCTTTTGTACTCTAAAGCATACAGGTGCCCCAGAGCTGCAATTTGCCTCTGCTTTCTTGTCTGGTTCTTCTGCCTTCTCCTTCCTGTTTCCCAGCACCTCTCAAGTCAAAACCGTCATCCGTTTCACTCTTTAACAAGAGGAAGAAAGATCCAGAACATCTGAATCAAGGCAGGTGTTGAGAGAGTGCTTTTAGAGCTAGCATGTGCTTTAACTAATTATAAGTAGTGATGCTAAGTCGATTTTCCATTGCTTGGTACGGTATGGTTCGTCATGGCTTGGCTCTGTTCCAGTTTAGTTTTGCTTGGTTTGCATCTCCACTGCAGGGGTGCATTTCTGAAAAAGGTTGCAAGTTTTGTCGTTACAAACATGGTTCATCGATTTGGTGTTTCCCAAATCCATCGTTCTACCAAACATTCGCAAACTGCATCGTAAATTTGCGCGCTTGCAACTACACCTCTAGAGCTGTAGTTAGGAGTATGGTTCCTGGCTGTGTTCTATTCTGAGTTATCCCCATATGCCCTACCCCTTTCGAACATTCCAACACTTAGGTAAATTGGATAAAAAAGATATAATTGTAAAAAATTGTGCCTGTAAAAGATATAATTTGCACAAAAAGTGGATTTTCTCTAAAGAAGTTGTTACTCCACCTAGGGCTGCAAGATATTGGAAAAATCTAACATTGCAATATTTTTCTGCGATATATATTGCGATATGAATACAATTTCACTAGATGAGAATAATTATTTGGAAATGACTTATAAGTTTTAGATTGACTGAGATGGTTCTGTAGGGTAGTGCATAAAAAATAATAAACAATCTACAAGCATAGATAAATTTAATAAAGAAAAAAAATACAAATGAAATAAACAACATTTTATTGTTTTCAGAGAAGTCAAACTGTATTCTGGTATACAATAATTGAATAATCAAGTCAAATAAATCAAATAATATTGCATAGTCTTTTTTTTATAAGCAATTTAATAAAATTAATCTTTATTAACTTTTCAAGTTACAAATGGTACAATTTCTTATGCCTGAATGCTTTTAAAACCCTCACACAATCACAGGCCTCAAAAAACACTTGAAATGATAAATTATAATCCAGACTCAACATATACTCGCGATGTGAGTATTGCGAATGATCACATTGCAATATCGATACTAAAACAATACAGTCGTGGCCAAAAGTTTTGAGAATTACATAAATATTGGAAATTAGAAAAGTTGCTGCTTAAGTTTTTATAATAGCAATTTGCATATACTCCAGAATGTTATGAAGGGTGATCAGATGAATTGCATAGTCCTTCTTTGCCATGAAAATTAATTTAATCCTGAAAAAAACTTCATTAAAGGACCTGCTGAGATTATTTCAGTAATCGTCTTGTTAACTCAGGTGAGAATGTTGACGAGCACAAGGCTGGAGATCATTATGTCAGGCTGATTGGGTTAGAATGGACTTGACTTGACATGTTAAAAGGAGGGTGATGCTTGAAATCATTGTTCTTCCATTGTTAACCATGGTGACCTGCGTGCAGCCATCATTGCGTTGCATGAGCTGTGGGATCGGAGTGCCACCAGTGCAGAGCTTGCTCAGGAATGGCAGCAGGCAGGTGTGAGCGCACTGACAGTGAGGCCAAGACTTTTGGAAGATGGCCTGGTGTCAAGAAGGGCAGAAAAGAAGCCACTCTCCAAAAAAAACATCAGGGACAGATTGATCTTCTGAAAAACGTATGGCGAATGGACTGCTGAGGACTGGGGCAAAGTCATATTCTCAGATGAAGCCCCTTTCCGATTGTTTAGGGCATCTGGAAAAAGGCTTGTCCGGAGAAGAAAAGGTGAGCGCTACCATCCGTCCTGTGTCATGCCAACAGTAAAGCATCCTGAGACCATTCATGTGCGGGGTTGCTTCTCATCCAAGGGAGTGGCTCACTCACGATTTTGCCCAAAAACACAGCCATGAATAAAGAATGGTACCAAAACACTCTCCAACAGCAACTTCTTCCAACAATCCAACAACAGTTTGGTGAAGAACAATGCATTTTCCAGCACGATGGAGCACCGTGCCATAAGGCAAAAGTGATATAAGTGGCTCGGGGACCAAAACGTTTAAATTTTGGGTCCATGGCCTGGAAACTCCCCAGAACTTAATCCCATTGAGAACTTGTGGTCAATCCTTAAGAGGGGGGTGGACAAACAAAAACCCACTAATTCTGACAATCTCCAAGAAGTGATTATGAAAGAATGGGTTGCTATCAGTCAGGATTTGGCCCAGAAGTTGATTGAGAGCATGCCCAGTCGAATTGCAGAGGTCCTGAAAAAGAAGGGCCAACACTGCAAATACTGACTCTTTGCATAAATGCCATGTAATTGTCGATAAAAGCCCTTGAAACATATGAAGTGCTTGTAATTATATTTCAGTACATCACAGAAACAACTGAAACAAAGATCTAAAAGCAGTTTAGCAGCAAACTTTGTGAAAACTAATATTTGTGTCATTCTCAAAACTTTTGGCCACAACTGTATATTGGGAAGCCCTAACGCCACACCATTTAGGCACTGATCACACTTTTTTGAATGGTTTACTTTTTAGGTTTGTAACTGCCTGCTGTGCCTCACGTTTTTCCCATTGGGCACTGTGTGCATGCAGTTGAAAAAATTTCAACTCTGAGTGAAAAAATTGTGCTATGTCAGTTGCGGTTTTTTTTTTCATTCTCCAATCAAATAAAAGCAGAGGCGGGGTTTACAAATCTTGAATATCACAATAGTATTAAATACATTTGTCCCTCACTATAACACGGTTCACCTTTCGCGGCCTCGCAGTTTTGCTGATTTTTTTTTTGTGTGCAATTTGACATGCTTTTTTTTTTTTTTTTTTTTTTACAGCGCATTGTGTTCTGTGTCCTGATTGGCTGTCGACCATTGTCAATCAATCTCCTCCATGTCTTCTGTACAGTACAGAATGCGTTCAGCTTGACAAATTAACATAAATCTTCGATCGCTAGCAGTGTGAGTTCCAACAAGGATGCAAAAAGGGTTGCAAGACCATCGGGGGGTTGCACACAAGATGCACCACGCCATGCAGCACCAGGCATTTTAGAATTGTGAACATAGGGTTGTAGGTACGTATCGGCGCTGCAAGTCGGAGGCTGTCTGCGGTACCCAGCTACAACTCAGGACACTGTTCATATTTCTGCCGTGCCACAGAGCGCCATCTGAATAATTTCATTTTAAATCACATATAAATGTGCGCGTCCGGTGTGTGTTACTTCCAACTGTCATGTGCGCGGCGCATCCGGTGTGCGACCGGCTTAAGGATGGAGTCTGCTTTAGGTTTGTGGATTAGTGTCTGCAGGAAATGCAGGAATACGCTGGATGCTAACATTGTCTGCACAAAAGCTAAAAAGCTTTGTGAACCTTTTGCTGACAATGATGAATGTTTGCTCCTGACGACAGGTTTTGATCTTTGGTTTCATTCTATAATACTGGACTTATTTTTCTATGAAAGTTTGAACTTTGAGAGTATTTAAACAAGAGAGAAAAGTGTGAAAACGTTAATGCCTGTCTGAGAAAAGTGTATAAAGTGTGTAGACATCTATACTAATTGTAAATAAAAAAGCTATTTTTAGAATGTAACTCCCGCGATTAACGAGGGACCACTGTATTACAATTATCACAATGTCAACAGCAGTGCTCGTGCACAGTTCGCAGCTGATTTAGTCATTGCCTAGCGACATAAAAAGCGCACTGCACTTCTTTTCAACAAATAAAGGCAGTGTAGTGCGCCTCACATTCTCTGAACAGAAAAGCACGTTCGGTGTGATTGGCCCCTTAGAACGTGTTTACAGGCATTTTACATTATAACTAACATGGTTCAACCGATAGAGCAACTACAGTTTTGGGAAACATTCATCACTACATTATTCATTTCCCAAACAATGCATCGTACTATGGTAGTTCAGCCGCGAGTTACATCGTAGTTTGGGAAACGCATTCCAGTTTAGTACCGTTTAAAGTTGGTGTGGTTATTTCTACAGTTGCGCTACCTCATTCTGACATTCTGAATTATTATTTTTTTCACTCTGGGCTTTCCCATTAAACTCAATTCCTACCAATGAGAGGAATTCTATCAGCATAGATTTTATGTGGCTTAGGTAAGTGCAGAAATTTTACAGAAACGTTTTACATGTCCATGATCTGTTTTTACCCTATTTGGAAGGGTCATGAATATTAATGAACTCTGCCCTGATTTGCTGAATAATCTTGTAATTCGTCTTTCCTGTATTTGGCATTCTGACAAGCTGTGAGGAGATGAGATGCTCCCTGTTGCATTACTCCAGAGCTGTACTGTTTTCAAAATAAGAGTCCCACAACATAAGAAAAATAATCAGCTATGTTTAACTTAGAACATAAAAAAAACGTATTGTTGTTGTTATATCACTAGGAAACATCGTGGCCAATCAAACACTACTGGGGTGTGCATATTAATGATCCCGAGTGTTATGTCATAGTCTGTGCTATGTTCTGATTTGCGTATTTTTTTTTGTGGTCTTTTACTAAAACGAAATTTATATAAGAAGGAGTAAACAATGGTGTTTGAGGCTGATTGTATGTCATTTCCGTGTACTGAACTCTTAATAATCAACAATGAACAGGTAAATACAGTTTTCAATTTTACGCACCTTTAAAGCTGCACTGCATATAGGTAAAAAACTCCAAACAAAACAAAAACCTGAAAAACACAATCACAAAACTAATAAATCAGTATGTAAAGTTTATTGCATTACTATAATTTAGCCGCTTTGTTAACATTTTGTATTTTCAAATGCAACATTTTGAAAGCCCTGCCAACATAGGAAGCCATATGTTTGATTTTTCAAAATGTCACCAGTCTGTTTCTGCCTCTGTGCTTTGAGGAATATGTAATTGAGCTTTAAGTGGTTGGAAGCCTTTTAGTATGTCGTTAACAGTCATTTCTGTTTTTTAGTCTTTACTTCATAATGCTTTTTTTTGTATGTGTCATTTGCCCCTTGCTTCAGACGGAAGGCCACAGAATGTGAGAGATTCATTATTCAATAAAGTTGTCGGCCACATGCAGATGGAGGGAGGCAGGGGAACATGCCATTTGCCCATTTTCTCATAAAAGCTTAATTCATCTCATTTATTATTCTTACGGGTATGTCTCTTGGTTAGTCTTGAGTTTATGTCCATAATGAACTGTGAAGGAAAAAGCGGAAAAGCAAGGAAATGTTCTGTTTGACAAGTTTGAGGCCAATTTGGTGATTTGACCAATTGAACCCAAACTTGTGATGGCTAGAGATTGACAAATAAATATACATATATAATTAATTTCCAGTGGCATTCAAAATTTGGAGAAAACATTCAATTATTAACATTCTTCAAACTTAGAAATGATCACAGTCTGGGGATTTTGAGCAAGAATGAAGGGTAAATGTTTAGTAAATATTTAACTAAAGTCTTGATTCACCAAGCACGTCCTAACAAATCATGCTCAATGTGTTAAGGTAAATGATACACTTTCCAATGTTAGACTAGTGTAGGTGCACCTCAGGGTTACGTATGCTCCCCTATCCTGTTTACTTTATATACAAATGATTGTTTTAATTTACATGAGAATAATTCCTTTATAAAATACTGTGATGACACTGTAATACTAAGCCTGCTGAGGAAAAGTGAGAACATAACAAAATATCAGTCTGAGATTGTGAACTTTGTGCAGTGGTTGGATGTGAATCAACTTACTGTAAATGTGGAAGAAACCAAGGAAATGATAATGGGCCCGAAAACACTAGGTGATTACAGTCCAGTAATTATCCACAGTAATGAGATTGAACAAGTGGATACCTTTAAATATCTTGGGGTGGTCATTGACCGTACTGAATTGGAAAGCCGACATTGACTACATCTGCTCAAAGTTCTAACAAAGACTATTATTTTAAGGAGACTCAGACTGATTAGAGTAAGGAAAAACCTCATGTTGCTGTTTGATCAAGCGGTTTTGGGAAGTTTACTTAATCATGGTATGCAAGCTTGGTATGGCACGTTAAAAGTCTTGTTCAAGTTGTCATGAAAGTGATTGGTGTAAAGAGAGTATACATCACTTCAGTCAACCTATGAGTTGTTGGTTTTTAGGAATGCACAAGTAATCGCAAATGATCCAAATCATGTTTTATTTCCAATGTATGAAGTACTGCCATCTGGGAAGCGATACAGAGTTCCTTTGTGTAAAATAACCATTATAAGAAGTCATTTATACCAGTGGCCATTAGCATTTCAAATGGCAAACTACCTTAAAAGGTCTTTTGAATCTTATTGTTGTTGGTAAATGTTACGTGTTGTCTTTTTATTTGTATGTGTACTGAGTCTAAGACAAATGTGCTGTTTGAGTCCAAGATGAATTTCCTGAAAAGGACAAAAAAGTATAACTCAAACTCACAACATAGCATAGTACAGTCACAGCACAGCACAGCACAGAATAACATGACATCTCATTGTACTATGCAAAAATGGTAGCTCCACAACAAATAGTCAACTAATTTCACAGTTTTAATCACAGTAGCACCAACCACTGCACAAAGTTCACAATCTCAGACTGATATTTTGTTATATCCTCATTTTTCCACAGCAGGCTTAGTATTATAGTGTCATCAGAGTCTTTTATAATGTAACTATTCATTCATTAATTTTCCTTCGGCTTAGTCCCTTATTTATCAGGGTTCGCCACAGCGGGATGAACCGTCAACTATTCCGGCATATGTTTTACGCAGCGGATGCCCTTCCAGCCGCAACCCAGCACTGGGAAACACCCATACACTCTCACATTCACACACTAAGGCCAATTTTGTTAACCCAATTGACTTATGCTGCATGTCTTTGGGGGAAACTGGAGCACCCGGAGGAAACCCATGCGAACACGGGAAGAACATGCAACTATGCAACTGGCCCAGCCGGGACTCGAACCAGCGACCTTCTTGCTGTGAGGCGACAGTGCTAACTACTGAGCCACCATGCCGCTATAATGTAACTATTCTCATGTAAATTAAAACATTCATTTGTATATAAAGTAAACAGGCTAGGGGAGCATACGTAACCCTGAGGTGCACCTACACTAGTTAGTCTAACACTGGGAAGTGTATGGTTTACTTTAACACACTGAGTGCGATTTGTTAGGATGTGCTTGGTGAATCAAGACTTTAGTTAGATATTTAGTTAGATATTTACTCAAACACTTAGCTGTCATCCCTTCTCATTTTCAGTTGTTCATTCCTGAGCCATGTTACTGAACTTGCTTGGTTCATACTGTATTATTTAGTAGGCAAAAACACAGTGTTCTGGCAATGGTACTTCTCTCTTGCTCACTACAGTAGGTTCCCAGTATTTTGCATGTCATTTACATGTATCAGGGATCTGCTATCAATATACAGGAGAGTTCAGGACACCCCACGAGATGTTTGTCATTATAACATTTAAAATTTCTACAATGAAAACATTTGGAGATATTTTCAGATTGCTCATTAGCACTGGTAGCTTAGTTTGTTCAAATGGCAAAATGACAGCAATGTGCAAGAAATGGTGTTATCGAAGAAAAAGTGGAGATATGAAGTGTTTTGCACTGGCACACACACACACATCTCTTTGCTTAAAAGGTCATGCTTCGTTCACTTCTTCAGGCTGAGTGAAGGTAGAAAAAGGTGATTTGCACTTCCGTCATTGTCACCACTGGTATTAATTTGTCAGCTACTCTCTGTCAGCCAACCCACAGATCTAACAATTGTCAGCAATATTACGCCTGTGACGGAAAGTCAATATCAGCCTTTGGTAAATGGTGACAAACTTGTGTTCATTACATTTCCATGCAGCAGCTGTCATTGCGTTCGTTCTCGACTTCACATTTTACTTCGCCATTTCCTCCAGTCCTGTCAGGACGTGTCAATGTCAACCCATAAGCCTCGCAGGAAATGAGAGCCAGGCCAGTAAAAATACAGTGTAGAATTTGGGAAAGTTTATTGTTAAACACAACACATACGTACACTTTCTTAATTATAAAGGTCCTCTATATAGTTGTTGATGGTTCCATGAAGCAGGGCTGGACAGGGACAAAAAATAGGCCCTGGCATTTTGGGCCAGAGTGACCCACTACATACAATCAAAATGCTACCCATCTGTGCACGACCTTGAATATGTTTACCAACTCCTATTCTGTAAAAGCACAAAAGCCATATATAGGAAATTATGAGAGTTGACAAATTAAAAACTTTAAAAATTGATTTATTATAATTAAATTATAATGCACACTGGAAGTCCATCTTGTGTGTGCCTGTGTGTTTTGAGGGAGCCTATATTAAATAATGAACAACAAAAACTGCCTGCTGATGCACACAGTTAATGTTGATTAACAAAATAAAGTTAAATAATAAAAGCAATGTATCAGAGACCCTTCACAAAAATTTAAATGTTTAACTTAACAGTGAAACATCAAAACACAGCTTAAAGATTTGATATAGTCAATCAAATGAACTTAAACGATTAAAAAATGCAACAAATATTTATTTGGGCCCAAACTCATTCATTCATTCATTCATTTTCTTTTTGGCTTAGTCCCTTTATTAATCTGGGGTCGCCACAGCGGGATGAACCGCCAACTTATCCAGCATATGTTTTATGCAGCGGATGCCCTTCCAGCTGCAACCCATCACTGGGAAACATTCATACACATTCATTCACACACATACTCTACGGACAATTTTAGCTTACCCAATTCACCTATACCGCATGTCTTTGGACTTGTGGGGGAAACCGGAGCACCCGGAGGAAACCCACACGAACACGGGGAGAACATGCAAACTCCACACAGAAATGCCAACTGACCCAGCCGAGGCTCGAACCAGCGACCTTCTTGCTGTGAGGCGAACGTGCTACCCACTGCGCCACCGTGTCGCCCCTGGGCCCAAACTACAAAACCAAATTTAAAACAATTTCGGTATTAGTTTTGCTTAAGTTGCACACTAGTTTGATCATGTACAAATATCATTATAACTATATTGTATAAATATTATTATAGCTATAAGCTTACATGCTGACCATCAAAAACAAAATTACATGATATCACAGGTGATTGTCTTCTGACAAAGTGCACCTGAAAAGACATGAATGACACTCCTCATAGAGCTTGAGAAGCAAACAGTTCTTTAGGATCTATATCGTTTGTAAAATAAAGAGTTGCAGGTTAAGGAAACAGCATGGGAGGAAGTTGCCGCGAGACTTGGTGCAGATGAAAAGTAAAAATAAAAAGTGTATTTATATAAATAGATAGATAGGTAACTAGATAGAACAGACGAAGATAGATTGATGTGCAACAGTTGCCAATCTGCTGCACGCTGCAGACGCAGCCCATGTGAAAGGCAAATGTCTGTGCGCTGCTTCTGTTCTCCATACGCGCTGCGCAAAATAGGAGTTTGTGATTGGGTCAGCCCAATGTCAATAAAGAAAAGAACCAATGGGCTGCAGATTATGTCACATGGGCCAGTCTGTCCGAAAAAAAAAACTTTTTATTTTTAGAGCATCACAGATCAAAGCATTGTCAATTAATTAGGCAGAAAAACACTATAGCGTTTTATGGGCTGATCAGATCATAAAAAGATGATCAGCCCGGCCCAAAAAGTACGTCGGCCCAGCTGGAAACTGCCCGGTCTGCCAGATGGCCAGTCCGCCCCTGCCATGAAGTATCTTTTACATTATTAGCCCTCCTGAATTATTAGCCCCTGTATATATTATTTTCTCATATTTCTGTTTAACGGAACACATTTTTAAACATAATAGTTTTAATAACTGATTTATTTTATCTTTGCCATGATGACAGTACATAATATTTTACAAGATATTTTTCAAGATTCTAGTATTCAACTTGAAGTGACATTTAAAGGCTTAATTATATAAGTTAGGATAATAAGGCAAATAATTGTATAACCAGAAAAAGTATTGCTTAAGGGGGTTAATAATATTGACCTTAAAATGGTATAAAAAAAAAGACAACTGCTTTTATTCTAGCCGAAATAAAACAAATAAGACGTTCTCCAGAAGAAAAAATATTATAGGAAATACTATGAAAAATTCCTTGCTCTGTGAAACATAAAAAAAAACAAAAATCATATGACGGCGAATAATATTGACTTCAACTGTATATTATTAAAATGTTCTTCTCACACGAAACGAAACGAAAAACAAAATTAAACAAAACAAAATGTGAGCTACTGGTCAAACTGGTAACAGCGGGAAAGCCGTCCATACGGAGGTAAGCGGTTAGCTGGTAAGCGCGAAAAGGAACGGCTTCATACCGCCCCGTATCGTTCGTTTTAAAGACGAAATGCAGCCATATGTACTTCTGGCTACATAATTCACTAATTCAATCTCTAGAAATGTATATAGGGGTACGTTCTCACAATCAGCCTATGTTGGAATTTTGGGGACGAATTAAAACAGAAAATAAGTTTGGATAAAAGCAATCAAAAAATTTGTAAACCCGTTGCCTTAAAAGCAACAAGCTGATTTTACTTTAAAAACGTCAGTAAACCCATTGACTTAACTTAACTTTCATAATTATGCAAATAATTTGTTTGCTTAATAGTTATTAGTAATTATACAAGTTTATTCTCTTTTTTTAAGTAAAGTCAACCAATTGCTTTTTATAGTGCAAAAAGCTACAAGTAATCCACCTAGCACTGCTTATAAACCCTTAAAAAAGCCCTTTAAAGGAATAGTTCACCCAAAAATGACAATTTGTTTAGCATCACTCACCCTCAAAACCTTCATAAGTGGAACACAAAAGAAAGCATCTTGTTTTTCTGTAGCTCAGCATTCTTCAAAATACCTTATTTTGCACTGTGCAGAAGACAGAAAGCCGTACAGATCTGAAACGACGTGAAGATGAGTAATGACGAACGGATTTTCATTTTTTGGGTGAACTGTTCCTTAAAAGGGCATTTTCAAGTGTTTATAAGATGGCTTCCCTCTGCAGACGGCTTCATAGGAAGCAGTGCCCTTTTGTCCTGCCAGTCTCTGTCTCAACACAAAGTCTATTGTGCCAAGACATTGACCTTTCAGCTCTTCTTGTTGTTGTTTATTACCTCCAGCCCCGACAAAGCTACCAAGAAAGCCGCAGTTGGGTTGTAGGAAGCCGGCCAACGCTTCAGAGTCTGTCTTCTGGCTAACTCTCACCCCATGAAAAAACAATTAGGCCACTTCATAAGAATTGATTAGCATGTTAATGAACGGGCTACACTTTCTCATCACAAGAGGCTTGGACAGGGGGTAATGATGGGAGAGGCTGCGCTCCGTCCAGCTGGTTGTTATGCATGCCGAGAGGCGACATCGATCTCTGAGAAATCTTATTACATGCTCCAGACACTGTCTCCAAATGTTTAGCACTGAACCGCGAGAAACTTTCCGAGTTTAATGTCGTGAAAAAAAAAAGGAAGTGATGATGTGTAAAGAATGCAGGCGCGTTCTAAACCACGGTTTGAAATTTTAGCTGCGTCTCACGGTAAATGGGACGACCTTTAAAATGACCTCTCGCTGTTGGTCTGGGTTTAATGTTAACGAGAAAGATTTTAGACCAAGTCAAAGGTCCTGTCATCTTATATGCATACTGTTATTCGTTTATTAGGCTGTCAGAGTGCAGGTTTCAGAATAGGAAAATGCTGTGAAGTCTCATTTATTTTATTTGCCTGTAAGGGATGTTGTACGTCTATCCGGTTGATATTGCAAATTATGCTATGGGTCTGTTGAATGCTTTGCATCGTGGTCACTTCAACACCTCGGGTGTTCATTATTTTTTTATTAATTCAACTGCGGGTCGTCAAATATTCCTTACTTTTACTATGGGGATGTTGAATGCTCAGTTCTGATGGACATGTGCAGTTATTTTCTGGGAAGCACACAACTAAAGTAGTTCCAGTCAGGTTTTGACCGCATCACAGTTCTGTATCACTGCACTGCCTTTCATAGAATGCATCTTTGTATCTCACATCTCTCAGGAATGTTTTATTTTTATTTTTTTAAACAACTCCTCTGCCATGTTGTCATCAAATAAAATAACAATGTGCTACTGTAAGCAGAAGCTTACCTCCACGTTCTTCTGATTGGTCTGCTGCTTTGGAACTGACATTGATGAGCAGTGGTGCGTGTAAAAGGGAATTATTTTAACTTAACAGGCTGTCGAGGTGCTGCAAAAGATGAGAAACACAAGTGTAATGGTCATGCACATCCATCGGCGTGTGTTTATGTAGAAAAACAATGAAAAAGAATGGAATAGAAAAACGCATTCTGTGTGAATGACTCTTTAAACAGTCAAAAATCAAAACAAAACAAAAGGCTTTGGGTGAGATGTGTACAAAACTAGTCTAGAGTGGTTAACACAAAATTTATAGGTTTTTTTATTCATATTTTTCCTATGTTACAAAGATCAAAAGATTCAAATAAATGCTTTTTTAAAGAAACTCCCCATTTCTTAGTGGACTGAAAAAAGTTTCCACTAAAATATTATGCAGCACAACATTCAGGACACTACAATGACTTATTTAGAATCATGTGACTCTGAAGACTGCAGCAATGAATATTAATAATATTCATTCATTCATTTTCTTTTCGGCTTAGTCCCTTTATTAATCTGGGCTCGCCACAGCGGAATGAACCACCAACTTTTCCAGCAAATGTTTTAGGCAGCGGATTATTAATAATATTTGAAATATAAATATTTGCCTTGCCTAGGTAACCAAAAATGTATTTTAAAAACAAACTATTTTTTTGTTGAAAAAATTCAAATTCTTTCACCTTTAGTGAATATACTGAAAGAAATCATAAATAAAAAATGAAATCAATCAACCAATCAATCAATCAACCAATCAATCAATCACTCAATCACTCACTCACTCACTCACTCACTCACTCACTCACTCACTCACTCACTCACTCAATCACCCAATCAATCAATCAGTCAATCAATCCAAATAACAAATCAATCAACAGATTAACCAACAAGTCAACCAACCAAGCAACCAATCAATTAATCAATCAACAAACTAACAAATAACTACAAACCAATTAATCCAAATAACAAATCAATCAACAGATTAACCAACAAGTCAACCAGCCA
>CAIGQV010019186.1:7917392-7928877 GCA_903798115.1 Danio jaintianensis | reverse complement strand
TACTGGTATTGCTATACTTGTGGGGACATTTGGTATTTATACAAAGCCACTTGGAATCTAAGGTATACAGTTGTGGCCAAAAGTTTTGAGAATGACACAAATATTAATTTTCACAAAGTTTGCTGCTAAACTGCTTTTAGATCTTTGTTTCAGTTGTTTCTGTGATGTACTGAAAAATAATTACAAGCACTTCATACGTTTCAAAGGCTTTTATCGACAATTACATGACATTTATGCAAAGATTCAGTATTTGCAGTGTTGGCCCTTCTTTTTCAGGACCTCTGCAATTCGACTGGACATGCTCTCAATCAACTTCTGGGCCAAATCCTGACTGATAGCAACCCATTCTTTCATAATCACTTCTTGGAGTTTGTCAGAATTAGTGGGTTTTTGTTTGTCCACCCGCCTCTTGAGGATTGACTACAAGTCCTCAATGGGATTAAGATCTGGGGAGTTTCCAGGCCATGGATCCAAAATTTAAACGTTTTGGTCCCCGAGCCACTTAAATATCACTTTTGCCTTATGGCACGGTGCTCCATCGTGCTGGAAAATGCATTGTTCTTCACCAAACTGTTGTTGGATTGTTGGAAGACGTTGCTGTTGGAGAGTGTTTTGGTACCATTCTTTATTGATGGCTGTGTTTTTGGGCAAAATCGTGATCAATCTGTCCCTGATGTTTTTTTTGGAGAGAAGTGGCTTCTTTGCTGCCCTTCTTGACACCAGGCCATCTTCCAAAAGTCTTGGCCTCACTGTGCGTGCAGATGCACTCACACCTGCCTGCTGCCATTCCTAAGCAAGCTCTGCACTGGTGGCACTCCGATCCCGCAGCTGAATCCTCTTTAGGAGACGATCCTGGCGCTTGCTGGACTTTCTTGGACGCCCTGAAGCCTTCTTAACAAGAATTGAACCTCCTTCCTTGAAGTTCTTGATGATCCTATGAATTGTTGATTTAGGTGCAATTTTAGCCACAATATTCTTGCTTGTGAAGCCATTTTTATGCAACGCAATGATGGCTGCACGCGTTTTTTTGCAGGTCACCATGGTTAACAATGGAAGAACAATGATTTCAAGCATCACCCTCCTTTTAACATGTCAAGTCTGCCATTCTAACCCAATCAGCCTGACATAATGATCTCCAGCCTTGTGCTCGTCAACATTCTCACCTGAGTTAACAAGACGATTACTGAAATTACTGAAATCTCAGCAGGTCCTTTAATGACAGCAATGAAATGCAGTGGATTTTTTTTTAGGATTAAGTTAATTTTAATGGCAAAGAAGGACTATGCAATTCACTTGATCACTCTTCATAACATTCTGGAGTATATGCAAATTGCTATTGTAAAAACTTAAGCAGCATCTTTTCCAATTTCCAATATTTATGTAATTCTCAAAACTTTTGGCCACGACTGTGTATATATATATATATATAGTTATATAACTTTTATAAGTTATATCAGTATAATATATCAATCCAATTAATACCTTTAAAACAATATTATTTTATTACAGTACATAAAATTATATTACATACATATATTAAATTATATAACATTCATTTTTATATTATTGAGCTGTCATATTAATATAATCATGTAATAATAATACTACTAATAATAGTAATAATTTTATTTATTTATATTTAAATTTTCAAAACATCTTTATATAATAATTCAATAATAATAATTTAATTTATACAACAGTCCTGTCTGGTTCTTGAATCTGATTGGTTGATAGGCGTGCGATATTCTGCCAGTAACAGCACTTGTCCAGCCTCTTAACCCTTCACCCTTGTGTATTACTCTGCCCACACATGGCAACAAGCAGAGGACACTACAGTTTGACAAATATTACTGCTGTCGGACAACATACTGTACTTTTGAGGCTTTTTTAAGCGAGAATGTAGTTGTTTAGATTGCAACTATGCAGTTTATTTTTAAGGATAGTGCCTATTTTAAAATATTTATAATTTCTGTGAGACGTTGGCGGCCATTAGCCTGTCTTTGAGCAAAGACGGTTGACGATGTTCATCCACAAGATGGCGACAGAGACCGCATAATAAGCCCTAAGAGAAAAACAGCGTAATTTCAAACTACAGCTGATCAAATCATTATTAAACAGGTAAATGACTTTCTAAGTTGATCTCTCTCTTTTGTATGTTGTAGTACTGTATTTATACCATAGTAATATTGTGATCTCCCGATTGCAACAGAGAAATACTGGGAAATCTCTGTAGACTGATGGCATTTCATGCCGTTCAGCCTTGTAATCTTAAAATGTGAGCAAAATCACCTGTTTTGTCATCACTTTAGACATTATGCTGAAGAATCATTCAAATAATAGCTCTAAAGTGACGTTAGTGAATGAGCAACAGTTTCTGCTGTTCTGACGTCAGCTGCAGATGTGTATAAATGGCGGAATAAAGTAGTTCCTCTTAAAAAAGGGTTTTGAGACTGTCCGTGTTTGATTTTCTTTTTTATATACACGATTATGCCATCGAACTGTTGTATAAACGCAATATCACACTCGTAGCAGTGCGATGTGGCTGTATATCGTCACTGGTGGGACACTTACGCACTCAGCCTGCGGCCTTGTGTGAATGCACGCCTCCCACCTGTGCCGATATACAGCCACATCACACTGCTATGAGTGTGATATTGCTCATTTAGATTATGACTAATCACAATATATATATATACATACTGTATTCGGGCGACGCGGTGACGCAGTGGGTAGCACGTTCGCCTCACAGCAAGAAGGTCGCTGGTTCGAGCCTCGGCTGGGTCAGTTGGCATTTCTGTGTGGAGTTTGCATGTTCTCCCCGTGTTCGCGTGGGTTTCCTCCGGGTGCTCCGGTTTCCCCCACAAGTCCAAAGACATGCGGTATAGGTGAATTGGGTAAGCTAAAATTGTCCGTAGTGTATGTGTGTGAATGAGTGTGTATGAATGTTTCCCAGTGATGGGTTGCAGCTGGAAGGGCATCCGCTGCGTAAAACATATGCTGGATAAGTTGGCGGTTCATCCCGCTGTGGCGACCCCAGATTAATAAAGGGACTAAGCCGAAAAGAAAATGAATGAATGAACATACTGTATTCACACGCACGCACGCACGCACGCACGCACGCACACACACACACACACACACACACACACACTATATACTAAGCTATAAAAATTTTGTAAATTATCAAGTAAATTTTAACTTATGACATTATGCTAATACTTTTTACAAATAATGTTTTTAACATAATTTCTTAAAAAATGTATTAAAAACACACCTTTCTCACACCTGCCAATGACTAGTGAAATCAAGAAGTAATATTATGTATTACCACCCTTATATATAACTAGCCAAAAAATAATGAAAGTAATACATAAATAACTATATAAAAAAATATAAATAAAGTATAATAAAACAATAATACTAAACTGTAAAAAAAAAAATCATACATTCATTTCACATATATCAATCAGTGCAGTAAAAACACTTGAGGACATTTTGTGTGAATATTTTACTATGAACTGGGTTGTTTAGAGACGTTGAATACACTGTTATCATGAGTGGCTCACATCAAAAGTTCAGATTATCAGATTAACACAGTCTTTGTATCTTGATAATCACACTAAACTATATCGCATTCTCAGGCACTTTCAGAATAAAATGTACTATCCAACTGGCACGAAGTAATATTTCAAACACTCGCCAGCACAGATATTTACTGCCATTTGGCGCATGGCAAGTGTTAATATTTGGACCTACACAAAACCAGCATAATTACAACTTTATTTTCCGCTAACATTGAGTATGTTTGTCTTAGATACAGCAGAATGCAGCAGCCCGTTTTTTGACTGGGACAAAAAAGACAGAACATATTTCTCCCATCCAGGCCTCTCTTCACTGGCTCCCTGTGAAACAGAGAATTGATTAAAAAATTTTTACGTATGTATTTAAAGCTCTACATGGACTTGCCCCGGCCTATTTATCCGAACTCTTAAGTTTGTATTCTCCCCAAAGATCCCTCAGGTCCTCTGCTCAGCTCCTGCTAATTGTCCCTAAATCCCGCTTGAAAACAAAAGGAGACAGAGCTTTTTCAGTCTATGCTCCAAAACTTTGGATCACATTACCTTTAGAAGTTAGAGTCTCATCTTCATTAAGTGTTTTTAAAAAAATCTGTCAAAACCTACCTTTTCTCTCTGGCCTATTGATAGAAATTAGTTTTTTTAGTTTTAGGACTCTGATTATACAGATTTTTAACATTTATTTTATACTAGCATATATCGTCCTGTTTTTCTTATTGTTTATTTTACTGTCTATTGTTGTTGCCATGTTTGTGAAGCACTTTGGTCAACATTCATCTTGTTTTAAGGTGCTTTATAAATAAAGTTGACCTTGACCTTGACCTTAGATTTGCATGTATATAGCATTAAATGTAGCTTGATTTAATGAACGATTAAAGATGCATATACGTTTGCATTTTAAAGTCTAAAGAAATACATTTAACACATTCTCCAATAGCATTTCTTACAGTAGCTGTCTTTGGTAAGTTCATTGGGTCACTCTAAAGATCATAAATTGAATGCAATGTTAATATCTGCTGCTGTATAATGCTGACATTGGCTCTTTGGTAAAGGTCAGTCAATTCAAAGGCCATTCTGTCTAAACTGCCTTTGCTGACACTAGTTTTGAATATACACCCATATTGTGTATTCATAAAACTTGATCTCTTCAAGCTGTATTGTATACTATATGCGATGCAACAAAACTGTACACATAACATATAATACTGATATAGATGTACATTTATTGGATGTAGTGTAGTTTAATGAAATTCATTCATTCATTAATTTTCCTTCGGCTTAGTCCCTTATATATCAGGGGTTGCCACAACGGAATGAACCTCGAACTATTCCGGCATACGTTTTATGCAGCGGATGCCCTTCCAGCCGCAACCCAGTACTGGGAAACACCCATACACACTCATTAACACACACTCATACACTACGGCCAACTTAGTTCATTCAATTTACTTATAAATTGGCATGTCTTTGGACTGTGGGGGAAACCCCAGTGCTAACCACTGAGCCACCATGCCGCCTCCCTAGTTTAATGAAATGTTGGCGGAAAAAAGCACAATTGTACCCAATATTAAGTATATTATTTATACTGTGTTTACCGCAGATGAAGAAATGATACATTTATTATTGCAAAACTATTTTTTTCCCTGACTTTTGTTCAAATTAAAGTAACAAAGGCTGTAAAACTTGTTTATAAACCATTTCCCCAATCCTTCACCACATTAGTTATGTTGCTTGAAGTTTTTTGGCTATTATCCTGAAAAGACCAGAATTGCTGAGTCATCAAATCTTTGCAAAGAACATAAACGCCGGCCCGCCTTTTATTACTATAATATATCGCCTTACCTCAGTCCGAGGTGAAAGAACTTCTGATGGTTTTTCCCACACAATGTAAAAACAGATTTTACAAAAAGTTTTAAAAACAACCAGCATTAGTGAAGTAAAATAGATGCTTGTGAATATATAAAAGTTTGAAGCATTTCAAAAATCCAAATGCACAATAAATTAAGTTATTGTAATTTGTTAATAAGTTATTGCCTCCCAAAAGAACGCCTGCAATTAGTGGTCAATAGGTGGTCTTGCTTCCTGCTCAAACGTAACTGTTTTTAACAGATTTCCATAATGCCAGCCTATGGTAAATATTAAAATAAACATTATTTCTTTTCGAAGAACACTATATACTGCAGGTTAACTACGTTTACTGTTGCTGTTTAATGCTGCCAACCCTATACACAACTCTTAACTTTTCGGACTGTAATGTATTGATTTGCACCTTTTGTGAAGCTGCTTTGGAATGTTAATTATTGTGAAAAGCGCTATACAAGTAAACTTGAATTGAATTGAATTGAATTGAATTGAATTGAACTGAATTGAACTGAATTGAATTGAATTGAATTGAATGGTCTTCATTGGCCGCACGCAAATGAGCCCTACTTTGACCCTGAAATACCTGTAGTTGAGACCTGGAACATAGCATAACTTTGCATAGTTGTAAATATTGTAAAGATATGCGAGGAAAAAAAGTCATGGCAAAAAATAAATAAATTAAAACATGTGCAGTGCTTCCCACTTCTCACTTGCGGTGGTAGCCGGATTGAAACACACCTTTTACCCACATCACATAAACTATATGCAACAAACAAAACATAATTAGATTTTTAACAATATTTTTATTTATAAATAAACTGTTATAAACTGTTTCTTTTCAATGGGTTAAAGTTAAAAACGACTGTTAAATTAAAAAAGAAATACACTATTCTTACTTTTATGCTATTCCAGAGCCATGTGGACCCACTGACAGGTAAAATCTGCTTCTCTCTATGTCGCATTCAAGTTCATGTTGCTTGGATGTTTGGTTATAGTGGGCTGATACAAAAAAAATACAAAAAAAGTGCCACTAAATATACTTGGGCGGCCTTTAATATACCTGAGCGGCGCGCCCATATAAAATCTCTGTGTGGGAAGCACTGATGTGTCAAGCAAAATCTAAGTTAAAAATACAAGTAAATGAAAGCTGCTGACTTAAGCCTGCATGAAATAAAAATGTGCAATTCTTGTTTTTCTAGAACACATCGTTTGTATTAAGATGAACGATAAAAAAAAATTGTTTTCATAATTTTTAATCAAGGGGCAGCGCAATGGGTAGCGCTGTCGCCTCACAGCAAGAAGGTCGCTGGTTCGGGCCTCGGCTGGGTCAGTTGGCATTTCTGTGTGGAGTTTGCATGTTCTCTATGTGTTGGCATGGGTTTCCTCCGGGTGCTCCGGTTTCCCCCACAGCCCAAAGACATGCGCTATAGGTGAATTGGGTAAGCTAAATTGTCCGTAGTGTATGTGTGTGAATGAGAGTGTATGGATAAGTTGGCGGTGCAATCCCAGATTAATAAAGGGACTAAGCCGAAAAGAAAATGTATGAATGAATTAACTTTTAATCAAAATCTGACCATTTGTTCCACTCTGAAATGGCAGTCCTTCTCTGATGATGTCAGGTTGGGCGAAACATCTTTAGCCACGCCCCTCCAACTGTTTGTTTGCTGTGAGTGAAAGATGAGAGGAGGTGCGCAAAAATCTATGCAAGAACAAGAATGTCACTGACTGTTGATGGTTTCAATACCAAAAATCTTTTCAAAATCCAAAATCTAAATCTTTGCCAGGATATACCAGAACCAGATATTTTTACCAGATATTTTTACCAAAATATACCATTTACTTCAAGACCTCGGGCTTCTCTCCATAGTCCACCAGACTTTACTCACCCTGCTTCGAGCAAGTTTAAATGACCAGCTACATCAGATTCTCAAAATCAATTACAAAATAAGTGACTGTATTTAAGAAGCAGTCATGGAATAATTGTTTTATTCATTCATGAACAAAACAAGTGACTGCCTTAAAGGTCCCATGAAATGAAAATAAGTTTTTATTTCAACAGTTCTAAAATTTATTTTATTCACGTCACCTCATACTTCAGTCTCTCATCAAATCTTGACCAATCAAACGCTTTCTAGGGGAGGGGCTTCAATATGTCCCACCCTCTTTTCATGTTTCGGTTGAGATTACGTCAAACAATGAATAAAAAATTGCACATTTCAAAGCACTTCACAGGACCTTTAATGAGTAGCGAATAATTCACTCAAGTAATTCACCAATCTCAACGTTAATTTATTCAAGAAAAAAAACAAACAAACAGCTGTCTGTATAAGTGTGTATAAACTGTATATGGTAAAAACTGACGGTATCATTACTGTTCATAACACTGGGCGTACATCCCAGCAAGCACCTTGATGCCAAAACCACATCAAAACCACATCATGCCAAAACTTGACGTCCATTTGACATCCACACATTACTTCCCTTTTGACCACCAAAATAACAACACAAAAAGTTTTATACACATTGACATCGAATATTGGAGTCAGAGACAGTCCTGTAATCGAGTTTTGACATTTGCCAATAACTACGTTTATATGGACATTAGTAATCAAATTATTTGCCTTAATCTGAATAAGACAATAATATGATTAAGGTGTTTACATGAGTTGCTTTTTGAATGTTCCTTTCATGATCCCATTTTACATGTTATAGCACATAATTCAATTAACGTCATTGCGTCATCGCACTATCCACGTTTTCTCTGGAGTTTCATGTAATTTCGAGTGTTTCATTTGACGTTTTTTGACTTTAACTGCAGTTTGGGACTTTCACTTTCATTCAGGAACATTTCATGCATGCCCTCCCGTGATAGACTAGATGAGGTAAGGACTGGTGGAAGAGTGTTGTTTTAATGGAATTTGATACCGCACGGCGAATAAAAAAAAGAAAAAGCCCTCCACATTTCGCGTTGTGGGTGTCTGTGGTCCTTGGTAGGTGCAGAGAATAGGGTCAAACAGCCATGTGTGTATGGAATATCCTGTCACAAAATGCGGCGAAAATCCTACATAAAGGTATTAGTTTGATTGCGGTGTTTACATGTCTGTACTGCACTTCAATAATGGGACTAAAGTAGGCATACTCCAAATGCCTTAATTGGATTTCAGTTTAGTTCGATTATGACTTTAGTCAGATTAAGGTCATCAAAAATGTTTGTTGTTATGTTTACATGGTAGACTCACTCTAATCAGAGTATTGTCTTAATCATATTAAAATTGGATTATTGGTGTCCATCTGGCGACGCGGTGGCGCAGTGGGTAGCACGTTCGCCTCACAGCAAGAAGGTCGCTGGTTCAAGCCTCGGCTGGGTCAGTTGGCATTTCTGTGTGGAGTTTGCATGTTCTCACCGTGTTCGCGTGGGTTTCCTCCGGGTGCTCCGGTTTCCCCCACAAGTCCAAAGACATGCGGTATAGGTGAATTGGCTAAGCTAAAATTGTCCATAGTGTATGTGTATGAATGAGTGTGTATGAATGTTTCCCAGTGATGGGTTGCAGCTGGAAGGGCATCCGCTGCGTAAAACATATGCTGGATGAGTTGGCGGTTCATCCCGCTGTGGCAACCCCAGATTAATAAAGGGACTAAGCCGAAAAGAAAATGAATGAATGAATGGTGTCCATCTAAACGTACTCAATGTTAGATATCAATTTGATATCATTTTATCATCAAGGTAGTCAGTTGACATCAAATCGATTTGCATTTTTGACGTGTATTTTAATGTCGTTTGACATCAAGGTGCCCACTGGGAAAAACTAATGGAACCTTTGGAGCTGAGTTTCAGATCAGTAGACCAATCACAACAACAGACTATGCCGTCTGACCAATCGGAACAGAGTAGGCTCTAGGAAGAAGGGGTTTAGAGAGAACTACTACTACTTGTTTAGTATGTTGCCTTTCATTTCCATTTGGGTGTTTGTTGAACATATTTTTTCATGTGTTTATTCTCAAGGTAATAAGTGAGCGCGATCTCCTGGGGACACAGTTGGTGAAAAGAAATGATTCGCTGGCGCTACTGTATGAAAAGGTCAAAATCCAGCAGTCCATCCTGAACAAGGGCGACATGCACTACAACGAAAGACTGGAGGACATCAGGCTCCTAAAGATAGAGATCAGGAAGCAACGACGAGAAAAAAGCATCCTCAGCAAGACCGTATTAAACGTGGACGACCTCAGGTAACACACGTTTGAAACAGCATGTCATTTCTTTCCATGTCTGTCCAAATATGGTAGTGTTGCATTGGCACACACAGAATAGGCTTAGAACGATTTCACACTAAAATCCCATTTGACGTCAGAGATCGCTTGGTGTGAAAGCTGTTTACGGTTTAGTATGGGGGTGGTGGTGTTGGTGGTGGAATAAAAGTAATCTGTTGTAATTGTGGAAGTGAAGCACTTTTGAACCACTTTATGATTCACAGTTGTACGGACGTGTGCTATTTCATTTTTTATGTCTAATGCTAAAATGATAGAGGCAGGGGTATGATCACTTTTCTGCAACACTCATGCACTCTTTGGAGGTATAATGACATAATGGTTATGCCTCAATCAAAGGTACATACGGCATAGTGAGACGAAGCTAATTGGGTACTTGTCAGATAATTCTCTTGTCAGTATTGACCCGGTGAGGCGTTTATTGATATTTTCAAAAGCTGTAATTCGCCACTCTCAATAACAGTACCTTTTTTTTTGTTCTCAAAAGATGTGCGCTAAAAATCACTTTTAATGTAGTTCTTTGCCGGCAACAGTTCTTGGCGGCAACAAATTGCTGTGGAGAATGAGGGAGCAATTGAAAGCCAAACCAGATCTATAATAGATGGGTTTTACCTACTCTTCACTGCTTATTTCAGTAACGTTAGGGGTGGCGATGACTTCGCACACAATTTCTTCTTTTACTCTGGCCAAGTCTGCGTTATGTACAGAAATTTCCAAAAGTTATTTATTAATTAAACCAAATGTTTTGTTTAGAAACAGCCATAGAAATGTTGAGACTTTGTAAAACATAATTTATTTTTGTAAATTATTGAATTATTCTCTAAGTGATTAGTTCACAGCTTTGATTCATCCGTGAAAGAAACAAGTCACTGTTGTTAAATTCAGAATGACAATGATTCTGCAGATGAATTTTGCTCGTCTTTATTGAGTGAGTTACTGAATTATTTACTTAAATGATTCATTCACCACACTGATTCGTACCAGAAGTAAACAGTGACCGTCTTCATAAGTGAATTATTGAATAATTCATTAAAATGTCCACATTATTTATTTATTCAAGAACAAAACTAGTGACTGTGTTCATGAGTCAGTCAATGAATCATTTATCTAACAATTTGTTAACAACACTGATATATTTTTAAGAATCTATGTATCAGTTGTTTTGCAACACGTTCAATAACAAAACAAGTTATTGCCTTTATAAGTGACTAAATGAATCATTCAATCAAATGATTCATTCACAACATTGATTTATTCGAGAACAAACAAGCTACTCAACTGAGTTGAGCTAATGAATCATGCATTCAAATGATTTGTTCACCATATTTATTAATTCAAAAACAAAACACGAGTGACTGAAACATTTACTTAAATGATTTGTTTACAAAATGGATGTATTCAAGAACAAAATAAGTGACCGTCTTTATAAGTGAGTCAATGAATAATTTAATTCAGTTAATTAATTCAAGAATAAAAAATTTCTGTGATTATGAATGATCCAATGAATCATTAATGCAAGCGATTCATTAACAAAATGCGTTCAATAACAAAACAGATGATTCCTTTATGAGTAATGAATCATGTGCTCAAATGATTCACATGTTGATTCATCCAAGAACAAGCAAGCAACTCAACTGAGTTGAGGAAATGAATCATCCATTCAAATTATTATTATTATTATTTTTTTTTTTTTATTATTAGTGAGGTAGATGAAATACAATTGGATACATAGAGACAAATAATACAAATAAATGAAAAAGTGCACAGAAAAATACACAAAG
>CAIGQV010019186.1:7869696-7892392 GCA_903798115.1 Danio jaintianensis | reverse complement strand
CTTCATATCAGAGCATGCTACACAACTCCTTGTTCAAGCTCTTTTTGTTGGGTTTGTTCACATTTGACAACTCAGCATGTTTTTAGAGTGTATCTTAAGATCATCAGGCTGGAATGAGAAGTTGTGTGCCTTCAGTATAGCAGTGTTTGGAAAAGCCATGTTTCTGAATAACAGATCCTTGTGGTGTCATTTACATAGAGAAGAGAAGCGGTCCAAGTACTGAACCCTGAGGCACTTCAGTAGCTAGATTATTTTGCCAACTATTTTATCAATTTACTATGAATTTGGACTTTGCTTTTACACTGTTCACCTCTTATATACTATTGAAGTAGGGAAATTTGGTCACAGGTATGATTAAATAAAAATTGCAACCATCTTTTTCATATTTTATCTCCCCTTCTTTCACTTTTCTCCTTAGTTTCTTTCCTGCAAGGAGAGAGTGTGTGTGCGTGTGTGTGTGTGTGTGTGTGTCCTAAAAGATGATTTTGTCATTTATTTATTTTCAATGTATTTAAAGAGTCTTTTCTATTGTGGCTGAAATGGTGTAATTTGCTTTTCCCAGTCTCTGGAAAGCCACTAGTGCTAATAGGTTGGCTGATGGAGCTTTCAAGTTGTTTATTTGCAGAGTTGAATCACTGTAACAGGTCAAAGGAAGACACCGGCTGGCTAGAATTTCTTCAGCTGAGTCCAATGTCAGCGTGCTGTACACACAGAATATGTTGTTTTGCGAAAATAACAGGTTTGTAAAGTGTAACAGAAGAGAGCATTGGAATCTTCTTTGCGAATTGTCCATAATTATGATAGCAAAAGGAGTCTAAATAGTTTAAAATCAGATTCATAGCATATGCTAAGAAGTTGTTTACTTTACTGTTGGGTGATTACATTCAGATTTTTACATTTTACATTGATTACATTAGATGATCCTATTGGACTCAAGTCAGAAGATTGTCTGGGCCATTCTACAGCTTGATTTTCTTTCTCTGAAAGCATTTGAGAGTTTCCTTGGCTGTGTTTTGGATCATTATCTTGCTGAATTGTCCACCCTAGTTTCATCTTCATCGTCCTGATAATGTAGATGTTGGACTGAAGCAGCTAATATTCATTTACAATGACGAAGGGCAGAGGGTTGCTAAAGAACTACTGAGAGATTTCTGCTGCTGTCTAGGCTTTCACTGCCTTTCTACACCTCCATTTCTTCATGTGTTCAATACTTTTTCCCTGCATCAATTCATTTTATTATGCATAACTTATTTTGTGAACTAATTAGATTGTTTTCTTTGCATATATGGATTTCTTTGGTTGTTACCAACATCCGGGGAAAATTTCAAGTCAATGGCACCTTTAGAAGTATGATTTCTGAGAAAAATGGTGACGTGTTCAATACTAATTTTCCTCGCTGTATACTATTAAACGGTAACATTGTGTAGCTAGTGTTAAACCGTGACATCCAGGTAAACAGTGACACTATGTAGCTGGTGTTTACATGGGCTATCTATAATCAGCTCTGAATGTTAGAATGTATAGAAAAGCATAAAGTGTCTTTTCAAACAAGCTTGGTGCAGAGAGTAAAAGGTCAGCCGGGATTATGTCGCTAGCCATAACCTGTCGATATGAGATCTGAGAGATTTGTTTCTTGCTCTCGTTTCCGTTCACCGTCTTGTTTGCATTTCCTCTGTTTGTGCCTGTTGCTGTGCATAAGTAAATAAGTGAAGTGGAGGCTTTTAGAAGCTCATTTTCAAAGTGCTGTTGCTTCCTGCCAGGCTTTAAAAGACTGGCTATAAATTAGTAGGTTATTGTTACTTTTATTATGGCCTAGAAAAAAAAACCTAGAATTTTTTTTCTGATGGCAGACAGGAAGTGTTTCATATGCAAAGGGAACTGATGAAAGAGAGGACAAGATGTCGGGCTCTGGAGGATGAGCTCAACAATCCCCTGAATGTTCACCGCTGGAGGAAACTTGAGGTATGGGTTTACACTGGTTTTGTTCCTGAAATAATACAGTTCGATTTGGTTTATGCAGTCTGTTCTTCTCTGCAGGCAAGCGATCCAAGCTCCTTTGAACTGATTCAGAAGATTCACTCTCTGCAGCGGAGGCTCATATCAAAGACTCAGGAGGTTGTGGAGAAAGAGCTTCTGCTACAGGTGAGAACAACTCATTAGCCCCTTTCACACATACAGAGACAACTGGTGAACAGGCCCTTTTTAAAAATACAAGAAATAAAATAAAATCCAGAATGACAAGTTGTAACATTACCAGTAGTTTTCTGAAATGCTGCTCTGTGTGAACACAGAAGAAAGATTTCCGATATGAGCATGTATAGTTGGGGAAATAAGTATTGAACACGTCACCATTTTTCTCAGAAAACATATTTCTAAAGGTGCCATTGACTTTTACCAGATGTTGGTAACAACCAAAGAAATCCATATATGCAAAGAAAACAGTTCTAATTAGTTTACAAATGAAGTTATATGTAATAAAATGAAATGACACAGGGAAAAAGTATTGAACACATGAAGAAAGGAAGGTGTAGAATGGCAGTGAAAGCCCAGACAGCAGCTGAAATCTCTCAGTAGTTCTTTAGCAACCCTCTGCTCTTTGTCATTGTAAAGTAATATCTGCTTCCATCCAACAATATAAGGCTTTGTGACATCTGTTGTGGCAAATTCTCCAGGTTTAGTTTTCTCCCGTTACAAAATTGCTGTCACTACAAAATTCAAGCTTGTGTAAAAACATTAAAAGCTTTAACGTTTCAGTGTCTGTGTAAATACAGTACTACACTTTGCCTTTGTAGGGCAGTCTACATATATATACACACACATGTATACCTGTATGTGTGTGTGTGTTATAGTTAATATCCTACAAATATTAAAATATGCAAAAATCATTACTTTTTTGATTTTGTTAATATAAATTTTTCCATATGTAGCTTTGAGGTAATTCAATTTAAAGTAAACCCGTCTACTGTCATATTGTGATATTTGCTTATTAAATTTCTAAATAACTTTCTCTGTAGTTCTGTGCCAGCAGGACTTTCATAGAAATCTCCATAGATTTTCACATAATCAGAACGGCCAGCATTAGCACTGTATATTACGCATCCCCATGCGCACTTGCATCTTCCATAATTACATATCTGGACTAATTTGATTATTTTTTTAAGCTCCTCATAACGCACAAGTACTCTATAATTTTACCATATTAAACTCTGTTCCACAGGATTCTGCTGATTTGCCTAAAAATGGGTTAGAAAATGTAGTCTCTCCATGAGGCAAACCATTTTTCACTGTTTTTTAGACTGAATGCTCTGGTTTTTTTTCTTACAGAGGTGTTTTATAATGTTTGGAGAAAACTTTTCAAAACAAATGTTAATTTTTGCTTTTAAATACTGTCAAAATGGAGAGTGAAATGTCAGTTGCATAATTTTGTACTTGGTCAAGCAAAAATTGCTTAATCTACTTAAGTAGAAGAAACAAGATAAGAGAGTTTTTAGACAGTAATGTAAACAGTTTTTGTTATACTCTACCTGACAAAAGTCTTGTCGTCGATCCCAGTTGTAAGAGCAACAAATAATAACTTGACTTCTAGTTGATAATTTGGAAAAGTGGCAGAAGGTAGATTTTTCCGATGATTCTGTTGAACTGCATCCCAATGATCACAAATACTGCAGAAGACCTGTTGGAACCCGCATGGACCCAAGATTCTCACAGAAATCAGTCAATTTTGGTGAAGGAAAAATCATGGTTTGGGGTTACATTCAGTATGGGGGTGTGCGGGAGATCTGCAGAGTGGATGGCAACATCAACAGCCTGAGGTATCAAGACATTTGTAATGCCCATTACATTACTAACCACAGGAGAGGGCAAATTCTTCAGCAGGATAGCGCTCCTTCTCATACTTCAGCCTCCACATCAAAGTTCCTGAAAGCAAAGAAGGTCAAGGTGCTCCTGGATTGGCGAGCCCAGTCACCAGACATGAACATTATTGAGCATGTCTGAGGTAAGATGAAGGAGGAGGCACTAAAGATGAATCCAAAGAATCTTGATGAACTCTGGGAGTCCTGCAAGAACCATTTCCTGCTATTCCAGATGACTTTTTAAATAAGTTATTTGAGCCATTGCAGAGATATATAGATGCAGTCCTCCAAGCTCATGGGAGTCATACACAACATTAATTCTTTTTCCACTGCACCATGACTTTATATTCTATTCTGTACATTATTTCTATTAAGTGACAAGACTTTTGTCTAAGCATAGTCAGACCTTACTATCATAATTAAATAATTAAAAATCAGGGCATGATCATATTTTATTTTGCTAAAATACGCGTAATCTAGAGGCCTTTACCTTTCATATTAGCCACTTCTAATAACAAATGATCAACTAGAAGTCAAGTTATTATTTGTTGTTCCTAAAACTTGGATAGGCGACAAGACTTTTGTCAGGTATGTGTCATTGAAGGTCAGATTAAGAATTGATTTTGACTTTTTAAAGTCTACCAATAATGTAGAAGAATTCATAAACACTTGGTGCCTTTAAAATGTATTATGTCTGGTTAGTGTTGGGTTCGTGTTGAGTTGAATTAGAAATCTTTTTTTGTATTCTATATGCTTCTATACGCTTAGTAACTATCTCTGTTTGATTATGATTAGAAATGTTGTTTTAAAGCAGTAAAGAGGTTTTGAACCCTCCCTGTCTCTGACATCTCTGAAAAATTGCTTTTTATTCATCAAGGACACATTAAATAGATCATAAGTGGCACTAAAGCATTTATAATGTAATAACGATTATTTTTTTTTACAGAAAATTAGTACACTTTAGTAAATGATTCAGTTCAATAACACGCAACAAACAGAGTCTATTCTTAATATACATACGATTTCTAAGCATTACTTGCATTGTGGTCTTGAAGTACCACAGTGATTTTCCTCTCTTTGTCCTTGTTCAGTGTCTAGTATTCAGAGGGCCCTCCATTATCTGTAATGAAGTGATCCGTGCTGCTCATTGCTCAGACTAGAAACAAATGTGATTTCTCAGATGTAGCAGGTGCTCGTGTAGAGCTTCTTCAGGGAGCCGTGTTTGTTTACATAAATGCACTCGGAATCTTTGATTAGGTTATGAATGGCGAGATGGAGAGAGAAAGAGATGCTTTGCTGCTGCCATGACTTGGGTAACTTTTTATGCTTTCTTGCTTTTGTATTTGTGATTTTTAATTGGGTTGGTTAGCTGAAAGACTGTACCGATGGTGCCAAAGCAACTAATCAAAGGCTTTATGCAATTGAGAGATAAAAAATAAGACAAATGATTTTTTCTTGGGTATAAAAACAGTTGAAATTTTGATTCACGTTTGCGATTTGTACATCAAAAACCAAACATGGTGCATATTTGTATGAGCTCACTCTAAGGAAAAAAATCTGCATTCTTATTGGCATACCTCAAAAGGTAACTATTTATGCTTTCCTGCTTTTGTATTTGGGATTTTTATGTGGTTTGGTCAGCTGAAAGACTGTACGGTTGGTGCCAAAGCAACTAATTAAACACTTTATACAACTGAGAGACAGAAAAATTAGACAAAGTATTTTCTGACTACGGATCTTGAGCTAAAAAGTCGAAATTTTGATTCACATTTGAGATTGTACGTCAAAAACATTGAGGTGGACGTGGCTACAATTAATAAAATGACAATAACTATTGAACAGAATGGCTTATTTACTTCAAACACGGTGCATATTTGTATGAGCTCATTCTGAGGAAAAAAAAAATCTGCATTTTTATTGGCATTGGCATATCTCAAAAAAAAAAAAAAGAAATTACTTTTTATACTTTCCTGCTTTTGTATTTGGGATTTTTAAATGGGTTGGTTAGCTGAAAGACGATACTGGTGGTGCCAAAGCACTAATCAAATTCTTTATACAATTGAGAGATGGAAAAAATAAGACAAATAAATTTCTGACTTCAGATCTTGAGTTAAAAAGTTGAAATTTTGATTCACATTTGAGATTGTATGTCAAAAACATTGAGGTGGACTTGGCTACAATCAATAAAATGACTATAACTATTGAACAGAATGGCTGATTTACATCAAACATGGTGCATATTTGTAAAAGCTCATTCTGAGAAATAAAAATATTCAGAATTTTTATTGCCATTGGCAAATCTAAAAAAAAAGTGTAACTTTTTATGCTCTCCTTTTTTTGTATTTGGATTTTGAATAGTTTTGGTTAGCTGAAAGACTGTACCGGTGGTGCCAAAGCAACTAATCAAACGCTTTATACAATTGAGAGATGAAAATGAATGAGAGAATTCTTTTTCTCACTTTGGATCTTGAGCTAAAAAAAGTTTTCAGACTTCGGCTCTTGAGCAAAAATAGGTTGAAATTTCGATTCACATTTGTAATTGTATGTCGAAATTGTTGAAGTTCGATAAAATTACTAACAGAATGACTTATTTACACCAAACATATTTGTATAAGCTCATTCTGAGAAAAAAAGTCTCATTTTTATTGGCATTGGCATATCTATAAAATAAAATAAAATACAAATTTGCATAACTTTTTACACTTTCCTGCTTTTGTATTTGGGATTTTTTAATTGGGTTGTTAGCTGAAAGACTATACCAGTGATGCCAAAGCAACCAATCAAACGCTTTACACAACTCAGAGACCGAAAAAATAAGACGGAAAGTTCTCAATTTGTCTGAAAAAGGCAGACAAATGTTCTAGGAGTAGCTGTCTACTTTACTTTCACCATTACAAGACGGGTAGACATGGACTGTGATGTTCAGTTTGGTGGTGTTAAGAGTTTTTTCTCACTTCGGATCTTGAGCTCAGATGCAGTGGAAATGATAAAATGGGCTTTCAAAATGCCATTAACATCAGACAGACAGCCAGTTTAAAAAAAGGCTTTCTTTCACCGTCTGTATCAAATGAAGCTTAACTGACTGAATAGCAATCTCAGGACACGAGCAAGCCATTTTCAGGGATCAGATCATATCAAATCAGAGATTCAGTGTTTCTTACTAAACCCAGTTCAGAAGACACTATTGATATTTACACAAGCAGTAGTAGAGGAGATGTACCACCAATTCTATCTGGATGCTAACTTTTTGTGTTAATGTTTACATTGAAATTGATGTTTTTTCTCTAATAACATAATGTAAAATCTTTAATAAAATAAAATAAAATAAACTTCTGATTAACTAATATAATTCTGAGTTCAGAGTTCTGATTAACTCTGTAATTGAAAACTCTGGACTTCAGAAGGTGAACTTCACATCTGGTGATTTCTAAAGAAAGATGCAAACTTTAAAAAAACAGCCAATACGCCATGCTGTAACTCTAATAAAGATGAAAAATGCTGCATTTCTATGGCAAATGACCTAATATTCCTGTTTCTTTTAACACTGCCCAGCAGGCACAGGACGTCAACATGACGTCAGATTGACGTTGTACCCCAACGTGGGGGGAAGTTGCATTTTGGGCGGAAATGAAAATTGGGTTGACGTCAAAACCCAATGTCAGACCGATGTCAGTGTCCAACATCGGACAGATTTTGGTCACTTTCCAACGCAACCTAAAAACAACCAAATATCAACGTCTAATGATGTAACAGCTTGACGTTGTGTGGACGTCGCCACTATGACATGTACCAGACGTTGGATTTTGTTTGTCATACCTGATAAATAAATGTCAGTATTTGATGTCAATATGACGTTGGTTTAAGATGTTGGCTCGACGTTGGATTTTGGTCATTTTTCAGGACAACCTAAAATCAACCAAATATCAACACCATTTGACATCATTATTGGACATCAAAATAATGTTGTCCTTAGATGCTGAATTTTGGTCACCCGACATCATGACCTAAATCTAATCTAATATTAACGTCTTATGACATTGTGTGCCTGCTGGGTGGTGATTAAAAAGACTTACTTAATAATGTGTAATTAATTAAAATTGCAATTTAACGCCTTAACATGCATGAACCTCACTAAAGGGTCTATTATTGTGTTAGTCATTTGGTGGTTGTGCCTGTTTAAAAATGTATATTTGTTAAATTCATTCATTCATTCATTTTCTTTTCGGCTTAGTCCCTTTATTAATCAGGGGTCGCCACAGCGGATTGAACCGCCAACTTATCCAGCATATGTTTTACGCAGCGGATGCCCTTCCAGCTGCAACCTATCACTGGGAAACATCCATACACACTCATTCACACACACACTCATACACTACGGACAATTTTAGCTTACCCAATTCACCTATACCGCATGTCTTTGGACTGTGGGGGAAACCGGAGCACCCGGAGAAAACCCACGCGAACATGGGGAGAACATGCAAACTCCATACAGAAATGCCAACTGACCCTGCCGAGGCTCGAACCAGCTACCTTCTTGCTGTGAGGCGATTGTGCTACCCACTGCGCCACTGTGACGCCCTATTTGTTAAATTATTAGATTGTTGTTGTTTTTTTGGCATTCTATTTTGTCCCACCATAAACTTCTTCTAGGGTGCATAAATGAATCATCATTGTGTATTTCTGCATGCAATTCTGCACATCTTCAGTTCCAATCAATAAAACATACCAATGGTCTCCAGTTGAAATTAATTCCAGCTGTGTATCCGCACACGTCTGCATAGAAGTGCACATTGGAGTGTGGTGTTAATTAGGTTAACACTGACTGCCTTACAACAACTCTTTGTGCAATTATAAAGTCGCTCTGTGTATCGACTTGAGCTCTCGAGCTGCCTTTGATGCCTTTTAAAACAGACCCACCACAGCCGTTAGACAGCGGGGCATTGTTGCATTGTTTTGTAGCTGCTCGCACTGAAAACAGTGACAGCGTTTACAATTTAGCACCGTTTAGGACACAATAGCGAAAAGCCATTGCAGTCAAGACAATGCTGCACTTTTGTAGACGGAGGACGCTGGTGATTTAGAAACGTTTCTGAGACAGGCTGCATTTGGAATATAATACCCATTATAGAGCTTGAAGTATTCACAATGCATCACTTTACTGCAAACAAAGGCCCGGCTCTGTTTTTCCGCACAGATACACACTCTAATTGTCGCATTATTTGCATTGAGGCAGTGTGATAATAAAAGAAGTACGGCGCATATCATGTCTGTTAATATTCGTGCAGCCAAATCTGGACAGGCGATTAGCGGTTAAGTATTTATTCATGGACAGATCGGCCCTGCGACTCACCAGGACCATTTTACCTTAGCAACAAACAGAGTTTATTGTGCCATACAGTTAATGCTTTAGATAGCATAAAAGGTCAGCTAAACGTTCACATCAGAGTTAGATTGAGATTTCTGACCTGGTGTTTGGAGTTGTGCTAAATAGAATATATATATATATATATTTCTTATATTACACAGCTCTGGAATACTCGATTCTGATTGGTCAGTCGCAATATTCCAAGGTATGTTATTCTAAGATAACTTCGATTCCTGGAACATCCGGGAACTTCGAAACACCTGGACTGTCAATGAATATGTTCACATCAATATACTTACATTCATATGTATCGACTTATCTGTCACGACTGATCTGTCTGTTTTTGACTGTTTGGCAGAGTCTTTTGAATGGACAATTTGTACAGGGTTTGGAAAATGAAACTGAAACACTGACCAATTTAGTGTTGAAGGTTTCATGGCTAAATTTGACCAGCCTGATGGCCAATTTTCATTGATTGCGCAATCCACCAGTAAGAGCAGTGTGTGAAGGTTTAATTAGCAGAGTGATAGCACAGTTTTCCTTAAAATATTGCAATGCAGACAAAACTCTCCTGTTTCCACCAAAACTGTTCTTCGGGAGCTCCACGGGGTCAATATACATGGCCAGGCTGCAAACCTTTGGTCACTCATGCCAATGCCAAATGTCGGTTTCATAGTGCCAGCAGTTGAAAATCTTGGGCTGTGGACAGTGTGAAACATGTATTGAAACATGAGTCCACCTTCACTCTTTCCTACATCCGGATGAGTTACGGTGTGGAGAAGCCCCAAAGAAGCATAACACCCAGACTGTTGAATAGCCAGAGTGAAGCATGGGGGTGGATTAGTCATGGTTTGGGCTACAATATCATGGCATTCCCTAGGCCCAATACTTGTGCTAGATGGGCACGTCACTGCCAAGGACTTTTTTGCCAAAATTGCCAACAATTCTGGAGGCCTATGTTCCCAATGGTCCAAACATTGTATCGTGTATCAGGATGATAATGCACCAATTCACACAGCAAGACTGGTGACAGAGTGGTTTGATGAACATGACAGTGAAGTTGAACATCTCCCATGGCCTGCACAGTCTCTAGATCTAAATATTATTGAGTCACTTTGGGGTGTTTTGGAGAAGCGAATCAGGAAACGTTTTCTTTCACCAGCATCACTTAGTAACCTGGCCACTATTCTGCAAAAATGAATGGCTCAAAATCCTTCTGGCCACTGTGCAGGATTTGTATCTGTCATTTCCAAGACTTGATGCTGAATTGGCTGCAAAAGGAGGCCCTACACCATACTAATGAATTACTGTGGTCAAAAACCAGGCGTTTCAGTTTCATTGTCCAACCCCTGGTAGGTTAGCATATACTTTTTCCAGCCAGTTTTGTTTCTGCCAGCTGTGCGTTTTGACTGTTTGGTGCCATCTTGTGAATAATGCACAATATAGTGTATACTCCATCAGCTGTTTATGTTTCTGTCAGCTTGGCGTTTAATTAAATAATAAATAAACTATTATGGTTCAGAACAGTGTTTTGTGTCAAATTTTTATATTTTGTGGCAAGTAGCCATGTAATAAGTGGGATAAAGTATATCCAGGATGGTTGTTTTTGCAGAATAAATCCCGACAGGCTTATCAGCAGCCAAAAGCAAAGCTGAGGACTGTTGTATAAGACTGAAGGGCTTTATCCTGCAAATGAACACTCTGTACATCTTTTTATGACCAAACATACACACTACACACTGAGTAACATCAAAAATATTTTTAAAAGAATAATAGAACCACTTTAAAGTTAGGAACAGTTCAACTGGAGTTGAATTTCTTTTGGAAAATTGATGTGATTTGACTGACAGAATGACTGAATAACTGATTTATGAAAGAAGCAATATATTTATTCAACAAGGATACACTGACAACTCAAAAATGAAATTAACTTTTTACGTAATGCAGTTTCTAGGAAAATGTATGTTAAGATCCCCCCTCCCCTCCCCTTTGCCTGGCATGTAATTTTTTATACATGCAATCTATGCAAACAAATGCAAATACTTCTATTGGTATACATTGATAAAGCCATCAAAAAATCTACTGTAAACCAAGCGCAATGTTCCGGAAAATGTCATCTATAAATAATAAAATCAAAATTCCTCCATTCTCCCTGATTCAGAGGAAATGACAGATAGTAGCTGGCTCTCATCCACTGACCGCATCACAAGGCCTTCCAATCCTTATCTCGCTCACTTTCTTTGTCTTTCACTCAATTTCCGTCTTTCTCTAACCCAGTCCCATTTTCCACATACACTCATCCTCTTATATAAGAAGTATTTTTACACACCGCTAACTAACAGAAAGCAACAAACAGGAAGTCACGTTGTTTGACTTCAGCTTCTTTGTATCAGCCTGAATAACCATAAAGGGCCACGTGATATGAAGAGCACCTTAAGTCGCTTTAGCACGATTTAAAGGCAGATGTTCAGTGTGTCACTCCATTCAGAGATGAAGAAGACATACTGTGACTGACAGTGACAGAAACACATGCTCCATTTTCACACCCACGCAACGGTTTCCTCTGCCAAAGAATTCGGACGACAATTGCACGTCTGCTGGATTCTGACCTGTCGTACGACGGAGAAATCCCTCCCTTGACAGCCAGAGAAGATTTTGACAAGCACAATGGCTTTATTTTGTTGTTGTTTTTGCTGTCATGGCAGAAGTTGTCACAAATGAATGGATGCAAACCTGTGTGACTTTTTTTTTTTTTTTTTTTTTTTTTGCTGTGGATCTCAATTAGTGGGTCACAGGTCAAACTGTGAAGCTGTCTTAAAATAAGGAATTTATCTGAAATCTAACCAGTACAGGCTCATTGAAAATACAACTCCAAATCAGAAAAATATAGAAATATAAAAAGAATAGAAAGAAGTGATTTCTAAATTTACTTAGAAGAATACCTGTATCCTCTTTCTCCACAGCCAGGACTTTGTAATGTGTGCAGAATGTGGTTTTGCATTGTCTTATTGAAATATGCATGGGCATCCCTGGAAAAGAAGGCAGCATATTGTGCTCCAAAATCTCTTTACCACTTTGTAATGTTGCCATTACTTTTCACAACACTTAAAAGATGTTTAGGGACTGGAGACACCAAGTGATTAAGTGTTTCAGGTGTAATTTTTTGTTCATTGTCGCATTTTGCGCTTTAAAATGCGCCATACATTCTCTATTGGAGACAGGTCGGGACTGTAGGCAGGCCAGTAAAGTACCTGCATCCTCTTCCTCCGCAGCCAGGACTTTGTAATGTGTACAGAATGCGGTTTTGCATTGTCTTGTTGAAATATGCATGGCGTCCCTGGAAAAGAAGGCAGCATATTGTGCTCCAAAATCTCTTTACCACTTTGTAATGTTGCCATTCCTTTTCACAACACTTAAAAGATGTTTAGGGACTGAAGACACCAAGTGATGAAGTGTGTCAGGTATAATTTTTCATTCATTGTCGCATTTTGGGCATCCCTGGAAAAGAAGGCAGCAAATTGTGCTCCAAAATCTCTACAACTTTAGTTCCTTTTCACACTAATGATATTTATCACTAAACACCAAATGAATAACTTAATTTAAAAAAAGTTAAAGGAACACTTCATCTTTTTTTTTTTTTTTTTTCACAATAGGCTAATTTTAAAAGTCAGCTAAAGTTCAGATTTACCATTATTGAATCCTTTCAGTCAATTTTGGAGTCTGGCGGGAGCACTTTTAGCTTAGCATAAATCATTGAATCAGATTAGACTATTAGCCTTTAAAGCTAGATTGTTCTGTAGTTACATCGAACATTGGTAAGTTCTTATGCAATTAAGGTTGAATCTACTTGATAGCACATACATGATAGCATGTCTATGTATTTTAAGGCAATCTTCTTAAATGCCTGTCTCTTCTAAAGTTCAAAATCAAACAACGTCACAAACTGTGCTGAGATTTGCCAACATTGCAAGGGCTGTGATCAACATTCAAGAGAAAAGTAATTCAATAGAACTTAACTTGTATTGAACCCACAACAATCCATTTAGGATCTGTATGGAAGAGACAGGACAAAAGACTAACCTCTCAGAAAGAAAAAAAGCCCCAAACCGTTTGTCACACATTACATGTTAAGGTTATTCTTCATGATAAATACAGTAAGACAGGCAGACTGAGGTGAACAGACAGGTTGGCGGGTCTCTGTCGAGCACACATGTAATCGCATTATCAGTATCAAAGCCCAGACCTCGTCGGGCTGTAGAAATGTTTTTTGGGATGCCGAAGTGATGTATTCTTTGATAAAGCCCTATGAGTGCAGATATTTGCGTGAGACTTGGTGAAAGGTGCAGTCTGACACCGGGTTTGATCTCGGGCTTGTTGTGATCCTATAAAAGTCGGTGTATTAAAGTCCAGACGCCTCACCATCATAAATCATTCATTGGCTGACTCGCTTGCTATCGCACACACTCTCACTATTGATGAAATTATGAAGAGATGGACACCGTGGCTGTGAAGAAGTGGCGGAAAGTAAAAAGGACACAAAACACTGGAAGCTTCTGAGGGAAAATGTGTTGGAGAAACACTGGAAATAGGCTAATTTTGGAGTATAACCTAGAATTTGACCAGTTTTGAATACATTCAGCTGATCTCCGGGTCTGGCGGGAGAACTTTTAGCTTAGCTTAGCATAGGTCATTAAATTGGATTAGACCATTAGCATCTATCTTAAAAAAAATCTAAAAAGAGTTTTGATAACTTTCCTATTTAAAGCTTTAATCTTCGTTAGTTACATCATGTACTAAGACAGACGGAAAGTTAAAAGTTTCTATTTTCTAGGCTGATATATAGCTAGGAACTATACTGTCATGGTTCAACCATGGTACGGCAGCAAATTCCTTTGATTATTAAACTAGAATGAGTGTACAGTTCCTACACATATCAGCCCATAGAAAATATCAACCTTTCATTTTCTGTCGGTCTTAGTACATAATGTGAGCAGAGAAGAGTCAAGCTTTAAATAGGAAAATTATCGAAAATATTTGATAATATTTGAGTGAGATGCTAATGGTCTAATCTGATTCAATGATCTATGCTAAGCTAAGCTAAAAGTGCTTACAACAGACCTCTAGATTAGCTGAATGAATTCAAAAATGATAAAACTCAACTGTTCAACTCTGAGCCTATTTCTAAAAAAAACTGGAGTGCTCCTTTAAGCTTTTGACTTTGCAGTAAATCTATAGTGAATGCGAGTGTGTGTGTGTGTGTGTATGCGTGTGCGTGTGTGTGTGCTTTTTAGACAAAGAAGTGTTTTGTGGTTGCATGAGGCCACGAGTGTGTCTTCATTTAAAATGCCGGTCCTTTTGATCAGGAACGATCTTCTTTCAGACAATCTAAACCCTTGGATTCATGATTTCTCCAGTGGCACATCATTTATATTCCGTGGAAAATTCAGAGCCTTTATATTAGTGATCATTTTCGACACCAGACAGTTTATTAGCATTAATGAGTTCAAACTGGTCAGTGCTCACTCTGTAATTAGCATCAGTGATGATCCGTGTGTGTGATACTGTAACTTGGTCAGTGCTTTGATGGAATATTAGTTATCCATCTTTCTTTCCTCCACACACTTGGATAATTAACACTAGCTTGCAAAATGAATTAGCTGTCAGTCTCCTGAATACAGCTGGGGGTTTTTTTCTGTGATGTGACACTGAAAAATGGCTTCATCGCTTTTGATCATACCACTAACAATAAACAAGAGATCTCTATAATGCTCTGAACCCACAGTGAACTAACACGTATCTTAAGTCTTTTGAAGAGAGAGAAAACAACAACTTATATTTAGAGATAGATTTTTGCATATCAATGAACTTTCATATTATTAAATATTTGTTTCATATTTAGTTTGAAAGTTAGTGACAGTTCGGATATATTTAGATTAACAGCACTGGGAATTTTTGCTGTACACATATAATAAAAACAGTGAATGTGATTGTACTGTTTGTTAAAATTAGAGGGCTTTTATTATGCTTTTTTATGCTATGCTTCATATATAATAAAATTAGTAGCAGTCCTATATAATTCTTTTTCAGATATTTTCAAAGTGCTGTTTAATTAAGAGGTTTATTTTTTATTTCAACATATTCTTAAACATAGTTTTATAACTAATTTATAATGACTAATTTCCATAATATTTTACTACTTATTTTGCAAAATACTGTTATGCATTCTGGCGACGCGGTGGCGCAGTGGGTAGCACGTTCGCCTCACAGCAAGAAGGTCGCTGGTTCGAGCCTCGGCTGGGTCAGTTGGCATTTCTGTGTGGAGTTTGCATGTTCTCCCCGTGTTCGCGTGGGTTTCCTCCGGGTGCTCCGGTTTCCCCCACAAGTCCAAAGACATGCGGTATAGGTGAATTGGGTAAGCTAAAATTGTCCGTAGTGTATGTGGGTGAATGAGTGTGTATGAATGTTTCCCAGAGATGGGTTGCAGCTGGAAGGGCATCCGCTGCGTAAAACATATGCTGGATAAGTTGGCATTCATCCCGCTGTGGCGACCCCAGATTAATAAAGGGACTAAGCCGAAAAGAAAATGAATGAATGAATGTTATGCATTCTGTAGCCAGCTGAGAGAAACAAATTCTAATAATCTAATAATATTGACCTTAAAAAAAAAAAATAATAATAATGATTGAAAAATAAAATGTAAAATAAAGAAGGTAAAAATGTAAAAATATAATAAAAGAAAGGAAACAATTGGAAATATTTGAATAAAATAAAAAACATTTCTCTGTTCTATCCACTGTAAATGTATAAAAGTTGCTTTGACATAACATTAAAACTCACATTTGTCTATTTTTTACATTTATTTATTTTTTCTGTCTTAAAGATAACAATCAATGTACATGCAATTTTTCAAAGACTGGTCAATTTTGATCAGGAACAGCAGTGCTATTGAGTTTTTTAAAACGTAGATTCATTTAAAAATGACCCTTTATTGTATTTATTAACAATATTGCCAGATGTGGAAACTTTTATATTGATGGTGTTTTTATGATATTGTTGAACTCTGTGAACATGTGATCAATATGGAAGATGGAATAATGTAAAAAAGGTATTGATAGTTTTCTTTGCTGTAGCCAAAGCACACAGATTAGGATCAAAACTGCTTTCCTTTTCTTCCTTTCTATTCATTTCCTTTCCTGCTCACTCTTAAGCACATAACATTCTGTAGTATTTATGTAATAGTAGTGATGTAGTGTGTGACGAAATAAGAAGAAAGAGTGTCCACGAAATCTTTACGAGATGCATTTAAAGGCATGTTAACCTTGGTTTTAAGTGATGTAAACATTGAATTTAGCAACCTTTCAAATTTACATAATTATGTGTATAGTAAATGTGGTGTGTACTTTGTGTTTGCAGGAGAAAGAGAAACTTTACGTTGAGTTGAAACACATTCTTGCTCGGCAGCCTGGACCGGAAGCTGCGGAAAAACTGCAGGTTTATCAGCGAACACTCAGAGAGAAGACCAAACAACTGAAGGTGCTCTTCTTATCTTATTTCTTCTCTGAAATCAAGAAAAATAATTAAATAACATTACTTTATTTATTTATTTATTTATTTATTTATTTATTTATTTATCATACTACTACTACTACTACTACTACTACTACTACTAATAATAATAATAATAATAATAATAATTATTATTATTATTATAATCATAATAATTATAATAAATAAATAAAATATAAATAAATAAAGTATTAATCTCGAATTTACAAAAAACATACACTCATAATTAAACAATATTATTATTATTATTATTATTATTATTATTATTATAAATAAATAAATAAATAAATAAATAAATAAATAAATAAATAAATAAATAAAGTAATACAATCTCGAATTTACAAAAAACATACCGTCATAATTAAACAAAGCAGCGGATGCCCTTCCAGCCGCAACCCATCACTGGGAAACACCCATACATTCTCATTCACACACATACACACGTACAATTTAGCTTACCCAATTCACCTATACAGCATGTCTTTGGACTTGTGGGGGAAACCAACACGGAGAGAACATGCAAACTCCACACAGAAATGCCAACTGACCCAGCCGAGGCTCGAACCAGTGACCTTGCTGTGAGGCGACAGCACTACCCACTGCGCCGCCATTACTATTATTATTATTATTATTATTATTATTATTATTCTTTTTTTATTTTTTATTATTATTATTATTAATAATAAAAAATAAAGTAATACGTCTTCGAATTTCCAAAAATTAAAAAAAACATACTGTCATAGTTAAATAAAGCATTATTATTATTATTATTATAAATAAATAAATAAATAAATAAATAGTCAAATTAAAAATATATACAAAACCCTATTTATTTATTTATTTATTTATTTATTCATTTATTTATACTATTTATTTATTATTTTTTGTTTGCTTTTTCCTCTATAAAACGTCTTTCCCACTCACATAAATCATTCGTCACTCCTCTCCCATCACACAAAATGAATAATTAGTTACTTCACCACTTAATTAAGAGTTCAGGTCCATCTGGAGACAGCGACCACTAATGTAATTTTTAATGAGTGGGTTCAGTTTAAGCTTCCTCGTCCTGTCCTATTAAAAAAGCAGGAAGCAGAGATGAGAGCAGTTAAAAACTTATAAGACTCCGCCGAGCCTTAGTTGACCTTATAATATTCATATGGCCTTGATATATGCTTTGATCTTTAAGCTGCGTTTTGATCAGGTTTTTGTGATGTAATGACCGGCATTAGAATCAAGGAAACTGGCTCAGGTTTTGAAAACTCTGCAGTCGGGACTATAGATGGTGCGCCGTTGCACTGGCCATTCTTTAGAAAAATGGACTTAACAGACTTTAAAGACTCAAAACACCTTAGCTCGGCAATTTCAGCGCTGATCTATTAGAATATCTGCAGTGTGGAGTATAAAACTCTCTGGCGCCCTTGAACTTAAAAATAACCTGAGGGTGGCATGCAGTCTCATACAGTTAAAAAAAATTATAATAATAAAATATATTGTTTTATTTGTGCATGTTTCTCACACTTTAATGTTTCAGATCATCGAGCTAATTTAAATATCAGTCAAACCTAACACAAGTAAACACATTATGCAGTTTTGAAATGAAGGTTTTTATTATTAAGGGAAAACAAAATACAAAACTACAAATCCCTGTGTGAAAAAGTGTTTGCCCCTAAACCTAAAAACTGGTTGGGACACCCTTAGCAGCAACAATGTGCAATCAAGTGTTTTCGATAACTTGCAGTGAGTCTGTTACAGTTCTGTGGGGGAATTTTGGTCCACTCATCTTTGGAGAATTGTTGTAACTCAGCCACATTGGGGGGTTTTTGAGCATGAACCTCTTTTTTAAGGTCATGCCACAGCATCTCAATTGGATTCAGGTCAGGACTTTGACTAGGCCACTGCAAAGTCAGAAAAAACAGTAAGGGGCAAACACCACTCTATATATATTTAAAATTAAATATACATTAATTGTAAATATACAAAAATATAATATATATTTATGTAAAAAAAATATTTTATATATTTTTACAACTATTTTTTAAATATATGAAAGCATTTTAAAATATATATTTGCCTGATTATTTTCTAAGAAAATACATTAATGTAACATTTGAAGAAAATTTTATTGATGCCAAAAATGACCTATAGGCAAGGAACACATTTTAAATGTTCAAATAATAATACAAGTACTTTCAGGGGGACTTTAAAATGAGTTACGCTGTGCAAGCATCACAGGCAGAGATTTAAATAAACAAAGCCTATCGTAATTAACATTAGAACAGAAGCAGTTCTAATGAGCCGAAGGGCAAAATCTTGCCATTCTTTGTCTTGATTGAAGCGTGCCCTCCTGCTTCAGCCCCCTTTAGGAAATTAACATTAATTAACACCGGTCTTTGGACTCTCCATGCTTGTTTGGAAGGATGCTTCTAGAGTTTTGTTTTTGTAAAACACCTGTGTGAGTCGGAATCTTATTATATGTTGCATGAAAACCTCACAGCAGATCAAGTGTGATCATGTGATCAAGTGGCAAAATTGAATCGTTTGATTGATGGATGATTGAACAATGCACATTTTTGCCTAATTCACAACCCAAATTTGAACATTTATCATATTTCTCACATATTTCAGTAGACACTTTCAATACTTAACCTTGGTGAAATCATTGCGAGATCTTATTCCTTTATAAAATATAACTTTAATTAAAACAAAAAACAAAAAAATTTACTATGATTTTATGATAATGATTTAATTTTATTTTATTTTACAGTATTTATTTATTATTTTACATTTATTTGTAAAATTTATTCATTCATTCATTCATTCATTTTCAACCACTTTTCTGGGGCCGGGTCGCGGGGGCAGCAGTCTTAGGAGAGAACCCCAGACTTCCCTCTCCCCAGACACTTCCTCCAGCTCCTCCGGGGGGATCCCGAGGCGTTCCCAGGCTGAGAGACATAGTCCCTCCAGCATGTCCTGGGTCTTCCCCGAGGCCTCCTCCCGGTGGGACATGCCTGGAACACCTCCTTAGGTAGTCGTCCAGGAGGCGTCCGAAACAGATGCCCGAGCCACCTCAGCTGACTTCTCTCGATGTGGAGGAGCAGCGGCTCTACTCCGAGCTCCTCCCGGGTGACAGAGCTCCTCACCCTATCTATAAGGGTGCGCCCTGCCACCCTTCGAAGGAAACTGAACAGAATTGGTGACAAAGGGCAGCCCTGCTGGAGTCCAACATGCACTGGAAACAAGTCTGACTTATTGCCGGCAATGCGAACCAAACTCCTACTCTGTACATACAGGGATGAGACAGCCCTTAACAGAGCGCCTCTGACCCCATACTCCCAGAGCACCCTCCACAGAACCATCGGCCGGATCCTCCTCTCCAGTACCCTGGCATAGACTTTCCCAGGGAGGCTGAGGAGTGTGATCCCCCTATAGTTGGAGCACACCCTCTGGTCCCCCTTCTTAAAAATGGGAACCACCACCCCAGTTGCCCAGTCCAGTGGTACTGTCCCCAACCTCCATGCGATATTGTAGAGACGTGTCAGCCAAGACAGCCCTACAACATCCAGAGACCTAAGATACATCCACCCCTGCTGCTTTGCCACTGCAGAGCTTGCAAACTACCTCAGTGACCTCAGCTTGGGTGATGGGTGAGTCCACCCCTGCATCCCCAGTCTCTGCTTCCTCAATGAAAGACATGTCGGGGGGGTTAAGGAGATCCTCAAAGTATTCCTTCCACCGTTCGACAACATCCCCAGTCGAGGTCAACAGCTCCCCACTTCCACTGTAAACAGTGTTGATGTGGAGCTGCTTTCCCCTCCTGAGGCGCCGAACGGTTTGCCAAAATCTCTTTGGGGCCGACCGATAGGCTTCCTCCATGGTCTCCCCGAACTCTTCCCAGGCCCGAGTTTTTGCTTCCGCAACTGCCCGGGCTGCAGCACGCTTAGCCTCTCGGTACCCATCAGCTGACTCGGGAGTCCTGCATGACAACCAAGCCCTGTAGGACTCCTTCTTCAGCTTGACGGCATCCCTTACTTCCGGTGTCCACCACCGGGTTCGTGGATTGCCCCCCTGACAGGCACCACAGACCTTACGGCCACAGCTCCTCACGGCCGCGTTAACAATGGAGTCGGAGAACATGGACCACTCGGTCTCAATGTCTCCAGCCTCCCTCGGGATCTGGTCAAAGCTCTTCCGGAGGTGAGAGTTGAAAATCCCTCTGATTTGAGGTTCAGCCAGACGTTCCCAGAGGACCCTCACAATATGCTTGGGCCCAGCTGATTTATTTGTTATTTATTATTAGAAAAATAATTGTCTTTTTTATTTTATTTCATTTTATTTCATTTAACAGTATGTGTCAAAAATGCATCTTTATATTGATGGGTAATTAAATGATGCAAATTTTTGCCCAATTCACAGCCTTAATTTGAATTTCGGTGGAATTAGTTTTGGTGGTCGCAGATTATAGATATTTTCAATACTTTACCTTGGTGAAATCATTGTGAGAACTTGTTACTTTCATAAAATAATATTTTAATTAAAAACAATATATATATATATATATATATATATATATATATATATATATATTGTTTTAATTTAATTTAATTTAATTTTAAATTATTTAATTTTATTTTATTTTAAAGTAGCATGCTTGGAATTAATTTATATTTTAATACATAATACATTTTTAATACATTCCCAATTTTGACAAAAAAAAAATCTATTCTGTTTTTTTTATGTACTGCTTCGCTCAATTGTTACTACACCCAGTTTAATTAAAAACAACAAAAATATTTAATTGTCATTATTTTATTTTAATAAAATGTTGCAATATGTGTCAAAAACAACAACAAGAAAAACAACATTTAATTTAATTTAATTTTATTTTATTTAATTTTATTATTTTTAATACATTTTTAAAAAAAAATTTATTGATTTGCTTCGTTCAGTTGTTAAACCCACACCCTGCTCTTCACTATACAGCACATTTGGGAATTCTCCATGTATTAGTCTCCTTTTTAAGCGTCTCTCTCTTCTGCCTGTATCTTTTGATTTACCGAGCTCTGGGCTGTTGGGTCACCTGCACTATGTGGGTGGGTTTCCGGCACCATCGCATGAATGACAATTAGAGCTTGACTGATATTTGCAAAGATTGACAGAGATCAATGATCTGCCGCAGAGGAAATCTCTCCATTCCTCGCTCGCAGGAGAAATGAGCTGGCCAACACATCCTCAGCCATAGATCACTACTGTACAACTAGGACACATTTATAGTGGAGAGGGCGAGAGCCGCTACACGAATGTTTTAAAGTAATTGACAAATGGCCTCTTAGATGCTCTGCAATATTTAGATGGTTTGCAGCATAACTGAAGCACCAAAAGCAGCGAATATTAAATAAATAAGCTGCTTGAGGCTGTGAGTTACTGTGTTTACTGTGGTTTTGGACTGATTTGAAGGATTTCAGCTAGGAGCAGATAATTTATTGCTTTCATTAAAATGATAGTCGAATAAGAAAATAGCTATACAATTAGTTAAAAAGTAGCAAAAGTAATCACTAAACAATTAGTCTAGATGATTAGCATTAACGTAAACTCTTTCACCTCTGAATTAAACTGAGAAATTATAGATTTTCATGCAGAAAGTGAAGCCTAATTTTAGTAATGTTTTATACATTAAATGATGAGGGTAAATGAAAATCTACCTGAATTAACTTGACAATGACAATGAAACTGTATGTAATTAAACTGAAATGATTGTTTTTGTAATGTTCAACGGAGGTCATGTTTGCAGGCAAGTTTGTAGAAAAGAAGTTATTCATGTACTATCATGTGCATGCGAAGTAAACAGCACACACATTCACAATTTTACCAGTTTTAAAGATAGCTTGATTTTAGAAAATGCTGGGTTGTTTCA
>CAIGQV010019186.1:7829051-7848108 GCA_903798115.1 Danio jaintianensis | reverse complement strand
CTCTTGTGATTGGCTGTAATTCTTGATTAAGAGCTCGCCCACATGCTCTTGTGATTGGCTGTACTTTTTGATTAAGAGCTTGCCCACATCCTCTTGTGATTGGCTGTACTTTTTGATTAAGAGCTCGGTCACATGCTCTTGCGATTGGCTGTAATTCTTGAATAAGAGCTTGGCCACATGTAATTGTTTGTGATTATTGGTTGATTTTTGTGTGGGTAGTTGAATAACTTCCTACTGAAATCTTATCGTATCATGTCAGTGTCATGAATTTATTTATTTATTTATTTTTCTGAATGAATTCTTAGCATTGCTGGAGAACTCAAGTTTAGACATTTAAGTACAAAACGAATCATTTTTCGAAAGGTTGTTGCTAAGCGTCCAAGTTTCCTATTGAACCGTGGTACCACACACGGGATTAATAGTCAATCGATTTTTGTTTTCACAGTACATTTATAGAACTGTAAAGAACATGTTGGGACCAAAGCAAATAAACAGTATTTGCTTCCTTCCTTTCTCCAAGGGAAAGCACATTATAAGCTCCTTTCAACATATCGATTGATTAAAGCCTTAACAGAGAACGCACATCGAAAAAGACCTTGAATTTCCTCTCTCTCTTTTTTTTTTTTGTAGAAAGGAAGGCCTTTAAAATGTCAGAAAACAAGAAATCGATAGCAATTAAAAATATATTTGAATGCCATTGCTTGATGTCCTAAATGTTATGCTTTATGGGTTTCATTTATTTATATATTTTGAAATTATTGTCGGGTTTTGGGAGAGTTATGCAATATAACCCAATGATTTATTTCAAATTAGAGCACAGCGGTTGGTTTGAAATCGACTTGCAGGAATAAACCGGCGGTGTCAATTAAGCGCTCTAAGTCTGTAGACAGCATTTTATTGCAAGCCATCAATATTTCACTAACCACTGCAAAGCAAACAAATCGCTTTAAACATCTCCAGCTTTCTGACTGGGCCTTTAATGCCGTCTGTCATCAAATCATTCATTTTCAGACTCCATTTTGGCTCTACGGAACCAAGCGGAATGTAATCACAGCTGGCTTGGTTTGTAAATTCTCTGATTTGGATGACGTGCGATGAGCGATGGTGTCTTCATTCCTTCGCTTTGAAATGACAGAACAGACAGGAGGAGACCACCGCCGCTGACAAGTTCACAATAAATTGCATGCAAATGAGTACATGTGGATTATTGCATTCTGGGTAGCGAGTGAGACGGGCGGCATCGGTGGCCATGTTTACGAGGTGTGATGCAAACAAGAGGCAGTAATGAGAGTTGATCAAGCGTGACAAGGTGCACAAACACTCAGCGTGCATATAAGCAAATATGCAAATACACTCCTTCAGGAATAACTTCTTGCCTCATAGTTGAGTGAGCGCTTACTGACTGGAAATATCTTCTGGAGGTTTGGTTGAGAGCAAAGTCAGAGGTTTCTATTGACAATTTCTGCGCTTTAAGACTTATAGCTGCTGAAGTTTCGTAAGTTTTCAGTATGGAAGGATTTACCAATAATGAACCATACTTTTACAGCATTCACTGTAAAAAAAATATCTGTTAAATAACAGTTTTCGTATTTTGTGTTTTCCATTTATTTATGGTTGTGAATTGCATTATGGGATGTTGATGATCTCTGCTCTGTCGACCTTTGATGTTGAAAATTCAACTCTACAGTTTAACACTGTGACTTTTATTGACATTTTAGTAGTTATGTTTGTTTAATTCTTAGACAGAACTCTGACTCTTTATTTTGGTTTTGAGTTATCATGAGCTGTGTGCTCATGTCTGTTATTTGTTGTGTGTGTGGGGCATGGCATTCGGATTCTGGCACTTCGATTTACTGTGGTTACAGTTTTGTGTCAGGTTTCTGATGCTCATGCTCCATGTCTGTTTGTTTGTTTAGTATTTTGCTTTTGTCTGACATTCTTGTTCATGTCTTTGTATGTGGTTTGTGTTTGCAGCTGCGTGCTTGTTTCAGTTTCTTTCACATGGTTCTTGTTTATTGACTGTGTGCTTTTGTTTTGTGTTAGCACATAGCCATGTGCTCACTTGTCTATTAGCCAGACCCTGCCCATCTTTAGTCGCGGTCACACTGCACTTTTCTCCCTATAGACTTCCATTCATACGCACGCGAATGAGTCAGACCGGAAACGCAAGATCGTGCGACAAGTTTCGCAGTCCACTGCTTTGCAAAGTTCAAGCTTGTTGAACTCTGACCTGAGAGAGATGAGAGCGGTAAAGTCAAATGCTGAATCAAAACTTTTTAAAATCCTGAATCAATATTGGAGTTACATTTTCACGCTGGAGGAAGAACGACACCATGGCTGAAGTATTTCTTTTAGACAGGTAATGTTATATTTTAAAACTATTTTAGTCACGCAAAGCTTATGTAGGTTTTGTTGTATTGCGAATGGGTTATATGCACAGAAGTGTTGTCCAGCCCCTGAAATCTTCCGGCGAACGATTGAACGATTTTCAGTTTCATAAGGGACCTTTTACAGCATCAATAATGTAGATTTTTATTTAGTTTAACAACAAAACATAAGTAAATAGCTCTATTCCGCCTAGCCTGCTTTACTGAGGTGAAGTTGGTTTTATATTCATTTTTGAACAATGACAACCTGTGACGCGCTCCCTATATTGTTTACCATGCTACTTTGAATATTCGCTCTGAAATAGCTTGCCAAGTATGGCTTAGTAATAAGCGTAATTCCTGCACGCCGCCAGCCAAGCATACAGTAGTCGCTTTAGGACAAAGTGTGGGAAAAGGAGACCAACGATCTTTGCATGCATGACATATTGCACATTATGACAAGTTTTGCTTGCTAACTACATAACTGAAAACGTGCTACATATAATACAGTTTTTCATTCAGAATTGTAGTATTATAAAGCGCTGTAAAGTTTTCCAACTGGCGAATGACATGAACTAGTGGGTTGTCTGTTGTCATCTTTAAGGTGCGCGTGTTCGTGATTTCAGGAGGCGTGGTATGTGATAGTTCAGCTGACATGCACTGGTTGTCGGTCTCCAAATAATGTCACCCGATAACTCTATTTTAGTACTGTTGAAGTGTAAATGAACTAAATATTTTAATGTGTTGATTCATTCATGTGCACATGAGATGTGTTAAAGTAATGCTTGACATGTTTATTGTGTCAAGAAGCAGATAGAAAACAATAATTAAAACAACCTAATCACCCTAAACAGTTATTTTAATGGATTGTTGCAATGTTTGTTAAAAATAATTATCCTTGCACCATTAGAATCGATTCAATTTCACCCAGATGAACACTGAAATATCTGCTTTTGAATGCCTGAAGGTGCAGAAAATTGTTCTTGGTATCTCAACTCTTTGAAATATTGATTAAAACTTGTATATATTTTTAAATCGCTATCTGCAGACTCCATCTATATCATTTATTTCACTGAATTTTTAATTGGACATGCATTCTGAACAGATCAATTGAATCAGTGAATCATTAACTGGAGACTCTGATCGGATCATTTGAGTCTGTGAATCGTCAATTGGAGACTCGTTCCAACCAGACCATTTGAATCAGTAAATCGTTAACTGTAGACTCTCTCTGATGAGATCATTTGAATCAGTGAATCATTCACTGAATCATCAATTGTAAACTTACTCCAACCTTATGATTTGAATCAGTGAATTCTTAACTGTAAACTTTCTCTGATCAGAGTATTTGTATCTGTGATTCATCAATTGGAGTCTCACTCCAACTAGACAATTCAAATCAGTGAATCATTAAATCATTTGAATCAGCGAATTGTTAATTCAATTCAATTCAATTCATCTTTATTTCTATAGCGCTTTTACAATGTAGATTGTGTCAAAGCAGCTTCACATAGAAGATTATAGTGAATTGGAATGGTGTCCGTTCAGTTTTTAGAGTTTAAGTTCAGTTCAGTTCAGTGTGGTTTAATTTTCACTGCTGAGAGTCCAAACACTGAAGAGCAAATCTTTCAGAGTTAACTGGAGACTCCCTCTGTATGATAGCAAATCTATGCCAAAAAGATCTGAGTGCACCAGTCATCTTTACACGTTGTGTGAATTGAACTAGAAGAGAATATCAGACCTAGATGTGAGGAAACGGGAGTCTGTGAGCTTGTTTTAAAACCTTGTGTGTGCACAGGGGATGTTTATGTGCACAGAGAACTGATTCACTGCGAGAAAATGGGCGTGAGCTTCTCAAAACTGGTGGGCATGATACGCACTCTCACGAGCGAGGTTATGCCTCACAGCGTGCACATGGTCATTTCTCTCGCGCAGGCTCTCCTCATTGTTCGCGTCAACACTTTCAAGGAACACATTTTTCACGGAAGTTAACTGGGATTGGATGCCAGTTAAAAGATGCCAGTTTCCGCAATTGAATAAAAACAATTATAATTTTAAAAACTTTCTCATAATAATGACTTACTTATAATAATGACATGCTTCCTAATGGCTTAGCGTCTCATAATAATGAGAAACTCTCTCACAATTTTTATTATTATTATTATTTTTTTTAATAATGACTTATTTTCTTGTAAAATTACTGTCTGGATCAATTTAATTTGTCCCATACAGCACCTGCTTTATTCCATTTGTTTAACGTAGTTCTATGCTGATTTAACCATACAACAGCAGTGCTGATCATGACACTTGATGATGATCTTTCTAGGAAAAACTGTCTTCAGAAGAGTTTAGATATTTGTATTTGCACACTGTGAGGCATTAATACCCTATTTATATATGTTATTTATACCTTATTTATAAAACCTTAATAATGTATTTTAATGGGTATGACTGTTTAATATAAACTTGCCTCACAGCAAGAAGGTTGCTGGTTTGAGTTCCAGCTGGGCCAGGAGGCATTTCTGTGCATGTTCTCCCTTTGTTCGCTCTTGAGTTTTCTCCAAGTGCTCCGGTTTCCCCCACAGTCCAAAGACATGCGGTATAGGTGAATAGGGTATATGCAGAAGTATGCAGAAGGTCTTTTTATTTTGCAGTAACCTGGGTCAAGCGATTCCGGTGAACTGTATGCAGTTACAAAATTGGCGAGTTTAAGGTCTGTTTGTTTTTTTTAAATCAACAATCTCAACTGCCTGATTGATATACGATATAAAGTGGGTCTCGGATTGTACAAGAAGCACTACAATAAATTCAGTTTTCCCGTGCCATGTCTTTAAAATATTAACATTTATTTTACTCCAGAGGGCGTCACGGTGGCGCAGTGGGTAGCACGTTCGCCTCACAGCAAGAAGGTCGCTGGTTCGAGCCTCGGCTGGGTCAGTTGGCGTTTCTGTGTGGAGTTTGCATGTTCTCCCCGTGTTCGCGTGGGTTTCCTCCGGGTGCTCCGGTTTCCCCCACAAGTCCAAAAACATGTGGTATAGGTGAATTGGGTTGGATAAATTGTCCGTAGTGTATGTGTGTGAATGAGTGTGTGTATGGATGTTTCCCAGTGGGTTGCAGCTGGAAGGGCATCCGCTGCGTAAAACATATGCTGGATAAGTTGGCGGTTCATTCCGCTGTGGCGACCCCAGATTAATAAAGGGACTAAGCCGAAAAGAAAATGAATGAATGAATGAATTTTACTCCAGTATTTTCAAGGTGTTTCTGTGCTCGCCTGCTGATCCTGACGGGCGCATGCCTGTAAACGTCTTTTCATCTCGTTTTACACTTGAACAACTAAATGAATGCTGAAGTATATTTAACCAATTGTATTTTAATTGGGCGACGCGGTGGCGCAGTGGGTAGCACGTTCGCCTCACAGCAAGAAGGTCGCTGGTTCGAGCCTCGACTGGGTCAGTTGGCGTTTCTGTGTGGAGTTTGCATGTTCTCCCCGTGTTGGCGTGGGTTTCCTCCGGGTGCTCCGGTTTCCCCCACAAGTCCAAAGACATGCGGTATAGGTGAATTGGGTAAGCTAAAATTGTCCGTAGTGTATGCGTGTGAATGAGTGTGTATGGATGTTTCCCAGAGATGGGTTGCAGCTGGAAGGGCATCCGCTGCGTAGAACATATGCTGGATAAGTTGGCGGTTCATTCCGCTGTGGCGACCCCAGATTAATAAAGGGACTAAGCCGAAAAGAAAATGAATGAATGAATGAATGTATTTTAATTACATTAGAACATCGATGCTGTAAAAGGAACCGTATAAAATTGAAAAAAGTTACAATAACCATTCACCGGAAGTGTATCGGTATGGGAAGAACCACTAGCTGTGCATATACCCTATTGAATAAACTAAATTGGCCATGAGTGAGTGTGTGTGTGTGTGCGCGTGTGTGTGTGTGTGTGTGTGTGTGTGTGTGTGCGTGTGTGTGTGCGTGCGTGCGTGTGTGTGTGTATGCGTGTGTGTGTGGGAATGAGAGAGTGTATGGGTGTTTCCCAGTGCTGGGTTGAGACTGGAAAGACATTCGCCACGTAAAACATATGCCAGAGTAATTGGTGGTTCATTCCGCTTTGGCGACCTCTGATAAATCAGGGACTAAGCTGAAGGATATTGATCATTTATGATGAGCACTGTATAGCTTTCTCTGTACTTTATCTAGGCGCAGGTCAGTTGCAGTTTATTTGGACTATTTGTCTCTTTTAACCATCATTAGGATTAGGTAAATGAATGTATTTATATGGCACATTTATGCAATCAACATGTTTCATATCACCATACTATACTAAAAAAAATTCAGTGACTAAGGCAACTGTGACAAGGTTAAAAAAAAATCCATAAGATGTTTAGGTAATGGATGGGAAAACCTTGAGAGGAAGCAGCCTCGGCAGGGGGAATCTGTCCTCTTATATGGCATTAAGGTGATTCATTCTGTATCTGCTGTCATTGCTGTCTTCAGATTGAAAAGCAGCATTTTGCACTTTAATTAGGGAGGAACCTTGGTATTTAGCCAAGTATTGTGGTTAAGGAGTAGTTTACAGAAAAGACTGCTCTAGCGATCTGCTGACTCACGGATGGGGCTGTAGCCTCTTTTAGGCCATTACAATAAAGAGCACAGTCTCATGGGAGACACATGCGGGGGAGGAAAATGAGTTGAGCGAGATTAAGTGAAAGATGGCGAGATGTTTTTGTCTGTCTGGAACAACCTCCAGTTATCTCCGCTGTTTTTTTTTTTGTGCCAAAACATAATGCAAATGATCCTCCGTTGAGCAGTCTGGAGAAATTACATTCCACAGACGGCAGCTTTCAATGTCTATCCGACATTGACATTGATTACATTAGCATTCGGGTTGATAGTAGATGGAAACGTGCCCAATGATGTTCAAAGAGGAATCATTTGTTTGGCTGTTTGCCTGGACTTTAGAGATCTGTTTGATGTCTCTGTGAACTTCATTTAAAGTGGGATCAGTTTCAGATATTTCATCTAAGGGAAGATTTGCTGCACACAAAGACACAAAATTTTGTTGAGAGGAAAAATATGTTGGATTGTTGCAAACTTGATTGAAATGGCAGAAAATTACTTGAATACTAAATTAGAGTTGCACAATCACTTTTTTGTCTAAAAGAGACATCACATTTCTCCCATGGTTTTGAATAGACGGATAAACAAAACAGCATGTCATTTACTTGAGTTGGTAACAAAATGTTACCTCATAACTGTAAAATTGACTCACTTATACTTCTGTTGCCACAAATGTTCTCATTCTCCAAGCATACAGAAATTTATTTGTGAAATTTGCATATAAATGTTTTCATAGGGGCGACACGGTGGCTCAATGGTTAGCACTGTCGCCTCACAACAAGAAGGTGCGCTGGTTTGAGTCCCGGCTGGGTTGAATGTCTTATAAATAGTGTTAAGTAGTAAAATTCAACTTAAAGAGACAGTACACTCAAAAAAATTCAAATACCGAACGCGCTTTTCCGTTCTAAAATTTGAGGCTTTTTTTGTGTGGCAGTGTGGTGCGCCTTTGATGTCGCTAGGCAAAGACGGTATCAGCTACGTATTGTGCACGAGTGTTGCTGTTGATATTGGTATAATTTTAATATTTAATAATATTGTGAAATTCAAGATTTGTGAGTCATTCAGCACCCAATAACTCAAAACAGCAGCCACAAGTCTCTCCTCCATCTTCAAAAGTCTCCGTAGTTGTCTTGACAACACAAACACTGCAGTCACCTTAATTGAAACCTTTGCTTGGAGAATGAAAAGACGCGAATGACGTAAGGCGCTTTTTCTGCTCAGAGTTGACTTTTTTTCAACTGCGAGCGCACACCTCGCAACGGCAAAAACGCAAGGCGCAGCAGGCAGTTAAAACGCGAGGCACGCAGGGCACATAAGCAGCGTGCAAAACGATTGCGGCCGTTAGTAAATCGTTCAAAAAAGGCGCCTCTCAACGCAAAAAGCGTGTTCAGTGTGATTGGCCCCTTACTCTCCCTTGTGTGAGTTTTTTGAGCTTTATGAGTTTCTTTCTTCTGTCAGACACAAAAGAAGATATTTTGAGGAATGCTGGTTGCTTGGAAGTCTTACTATGAAAGTGAATGGGTGCAGAATTTTTCTAAATATCTTCTTTTGTGTTCAACAGAAGAAATAAACTTTCAAACAAGTGAAGGCTGAGTAAATGATGACAGAATTTTCATTTTTAGGTGAACTATCCCTTTAACTATATTATGTGTACGTTATATGTTCTTAATTTATTATACATTTATGTTACAATACTGTCTAATTTAGATTATAAACCGTATATTATATTTAATATACTTCAGCATAATTTCTTTCTTAAATTCAGGTTTCTTTGAATCACAGATATATCCATATGTCCCACTGTCTAATGAGTGCTCTGTAATCTGTGTGTGTATAAATGGTGTTTATTGTGTCTGAACTGGGTTTAAGAACGACACACTTGGCATTGCTTTAGGATTTTGTGAAAAACGCATCTGCAGAGAGCGACATACTGTATGTTTGACAAGAGTGATTAAAGGCTTACAGGAAACATTTTGAGGAAAGCCCCTATATGGACGTGGTTTGGGCGTGTTTTATGCAAATTACCAACCTTTTGGCTGCTATTTTTGAATACTCATTAATAATAATAATTCATTAAAGGGATAGTCCAACCAAAAATGAAAATTTACTGTTAAATTACTCACCCACAGGTCATCCAGGATGTAGGTGACTTTTTTTATTCAGTAGAACATCTTTAGCTGATTTTTAGTTCAGCTACCCCTGTAATTAAATCAACTTTTAAAATATTTTTTCTTTTTTATGCATAGACACATTTTGAAAAGGAGTCATTGAAAGCAGCCATTATTGAGTGAGAGCAAATGTTTAGATGATTTATGTCAAAACATTTGGCAGGATTTTGGGCTTTAGTGCCATGTTTTGTTGCTATTTATACTAAGTATATCTGAGTAGATGTAAGGTAGATGTCTGGTTTGAATAAATAACATATTCAGTGTTTAGTTACTTGCATTTAGCTAATTCTTATCACACACTTGATCAACCCGATGTCCTTTATGCATCGTTATGCAATGTTTCTCCAGTTTGTGTCAAAATAATAGGCTCTTGACAAATCGAACAATGCTTTTATGAAAAGTGCAAAGCTGATTGGATAATTATTGTCACATGACCTGCAGAGCATTGGTGTCAGGTTCTGTGTTTTCCCTTGCCCCAGTGTTCCATGTGCTTCTGTTGTTGTCATGTGATTCCTTTGTTCTGTTTCCCGCCGTTTCCTAATGTTCATTAGTTTCACCTGTGTTCCCCTCCTGTGTCCCATTAGCCCATGTGTGTATATATACCCTTTTGTTTAGTTCTTCCCTTGTCGAGTATTGTATTGCCACAACGTGTTGTCCATGTTCCTGTGTCGCCGTCTTCCAGTGTCTCCAGTTTCCAGTGAGTGTTATTAATAAATCTACGTATTTTGATAATTCCGTGTTTCGTGCCTTTGTGAGTAAACAAACCGTGACAATTGGTGTCTTTCAGAATTTGAGATATTTTCTACTCAATGAGGAACGTCTAGAAAGTGAGACAGCATAAACTTCTGTTTTGAGCATGCGTGTTGCATGTCTACAGTACATTTAAAATAGCAAACCTTTAAAATAACATTTAAAATAAATTTAATTGTTGTTGTTGTTGTTATTATTATTATTATTACTATTAATTATATTAATTTATATTTTGATTATAATTTTTTATTATTAAACAAAATAATAAAAATAGTTTCAATAGTTTAATAACAATAATGAATTATTATATTATTATTATTACAGGCGTCACAGTGGCGCAGTGGGTAGCACGATCGCCTCACAGTAAGAAGGTCACTGGTTCGAGCCTCGGCTGGGTCAGTTGCCATTTCTGTGTGGAGTTTGCATGTTCTCCCCGTGTTCGTGTGGGTTCCAAAGTCCAAGTCCAAAGTCCAAAAGACATGCGGTACAGGTGAATTGGGTAAGCTAAAATTGTCCGTAGTGTATGAGTGTGTATGGATGTTTCCCAGTGATGGGTTGCTGCTGGAAGGGCATCCGCTGCATAAAACATATGCTGGATAAGTTGCCGGTTCATTCCGCTGTGGCGACCCCAGATAAATAAAGGGACTAAGCCGAAAAGAAAATGAATAAATGATTGAATTATTATTATTACTAGTAATTATATTAAATGAATTTTATTATTATTTATTTATTATTATTATTATTATTATTATTATCATCATCATCATCATCCATCATCATTATTATTAATTATAACAATATTATAATCATTATAACTGTTATTGTTATTAATTAAAATAAATGAATATTAATATTAACATCATTTATTATTAATAATACTATTAATTTATATTTTGATTAATATTTTTATTATCATTATTATTATATAAATAATAAAAATTATTTTCATAGAGTTTAATAACAGTACTATATAATAATAATAATAATAATAATTATTATTATTATTATTATTATTATTATTATTATTATTATTATTATAATAATAATAATAATTGTTTAATTTATTTAATTAAAATCTATTTATTACATTTTTATGTTTTCATTATAAATATTAATACGTCATGACTGGAACTCAATCTGGTCCAAGTGAGAGTATGATTCATCTGCGGAAGACTCCCTGCATGTAATTTTTTTTTCTCCACCACAGAGATTTAACTATTTTCAAAGCTTTTTTTCTTTAATGAATCCATTAATCATTGATCGCATCATTTGAACAGCGAGTTTGAAAAAGACGTTAATACGTGCTAACAATTTAATTGCTCCTATATCTTTTATTGCGAGAGAGTACGAAGACCTGAAGAGAAACTGTACAAAGAGTTTAATGGAAGAATGCATAAAAGAAAAAAAGTGAAGAAGTGTGAGAAGAATATTCACCCTCAAACCTCTTAAGACCTGAAAAACCTTCGCATTCCAGTCGCACACAAATCACCGACTTTTATTGATTTATAATCTCTAGAGCGGCCATTCTTCCTCCCTCCACTTTCTTCTTCTGTTTCTCTCTTTCCGCCTGCCTACGTGCAACTATAGATCATAATTGAATTACTTGTGGTGGAGGGGACGTATAATCAGCCAGATGGAGTGAGCTGACTGATTTGAAAGACAGAGAAATAATCATATCTTCGCCTTTATTTTTCCTGCCGGCATGGGGGGACGTATTGAAGAAACCCTGCACGTAATGTAACTGCTTTCCACATAATTCCATATAATACGCTCATGTCCTGATTCCTAATTCACTGATTTCAAAACTTCCCGTATAGACTGTTATTGCGGCTCTGCTAAACATGCTGATTGATTTATTTGCTCTGATGAATTAATCATGCGTTTAATAAACAATAGATGGATGTAATTGGATGGAGGGTTGCTGTGTAATTACAGACCTGGGACAGAGGGAACACTGCTGTATAGCTTGTTTTTTTTCTTCATATAAACAAATAAACAGGTGTTTATTTTGGGTCAGAATGATTCAGAGCGGTGCTCAAGCTCTTTTTGGTCAAAACAGAGAGTTTGCTTGTTCTTGATCACATCTTTTATGCTGTAATTTGATTTACCATAAATGTATATGCTTAAAAACGTGGATGCGCTTTTGTGGTTTATTTTATTGATTATTTTTGGTATAGCTGAACTGAACAAAAACAAATCATTCATTCATTCATTCATTTTCCTTCGGCTTAGTCCCTTTGTTCATCAGGGGTGGCCACAGCGGAATGAACCGCCAACTTATCCAGCATATGTTTTACACAGCGGATGCCCTTCCAACTTCAATCCAGTACTGAGAAACATCCATACACACTCATTCCCACACATACACTAAGGCCAATTTAGTTTATTCAATTCACCTACAGCGCATGTCTTTGGACTGTGGGGGAAACCGGAGCACCCGGAGGAAACACGCGAACACAGGGAGAACATGCAACTCCACACAGAAATGGCAACTGACCCAGCTGGGACTCGAACCAGCGACCTTCTAGCTGTGAGGTGACAGTGCTAACCACTGAGCCCCCATGTCGCCCCTCAAAAACAAATCATTAATAACATTTATTTATGTTTTATTATTTTTTTAGTTGTATTTGCTGTTATTATTATTATTATTATTTTGTGTATATATATATATATATATTAGTCTTTTTACTTTTGTTTATTATTTATTTATTTATTTTAGCAGTTTGTTGTCATCATTAATGTGTTCAATACATCTCTAATTCATAGGTCAATAATTAATTTTATGGCATTAAAAAAAAACTAAATTGAAAAAAGTATGTATAATTGTAAACACTGTAAATGTGTTTAGATGTTTATATGACCAATATGGCATGACAACATTCATTCATTTTCTTTTCAGCTTAGTCCCTTTATTAATCTGGGGTCGCCACAACGGAATGAACCGCCAACTTATCCAGCATATGTTTTACGCAGCGGATGCCCTTCCAGCTGCAACCCATCACTGGGAAACACCCATACACTCTTACATTCACACACATACACACTAAAGACAATTTAGTTTATTCATTTCATCTATAGCGCATGTCTTTGGACTTGTTGGGGGAAACCGGAGCACCCGGAGGAAACCCACACCAACACGGGGAGAACATGCAAACTCCACCCAGAAATGCCAACTGGCCCAGCTGAGGCTCGAACCAGCGACCTTCTTGCTGTGTGGCAACAGCGCTACCCACTGCGCCACCACGCCGCATGGCATGACAACATGTTTTTATAATAAATATAATTATTAAACTATAATAATAATGTTTCTAACTTATATTTTATTTATTTTAAGCTTTTTTGTAAAAAAAAATTGAAATTTTTTTTGTTTATTTTTTTGTAATTTGTGCTGTTTTTAAGTCAATTTAACATGATTTAAGTTAAACTGACTGACAGGATTAATTTGATTCAACCTAAAAATTGGAGCTGACCGAGATTTTTTTTTATTTTTATTGAAAGCTACATTAAAATAACTGCAATCCCATGATGCATCACAAATGACACAAGTAAATAAAAAGTTACCTAGAAATAAAAACTACAAATGTAATGTTAATATTTCAAGCTCATTGCAAAAGATTCCTATTTTGAAAGCGTACACAGGGATTGACACATTTTATTTGATTTATATCATAGGAGTGGGTGGAGCTAAAGATCTCTTGGTACACTGTGCTTGATGAAGCTCTCTGATTGGTGCAAATATAACGGAATCATGGGAAATGCATCAATTTCACCATAATTTTTTTTTTTATTTTAAAAAGAGTTGAATTAATATTATGGTGTTAAACAAAAGTGAAACAATCCCAAAAAAAACAGTCCATACGACCCCAAACTTTTTAATGGTATAGTATTACGTTTCTATGCTTTTAACCCTTTGCCCATGTGTATGACAAAAATCCACTGGCTACATTTCACAGCGTTTGGCATTTCTCAACTCTTTAACCTCCTCGCCATTTTCCTTGCTGTCAATCCCATAATCCTTTGCAACAGGAGTCATCTCCAATAGAGAACGCATTGGAAAGTCACACTGGACATATATACGGTTAACCTGCTGCACAGCTGTGACGCTCTGATAGCAGATACGCACTCACACACACAAACGCACGCACGCACGCACACACACAGAAATACAGTAGAGTCAGTGTGTGTATCTGACACGGAGGAAGAGGTGTGAGCTCAAGCACATGTCAACAGATCTGATACTGACAAAAAAGATGAAGATCGGCATCATTGATTAAAAAAAATGCTCTGATAACATTTGAAGCAATAGACAAAAAGTCAAAATTTACTCATATTGTTCTCGTATATAAAGTGTAGGTTATTTCATGTCAACCCAAACTACAGTACAGGGGCCTTGATTAAATGCTGAATTTTGTTATCTTTTTTTTTTAAAGTAAGACAATAGTGTAGAAAACCAAAATAGTTTTATATTTGTAATTTAGGGCTGCACGGTAGCGCAGTGGGTAGCACGTTCGCCTCACAGCAAGAAGGTCGCTGGTTCGAGCCTCGGCTGGGTCAGTTGGCACTTCTGTGTGGAGTTTGCATGTTCTCCCTGTGCTGGCGTGGGTTTCTTCTGGGTGCTCCGGTTTCCCCCAACAAGTCCAAAGACATATAGGATAGGTGAATTGGGTAAGCTAAATTGTCCATAGTGTATGTGTGTGAATGAGTGTGTATGGATGTTTCCCAGTGATGGGTTGCAGCTGGAAGGGCATCCGCTGCGTAAAACACATTCCGCTGTGGTGATCCCAGATTAATAAAGGGACTAAGCCGAAAAGAAAATGAATAAATGAATGAATTTGTGATTTTTCGCTTGTTTCTTTTTTCTGATTCAGGTTTTTACCTGAGATTAGTAGTCCAAATAGAGGGGGGGTACAAATAATGTAAAAAGATGGTAGCATCATTGGTCAGTCTAATTATTAATAAAATACTGACTTTAGTAATCTTTATTGAATTTTTGTAAGCTTTGACAGTTTAAAAATAGGTCAAAAGCAGCTTTTTTAATATCTTAATATTGTTTTAGATTTTAGTTTTTAACAAACTTTCCTTTTTTGGTGTTTTAAATATTAAAGCCGTACAATATATGGGTAATTTGTAGAGTAAATTGTACACAGTTTTATCAACAAAGAAAGACTAATGACTTTGCATAAAGCTAATTTAATTATTATTAAGATTTTTAAGATCATTATAACATATACACATCAGTATATTTCTATATATTTAGCACATTGTATTAATAGTACACCTGATTATCATAATTTGATTATTTGAATTTAATTTAATTGTATATTATTTTATTTTGGGGTGACACGGTGGCGCAGTGGTTAGCACCGTTGCCTTACCGCAAGCAGGTTCCTCCGGGTCCTCCGGTTTCCCCCACAGTTCAAAGACATGCGCTCTAGGTGAATTGGATGAACTAAATTGTCCGTAGTGTATGAGTGTGTGTGAATGTAAGAGTGTATGGGTGGAAGGGCATCCACTGTGTAAAACATATGCTGCATAAGTTGGCGGTTCATTCCACTGTGGAGACCCCTGATGAATAAAGTGACTAATCCGAAGGAAAATGAATGAATGAATTATTTAATTGAAAAAAAAAAAAAATGTAAAAAACATTTTATGAAATGAATTTGTCATTAAAAATTCTCAGCGAAAGTGTCATTACTCAGTCAAATAATTTTACAACAGTGTCATTAATATTTAATGACACTTTAATGTCAAATTCAGTTTGGACCAATGTAGTTGTGGTCAAGAAAAACATTAATGACCCTGTTATAAAATTCATGACACAATTATAATGGCCTCGTGACACTCATGTTTATGCCAGATTTATGACAACTATATTGTCTTGACATTTTTCATTTCGTATACATCTTTTGTGATTATTCACTTTTTGTATTAATTCATAGAAGTTAATACATTTTTAAAGGTGCTGTATGTAAGTTTTTGACTCTTCTAAAGCATAAAAATACCATAATACGTTTGCAGATATTTAAGCACAAACATGCTAAATGAACATTCTTGTTTATCTGAAAAACAATGCTAAAGTCAGTTATTCTGCTTTGAAAATGTCAGTTACGTGCCAGAACGCTGTCTTTGTTTTGGTCCCTTTAACCCGCCCAATGCCAGTTTAGCCAATGATATTTCAGCACCCCGGGATGCCTTGTTGGAAAACCAAGTATTTCATTCATTCATTCAGAAAGACTCTCAAAGCATGCGTCTGTGACCTAATTGCGACCTCCAGTGGACAGTAGCAGACTTCGAGATGAGATGCAGATTCAGAGTTCCACATGAGGTGGTTATTAATTAGCAAATAATATAAATATTATGAGCGTAAACATTAGGTGAGCAGGTTGCATTGCAACCCTGTGTCCTAACAACAGCTATGTGACGAGATTTGCAGTGATAGGCAATTTGGCTGTTTGCACCAGACAAAACACAACAGAAATTTAAATACAGCTATTTAGAAGCACAGAATATGCACTCACGAAATGGTAAGGTTTATAATCTAATTAATGCATATTAAACCTCTTTAACATTATTAAATGTAGATGCTGAATCACTGATATGTGTTGGTTTGCATTATTTCACAGTTCTAAAGTTCAGTTTCAGACGGTTTATTTTATTTTCAACATCTTAGGCAAACTATCTGCTGCTGCTTTCAGTAGTATGGCAATAAATGTCATGTAAAATGGAATTCAAACTCACATTGTTAGCATTTAACACTGAATAAAGCACATGAGGTTTACCTGAGGTGATCATTGTCAGTTTTCGGTTGTTCAGCTGCAAGAAATAGAAGCCGTTTCTAATATATCAATTCGAGGTGTTGGTTAGAACAAAAACTCCTTTGGAAAATATTCCTTCTATCGCATGCTGTTGCTTTTATTTAGAACACGATTTAAATCAGCCTTTAGGCTCGATAGTCAAACTTGATCGCTCCTGTTGGTCCTCAATCTGGCAACCTGCGCATGCGTTTGTTTTGATCCAGGAGTGCAATACCTAGTTCAACCACTGGGTGTCAAAGTTACGTACTGCATCTTTAAGTATGAATTAATACACTCTGCTCATGCATCAAAGACCTGCTTTCTTTCAAAAAAAATCTTACATTTCATATAAATTACAAATCCATACAAATTAGCCCCTAATATGTCCAAACCCAAATCTGATCTTGGATAGTCAACAGTTGTTTGTTCCAGATGACAGAGTTTCACAGATGTCTAGAGCCACATCCAAGAATCAGCATATTTCATCTTTCTCCCGACATTCATTTTTGTCTGTTTGTTTACCAATGGGAGAAACAAAGGTTGGCCGAGCAGTGTGTTTGTGTGTGTGTGTGTTTGCTCGCGTTTAAAGCTTGTTGCCAAATGTCTTCATCGGCCCCACTGTGAAATTGCATTACACAGTCAGTGAATATTAATTGACGACATTTGGTATTGGACAAACAGAGTAAGTGAGAGAACCATGTGTGTGTGTTTGAGAGGTCCTGAAATAACAGTGTGTTGAACGCGAGACTGCATGATCACTGGAGCACAGTTGAAAGCGAGCTGGATAAGAACAGATGTTTTCTCCAGGGAGCGTGTGGATCTTTGTGTCTGACGTGTGGGTGTTGGACAGGAGAAGGACAGAGAAAGTGTATGTAAATGTGAGTTATGTGTGTGTGCGCTGCTTGAGGTATTTTGTGATGTGTTTAGATGTGGGTATACTTCAGCGCTCAGTGGATGTTTATCTGCAGGACTGTAATAGAAAAGCCTAGCCAACCGTGCATCTTTCTGCTCTTTCAGGGGTCGTACACTGAGGATGCTTTTCTTTTAGCGGTTAAAAGCGGTTATAGACGGAGCGCGCTGGAATGGAGCATATTAGGTTCTCAAGATGCGTTTTTAACAACTTGTCCTTATCCGTAATTACCACATTAATGTTACAGTAGCTGATGTAAACGCTCAGTACGTTCAAGGTCTCTGTGTTTTTTTTGAAGAAAACTGAAGCACTGTATCATCTATTTTTAATTTTGAAAGCTGTTTTAAACATGGCATACAGGGTCATATATGGTATATGGACCTTGCTGGATTTTCACAACAAGTGGCCTTAATATTGAAGGAATTTTTTAAGACGTGATCAACTTATCTATCTGTCTGTCTGTCTGTCTGCCTGCCTGCCTGCCTGCCTGCCTGCCTGCCTGCCTGCCTGCCTGCCTGCCTGCCTGCCTGCCTGCCTGCCTGTCTGTCTGTCTGTCCATTTATATCCATCCATCCATCCATCCAACCATCTACCTGTCTGGCTGTTTGTCTGTCTATCAGTCCATCCATGCATTTATTCATGTACATCCATCCATTCATCCATCAATTTGTCTGTCTGTCCATCCGTCCGTCCGTCCGTCTGTCTATCTATCTGTTTGTCTATCTGTCCTTCCATCTATCCATCTGTCCATCTATCTGTCCATTTATATCCATCCATCCATCTGTCCGTCCGTCCTTCTGTCTGTCAGTCCATCCATGCATCTGTTCATGTACATCCATCCTTTCATCCGTCTGTCTGTCTGTGTGTCTGTCTGTCTGTCTGTCTGTCTGTCTGTCTGTCTGTCTGTCTGTCTGTCTGTCTACCCATTTATGTTCATCCGTCCCTCTGTCTGTCCGTCTGCCCATTTATGTTTACACATCCATTCATCCGTCTATCTGTCCTTCCCTCTATCCATTGTCTGTCTGTCTATCTGTCTGTCTATTTATTTCCATCCATCCATCCATCCATCCATCCATCCATCCATCCATATATCTAGCTGTCTGTCTGTTTGTCTATTTATGTACATCCATCCTGTCAGTCTGTCTGTCTATCTGCCCGTATGTCTGGCCATTAATGTTCATCCATCCATCCATCTGTCTGTCCGTTCGTTTGTCCATCTGTCATCTGTCTGGCTGTCCATTCGTCTGTCTATCTCTCTATATGACTGTCCATCTATCCTTCCATCCATCTGTCTGTCTGTCTGTCCATTTATATCCATCTGTCTGCCTGTCTGTCTGTCCATTAATGTCCATCCATCCATCCATCCATCCATCAGTCTGTTTGTCCGTCTATCTATCTATCTATCTATCTATCTATCTATCTATCTATCTATCTATCTATCTATCTATCTATCT
>CAIGQV010019186.1:7814994-7828794 GCA_903798115.1 Danio jaintianensis | reverse complement strand
CATCCATCCATCCATCCATCCATCCATCCATCCATCCATCCATCCATTTGTCCATCTTAAAATGTGACTCTAATGTTGCAAGACTCTTATAAAATCAGACACCCAATGTACCTACAAAACACGACTCTGCATGTCTGCATTCAGACAGAACTCAAGCACTTGTCCAGCCTGTACAGCATGACCTCTAACTTCCTGTCTTTCTGCCGTCCGTCATCTCTGCAGGGAGAAGGAGCGAAGTCTGGGCCCAGCAGGACAGCCTGTGATCCAGCCTCAGCGTCCGGACGGCCCTCGATTCACTGGAGGAGGCTTCAGCCTTAAACAGCACAACAGGATGACACTTCAAACCCTGGAACAGCAGTCGTGATGCCCGCCAGAACCCTCCGAGGACCCTCTTCACCCATCATCGCCTCTCCATAGACAACATTTTCTCTTTTTTTTTTTCCTCTTTCTTTCAGCTCTACTGGTGCTCCTCGGCTCTTCGGTCAGCTCCTGTAAGCAACGCATTAAAGCCAGTTCTTTTCATTTTCTGCAACAAAATAAAGTCTTGTTATTTTCACCGAAAAGTTTTTTTTTTTCATTCTGCACACAAATCCAACACAAACACAATCTCTGTTTGCCTCTCTAGTCCTCTGTTGCTCTCTGTTTGTCTGTGTCGCCCTCAGAGGTAGTGTTCTCTTGTTTTTCTAGTGTGCAGGCGCTGTTGGCTTCTGTGTATAATATGACATTGTGTACTTGTTGCCATACTTAACACCCTTTTTTTTGTGGGCTCTTTGTGGATTTGTGAGTATGTGCGATGCATTTTATTCTGGTTGGTATAATAGCCTGTATACTCTGTAATTGTTTCTGAGTTGTTTTTGATATAGTCACACTGGCTTTGTTCCAAAACCTTGTAAGCTGACTTGCCGTTCGCTGCCTATTTAAGCGGCATACTAACTAAAGCCAAACCTCATCAGGAACTGATTTACAGTGCTTTACACGCAAATAGTGCTCTTCACATAAAGTGTGCTTTACAGTTTGGCTTTAGCACAATAAGCTCAAGATAAAATAATCATGAAAGCATATAGACATTTTAACTGTGTAATGGTCAAATTTGATACACTGTTCTGACGTGCATATCGTAATGTTTTTTTTGGGTTTTTTTTATCAGTTTTATTGTCCTCATTCTGTGGAAGAAACACCAGAGAGAGGAATTATAGTGTTCACTTATGCTTCATACTAAACGAATTATTGGTTAAATACTTACTCAAATACTTGATTTCAATATAAAGGTTTACATTAAGCATGATGCTAAGCTAACGACAAGGCGTAATAGGTATACGAATATACTTATACATGTATACTGGAATTAGAATTATGTTCATTGAGTTTATTCATTCATTTTCCTTCGGCTTAGTCCCTTATATATATCAGGGGTCGCCACAGCGGAATCAACTGCCAACTATTCCAGCATATGTTTTATGCAGCGGATGCCCTTCCAGCCGCAACCCAGTACTGGTAAACACCCATACACTCTCACATTCACACACACACTCATATACTAGGGCCAATTTAGCTCATCCAATTCACCTATAACACATGTCTTTGGACTTTGGGGGAAACCGGAGCACCCGGAGAAAACCCACGCGAACACGGGGAGAACATGCAAACTCCACACAGAAATGCCAACTGGTTCAGCCAGGACTCGAACCAGCGACCTTCTTGCTGTGAGGGGACAGTTTAATGCAATTTAGACGCAATTAAATTGATGTGAAAAACATGTTGGTAAGCAATGACTAGACTAAACAAGCAACAATATATTTGAATGCACACAAAATAATTCACAGCACACAACATGAAGGGTAAGTAATAATTTTTAATATGAGTTATCTATTTTTCACTAATTTTGATAATTTAGCATTTAACATGTTGCTAAGCTAATGGCAAGATTTTCTATTAAGCGTAAATAAATGAGCTTATGTATAAATAGTAATCATTTGTAGTAAGACTGAACCCAAAGTTAACCCTTGTGTGCTGTTGGGGATGTTTTCATCCACTCTGGGGTGATTTTGAGTGTCCACTTTCCTTATGTTAGTGGCTATTTTTGCCCCATTGACTTCCCTTATAATGACATGACACCATATTATTGTGCATTCTTTATTGTTACTGGTTTTCCCTGTTGGAAAGAGGTACAATTTGTAATTTTTAAAAGGGTATTAAATTTGAACAATACAAAAGGGTTAATTAAGTTTGATATTAGCATGTTGCTAAGCTACTGACAAGACATTTCAATCAGCATAAAACTAGATCACAAATAAATCTGGGACAAACTGTTAATTTTTAGTCTTCATCCTAGTGGCTTTTTGGTTTATCCACCACATTGGAATTATTATTATTTATTTATTTTTTAACATTGTTTTTCCAGTACATCATGGGATTATGATATCTGCCATACTGCAAAATGTCTTCAGCAACCTTTCTCTAGCAACCTGTAAGGCTCACTTGTGTTTTTTTTTTTTATTTGTATTTGTATTATTTTTGCATATAATTGTGCATTTTAATTATATTTGTGCAGTCATACTCTTATTTTAAAAGTGTGTTGTTCCTCTATTATTGTGTTCATTTTCATGTCTTGGCCCATTTTGTTTACACCTGTTCCTCATTTGCCCTCATTAGCATAGGGTTTAGGATTGGGAATTTAGCACCAGCTTGTTAACATACCATTGTGCTGCCAACATCATGTTTTGCACTTTGTGGCCATTGAAAAGTCGCAGTGTGATGCAAATGAATACATTTTGTTAAAAAATATTTTACACATACCCATATTATCATTAATTTCCAAAGCATTGCATAGTTTTTCTCTGATTCTAGTAAAGTTCTTCTCACAATGCCATGACGTCATGTCCCTCGCACCTCCAAAATAATGAGTCACATGATGTTTCTGGAACAAAGATGGCATCATGCAAACAACATGCTTCAGAATTTACCACTGAAATGAATGGGGAAACTATTGAATAGCTGTCAAGTCCAGGTAATACAAGCATTTTTTTGTATATTCTAGTGTTTGCCATTGCTCTTTGCCTAGTATTGCACTTGTGCGCTCTAGTGTGTGCTTGTATTGTAGGCCTGAATCATTGTGAATTCTTTGGCTTATTCTGCTGGCTTGTTTGTTGTTTTGATACATTTTTTGGGCTTTTCGCTTTGTACTTGGTTCATTTCAAACAGCCGCACTTGGGTTCTTCAACTTTACCTTGCCCGGGCTTTTGTTAGAGAAGGCAACGCAATCATGCTGCCAACCTTTTGAACCGTCTTCATTCCGGTAGCGCACCTTTGATGCCTTAAAAGGCTGCCTACATAGATAGCTTGCTGGTGTTTGGAAGAAAGAGCCATTGCGTTGACAGGTTGCTCGATTCTGTGTTGTAGATTACAAAACTGATGAGCAGCATGAAGTGTCAAGTGTGTGATTTCGAGAGTGTCAGGTTTTGATATGCATTGAAGAAACAGATCAAAGCGATCCTGCTGATTAATATACTGGTGTTTTATTAATGACCACAGACAATGTAATGTAAGCAAGTTGATGAATAAGTGAACTGGATGTTCTTCTTTTCCTTGCTTTTATCTTAAAGTGCCCTAGTTATGCAAATTTAGTCAGTAACGGTAATTATTAACAGTAATTTTGTCTCCTAAAGTAGATTTACACAAGTCCAAGGTGGAAAAACACTTGTCTACACTGTTAACAATTTCCTGTAGAATCTACAGTAACTTTCTAGCAGCAGTTCGCCGGTAACATACTGTAAATCAATTACAGCAAAAATACAGTATTTACATTTACAGCACCATTTATATTGCTGTATATGTATTTACAGAATTGTATGTGTACCTTTACTATAAAATATACAGTAATTTTCACAGTGCAACTTTAAAATACAGTAATATACTGCAAATCTGTCCTACAGTAAAATACAGTTCATATTACAGTTAAATACTGAACTGTAATTTACAAAAATAGTTAACAGTGTACCACAACACTACTTTTCTTCTGGTAAAATGGTTTGTTTCAGGATCTGCTTTCTCTAAACACCCTCTTTTTGAGAGCTTACTCTACTCTGATTGGTTATAGAAGGCCCAGTGTGTTTTGATTGGTGGATCACTTGCAGCATTTGCCAGAAACTAAACTCTGATAAACTTAATTGATTTATTTGATTCCACAATGCAGAAAATAGCCTGGTTTTTCATTATCATAAACTCTTCCAGCCCTCAACTACAGTGTTAAGACCATTAATCTGCATTATGCAAATTAGTCTAAAACATTTACATTAAATTATAATTTGCATGTGTGTATATGTATGTGTGTATAGTTTGTTGTGGTTTAGGCTGGGTTATAAACGAGGGTTAATCCACCAAATATGTCTTTCTCGACTCTTCTGATGTCAAAAAAATTAACGTCTGGAAAGATGCCAGCTTTTTTAATTTTATGCAACTGTTTTCATACTAGGCTTGTCACGATAGTGGAATTCAGTACCAATCAATGCTGAAATTTTAAAAGCGTCCATTTACCGCTAACATTTTAGCACTGTTGAGAATGTTCTTATGTTCGTGAAGGTCATCAGTTCATCGAACTCACCGCTGTTTACTGAGTGTAACCACAGATACAGGGACACTGGAGCGTTTTGTCTATAAGGGCTGGTTTGTCTATAAGCTGACATACGACCGATCCGCTGATAAATTGCGGCTTTAAAACGCTCCAGTGTCCCTGTATCTGTGTGCACTCAGTAAACATCGGTGAGTTCGGTGAACTGATGACCTTCACGGCCAATCACAGACATTTCTGTTGAGCACCTGAACACAATGACAAATCAGCGGTGTTTAAGAACGTGCTCAAATGTTAGCGGGAAATTGACGTTTTTAAAATTTCAGTATCAATTTGTACCGAATTCTAGTATTGTGACAACCCTATTTCATACGTTTATAAATTTTCAAGAAATGTAATCAGTATTTTACGCATAATAAAAAAAATCATACATTTTACATAAATACATGTCTATATTGTCATTCATGCTTAAGGGAGTCTATAATGCATAGCAATAGTTTTAACGAACGATCATGTGACTTTGTACGCCAGATGACTTATAAATGCAGAATACAATTTCCATTTTAATGTTTGTGATGTATGGGAGTTGTTGTTGTTGTTTGTGTGAAATTGACAGGTTTTGATTAGAAGTATTGATAGTTTTCAGTCAGAGGCTGGCGAGCAAAAACACAATGGGCCGTGATGGCAGCTACACTGGAATCTCCATAGAAACGCAGCACAAACCGGTCGTATTTCCATCTGTTTCAAGCTACGAATACTTGGATCACATATCAACAAAAAAGAGATATGATCACAAACTGTACATTTCGCAATCCATATACTGCACCTCTAGCTGTTTTTCAGTAATTTAAAACCCATCATGTCCCTGTCAGAGCTCCAATTCAACAATTTTTAAATCGATCTTTTGGATATTCTGCGTTATTTTTCGTAAGTGTCGGTTTTTATATTTGGTGTTGGTTTGTTTTGCTTAGAATAATATTTGCTGGTAGGGAAAATTGTATTCGTTCACTTCTGCTAATTATATTTTGACTTTGCATTTCAATTAACACTTTAATTGCACTTAACCTGCAAATGAGAATAGAAACAGCACACAAACGTACTGATAGTTATATTTACCATAGGTAGTTACGGGTCAATGATGACAACATTTGGCACAAATCCAAAAAATTTCTCCTTTCTGGCTTTTTTTTTTCTCTGAAGGAATTTCTGTAGAAGCACAGCCTTAAGTTCTCTCTCATTGTTTAGCAACGCTGTTTATTACTACCAGTGTTGGTGCACGTTCCTTTAAAAGCGTAATTAGTTATAGTTACTAGTTACTTTTCACAAATAGTAACTGAGTTAGTAACTGAGTTACATAATTATAAAAGTAACTAATTACCAGGGAAAGTAACTATTGCGTTACTTTAAAAAAAATCTAATTTGTCAAATGACTTTAAAATAAATATAAAAAATTGTACACTAATCTACACTGTTTTAATGTTGTTGTGGGACAGTGTGAGAGACAACGGCAGCATGTCCTCAACTATATATCTAGATATTATTTAGTTTAATTCTGTCGGAGTAATAAGTGTTTGCGGTGGAGAAATATTAAGTTATATTTGCTTTGACGTCGTGACTTCGTCTCCTCCTTTGGTAGCAGAGCTCACGTTATCACCTGCGTAACCACAAATTTTGTGGCGGCATGTGACAGCGTGAGGTGCTTCATTAGATTAGAATTACTTGTCACCGACACAGAGAGACTTTTTTTAAAAAAAAATTTCTGGGCATAAGTTGCACAATACATAAATATTCTTGCCTTCCACCTCAACGAGAGAAAAGTAGTGCTTATATTTCCAGTTAGTAAACGCTACCTTTGAACTTGTTGGATTTGCCATCGTTCTGACTCCTGGTCATTGGTGTGTGCCACTGACTGTGCATGTGCTTGTGTGTAAACCCGCACTACTCTGCCTCTGATTGGCAAACGATGGAAAGTACTCTATCTAAGCCAATCATCACGCTCTCGGTTACACCACGTTCACAGACACACCAATTATCATCACTGGTTGGTTATGTGTCCCGCCCCAGCCCTGAACACACACACGCACACACACACACACCTGTTCTCAATTATAGTAACGTGCATTTTATTGCCAGTAACGGTAACGGCGTTGTAATGGGGGAAACAGTGATTCATTTGATTACTCGTTACTGAAAAAAGTGTTAGTAAAGCCATTTATTTATAGCGCCGTTATTCCCATCGCTGGGGCCAGACAGAATCTGCGGACATTTTTTGCTATTCCTGTGGAGAATATATAATATATGAAATAAAAAAGAATACCTTTTTAACTTTTATTTAATGTTTACAATGCAAATGCAATAACATCCTTTATTTGCCTTAACATTTTTCATATTAGTCAGTAATATTACTGAAATTAATGTAAAAACTGAATATTTCTAAATTTAAACACATTTACACAAGTAAATAAATAGACTCAATGATGGGCTAAAAATCTGTTTCATTCATTCATTTTCTTTTCGGCTTAGTCCCTTTATTAATCTGGGGTCGCCACAGCGGAATGAACCGCCAACTTATCCAGCATATGTTTTACACAGCGGATGCCCTTCCAGCTGCAACCCATCACTGGGAAACATCCATACACTCCCTTTCACACACATACACTACGGACAATTTAGCTTACCCAATTCACCTATAGCACGTTTTTGGACTTGTGGGGGAAATCGGAGCACCCAGAGGAAACCAACGCGAACACGGGGAGAACATGCAAACTCCACACAGAAATGGCAACTGACCCAGCCGAGGCTCGAACCAGCGACCTTCTTGCTGTGAGGCAACAGCGCTACCAACTGTGCCACCGCACCGCCCACAATTATCTGTTTATTTATTTATTTTTGGGCTCAAGGAAAAAAAGAAATTACTCAGCCCATGACTTGCCAGTCAATAGGAGATAGTAATAGGTTTTGCCGATGGTTTGACGACACATGAAAACTATCAATTTTAATAGTTAAAAGCGTCAGTTCAAAATATTTTGTTCTAAGCTACTGTACCTCAGTTTATTAAACCATGCAGACCTTTTACATTCACAGACGACTATAATACAGCTTGAAATGTAATACCCGAAAAAAAGCATAATAGGTCCACTTTAAACATCATGCCTTCACAGAGCGCTTCAGTCTAAATAGCTGTCTTCAAAAGTGTTTTAATATTTTGATACATTTTAGCACTTTTACAGCGGAAAGATTTGAAATTCCTTCCCGGGTTTCAGCCGTAATCGCTTTTGAAGTGTTGAAGCCTTTTAAAAAAGACTAGACGTACCATAAAATGATTACAGCTATTGTGAAGTTTATATCAAATGTTATGATGTTTTGTTAAAGCGCGTGCGGCGACTGCCATCTAAAGTGAGCTCTGCGTCTGTCATCTATCAGCGGACGATGATTGGTGCATTCATCTTTTTTTTTTCTCCAGGATTTGCCTTGATTTGTTGTGCAAGAAAGAACCCCCCAAAAAAAGTGGCTGTGGAGCCCAGGAGGATAAAACTGAGGCTCATTAGTTATCGCCAAACACAACCAGGGGGACAGTGGAGCTCACTTTGTGTTGTTTCATGCTGTATCACCATAGAGCAATGTCATGTTAGGACACACGGACGGCCCTCTGGTGGAGCCTGGGGTTAAGTGTTTTCATCAAGGTTGTGCGAGTTGAAGAATCGGCTTTTTGCTGCCTTTGAATGTTTATTTGATTTTACTTCCAGTCTCTCAAAAAGATGTAAATGTTTTTGAAGTGATAGTTCAGCCCAAAAATGGAAATTTACTGACTATTTAATTACCTGCTTAAGTGGTTCCAAACTTTTATGAGCTTCTTCCTTCTGTTGAACATAAGAGAAGAAATCTTGAAGAATGTTTAACAGAAGAAAGAAACTCAAATCCGTGAGTAAATGATGACAGAATTAGCATTTTTGGGTGAACTATCCATACAAAAAAAACAAAAACAAAAAACAGTGAAACCTCATTGGTCCAGAATGTTTTGAATAATAAAATAGTTAAACAGTTCTCTCTTCAAAAGTTTGAAATTATGATATTTATCATAATTATTTGTTTATCATAATTACTTGTATTATTTGTATAATTTGTAATAAATATTTATGCTCACTAAGGCTTATCTGAATCTTAAAAATACAATAAAGCATATTCAATTTACGCAATAAAAATATTAGACATTGATTAAAAAATATATATTTATTATTATTATTATTATTATTATTATTATTATTATTATTATTATTATTATTATTATTATGCCAGTGTTTAGTGTTCCATGATAAATATTATTATTATTATTATTATGTCAGTGTTTCGTGTTGCATTATTATTATAATTTTTATTGTTGTTGTTGTTATTATTATTATTATTTTGCCAGTGTTTAGTGTTGCATTATTATTATTATTATTATTATTATTATTGTTGTTTTTTTCATTTGCATATTTAAATAATATATTCATTCATTTTCTTTTCGGCTTAGTCCCTTTATTAATCTATGGTCGCCACAGTGGAATGATCCACCAACTTATCCAGCACATGTTTCACGCAGCGGATGCCCTTCCAGCTGCAACCCATCACTGGGAAACACACACACATTCTCATGCATTCACTACGGACAATTTAGCTTACCCAATTCACCTATACCACATGTCTTTGGACTTGTGGGGGAAACCGGAGCACCCGGAGGAAACCCACGCGAACACGGGGAGAACATGCAAACTCCACACAGAAATGCCAACTGACCCAGCCGGGGCTCGAACCAGCGACCTTCTTGCTGTGAGGCGATTGTGCTACCCACTGCGCCACCGTGACGCCCCTAAATAATATATTTAAATATTAATCAGTCGTATCAATAACACTGTTTTTAAAATATTTTATAGAAACCGTACCAGTGACATTCTTTGCTTTAAAATTCAAAAGAGCATAAATTATTTGATTTATTTAATTGTTTTTATAATAATGCAGTATATGCTAATAATATAAATACTTATAACAGTACAAACCAAACAAAAAAGAATAAAGCAATATTATAAATGGTTAACTAAACTAGCAATGAAAAAATACCTTTAAAGCATTTAATAATCATAGTTCATTTTAATTTAAACTTAGGTAACACTTTATTTTGATGGTCCATTTGAGTATTAGTAGACTGTCTGATTAATATCTGTTGATACTGCTCCTTCAACAGACATTTAACTGACTATAAGAAACTTTGCAAGTACATGTCAACTTACCCTAACTCCAACCTAACAGTCTACTTATAATCTAATGAGAATTAGTTGGCATGTAGATGCAAGGTAACTTAAATTCAACAAACGGACCATCAAAATAAAGTGTGAACTAAACTTCAATCAAACACCATAAATGCATTAGTTAAATCAAATGTGTCTCTTAATAATATTTAATATTAAAAACCTGAGCTAATGATGAACTTATAGTTTCATTATTTCACATGAACAAAGATCAAGAAATGATGTAAAAAATGACTTTTACCATTTATAGTTTGTTAATGCACTAACTAACTGATCCTTACTGTATGCCTAATTGCCTATTCATTCTTAATATTTACAATCGTTACTGCCTACAGTGTCGCAGTCTATATCTGCTGTAGCAGTTGCAGAATTACAGCATTTTACATAACACTGAGACATTTTAGTTAGTTTTAATGGATGCTGAAGTTTCCCTGCGCCCATTTTAATGGATGTTGTATCTCTTTGACACCATTTTTAGTTTGTTTGTATGCGCCATGAATAATGATCCGCTTCTCCCCAGGGAGCTGAATTATTTTTGTGGTTGTGTCTTTATCTTTTTGTTCATTTTCAGCTTCCATTGTAACGTCTCCGGGGCCAGCCGTTGCTTTGAATTTATTTATCCCACCGTTACTTTGATCTTTAAATCTAAATCCAAGATGTTCCTAGAATATTTTGGTTTTGAAATGGCAGGTTTGTATTAGAATTTGACCCACATTTAATTGCTGAATTCCAAAGGAGGAGTATTTGAGGGCAAAAAAAAGTAGTGGATAAACATTTGACGACAAATTATTAAAAGCGTTCCTTTGATCTTTTGACATATTAGAGATCATTGTACAATAAGAGCATAATGTGCTTTTCAGATCTCAAAACATTCTTAACAGTTTTAAAACAGATTTTATTGAAGTCGATATCATTGGATAATAGTATCTAAACTCCGCCTCCACAGAAAATCAACGTCACTGTCTGTTTAGCCCCGCCCACCGATTCTCACTACAGTAGATAAATAATGAGAGGAGTAAACCAAATTATTAAAATGCTCTGGAGACAAGATGTTGTGAAGTGCCTGTGGATCTCAACATTACGAAAGAGTTATTCATTCATTCATTCATTCATTCCTTTTCCTTCGGCTTAGTCTCTATTTCAGAGGTCACCACTGCAGAATGAACCGCCAACTATTCTGGCATATGTTTTATGCAGCAGATGCCCTTCCAGTCCCAACCCACCCATACACACACATTTACACACACACACTCATACACTATGGACAATTTAGTTTATTCACCTATACCGCACGTCTTTGGACTGTGGAGGAAACCCACATGGACACGGGGAGAACATGCAAACTCCACACAGAAATGCCAACTGGTCCAGCTGGGACTCGAACCAGCGACCTTCTTGCTGTGAGATGACAGTGCTAACCACTGAACCTCACGGAAGAATTAAAATAACTTAAGTTTTTTTTTTTATTTAGCAGTTAGTTGACTTTACTTAAACACGTGATTGAACTTATTGCCTTAAAATTAAGTAAACTAACTTTGTACATAATTCTAAAAATTAAGTCAACTTAAAGCGGACCTATTATGTCCCTTTTTTACAAGATGTAAAATAATTCTCTGATGTTCATGAAGTATCTCAAAATACCCCATAAATAATGTTTTATAACTGTTTGAAATTGCCTCTTTTAAGCTTTGATCTAAATTCTAAATTTGATCTCGCCATGTTGGTGACTGTCGATTTAAATTCAAATGAGATTGTGCTCCCAGCGCTCTTTTCAAAAGTAAATTTTTTGACCGAGATGCTAACGGTCTAATCCGATTAAATTATTATATTATGCTAAGCTAAAAATGGTGAATTGAATGACGGATACATTTACAGTTTATGTTAAGTTAAGGTTAGGTTTATGCTCTTTTACATGATTGTTATCCAACTATTATTCCTCTCTGATTTTGGGAATAATTTACACTTATGGTTGGGTTTAGGGGTAGGGAATAGGTGTAGATTACATTTTCAAACAATAATGATGTTCCAGAATCAACATAGATGTTTTTCCAGGATCGCATCATACTTTGCAAAATCATGACATGCTGTACAAAGGAAGAATGTCAACCAAAGTGTTTCCACATGAAGTGTGATTATAAAAAAACAAAACAAAGAATACATTTTTACCATTAGAGGCTGGCTATATTCACGCACTGTTGCCACATAACTGTGTTTAAACCCCTTATAAACGTGATTTTTTGCCCTTTTAACAGTTCCACTTTAAGTAAAATCAACTTGATTTACTCACTTTTTAAAGTAAAGTAACATCACCTTTTACACTGTATGCTGATGTGATGCATAATAATAAAAAAAACATTATTATTATCAATGCTGACAGGAATTGTGCTGCTTAATATTTTTATGGAAACCATACTCAATTCTCTGATAAATCGAAAAGTCCAAAAAGAACAGTGTATATACTGTAGAAATGGATTATTTTTTTATTTTTTTTTATTTTTTTTTTAATAAAACAGTCACTTTATTTTAATGTACAATTCATGCTATTAACAAACTATTAACTAAGTGTTACGGAAGGATGCTGACAATGGAGTTGAGGATCCACGTGCAGTTTATTAAAGAGACAACAGAAACAATAAACCAAGCAAAGGGGTCAAAACATGCCAAGACAAACAAGGAAAACGCTTTGTAGTGCTATGCAGGGTAAACACAACTCGGCAGTGTGTGTTGCAAAGAGATGATGAGCTTCAGCTGTGTGTCTGTGTGCGTGTCATCATCAGATCCGGAACAGGTGTGTGTGAATGGGTAAAATGGGATTTGTAGTTCTTTTGGTGGCAGATGTGTAGTTCTCCAGCGATCTGTATGGACTAGATCGCTGATGATTGTGACACTAAGGGTTTTAGCTCAATAAACTACTAATTAGCTGCGCATTTAGTAAGGTCGTAGGGGTTAGGTATTGGGTAGGAGTAGTGATATAAGATCATATGTCATAAAATAAACATTATTAAATCATCTTAATAATATTCCAGTAGTAAATGATGTGAATACTTACTTAAACTAAAGTCTCACCAAACAACTTAATGCATTCTTGATGAATAAAGTATTAATTAATATACAAATGTAAGAACTGTATATTCCAGAAAGCTTTCAGAGTTAGTTTCGAAACTTTCTCTTAGTTGTTCGTGACTATAAATCCGTGTTTCGGTACACCTACTGTTTAGGCATGATTAAGATATTTACTGTACACTGTTCCCTTCCATGTCAACATTTATCTTCTCTGCCTGCACCACTGTCATAACATATTGACTCCTGTGCTTTCTCACTGTAGTCGAAGTCACAGAAGCAACGTGTGAGGCTGCTTCACTGTATACAGATGCTCTAATGTCAGCCTCAGACTTTAGGATATACCGTAAGCCCAATTTTAATGTCATCCATTTTGTGTCATGGTGATTCATGAACAACAGATCAACAGAAATCTGTCAATAATATTCCTGCCGTTATCATATTTCCTCAAGGTTTGTTTGTATCTTTATGCTGCAGAGTTCAGCCTGCTCTGTGCCTGCATTTTAAAGGGCTCCTCTTTTACCCCTTTTACAAGATGTAAGATAAGTCTTTGGTGTCTCCAGAATGTGTCTGTAAAGTTTCAGCTTAAAATACCCATCAGATCATTTATTATATAATGCAGAATATGTCCATTATGAGTTCAAATCAGTGTGTAAATGTTTTTGTCGCCTGTGCCTTTAATGCAAATGAGCTGGTTGTCTCTGCCCACCGTTTGCACATGTGTGTCTGCTACTCCTGCATTAACTCAGATAAACAGCAGTCAGTGACAGACATGGATGAAGCTGAAATCCAGCTCATTAGTCAAAAGTTCTAAGTAAGTTTATTTGATGTAGTTTGCAGTACACACACACACACACACACACACACACACACACACACACACACACA
>CAIGQV010019186.1:7798011-7814984 GCA_903798115.1 Danio jaintianensis | reverse complement strand
ACACACACACACACACACACACACACACACACACACACACACACACATATGCGTCTACTGACACTATGCAATCTTTATTTGAAACATGCTGTTTTAAAAATATTTTCAACTTGTAAAACTCATTCTTGAGCTGCAGATGATCACAGAGAATTGGAACAGATCCTTTAATCCCAGTTTTTTTGCAAATCCTGTTCTGTGGACATGTTTATACGCTTTACTATGGAAACATGTTAATACACTCCTGTCAATCAATTCGACAGCTGGGGAAAACTGCACTTCTACGTCACATTGTGCTGGGCCTCAAAATTGCTGGGATTTGGATCCTATTTTAACGTCAGGAAATTTAAAAACAAGAGACTTGTGTTTACTTCACTCCAATCTAAGTGGACACACTGTACCTAAACACAGTTCTGTCCGAACAGCTTCCAAAAGTTGATTTAGTTGATGGTAAAGCCTCGATAAACAAACAAAAATAATAATAATACATTATTCAGTCCCAAATCTAAAAGTATGTGTTATGATTTGCTTTGTAAACGCATTCATGCTATCTCTGAGCTGCATTTAACAATCGGACATTCGAATGCCACTTCAGAAGTGCCTCTGTGTAATATTTTGAGTTTAAATTTTGCTTTGTTTTCTTCTCGAACAAATATTCCATTAACGTTTGCGAGCCACGATTGGTCAGAAGGCAGTGTGTGGTTTTACATGTTTCTTCTCCATGACGCAGCACGAATTTAGCGGTTAAAACTGTATAATTAGCTAGTTATAAATGGAGAGCAAGGGAAAATATGCATGTTTATATAGGTTTTTTCCCCCTTTTTTATTCATATATATTTGTTATTTTTATTAATTTAATATATTTTTTAATAAATTAAAAACTTTTAATTAACCTTTTGTATATTTGTAATTATATATTTTTCTGTATTGCTGTATGGCCCAAAGTGTGTTAGCTTTATTTATAATGTTATTTTATTTATACTATTATTATTATTATTATTATTATTATTATTATTATTGTATTTTTTTTGTTTGTTTTACCCTAATGTTTTTGATGCAAGAATATATAATTGTACCTTTTTGATTCAGAGAGAAACAAAATGTGAACTAATTGTGTTTTCCGTTGAAAGATTGGAGCAATTGAAGTCTTGTGATTCTTTATAGCGACGCTGGGTGGCACAGTGGGTAGCGCTGTCGCCTCACAGCAAAAAGGTCGGCTGGGTCAGTTGGCATTTCTGTGCGGAGTTTGCATGTTCTCTCCGTGTTCGCCTGAATTTCCTCCAGGTGCTCCGGTTTCCCCCACAGTCCAAAGACATTCGCTATAGGTGAATTGGGTAAGCTAAATTGTCCGTAGTGTATGTGTGTGAATGAGAGTATGTGGGTGTTTTCCAGTGATGGGTTGCTGCTGGAAGGGCATCCGCTGCGTAAAACATACGCTGGATAAGTTGGCGGTTCTTTCCAGTTTAACAAAGTGACGTTTATTGACATTTTAGTAGTTTGCATTAATATAATGAATAAGAAATAATATGTAGAGAAATAAGTCTGTAAAATAACAGAAAACGTACTGGCAGTTTATTACAAGGTTTTTGTCCCATAATATATCGTACAACACCAACACTGACAATATATCACTTTAAACTATTAAAAATTTTCATAAAAGTCCCTTTTTTTGAACATTTCGAGGTTAAAAGTTGCTGGAAGACAGATCAATGTCCTATAATGCAATTCAAAAGCATAAATAAATGGAAAAAAATAAAAAAAATAATAACATGAATCATAAAATACGGAAACCTGCTAGTTTACGAATATATTTTACAGTGGTCTGAATGTGGTATTAAGACAGAAGATTTGCAAAAGCGTAGTAAACATGAACAAATTCCTAAAACTAACAGTAAATGCATTTGAGAATCCATTGTAATAACTGTAATCCATTGAAACTTGTACACTGGAAAAAAAATATTCATGGGATTTACAAAATATTTTAAGGTAAGTGGATGCAAACAATTTATATGGGCTGAATTGAAACAAATAAATTAAATTTAGCAACGTTCAACTTAATTTGTTTGTTTAATTCAGCCCATATAAAGTGTTTGCATCCACTTACCTTAATTTTTTTTTTTTTTCAGTGTAAATCCATTGTCTGTATCCCCAAACTCTTTACAGCCGACACATTTCTTCCTCAATAACATCAACAACATGAATTTTTGCTCTTGTGAGCGGAGCTTCAGAGAAACGCTGTGTTTCTGCTGCTTGTTTCAGGATCACTGCTTGAACAAGATCATTTAAAGTTCTCTCTGATCGGCCAAAGATCTCCAGCACAACACTGTGAAACGCCTGCAGTTTCTCCATTCACTCGGGTGATTGTCTGAGGTCGGATAGAGTTGTTTGACAGCCGCGGTATTGCAGGGTATTTCTGGGTCTTGTTCATAAGTCTTGGTGTTGGGACTTTTACAAAATCTTTTGTAATGTTTTCACTAGACTGAGAAAAGTTCAGCTGGTTGCACACAAATTCCACCCTATAATTCAGCCACTGGTTGTTGTGGTGCTCTTTTTTACTCTCTGTTTGAAAGGCTGGAGTGTGTTGTCAAAGCAATAGTGACAGGACTTTACTCGCATATAACACACAGACATACACACAGGGAGAAATGGACCAATATGATGTGAGGCTAAATGAGGTGTTTTACAATTCAGTGTCAATCTATCTATCTATCTATCATTATATAATTCTGTAAATTTGTTTACTGCTATTTATTATCAATTTAACACATCATTGCTGACAATTGATTTAAAACTCCAACAATTCTGAACAGTTGTTTTAATTGTGTATCTATTGTGTATATAATATAAATATGAGTAAGTCTTTGCCATATACACAATTTATATAAAGTACAAACAATATATGACAAAATATATTGTGTAAAAATGTTATGAATGCGTTTATTTGTATCTCTGCAGTTTTGTTGAAAGTCAAATGTGGCTGAATTTTTATAAACTTTTTATTAAATAACTTTTTTATATAACTAATTGCATGTGTATATATATATAGTTTTATGTTGTTTCTCGATAGATAGCACCTTTGGGATGTGGTGGAACGGGAGATTGGCATCATGGATGTGCAGCCGACAAAACTGCAGCAGCTGCGTGATGCTTTCATGTCAGTATGGACCAAAATCTCTGAGGAATATTTTCAGTACCTTGTTGAATCTATACCACGAAGGATTAAGGCAGTTCTGAAGGCAAAAATAGGTCCAACCTGGTACTAGTAAGGTGTACCTAATAAAGTGGCCGGTGAGTGTATATAGCCAAGTTAGGGTAACTAGGAAAGTCATTGTATAACAGTGGTTTGTTCTGTAGACAATTGAAAAACGAGGGCTAATAATATTGACCTTTAAAATGATTTTAACATTTTTTCTTACTTTTATTCTAGCTGAAATAAGACTTTCTCCAGAAGAAAAAATATTATAGGAAATACTTTGAAAAATGCCTTTCTCTGTTAAACATCATTTGGGAAATATTTTAAAAAGATAAAAATTGACCCTTTTCACACATTTTGTGATTCAGACTTGACTTCCTTTCCTAAAAAGACTTTTGATTAGACAAGTTCTAATTTCTCCAGCAGATTTTCTGAAGCCTTTGAGCTTCTCTGCCTGTACTGTATAACCAGCACACCAAGCCGAATCAAAGCAGCAGCACAAACCCGGCTCTGGATGAGGCTGCAAGAGAGTCGTTCTAATGACAATGAGCTTCCAGTGAGATGGATCCGTCTCATGCTGACTGCTTCTGTCTGCTCGGAGCCTTGTTAAATGCAACTGGTGCTCCGTTCGCTCTTTTCTTTCTCTCTTTCACCATCTCACGCTCATCTCCACAGGGCGCTAGCTGGACTGAAGTTAACAAGCTGTGCTCGCAGACAGTGTACTGTACAAATGGAGGTGTGTGTGTGCGCGCGTGTGTGTGTGTGGTATTTCTGGGACAGGGAGGACTCTGGTTGAGTCAGATGCATTTCAGCGCAGCAGGTTCTCTGTCTCTGAAGACGTCAGTTCAGTCTCGTTGTGTTCTCATCAGATGCTTTACAGGGGCAAAGAGCTCAGCGTCGCTATCAATCTGATTTATCAAGAGCATGTTATTTCACAACAATTATGCCGGAGGAAAGTGTTTCCCAGTCATGCAGCTTTATTTTCCTCTAAAGACCCCCTGTGGTGAAGATCTAAATGTAACTCATCACGTCATGTTGTAGGGCAGGGCTTTTTATAGTTTTACTGCACAAATATCTTAAAGGGATAGTTCACACCAATATTAAAATTATACTATCTATTTGAGTTTTTCTTTCTTCTGTTGAATGCAAAATAAGATATTTAAGAATGCTGGCTGATGGCGGCTATAGACTTCCATAGTATACAGCAGGGAAAATAAGTATTGAACACGTCACCATTTTTCTCAAAGTATATTTCTAAAGGTGCCGTTGACTTGAACTTTTCCCCGGATGTTGGTAACAACCAAAGAAATCCATATATGCAAAGAAAACAAATCTGATTAGTTTACAAATGAAGTTTTCCTAAATAAAATGAAATCATGCAGGTAAATTGTATTGAACACATGAAGAAAGGGAGGTGTAGAAAGGCAGGTAAAGCCCAGTCAGCAGCTGAAATCTTTCAATAGTTCTTCAGCAACGCTCTGCCCTTCGTCATTGTAAATGAATATTAGCTGCTTCAGTCCAACATCTACATTATCAGGATGATGAAGATGAAACCAGGGTGGACATTTCAGCAAGACAATGATCCAAAACACAGCCAAGGAAACTCTCAAATACTTTCAGAGAAAGAAAATCAAGCTGTAGAATGTCCCAGCCAATCACCTGACTTGAATCCAATATAAAATACAAATTAAAGATCAGATTTGATAGACGAGACCCACAGAACCATCAAGACTTTTACACTCTGTTGAAGTCTGTGAAAAACTCACCTGAGCAATTAATGTGACTTCATTCTCCATATGAGAGGCGTCTTTAAGCTGCCAACACCAAAAAAGCCTTTTATATAAAGCATTAAATGTTTCAGTTGTTCAGGACTTTTTCCTTGTCATTCCATTGTTATTACACATAACCCATTTTTCAGATTTTTTTTATTTATTTATTTATTGTTTGTATTGTTTGGGTTTTTACCAAAATCTGGTTCAATCCTATGTCAACAGCTCCTTTAGAAACATTATTCCCTGGAAAAAACATGACATGTTCAATACTTATTTTCCCCGCTGTATATATTTTCCTACTATGAAAGTCAATCAAGCAGCTTTCTTCAAAATATCATTATTTTTTGTAAGAAACTCATAAAGGTATAAAACCACATGAAGGAGAGTAAATGATGAGGTAACTTTCATTTTTGGGGTGAACTATCCCTTTAAGGACAGGACAGGGAATAGTTGGTATGTGAACTACTTTTATATACACCTTTTGTTTGGAGGGACAAAAAAACAAAACAAAACAAACAAAAAAGGATCTGTTTGCGATACAAATGTCATGTTAAAACACCAATCGCAATGCTATTTTCATGAGAGATTAAAAAAATAAAATAAAGCACTAAGCCAAACGCACCCCTCTCTCAGTTTTCACCAGAGTAATGGATTATTTGTAGTGCAGCCTTATTATGTTAAGTGCTTTGTTTTAGTTCTTTCCAATGGACACTCCCCAAATGCGACTTGAAATTATCATGCGCATCTTGTCAGAAAAGCACGGTTGTGTAATCAGCAGTAAATCAAGATCCCACACTTGCCACAGTAGTAAATCGATTAATCGCCCAGGCCTACAACATTCATAATGCACTGTAAAAAATATGTTGCTAACTTCAAATTTTAAACTGAACCAATTTAACTTGCATCAATTAAGCTAGCTTAAAACATCAAGTTAAAATGAGTTTAACTTTATAAAGGTAAGTTGAAACCTGATTCACTTTTGAAATTAAGTTAAAGTAATGTAAAAACATACATTGTCATGACTTAAAAAAAAAAAAAAATTATGTAATTTTGTGTGTGTATGTTTATGATCCTTCTAAATAAGTGGTCTCCAACCTTTTTATCATTGCCGGACCGGTCAACGCTTAAAAATTTGACCACGGCCTGTGATGCGGGGGTATGGTTCTACGTAGATTGCTAGGCGACCATTAACGTTTTCTCGGAGGATGACGAGCTGACAAAACATTGCTGTAACTCTGAGACAAGTTTTATTTATGAAGAAAATTACAAAGCACTGCAGTGTTTGGGTGTTATGTGTTTGTCTGAAGTAATTAGTCTACCAAAATGTGTATATTCCATACAAAGTATGAAGCTGCTCGGCCAGTTGTTGTCACGTGACTCGTGGTGCACTCGCGGAATTTTGAAAGATGTTTTCAGGTGTTTTGTTTTGTCACAAGATGTTTTGGGTGCGCCTGGAAGGCTCGAGTGCATTGCGCTGCTTGCGCTCATCACTCCCAATATGCATCCATTGGAAATAACGAAGTTGCGCGCGGAAATGACGCAATATGTGAATGGCCCCTAAAGCTGCCGTCATTTGCAATCTCCAGCAGTTGATCTTCTTGCACAGACATGCTGGATTCACCTGATTTGTTGACAAATGGGTAGTGGATCCATTCCTTGGCAGTTCGTTGGTCATTCACTGAGCCGTTTCCCCTTAGCAAAGACACTTTCCAAAGACTTCTGTTTCTTACTCATTTTGCTAGCTTGTGGGTTAAATATTGGCACGCAAAATAAAAGATTTTTCTAAATAAAAGATCGTTCAGACTCAGATAATAAATAAAATGGAAATAATTATTGATTTCTTGCGCGGCCCGGTACCAATTGATCCACGGGGACCACTGCTCTAACTCACATAATTTAGAGCAAGATGTCAACAGCCTTCTTTTGAAGTTTTTTGGCTTAATTCTTTTTTTAAAGTGAATGGGTATTGGAAGCATAATTTTTTTATTTATTTTGTATTTATTTATTTATTTTTTAATTAAGGTCCTGTCTTGCAGAGATAGAACACTGGAATAGCACATTTAATTTCATTTCATTTCACACTTACCACTAGTTTTAGATTTACTTTGAATATATATATATATATATATATATGTATGACTGATTGTTCGCTGTCTAAAATCATTCAAAAAAGATTTTTGCTGGTTCAAACTATTTAACTCTTAAATAAAATGAGCTGAAACAACACAAATCTTGAGTTGTTTTGGGACAACTTAATTGCTTTGTTCAATCCACTTAAATTTGTAAAAACAATTAAGTTAACTTAATCAATTTGTGTTGGGACAACATGAAGGAATTGTGTGGAACCCAGCATTTTTACAGTGTACGTTTACACATCTGATGTCGTCGACTGAATACTGATTTGAATTTCTGAACACTGAATTATAGATGACCTCTGTATGATTTGCCTTTTCTTTTGAATCATTTCAAACATATATAGCTGAATTAATCCATTATTGCCACTTTCTAGTAGCATTTATCATTTCAGTTGATGTAGTAAAAGTGAAGCAGGTAGACATTGTAGAATTGAAAACTAATTTGCATATTCATGGACCTGCGTATATATCGAGTTACATCCAAGGCGTTGAAGACATTATTTCACAAGAACCAAATGATTAAATATGTCTCTCCGATTATCAAAGATGAGCTCTAAGAGGCCAAACCAGTGGCTGCAAGGGCACTTTAAGAGTATTCACTTCATTAAGGGTAATGATTGTCTTTGCATTATTGGGACGGAGTTTGATCGGACCAATTACTCCCGCTGTGGAGCGGCTGGAATCATAATGAGAAAGGAAAAAAAAGAGAATGAGTGGTTACAGAAACACCAGCACATATGCATGCGTGCAAACATGCAGGAATGACGGGCCAAACAGCAGGTGAGCCAGTTAAAGGAGCTCCCGATAGACCTCATCTCATCAAGAACCGCAATCAATGCACAGATTGACTCGAGGCCAAACGTGAGCACACACACATGCGCGTGCACACCTACACAACTGAGTTAAGCAAAGGCATAATGCTGCTTATTCTATAGTGTATTCTCTTTGATAGGAGCCTGGGCTGCTGTGAATTATTACTGTTAAATCTTTTAAATGGGGAAATGCATTAAATTTGTATAACAATAAGCTGGAATAGATTAAATCCTTGTTTCGCATTTTCTGCTTTAAGGCGGAAGTCTTGTGAATGGATTGAACTTTGTAAAAATAGAGCAAGATCTTATGGGAAAACGTTACTTTTTGGGGGGTATTTGCAAATTAAAAATTGAGGGTGGCACGGTGGCTCAGTGGTTAGCACTGTCGCGTCACAGCAAGAAGGTCTTGTCCTGAACAATATTGTTGTTTTTAGTAAACCTACCCATAAAATGGCTTAATTAAAGCTTATTAATTGTGATTTGTTTATTTAACATTTAATCATTTCTCAAGTTATCTTTTTTTTAAGTAAAAAACACACAAATTGAGCATGTTAAATTGTATGACCTGTGGGTGATATTTTACACTCTTGCCTCAAATGACTTTTATTTTAGTTTAAACCTTCCATCTGGATTTCATTTAGCAAATCTTCAGTGTCAGGGTTTAGTTTTCCCCTGATTGCATCCAGAATTGTCAAAGCATGTGATTAGAACAAACAAACTCGAGTGTCTTTTTAAAAAGAGATGAAGCCTCCTCGTTTCTCACTCTCTGCAATAATAATAACACTCAGTATAATGTGTGAAGTGGCATACTGTATATATCCAGTTCTTTAATCAAAAGGTATTGATGAAAGTAATTTAAGTATTCTTGTTCATTCAACAGATCTGTTTCGCTCTAAATATGGAATTCAGTTCACGGTTCATTACAGGTTATATCAGATATTTTACAGTGGATTTGAATGTGGCTCATCCAGTCAAAATATATATGAATACAGTATAATATTACTTCAGCAGAAAAAAGCAACTCATTTAAGTTTAGAACTACTTAAGTGTGGAAATGGAAAGTTCGGTGAGGGAATTGCCATTTTTGGGGGAGCTATTCTTTTAACAGTTATCGGAACATAAAAAGTATACTGTATTCACTGTAATAATCACATTAACAGTATACAGTATTGTTTCTAAAGATATATAGAACAGTCACAATCAAATAATGAATCATTCACAGTCCCTGTGCCATCATTATGTCAGCATTATGCCATCCTTCAGCTTAGTCCATTATTTATCAGGGGTCACCACAGCGGAATGAACCGCCCAAATTATAGATTATTAATCAAATTGTATTAAATCGGATAAACTTTTCAACTTACAACAATCAAACTGACTAAAAATATTAAGTCAGACTTTGTATAACTTTTTTGTTGTTGAAATCTGATTCACTGATTAAGTGAGAATAATATAAAAACATTTGTTGTAATTAGTTTTTGTCAAATCATTTTAACTGAAATTCCAACTTGAGGTCAAATTTAAAATTAATAAACTGTAATTATTGTAACGTTTTCTCCGCAAATTAAGTATGAGATCCTGAGATTACTTTTTTCTCAGCGTTGTGCGTTTATATCTTGCAATTCTGACTCTCTCACTTTTTTTTTTTTTTTTTTTTTTTTTTTTGTAGACAAAAGCCAACAAAATCCTAAGTAAACAGTCTTGTGAAATGTAAAAAAATCGACTTTTGTCTCAGAATACTTTTTATGGCAAACTCTTTTCCAAACACTTTTTTTGACATTTTTCCTCAGAACTCCAGCTTTATGTAATGCAACTCAATTGAGTTTATAAGCTCCTCCCAATTCTGACTTTATTTCTCACAAATCTGAATCATGCAATTATGATGTTAATATGTATATGGTTTATATTAAAATGTTCATATTAAAAATGTTAATATAAATAAGAAAACGATTGAATTGTGACGTTGTTCCTTGCAGTTTCAATTTACAAGCTTGGAATTTTAATGTAAATCTCACAGTTTCTTGTTTTCCTTCAAAACTGCAACTTTATAGATTGCAACTTTCGCATCGTTTTTTTTTTCTCAAATGTGTAAGATTGCAATTTCTATGTGCAGACTTACAAATCTGAGTTTACATATTGCAATTCAGATTTTTTTTTCCACTAAATATTTCTCACAACTGCAAGTTTATAGGCTTTGAGTTAACATCATGCAACTTTGATCTTTTGTCCTCAGAATTGTGACTCACAATTCTCAATTTACATCTTAGACTGTAAAAGATCTCTGTTAAATAAGTTTCCATATTTTGTTTTCCATTTATTTACAGTTGTGAATTGCTCTGTCGACTTTTGATGTGTACAATTCAACTCTACAGTTTAACAAAGACACTTTCATTGACATTTTAGTCATTTGAAATAATAATAATATAATACTGTAATGTATAAGAAATAATATATAGAGAAATAAGTCTATTAAATAACAGAAAACGTACTGGCAGTTTATTACAAGGTTTTTGTACTGTAATATGCAACACCAATCCAGAAAATATATCACTTTAAACTATTAAAATGTTACTAAAAGTCACTTTTTTTTACTTTTCATGGTTAAAAGTTGTTGGAAGAAAGATCAAGATCCCATAATGCAATTTAAAATCATAATTAAATGGTGAAAAATCAAAACATGAATTTCAAATTACGGAAAACTGTTCATTTACAGATATCTTTTTACAATGTACAATTCTTGTCTCAAACTTAGCTCACATTTCCAAGGAAAAAATCAGAATTGCAATATAAACATTACAGATTAATTTCTCACTATTTTACGTATTGTCAGAAAATAGCTAATTCGTACGAATTCAAAGAATTGCACTTGTATGAAAACGTACAATCTTTAAAAGGAGGCGTGTCCCCAAACCCCTAAAACCCCAAACCCCTACTAAAAAGAAGGTCACTTGTTCGAGTTCCGGCTGGGCCAGTTGGCGTTTTTGTGTGCAGTTTGCTGTTTGTTTTTGTGTGGGATTCCTCCGGGTGCTCCGGTTTTCCCTACAGTCCAAAGACATGCAGTATAGGTCAATTGGATGAACTAAATTGGCCGTAGTGTATGAGTGCGTGTGTGAATGTGAGTGAATGGGTGTTTCCCAGTACTGGGTTGTGGCTGTGAAGAGCATCCATTGCGTAAAATGTATGCTGAAATAGTTGGTGGTTCATTCCATTGTGGCGACCTCTAATAAATCACTAAGCTGAAGGAAAATGAATGAATGAATGAGCAGAATCAACACAATTCTTGAGTTTGTTTTGGGACAACTTAATTATGTTCAATCCACTTAAATTTGTAAAAACAATTAAGTTAACTTAATCGATTTGTGTTGGGACAACATGAAGGAATTGTGTGAAACCCCAAAATTTTTTTACAGTGTTTTTTTTTTTTTTTTTTTCAGTCATTTAGCAATATCTTCCTTCCTCAGATCCTATCTGAACAATTTTAAAAGAGTAATGGTATTACAACAGCTCCACAAGGGCACTAGAGCGTTGTGCACATCTGTCATGTACCAGCGACTCTGGTGCGGTGGAGAACAGAAGGGTCATCTCATCAGCACACAGGGATTTATCGGCACTCCTCTACTGCTGTTTAAACACTGAGTGGCAGTGCAGGTAGACACACATGCCAACCGCTGGAACAGCCCAGATCTGCTGTGACAGGTCGTGTCACGCTGGCCATTAGAATACAAATAAACAAATTTCAGCTGGGACTCTGGGCGGGTTGCAAGGGCCCCTTAAGATTCGATCGTCCATCTACTCTCGTAACGATTTTCCTCCCAGATCTAATTTTGAGACGGTGGCCTCGCTGGACCAGACGGCTTTCTTTGGACAGGGGTGTCATGTCCTCGCCCGAGTGAAAATGACATCTGTCCAGGAGTGTTGATGTCAACTGGGTGTAATTTTGAAAGCGGGCCCCCAAGGATTGCTGGTGCGCTTGAATAGGCTGCTTAAAATATTGCTCGAAAGCGACTAGATAAAGCTTGTAGTGCTGGTTATAGATCTTTTTTCTTTTTTGGGGTCAACAGGACTGTGACCTTTTGTAATTATTATTAAAAATTGAAGAGTTTGATTTAATCACACATGACTGAGTGCTTTATTGTGATGTGATGTTGTGGGTGGTTAATAAGGCATTGCTGTATGGTTGTGCTGTGGTTTTGCTTACCAAGGTGCATTAAAACTGAAATTAAAACTAAAATTATTTTGAAAAATAATACTTTATTATTTTACAAAATATTCTAAAAAATGTACTTTCAAACACTGGATATATATATTTGTGTGTGCGTGTGCATTTATTAAAGGGGTGGTCCAGAATGTAATTTTAAGGCTTGGTTGTGTTTATAAGATGCAAAGCAATGTGTGCTCATGCTTCACTTGTAGAAAATCACGTTATTTTTTCATATATCTTACTTTGATTATATACAGCTACTCTGCTAACATGAAAACGACTGTCATATATTTCCTAGTTCCTCTGAAAGTCCCGCCCTCAAGAGACTCTGATTGGTCAGCTAACATAATGTGCTGTGATTCGCGGATCGGCTCCACGTCACCAGTAAAGCGTCACGCCTCCACAAGCATGCGCTTTGCCTCAGCTGTGTAAATGCTGTCAGTCAGAGTAAGGTAGCTGTTAGCAGTATCTGTTTGAGCCCTAATCAGACAGAAAATGAAAAGGATGAACCTCATGCCTGCTCTCTAAAATAAAATCTGACAAGTGTCTGTAACGAGTGAAAATAGGGTGTGGCTCCTTTAAGAGAATCACCATTTTGTGTGTGTGTGTGTGTGTGTGTGTGTGTGTGTGTGTGTGTGTGTGTGTGTGTGTGAACAGTCTGTAGATGCATGTAACACGAGAAGCGCATGTGCGCGGGACCGATGTTTATTTTTCTTTTTCTCTGATGCTCGAATTAAGTTATTTTTCTGTAATATAGTGACGCTGTTGACAGGAGAATAAATGTGGGATGCGACCCGTGTGAGCTTTGATTGATTTTTCTGCTGCAACACGAGTTAGGCGAGTTGTTTTTTTTTTTTCACAACTCAACGCGTTACACGTCTTTCAAATATATCCGGATTAAGCTTGTGTAAGTAATATGAAACGTTAACATATGTGTTGCAATTTTATTACCTGAGATGTAGAACGCACGGAACGCAGCCGCATAGAGAGACAGTGCAGCGCTGCTGAAGATTGTGGGTGTTTACAGCGGTTTAACTGATAAATATGAATTTATACCTAAATTGTTAGTGGTGCCAAACAGCATTTCCTGTTGTTTACATCCTTGCTACAACATATCGTTAACGCTAGAAACTGTGCATGTCATAGATCAATTTTAACAAATAAAAATACTTACAGGTTGTGGCTCACAATCCACAGCTTCTGCTTGTTGGAGCTTCTCCTTTGAGGAGTTTTAGCTGAAGCCAGCACTGAACTGGAAGAGATTCTGGAAGTTCTTCTTTGTCAAATGCTTGCTATATATATTTTTATAATTCTCTAGAACATTAAAATCGAACTGTAAGCACTTCTGTCTTGGTGTCATGTCCTTTGGAAGCCTAACTACAGAAACAGAAGAAGCTCAGTGGAAATAGCAGCGTTTGGAGGGAATTTTAGCTTTCTCTGCTATAATATTACAGCGCCTCTGGAATGTGTGCGCGGTAAATGCGTGTAACCGAAAACCCTTGTGATCTCATCAGCCCGGGTGTATTTTTTTTGTAGTTCCCAAAGTTTGTTCACTGTAGTCTTTGCTAAGCTAACTCTGTAAAAGCCAATGTCTTCCTTTGTATTGAACTTTAAGCATCTTACAATCAAAGATGATGTTTGTGTTCACACAGCTACATAACACATGAACTAATGTTTAAAATATGATGTCGTAGTGGACCACCCCTTTAATTTTTATTTGTATAGTTTAAAATGAACATTCCAAATTGTTTTTCAAATTTATATTAAGAGACAATAACTTATAATAAATATAAATATTATGATATAATATTATGCAATATAATATATTAATTCATTCATTCATTTATTCATTTCCACGGCTTTTCCGGGGCCGGGTCGCGGGGGCAGCAGTCTTAGGAGAGAACCCCAGACTTCCCTCTCCCCAGACACTTCCCCCAGCTCCTCCGGGGGGATCCCAAGGGATTCCCAGGCCAGCCGAGAGACATAGTCCCTCCAGCGTGTCCTGGGTCTTCCCCGAGGCCTCCTCCCTATGGGACATGCCTGGAACACCTCCCTAGGTAGGCGTCCAGGAGGCATCTGAAACAGATGCCCGAGCCACCTCAGCTGACTCCTCTCGATGTGGAGGAGCAGCGGCTCTACTCCGAGCTTCTCCTGGGTGACAGAGCTCCTCACCCTATCTATAAGGGTGCGCCCTGCCACCCTGCGAAGGAAACTAATTTCAGCCGCTTGTATCCGAGATCTTGTCCTTTCGGTCATGACCCAAAGCTCATGACCATAGGTGAGAGTAGGAACGTAGATTGACCGGTAAATCGAGAGCTTTGCTTTTCGGCTCAGCTCCTTCTTTACCACAACGGACCAGTATATCGACCGCATTACTGCTGCCGCTGCACCGATCTGCCTGTCAATCTCACATTCCATCCTTCCCTCACTCGTGAACAAAACTCCAAGATACTTGAACTCCTCCACCTGGGGTAAGGACTTTCCTCCAACCTGGAGATGGCAAACCACCTTTTTCCGGTGGAGCTCCATGGCCTCGGACTTGGAGGTGTTGATTCTCATCCCAGCCCCATCACACTCGGCAGCAAACCACCCGAGGATTTCATCTCTGTTATTCGCAGACGATGTTGGTCTGTTGGCTTCATCGAACATGGATCTTCAGCATACCATATAATATAATATAGTATTTCAATATTTAGTATTATTTTACTTGATATAAATGCTATTGTAGCACGTTCGCCTCACAGCAAGAAGGTCGCTGGTTCGAGCCTCGGCTGGGTCAGTTGGCATTTCTGTGTGGAGTTTGCATGTTCTCCCCGTGTTCGCGTGGGTTTCCTCCGGGTGCTCCGGTTTCCCCCACAAGTCCAAAGACTTGCGGTATAGGTGAATTGGGTAAGCTAAAATTGTCCGTAGTGTATGAGTGTGTATGAATGTTTCCCAGTGATGGGTTGCAGCTGGAAGGGCATCCGCTGCGTAAAACATATGCTGGAAAAGTTGGCGGTTCATCCCGCTGTGGCGACCCCAGATTAATAAAGGGACTAAGCCGAAAAGAAAATGAATGAATGAATAAATGCTATTGTAACATATTATTACACATGGTTTATTTGTTATTATACATATTATAATTTTAATCTAATCTTTATAGTTAGTTCTGTCTGTCTGTCCGTCTATCCATCTGTAATTCGTTCATTCGGTTTCCAATATTAGCACAGCTCACTAACATGTTACCCTGAATGCTTATACAACAGAACCTTTATTATTTTAGATGCTTTTACAGAGCCTAAAATGTGCTGTAATTCAATGATCCATTGCTAGTTTTTTCATTCTCCAGCCGTTAAATGTGCAGTCTGCTGTGTTTTCTGAGCATGGCTTTTGTCTGTAAGTGCTCATCAGGGCACTCAGCAGGTTTGACCCATCTGAAAGGAGAAAAACAAGAAAGAGGGAGAAAAGCTGACCAAAAGCCCATCAGAGAGACAGACAGACGGAGATGGAGGCAGTTACCAAAGCATTAGCACAGAGAAATGGAGAAAATATTTGGCCAGTTTTTTTTTTTTTCTTTTTTTTTTTTTTCCCTGGGAAAAGGATTCAGGTCATCCTTAGCTCGGTTTTCTTTCAAATGCTGCAAGGCTGTTAAGAAAACTGGACTATATACAGTGCTCAACATATTTGAGTACACCACCCACGAATCTTTGTTTGAATTTAATATTTTTTACAGGAAGCTTTACAATATTGTATTTGCCCCAATACATTAGATTAGTCAGTACTGAAGCCAAATCTGGAGCTAATCTAACCAAATAACTTATAATAACAGTCCGAAATTACTAGCCCAAATTTATATATTAGGGATTTTTTTTTCTTTTTTTACTTAAAAAGAGCACAAAAAATAAATAATAAAATTGTTTAAATTTTGTAGTTTGTAATTTTTTCCCCAATATTTCACATGAATTTAAATGTATTGTCTTTCTATTTCTAGATGAAGATGTTTGGTGACTAAAAATAAATGTTTAATAAATCTGTTATGTTCAAATGCACCAAAATATATGACCTATATTCACTGAGAAATGGAAAAAAATCTTCATTTTCAAAATAGGGTGTACTCATTTGTTAACCACTGTATGTTTTTATGATGCGTATTGTTCTATATGAAAGATTAGAATGATCCCCACATGCAATGTTCTTTTGACTTGAACTACTTTTTCAATAGTCACACTTATTGTATTTGTTTATAAACCATAAAAGCTCAAGTTTTTTCAAGTTCTGAAACTTTACTATTTTGTATTATGACATCAGACACCTTGAGGAATACAATGAACTACAAAATTACTAAATATGGTTAACCACAGCATAACTGTCAAAACAGAATTCGTAAATACACAAATCCAATTTGTAAATTCAAAAAAACATTCGTAAGTTCAAAACACAATTTGTGAATCCACAAATCCAATTTGTATATTTGTAAATACACAAATCTAATTCCTAAGTTAAAAACACAATTTGTAAATACACAAATCCAATTCGTAAGTTCAAAACACAATTTGTAAGTTCAAAACAAAATTCGTAAGTTCAAAACACAATTTGTGAATAAACAAATGCAATTCGTAAATTCAAAAAATTATTCGTAACTTCAAAACACAATTTATGAATCCACAAATCCAATTTGTACATTTCAAAATACACAAATCTAATTCGTAAGTTCAAAACACAATTCGTGAATACACAAATCCAATTCGTGAGTTCAAAACATGATTCATGAATACACAAATCCAATTCGTAAGTTCAAAACACGATTCATGAATACACAAATCCAATTCGTAAGTTAAAAACAATTTGTGAATACACAAATCCAATTCGTAAGTTCAAAACACG
>CAIGQV010019186.1:7772349-7792761 GCA_903798115.1 Danio jaintianensis | reverse complement strand
AATAATAATAATAATAATAATAATAAGACTAATAATAATAATCTTTCTTTCTTTTTTCTTTTATTTTCTTTCTTTCTTGTGTGTATGTATATATGTGTATATGTGTGTGTATATGTGTGTATATATATATATATATATATATATATATATATATATATATATATATTACATATTACATATTACACACACTCACTGGCCTTTATTAGGTACACCCTACTAGTGCCGGGTTGAACCCCCTTTTGCCTTCAGAACTGCCTTAATCCTTCGTGGTACTAGAAAGGATCTGGTGACTGTGGAGGCCATTTGAGTGCAGTGAACTCATTGTCAGTAACTAGTAACTAGTCAGAGATGATTCGTGCTTTATGACATGGCGCATTATCCTGCTGGAAGTAGCCATCAGAAAATGGGTACACTATGGTCATAAAGGGATGGACATGGTCAGCAACAATACTCAAGATAGGCTGTGGTGTTGACACGATGCTCAATTGGTTCTAATGGGCCCAAAGTGTGCCAAGAAAATATCCCCAACACCATTACACCACCACCATCAGCCTGAACCATTGATACAAGGCAGGATGGATCCATGCTTTCATGTTGTTGACACCAAATTCTGACCCTACCATCCGATTGTCGCAACAGAAATCGAGACTCATCAGATCAGGCAATGTTTTTCCAATCTTCTATTGTCCAATTTTGGTGAGGCTGTGTGAATTGTAGCCTAAGTCTCAGGAGTGGCACCCGGTGTGGTCTTCTGCTGCTGCAGCCCATCTGCCTCAAGGTTCGACGTGTTCTTGTGCATACCTCTGTTGTAACGAGTGGTTATATGAGTTACTGTTGTCTTTCTATCAGCTCGAACCAGTCTGGCAATTCTCCTCTGACCTCTGGCATCAACATGCATTGCGCCCACAGAACTGCCGCTCCCTGGATATTTTCTCTTTTTCGGACTATTCTCTGTAAACCCTAGAGATGGTTGTGAATAAAAATCCCAGTAGATCAGCAGTTTCTGAAATACTCAGACCAGCCCGTCTGGCACCAACAACCATGCAACGTTCAAAGTCACTTAAATCACCTTTCTTCCCCATCCTGATGCTCAGTTTGAACTGCAGCAGATCGTCTTGACCATGTCTACATGCCTAAATGCATTCAGTTGCTCCCATGTGATTGGCTGACCAGAAATTTGCGTTAACGAGCAGTTGGAAAGGTGTACCTAATAAAGTGGCCGGTGGGTGTATATATTTAATTCATTTTATCTGTCCACTTGTTTGTTTCAGTGAAAAATGTTATATTGAAAAAATCATGTTTGGGGAAATTTGACAATTTCACTTAAATAATAATTCATTCGTTCATTCATATATTCACCTTCTCCCATTCACCTAATATTCACCTATTTCTTTCACCTAATTTCTGGCTTATCTTCAATTATTCTCTTAAACAATACCAACATATGAACCAAAAAAAAAACAACAACTACCAACTATTCAGCATGATGGTAATTACTTGGCTTAGTAAGCGGAGAAGCAATTCCTAAACTTGACGCTTGCAGATCCGTATCAGTCCATTTCCTCTTTGGCATTTTGGCATGTTTAGATAAATGATTGCAGTTCGGCAGATTTATAGTACGTGTCAAATACAAACGTGTCGTCTATATCGAGATAAATCTACACTTCTTGAAGCATGCGCTCAGTGTAAACCTGTGTTTATACCGCAGTGTGGTTATTCTTCTACTAACTGGACGTCTCTGGCTGATTTCTGAGGCATGAGAAGATTGCGTAAAGTGCAGTTTAAAAAACACCTCTCGAAGCTTCTGTATGTTTGCCTCCTGAGGTTAAATTGCGGGGCTTTTTATAAACGCCAAATAAATTACAACAGATTCAAATGTCAGCAGTCAGAATGCACATAAATAACATCAGAAATCAGCAGTATGCAGAAATTATGAATATGCTTTTAACCAACACAGATCAGCAACAGATGTTTCATTTTTTACACATTGCAGTCACAGTTTTTGTCACATCCTAAATAATTAATTTTTTTACTACAGTGGTTTTCCACTTTTTTTATCTTGAAATATGACATGCAAAATATTGAAAACATGCTAAAACCGTAGCCTTTTGAAAATCTGCAATCATCGAGTTGAATGTGAAGAGTTTATTCATAATATTACACATTCTGACATAATTTTAACAGCAGAAATGCATGGCTAAACTCTGCTGTGTGGAAGTATATAAAAGCAGTCCAACAGCTATGTATAATTTAGAAGAAATTGATGGCTTTTACATACTTCATTCTTTCAATCAGAAACAATCTAGATTGAAGTCTAAAAATATATATATATATACATATAGTGAATATCTCCCCATGATCTCATTGGGTTATTCTGTTAATGTGTCTCTCTTGTACAATTTCATTAAAGTTGGTTAAAGACTGTTCTTGACTCAACTGCTGATTAATGGATTGAGCAAAATGTATATTTAAATGACTAGAATTGAGTTGTACCGCTGGACAAGTTGCTTTGACTTCTGCGAAAACTGAATGCGAATAAATAAATGAATGAATGAATTTTAAGGTAGCCCACATTATTAGATATTACTGCAGTAGTATCTTGAGATACATAGACTTTTATTGGAGATACAGTTGGTTAGTATGATTAATAACACTATAGTCTTCTCCTTAGTAAAAAATTATGAATATTTGTTTATATAAATAATTTTGCGTGGTGGTAGTGACTCAGTAAAAAAAACAGCGCATAAAAAAAAAAATCAGTAGGTGCTCAGTATCAAATGGCTCTCATTGGATATTGGACTTGGCATCGCTATTCTTTATTTTTCGTATCTAAAATATTAGTAGTACTCTGTTACTATAAATACATAATTTATATAGAAATCCTGTTGCAAAAGTTTTATTTATTTTATTTTTTAAGGCGTCTCCTTTAAATTGGACTGTTCAATCTAATATATTTTTTTTTTTTCAAGTTTGATTCTGATTCTTTATGGAATCTTTTAAATCAGTTATCAGAACTGATTTTCATTCGCATTTGTATTTTTTAATATGTATTTTATTAAAAAAACAACAACAAATGATTGGATTGAACATATTTCATCTAAGGAAGTATGATGCAAATTGTACAATGAATTAACATCATTTAATTAAACATGATAACTGAAGAGTGTGCGTTTTTTTTTTTTCTTCCCATGTATGGAAATGGAATCTTAATATTATTACATGGCTTTCTGAAATGCTTGATTCTGAATAGCCAGTCACGGCATTCCAAGGTATGTTATTTCCAGATAACAACCACTGAAACTAACAACAACATTAAAATCATTGTCTTAACCATCAGCGAGTAACATAAATTCATATATTTATATTCTTATCTGTCACGCTGCTGTTCTTGACTTTTTGAATAATACGTAGGTAAGTACACTCTGAATTCAGCCGTTTTTCTTTCTGCAAGCTTTACATTTAAATATAGAGGTAGTAAATTATTACAGCTCAGAGCAATGTTTTGTGTCTGTTTACTTTTGTGGAAAGTAGTCATGTAATAAGCAGGATAATGTACTTCTAGGCAGTTGTTTTCACAGAATGAAGCCCTTCAGTCTTATACAACCGCTAATAATCCTGTCTGGCTTTATTCTGCGAGAACAACCGCCTAGGTGTACATTATCCCTCATTTACAAGCTTTTATGGTGACTTTAATGTAATTTTGTGTTGTATTTAATGACTTGTATTGTGTTATTTTAGCTACAACATCTGCTGAAATCTATTGCATATAGATATTAAAGGGCACCTATGATAAAAATCTACTTTTGCAGGCTGTTTGGACAGAACTGTGTGTAGGTATAGTGTGTCTACAGTCATATTGGGGTGATATAAAGACAATAAGTCTCTTTTTTAAAATTTCTTGAAGTTAAAATAGGATCCAAATCCCTCACATTTTGAGGCCTACCGCAACGTGACATAGGAGTGCGGTTTTCCCTGCCCAACGAATTGATTGACAGCCGCACATTAACATGTCTCCGAGATAACAGTATAATCATATCAAAAAGATAGGACTTGCGCAAAGCAACTGGGATTAAAAGATGTGTTTAGCTCTCTGTGATAATCTGCACCTCAAAAATGAGTTTTATAAGTTTAAAACGTTTTTAAAACAGTGCGTGTTTGTAATAAAGAAAATGCAGTAAAATCACTATGTAATTCATCACCACAGCCGCTTGTCAGTACAATTATAAAAGAAGATGCTTCAATCCCAGTTTGTGGGCATTAAATCACATTTATTTTGTACGTTAACATAACAGATACCCATACAGCAGTGTATATAAATGTGTATCCTGTTACATTTGTCGTGCAAAACAGTGCAAAGTTAAACATATGTTTGCGTGTGTGTACGCGCGCGCAAACTTTGTGACTACGTGTGTGTGACTCATTGTTGCAGAAAGGCTTGAATTAACTCAACAACAAATACATCAAATAATCACTGGGAAAGTTCTTACTGTAGTAAGGGAGATCTGCTTCATTCTTGTCTGTCACTGTGCTGCTTATGTGTGAGACGCAGCAGGAGAAGGCTGCACCCATCAGAGCAATGAGATCTCTATGGCTCTGACACACGTGGGAACGGTGGGCGGATAGAACCAGCTCATTTGCATTAAAGGCACAGGCAACAAAACAGCTACAGTGTCCTAATAGATCACATTTCATATATTCAAAAAGGTATAATAAATTTGATGGGTATTGTGACCTGAATCTTTACATACACATTCTGGAGACACAAAAGACATATTAAATCTTGAAAAAGGGGAAAAATAGGTTCCTTTTTAATATCTGTGCTAACACACTCAGATTGTGACTGCTCCAGTTTGATGTATGGTTTACAATCGGAAACATTCATTAATTAAGCATCTCCAGTATTTTTGCATATTTACTTACCTGCATGCGATCTCAAAAGATCTCAAAGGATGTGGATTTTAAGCGATAAAACATGCAGAATGTTTTAGTGGTGCAAAAACTTCTTTCCAAAACTAAGGAAAAGTTTGTTCATTTTTTAAATGTCGTGATCGACATGTCCTTCATCAGTGAACACTTTCATCAGTAATTTCATTTGGCTAGATTAAGGCAGATGCTCGTTTCTGATGTCGCACGACTCCAAAGGCCTCTCGTGCTCAAAAGCACATCATTAAACAAGAAGCAAACTCGTGTCTCACTTAAAATAGGTCTCATTGGGGATTAGCCGTGGTTTGTGTTTGCATGTTACTGACTCACTGCTGAATCACCTCCACATTCAGAGTCAAATGATTTCCCTCCTCTGGTCGAGTGCTTCGCCTCAAAAGACATTCATTTTGTGTTTGTGGAGAAGATGACGGTCTTTTTTTCATTTCACCTGGCATTACAAATATCATGTGAATAATAAACATTTTGATAAACGCCCAATTTAACGATCAACGAATGCAAATGTTTTGCGTCTTGACTGTCCATCAATGTTAAAGTCAGCGTTTCAATGTAAATTGGGCTTATTCGCCAGTTATTCGCCAAATCCTTTGAGAGAAAAGCAGACGGTGGAGGGAATTTTATTCAAAAGATTTTTTTTTTTTCTTCTGTTGATCAAGAAGGCAGTTATTCGTGAAATGAGTGTAATATTTCCAAACACGGGCACAGTAAAGTATGCCAGATCACAGCTGTCTGCTCCATCATCCACTATTGTGCACTCCAGAGGAGAATTGTGTAAAGCGAGGATTTTACCTGATTTGCATAAGGGCTTTAATAAATTAGTAGCTAAATAGTGGAAAATCAGTGGAAAGAACTTAATTCTTAATGACTTCCCGACTAAATAAGTGGCATTAATTTGAACTGTGGTTAGTTTAATCAACATGATTGTAGTTTCATTCAACATAATCACTAATTAAACTAAAGAAAAATGTATGAAAAAATATTAAATATTTGAGGTATTATGTGAGATTTGATCATGTTACTCGTATAAAAGGTCAGACCATATATTTAATTAAATATTTCACTTAGAAATGCTACTGTTTGATATAATATTATTGTGGTAAAAAATATATATGATGTATTTATTTATCATTTATTTATTTATTTTAATTAATTAATTAATTAATTAATAGATATATTTATATATTTATCTATAACTTTACACATTAACTTTTAGTTCATTCATTCATTTTCTTTTCGGCTTAGTCCCTTTATTAATCTGGGGTCGCCACAGCGGAATGAACCGCCAACTTATCCAGCATATGTTTTACGCAGCGGATGCCCTTCCAGCTGCAACCCATCACTGGGAAACACCCATACCCTTTGGACTTGTGGAGGAAACCGGAGCACCCGGATGAAAACCCACGCGAAAAGGGGAGAACATGCAAACTCCACACAGAAATGCCAACTGACCCAGCCGAGGCTCGAACCAGCGACCTTCTTGCTGCGAGGTGACAACACTACCCACTACGCCGCCTAAGTTTCAGTTAAGAAATTAAAATTAAAATATGAATTTGATACGTCCATCTTTTAATTTAATGAAAAATTTGTGAAATCATCAAATCAAGTTTGGTAACATCTTCGAGTTTTTAACATGATGAAATGTCACACAATACTTATAATATCAAAGATGGGCATAGTAAATTAATAATGACTCAAACTATACTGTAAAAACTTTTGTTGTTGTTGAAATTCCCATTCACTCACTCGGCCAGTATAGTGTTTATTTATTTAGTTAGTCAGTTAGTTTATACCCCTTTATGAAAGAAATCAACCATTTACGACTATTCTGTTATACTTTATTGCTTAAACTCAGAGCAGCCTTTTCAATGAGGTTGTTGTACATCTGCCCTGTTACTTTACCTCGAACCGGCTATAACTGACTGCTGTTTTAACATGGAATGACCCTAAAAGGTTAATCATAATGAACACCGACTGTTCCCCATCCAAACATTGAAAATAGCCTATTCCCGCAGGATCCTGGATCCATAGCTTTGGTATTTGCATACTTTTTGTAATTATCTCAATCCAGTGCCATTGATTTTTAGGCTTGATACCTAATTGGACGACTGCCATCAAGCGCATATTTTAAATGCTCCGCTCGCAGCATCTCTCCATTGATATGCAAGGACATCCAAATCCAGCATCTGTCTCTCCTCTGTAAATCTGAACATCCCGTCCCGTCGCCCGCATTAGCATTGCAGCCGTGTGCGCTTTTGTGTTATTGTAGCCGCAAAGTCTCGCTTTATTTCCGAACGGGCCCTTCGTACCGGAGAGGGGTTGGAGATAAGCGAAACAACTGTGATTTGACAGCGGAACGTATAAGCGGCAGGTCGTGAACAGAGGAAGCAGGCGTTTAAAGATGCATCACAGAATGGCCACGAGGTCAGAAAAGGTTCAAACAAAGCAATTTTTGCCCATAACGCTATAAATCAATAGAGACAGACGGCGGCTTGCTTTTGTGCACAGATATAAATATATAAACGGCCGAGCTGCCACACTGCTGGTTGCCTATTAATACGACGCTATCCGTTTGAAAGGGTTATCAAAAAACAAGAATGGCTGGCTGCACACCAACAGGAACGGCAATGCTGTGAGATTGGGCACTTATGACTCACTACATATGGTTAAACGCCAGTGTGTGGGAGAGCGGGAAGCATTTAGCTTAGCATGTGCGACCTTGATAATCTCTTAACCGTGTTAGAATAGAGATTAGGTCTCATTGGATGACTTGTTTGCTTGGCTAACTTTAGCTTTGGGATTCTTTTGTTTTGTCGAGGGCCTGTCGTGAACGTTTTGGAACAAGCCAAGCCAGAATATAAATGGCAATGAAAAGCTGTTTAGCTTGAGAGACGTAATGAGCGCAGAATAAGTGCTCTTTTATTCAATATTAATCTAAACCTTCAATGTGCAGAGATTGGCCTGTTTTTTTAGACACGCCAACCATTAGCATATTTGGCACCTAAATCAAACAAAGATATTTGTAAAGTCCCACTTCTACGCCTACATCTGTCCGAATGCCAGCTAAGTGAATTCAGACAAGTAGGTCTCTGAGAATTTATCGCCGGACTCGAGTTCAGTTTCTATTTATGTGGTTAACATGAAAAATTAGGTGAGGGAAGCTGGTTTGACGGCGGTTCAAAGGGGCAAAGCCCACTCTGCTGGACCTAGATCTGCAGAGATTCCCAAGAGCTGCTGTGCTCCTTCATGCAAGTAAGACCTCCTAAAATGTCTAGCAAAGAGTAATGGGCACTGCTTCAAAGAGCGCTAGGTTGTTTTGACCTGTAATGAATTCCTTGACTGGGCAGGAGATTGGCTACTCAGCCCAGACCTGTGAGAAAGCAGCAGCAGAAAGAAAGAGCCTTCAGTCCACTACTGGGGAGTTAATAAGTCTGTTGGGGTCCAAATATAGGCTCCAAAAGGTTAGCCTAATTATATCAGCGAAATAAAAAGGTCAAAGTTCCACGCTAAAAGAACAGGAAATACAGCTACTTATGTAAGCAGATTGCTCTCTCTTCTGAAGCACCATCTAAGGGTGAACACACTTGAAAGTGGAAGTGTGTAATTAGTTTAATTGTTATAAATATTGCGAAATACATTGAAACAACTGTAGGTAACTTTCAACCTGTTGAACATTCGCTGAAACTACTGCAAGATGTTGAGTCAGGATATTTAAAAAGACTTTTTAGTAAAAAAAAAAAAGCTTAAAAACTTGACAAAGACTCTAAGGATTTCTGCTTTAAGGAGGCTACTGCAACATTATCTGTTTCCATCCACCTATAATTAGGAATATCGCATATAAATAAATAAATAAAATAAATAAAAAAACAAGTGGAAATGCCAAGATGCGCATAAAATTTGAAAACCGAGTAAGAGAAACCTTTTATTGGATAAGAAAAAATGTGCATAAACTAAAATGGAAACATGTTTAACTAATAAATTCCAGCAGGCGCATCAAAAAGTGATATGATTTTCTTTTAACAGATCATGTGGTAACAAAAATGGGTGACGCATTAATGGGCATATCAAAGGAATGACCACATTTATAAAATATATGAAATGCTGTTTTGGTAATTTTTAAAATCCCTTAGCTAAAGTCCGTCATTGCAGTAGTTCAGTATTATTACCTCCCAAAACTTGAGCATCTGCACTCCCAAAGATCAGTCTCATGCCTCCAAAAGCCACTGTGCGTTCATTAAGTTTTGTCTTCGTCTTCTTAGGCACAAGTAATCTATTATATAAGAAATTCCCACAGTGGTCGGCGCCAATGGTGTAGTGATTAGTGCGTCGACACATGCACTCCGGTGCTCACGGCGACCTGAGTTCGATTCCCGCCTCGAGGTCCTATGCCGATCCTTCCCCTCTCTCTGCTCCCACACTTTCCTGTCAATACTCTCTACTGTCCTGTCCATTAAAGGTGAAAACACCCCCCCCCCCCAAAAAAAAAAGAAGAAAAAAAAGAAATCCCCACAGTGGCTTCTCCTACACTCTCAGAAATGAATCTGTCATTGGGGCGGTTCCTTTTCAAAAGGTACATTTTTGTTCCTAACAGGTTCCTTAAAGGTACATATTAATACCTAAAAAGTACAAATGTGTACCTCACAGTACCTTAAAGTTACAAAAGTGAACCTTAAAGGTACAAGACTGTACCCTAAAGGTACTAATGTCCATCTGAACAGTTATTGCTGCAGCTTATGAGTCATTCACTCAAATTTTTTATGTGATGTTCCAGTTTTGTGCATAAACCTGATTTGCTTCTTTGGATGGAAACATGGCTAATGACACTCATGAGCCACTTTATTAGTACAATACACCTGCTAGTGCTGGTTTGGGAGCATTTTGCTTCCAAAGCTGCCTATCCATGATGCAATGTTTTGAGAATTGGCTTGAGATTATTTGATGGTGGGGGCCATTTTAACCAGGGATGATTTGAGGGATGCAGCCTTTTCTTTAATCGCTTTCCTTCCCTATTCTGATGCTCAGTTTAAACTTTAGCTGCCCATGTCTATATGTCTAAATGCATAGTTGATCCCTTCTGATTGGCTGATTTTTGTGTTAACAAGCAGCTGAGCTTGATAAGCTGGTCAGTAAGTGTATTTCAGTAGATGTTTCTTTTGTTCCAAAATTGTTCTTTCACAGACAAGACAATTCATCTGTCAGAGTGGCATCTGTTTTACCAAGTCAATAGACGTATATGTAGGTAAATGACAAAAATATGGATTTGTAATTCAGTAAGTACCAATGATTTGTCCCGCAAGTGGTTAGAGAATGGATTATTTGTAAAATAAAGCCATATCCATTTCAATTCTTGTTGTATCTATTAATCTGCAAACTGAAACATGTCAATTATGATATCTTCTTTGACACTAATACAATAAAATTACCTCAAAAGTCCAAAGAGCATAGTAGTCGAACCATGAATTTGAGAATAGCATGCCTTTCATTTTATCAATATTTAAAGCCAGCTTCAAAGCACAAAACCTTGCTTGAATTGTATCAAAGGCACACTGTAAATATCCCAGAGCTTGCTGCTTAGTAGGAACCGTGCAGATAACAGTATCATCTGCATTACAATGAAACCTTGTATTACCAATATTGATATCAAGACAGTTTATGTATAGAGTAAATAATAATGGTCCCAACACAGAACCTTGTTGGACAACCTTCATAGAATCTTATATGATATATTCATTGCCATCCTAAATACAGCTTTTAATCCCAGGTGACAGAAGGATTACTTGTGATCTAGAAGCATGTTTAATATGCCTTAATCAAAGCCTGTGCTAAGTATATAATCCAGACATGAGCATCATCCTGGATAGTTGATGAATGGAACTTTATATGTATTTAGATGGTAAGTTATCATCCAGACATTCACTAATAAAACTTTAAAAGATCTGACATTATATAATGTATAATATAATAGAATTACATTATTAGATATGTCCATAATAATCTAATAAAATAAATCCATCCTTTTTAGCACTAAATCTCTATAACGTTTAGATAATATTGCATTGTCATTTTTTAAAGAATAAAGGCTCACTAATATCAAGACCTGATGATTCATTGCCATCTACAGTATGTCTTTTAAAATTAACTAGCCATTCTTCTAAATTAAGTGATATTCTTTTAAAACTTTAGGCAAGGTGGAATAGGCTGCCATAGACAGCCATTTTGCCATTACAACCTTTTTATTGTTCAGATTTATAGCTGTTCCCCTTTCTGTACTTTTTAATGTATTTCACTGTGCCTCCAGCTATATCCAATGCAAAGTCCTATAAAGCATTGATCAGCATTTTATCCAAGTATCCCATCTCAGATCTACACTTTTCTTCCAAATGTAGTCTTTTGTTTTTTGTTTTACTTGAAAGTGCACTAAGTAGCATTTATTCTGACATAGCAGAGCATATTAATGAGTGATGAAAAATCTTGATATGAAACTTAAATCTACATCTTGTTCAAGGACTGAACTTTGTAAATAATATTACATTCCAGAGATTAAATATTTCTCACTCAAATGCAGAATTATATGCATTTTGATTCAAGGCTCTTTTTGTATTTCAGTAGAGTTGTATTTCAGAACAGTATTTGTAATGGGTTTAATGGTTATAATGCTATTTGGTTTAATGAAAACTATAATGGCTGTTTGTGTGGTATTTCTTTTCATTCTGTTTGTGGCGTGTTAAAACCAAATACATCAGAATGGAATATGTCCCAAAAAACAACACAGGCTCATTATTGATACGTACCCCTATATACATTTCTGGAGATCGCGAAATACGTCCCAGGAGGTACCTTTTTTTTGCAGTTTTTTTTTGTTTCTGTGAATCCACCAGAGGCCGCTGTGTATGCTTTTTCAGATCTCAAATTTCTCTCACGAGTGCCATTCGCATCTGCTGTTCTCATGTAAATCCACCAGAGGCTGCTGTCGACAGACTGACTGACCGATCGACCAATCTCCCCACCCACCCCTTTCCCTAAACCCAACCAAGTGTTTTCAAAAGCACCAATTGACCCGCCCACTCACTTCCCTAAACCCAACCGTCAGTGTTTTCAAAAGCAATCCAGAAAAAGAAAAGCCTTCGACTTATTTTTTCCATGTTTTCAGATCTTACCACGTTCTTGCCCTGTTATTTACTTGTTTATTTTATTTTTTGCCTTTTGTTTTTGTTTTACCTGCTTTCTGGAACCGTTCTTCGCCAGACTCGAACTCCATTGTCGCAGTCAACTCCTCTCTGCATCTCAAGTCTGCCGACATACATGGTGAGCTACTGGGCAAACTGTTAACAGCGGAAAAGCCGTTCATACTGAGGTAAGTGGGTACTCAAATTGTTCAGATTTATATGCATTTTGATTCAAGGCTCTTTTTGTATTCTGCTCACCCTGCTCCTTATATTAAATGGACTGAATTAAATTAACTAATTAATCTCTCTCATTTTTTTTTGGTCACAAATTAAGAATATCTGCCTGAAGAGACTCTTACCTTAACAAAAGTACTCCATGATCCTATTTTCCCCCTCCAAATTATTCTCTTTAAATTGGGTGTCTTGAGACGGACAAGGTGAGGACTGCAGATGAAAGGCCAGCACCTCGGACAGCTCCAGTCTGATTCTGCGCCTGCTACACTTCTGAAGTGATATTTCTGCAGATTGTTAAAAGTCTCATTAGTTAACAAATAGCCATTAACCTCCATTGACTACTTTCCTCTTGTTTATTATTTCCTAATTATGTTTTTCGGCTTCTGTTTTTAATGTGTCTATGGTTGAGATTCAGGCGTGTAATGCTGCCGGGTGTTGTAACAGCCATTATTATTTAGTGTATAAATGGGCATATTAAATTGGCATGAAAGTGGCTGTTTTTTTTTTTGTTTTTTTTGTGTTCAATTATACAATTGTTGTGAAATGTGTTAGACGAACACATCAACACATTAAATATGTGTTGGTGTAAAAAATTAAGATTTAAATCATACATTTCTATAATAAAATGCACTGTAAAATAGGATTGAATGAACTTACTTAAAGGGTGTAACCTTGATGATGCATTTTAATCAATATGTCTGTCTTTCATAGAAGTTTGTATGGGATGAAGTATGCATTTTATGTATTTAAGCTTTAAATTAAACTTAAATATCATAAATATAAAATATTATTATTATTATTTTATTTTATTTCCAAAAATAATATAATTTATAGTAGTACTATAAATATTTTACTCTGCAACATAAAAATTTAAGTAATAATATAAAATGCTATATTAAAACCGTAACCATTGCAGCCTTGTTACCATGTCTTGACATGAGAAAATATCAACCAAATGAATAAGTTTATTTTTCATATGTCATTAGATATTTGAAGAGTTTAGATGCAAAAACCTTTAAATGCCATTTGATATTTTCTTTTAAAATTTGTGTTTTTCTCAGACTCCTGTGTGTAGGCTCAGTAATTTGACTTGTATATTGACGAATAAGTTATTTTCATTGCCTTTGAGGTGAAATAACTGAACATAAACAGGAAAATTATCATTTTAGGAGAAAAGTTTAGACTGTGTTTAGAGGTTTTGCATCCGAACTATTCATTTAGTCTTGAACTGTAAGCGCACAAAATGTAGAAACAAAGTTATTTTGCTTCTGAAATTAATTTCTTTTATGTTTTAGATTTTTGGACTGGAAAAAATAACATACTTTGTTTATGGTGCAAAATGCTGGCTTATGCTTTATTTATTTATCTTGTGTAGCTGTTAGTATTTTTTTTAATGCATGATCCTCTTTATGTAAAATAGAAGTTCATGACAATCAAATATCTGGAAAAACAATTTCTCAAACACTGAAGCATTGTAAACTTACCCTTCGGAGGCAGGTTTAAGGCACTTTTTTGATATCATTTTCCCCTGTAAACATGCCCGGAGTGGCTGCGAGTGCATTCTTGAGACATGATTTGAGTGTATTTCTCCCGCTGGTCAAAACGCTGATGAATTTAAAGCAGCCAAGCTTCAGACGTGCTGCACTTCCACAAACAACACCAATGGATCTATCACACTGACAATAGCTTAGAACTTGGCATGGAAATAACAAATAGAGACTCCACGTGGCCACAAAGGCTAAAGAAGCAGAGAATTGCTTAAAGGAAGCCTGATACCGCAGTAGTGAATTACCTTTCACCGATAAGGAAAGAAATGCTTATTTGTTCAGTTTATTATCTTATGTGTCTGTGTTTGCTTGTTCATGTGCAAGTTGCTATAATGAATCAAAGCGAGCAAACCCTAAGGACGTGCAAACCATGCATTTTCTGCTGAACAAAGACAATAGAAGCCATGATAGAATGTTATAATGGGTTTTAATGGTTATAATGCTAATTATATTTGGTTTAATGAAAACTATAATGGCCGTTTGGGTCTCTACTGGTATTTCTTTGCATTCAATTTGTGGCGTGTTAAAACCAAATACATCAGAATATGTCCCAAAACACACTAAGAACCATCAAAATGTACTGGTTTTTACCCTCTGCAGGGCAATCATTGAAATACTCATTGGAAAATCAATTGGAGTGTTATTTTTATGTTGTTATCAAGGTCAATAGTTACCATCAGATACCACCAGCCAATCCTAGACTTCTAGGGACCCCAAGAAACTCTGATGAATTCAAGGGACCCTGTCAGTGCATTAATAAAAATCCCAAAGTGACACTGAACCCCTTAATCTGTTAATTTATCACAGTTTTACTGTCAATGAACGACTGTTAAAGGCAATTGGTTGACAAAAAGTGAGTAAACCCACTGCCTTAAAATTATTAAGTAAATGAATTATATGTCAGGGTCCCACCCTGATCTTGACTGTCCTGTCAGTGTTTAACACTTCCCTATATGTCTTATGCTTGTCTACATTTGCCTTTGTTTGTGTTGACCATGTGCTCCTTGTTTTGCCTCCTTGTTTTCAGTTAACACGCCACCTTGTTTAGCCTGATTGTGTTCACCTGTTCCTTATGTGTACTGTTGCCTATATATTGTACTTATGTCCTCATTTCATTCCTGGTTTATTGGATGCAAGCTTATGTTGTATTCTGGCCTTGTACCATTTTTACATCCTTGCATCTTCTCCTATTTCTCCTCTTTGTGTTTTGATTTGTTTATTACTATGCCTGTCATCTATTGTTCCATGTGTGCTTAACCCTATTTTTGTATTATATTCTTTTGTATTATACTCTTTCCTGCAATCGCCCTGACACTATGTGAATAATGATATCAACTTAACAGTTCCCAGTTACAACAAATCAATTAAATAAAACAGAAAGAAAGGTGCAAGTAAATGAAACAATTTAGTCTATTAAAGGGATAGTTCACCCCAGAATGAAAACTTACTCACTATTTACTCTCCCTCAAATGGTCCCAAATATGACATTCTTTCTTCTGTTAAATGCAAAGATAATTTGAAAAAAGCTGATAACCTGTAATCCTTGACTTCCTTAGTAGGGAAAACAAATCCCATGGAAGCCAATGGATGCAGGTTTTCAGCTTTCTTCGAAATATCTTCCTTTGTGTTCATTAGAAGAAAGAAATTCATAACGCTTTGAAACAAGTAAAGGATGAGCATTTGATTTTTCTTTTTTTCATTTTTATTTATAACTATCCCTCTAAATATAGTAGCCTAATATAGAAATACTGAATCATTGAATCAAATCTCATCTCTTTTTCCACTGTATGAATTAAATATGCATTGATTTAAAAAATAAATATAAAAAGTTAGTATAGTTGTTCAGTAAAGCCCAATGAATGGTTATCTTATTATCTTGTGGTTCTCTCATTTGTTGTTTGATTAACAAAGAGGTTTCACTAAAACAGAATGATCTGGAGGTTACATGATGACGCATGGGTTTAAAAGAAACAAATGGAATGCATTCGCTTTCATAATCACTTCAAAGTGTTTTCGTAATTACATAAAAAAGCAATATTCTCTTGCAAAGCTCTTGCCATTATATTTTCATTGAGGGGTCCTACAGATCACGTGTACTCTACATACTGTATAAGGGGAATCAGCTCTGGTTACCATCTATGGTTCTTCACCCTGTAAAGGGTTAATGGTTAACAGTAATTGTAGCAGAAACCATTAGAACTTCTGTAATTATTTCTCTAGCTTTTTTTTCCCCCCAGCAGGGTTAAGACTTGTAGAAATAGCTGCTCAGTTGGGTCACCTAATAAAGCAGGGTTAAGCAAATTTACTCATTAACTAGAATTACATATATGGTGTCAGAGGTGGGATTGAATGATTGCAAGCTCACTTTGCACTCCACTTCTTGCAGAGTGCCAGATCTGAATATCGCTGAAGGGAATATGCAGTTTCAGAGACATGTGGACGTTTTTTTTATTTTTTTTTATTGTTTTTTTTTTTAGTTTTTTTTTTTTTTTTTACTGAACCCGTTCTCATTGATTAGGCTCCCGGTTGAAATAAGCAGGAAATGAAAGTATAATTTAAGGCATGAGGCAGAGGTTAATGAAAACAGTTCAGATTCAAAGCGGGACTTGCATTTACAGTGGCATTAATATTTATGGTTGGGTATCAGTGAAATTCATAAGTGCTCCGCTCTGTTTCTCTTCTCAGTTCCAAATGCCTACCCTGGGATGTCATGCTAGTATTGCCGTAGTTTGAATATTTTTACTTGCATGTAAAGTTGTTTTTTTTTTGTTTTTTTTCTCATGCATTCAATTCTTAAAGGAACACTTTTAGAGATTAACACTTAACAGTTTTTTTTTTTTAAACAAATAGGCTCATTTTACAGCTACATAGAGCTAAAATGTTGAGTTTTGCTATTTTAGAATCCTTTCTGGTGGGAGCACTTTTAGCTTAGCTTAGCATAAATCATTGAATCAGATTAGACCATTAGCATCTCACTCATAATTGTATTGTCTATTTAAAGCTTGACCTTTTTGTAGTTACATTGTGTACTTGTCTAACAAGGATACCTTTAAATAAAGTGTTACCAAATAACAAACAAACAAATAAAAACAAACAAACAGGCATTTGGTTTGTTCACATTTGACTAAAATCTGGGTTAAATAAATAAATAAATAAATAAATAAATAAATAAATAAATAAATAAATAAATAAATAAATAAATAAATAAATAAATAGTAGTTATTGTTCTTGATATAGATGGGCCTTACATTTTAAAAATCATTGAAAAACAAGAATGTAACCATGCTGTGGTGTAGATGATACTCTAAATAGTGCTGGGTTTTTTAAATCACATTTTTAACCCAATGGTTGGGTTTGTCGATACTGAGAGTAGCTATTATTAGCGTTCCTCATGTGTTCTTCATGTGAACAGACCTTAATTCTATGTGAACAGATAAGTTCACACTAAGGCTGTAATGGTAATAACACAGAGGTAATGATAATAACACAGAGGAATCCCGTTGTAATGATAATAACACAGGAGAATCGCTATTCCTTTAGCCAAAGAAACCGTTAAGACCGAATCTGAACTTTTAAACAGCTTAAAATCTACACTTCACCTATAACGATAATGGACAAACAGTATTGTTGAAATCACTTTCAGACTGACGACATTCAAAGCTGGAAAACTGCAGAATGTGTAGTTAAAAAAAATAGGGAGAGAAAAATGAATAAGAAGTTTTTCTATTTCTGTGTGTGGAGTGAAATTGTGAAGCAGACTTGGTCTAGAGTTTAAGCAAGTGTCACCCGGTTCAAAAAGCATATAATAAACATATATTGTCCCACTTTATATTGAGTGGCCTTGACTAATACAGTATGTACTTAAACTACAATTTCAGAACTGTATGTTGTTACAAAATCGGTGCGTTTAAGGTCTGTTTTCTTTAAAAATCAACGATTTCCACTGCCTGATTGATATGCGATATAAAGTGGGTCTCAGAATGTACAAGAAGCACTGCATTAAATTACATTTTTTCCACACCATGTTTAAAATATGAACATTTATTTTACCCCAGTATTTTTAATAGAGTTTTGCTAGCCTGCTGATCCTGACGGGCGTGTGCGTGTAAACTGCTTTTCATCTTGTTTTATGCTTGAACAACTAAATGACCACTGAAGTCTATTTAACTGTTTGTATTTTAATTACATTACAACATCAATGCTGTAAAAGGAACCGTATGAAATTGAAAAAAGTCACATTGACCGTTCGCTGCAAGTTTATCAGTATGGGAAGAAACACTGGCTGTGCATATACCCTATAGTCATGGCACAGCGGCGTCCGTCACATTTTAGGGTCCCCTTGAAACATTTCTGTTGTGTTCCATTCTTTTTGCAAGTGTTGTGAGAAAATGCAGTGCGTTTTCGTAAATTGTTTGCGCTGTGAGAACGCAGTGTCTTTTATTTATTTGTTTGTGTTGTGTGAAAATGCAGTGCGTTTTTTAATGTGTATGCATTGTGAGGATTTGCTGTCAAACAGATGAAAATATTTTCTTAATTTGCTGGTGTTTTTTTGTAATTGCATCTGTTTTCTTAAATTGCAGCATGTTAAGCCCTCTCGGCCACTGTAAATACCTTCCATTTGAGAAAGAAAAATAAAACAAGAATTTAAAACAATATAACCATAAGTACTAAATGTTATTATGCTGATGTGGATGCTTTTTTAGTTATAGTAATCGTTATAGTTATCCTTTTCATTATTTTTATAGTTATCATTCTGGATGTAAAAGCTTTTATTTACAAACTTCATAACTAGAGTTTTTTTTTTTTTTTTTTGAGCTAAGAGCTTTTATTTTACAAACTTAATATTTTTATTACATAACATTTTATGTTGGATAAGCTATCAGCTGTGTGTATGTACAGTCAAAGTCAAAACTGTTAGCCCTCCTGTGTATTTTTCTTTTTTAAATATTTCCCAAATTATGTTTAACAAAGCAAGACATTTTTCACAGTATTTTCTATAATATTTTTTCTTCTGGAGAAAGTCTTATTTGTTTTTTTTTGGCTAGAATAATAGCATTCTGAGGTCAATATTATTAGCCCCCTTAAGCAATATTTGTTTTTGATTGTCTACACAACAAACCATCATTATACAATGACTTGCCTAATTACCCTAATTAACCTAGTTAGGCCTTTAAATGTCACTTTACACTGAATACTAGTATCTTGAAAAATATCTAGTAAACTATTATTTACTGTCATCATGGCGAAGATAAGATAAATCTGTTATTAGAAATTATTTATTAAAACTGCTGTGTTTAGAAATGTGAAAAACAAATCTTGTTTCCGCTAAACAGAAATTGGGGAAAAATATACAGAGGGCCTAATAATTCAGGAGGGCTAATAATTCTGACTTCAACTGTATATATTTATATCTATATACCACACATTTGGGGTGGTTTGACTTCCAAGGGCGTCTGGGTTTAAGCAGCGCCGTCTTTTTTCTTGAAAGCTACGAGCTGACATCTGTAGCGCATTTGGATTGGTTTTAGTTTTGATTTTTATTTCCCAAAGCATCTGTTAGGGACCTTGGGAATAAAGATGAGGGGTGTCTGATCAAGGCTGTTTTTCCATTCCTTTAGCTTCACTTGATTTTTTTACTGTATTTGGATGAAGAAGCAGCATTTTTTCGAGAAGCATCTTTCCTCCTTAAGCAAAAAAGAAGCACCCTGTCATTGCCGCCCGCTCGTAGACAAAGCAAAAACGTGCCATAAATAATTCAAGATAGCAAAATAAGCCTCCCTCTTCTTTCTTCCGCTTGGGCTTGTAAGTAAAACTAAGACAAATGAAAAATGAAAGCCTGCAATGATGAATCTTTCTCTCGGAGCGACGAAGAAGTCGCATTTAAGTGCTCTGTGCTCATCATGTCTTCTGATGACAGTTCGGTGCTTGTTTTTATAAGACAGTAAAAGCAGTAGCTTGACGTTCGCTCTGCCAAATGGGCTTCTCCAAGTTAAATTCGCAGGAATGAAAAAGTAACAGGCACTGTAATTTAAACACTGATGGAAACAAACTTCCATGCGCTAAGTGCCTCTGAAGCCTCCCGAGTCATGCGGTGTGACGCTATTAACACAAAAACGCAATAACATATGAAAAATCAGTCATGCTTTTGCTCCATTCTTAGTATTTTTCTTATTTCTTTTACATGAGGCATGTGAATAGTGCAAGTATTTGAGAACAAATAGGGGGGCAGTTTTGAAAGATTTTTTGGAGAGGAGAAGAAAATAAGATTTGATTGCTCGCTAGCTGTTTGGAAAGAGCTGAAAAGAATAATTAAAGAGCATTTGTTGAATTATTGACAATAATTGTAGAAAGCTTCAAATGGCCATCGAAATGTATTCGGCCCCTTAAGCCATAATAAAACCATTATATGCTGACTTTCTGCTCAAGGAGCATTTCGTACCCTTTATTTTTCTTGTTGGAATGGTTGTTTGTTCCTCAGAATTATATTATATTATATTATATTATATTATATTATATTATATTATATT
>CAIGQV010019186.1:7748771-7770660 GCA_903798115.1 Danio jaintianensis | reverse complement strand
CTTCCTTCCTTCCTTCCTTCCTTCCTTCCTTCCTTCCTTCCTTCCTTCCCTTCCCTATATGTCTTAATTACAACCACTATAGGACTGTTAAAAGTAAGTTCACTCCATTGCTCTCCAAGAAATTCTCAAAACTCCACAATTTGAGCTCATAATGCCCAGAAGCATCATGGGAAGCTGCAAAGTGCTTTATTAGAGTGAACTGCATTGCATTTTGTCCCATCTATAGGGGGCAGTCGTGGCCTGGTGGTTAGAGTGTTGGACTCGTGATCCGAAGGTTGCTGGTTCGATACTCGGTACCAGCGGGAATTGGGGGTGGGGGGAGTGAATGACCAGCACTCTCCACCACCCTCAATACCACGACTGAGGTGAGTCCCTTGAGCAAGGCACCGTTCCCCCCAACTGCTCCCCGGGCGCCGCAGCATGGCTGCCCACTGCTCCGGGTGTGTGTTCACGGTATGTGTGTGTTCACTAACTGTGTGTGTGCACTTGGATGGGTTAAATGCAGAGCACAAATTCCAAGTATGGGACACCATACTTGGCCACACTACACTTCACTTCACTTCACTTCACTTCATATCACAAGGAAAAAGAGACTGGGATCTTGAGAGCAAAATAAAGTTGCTTGAATATAGCAGGCACATTGTTGATCTCTCAAAGGAAATAGCTACCTTGCTTATTGCATTGAAAGGCAAATAGCGTTCCCTCTCCACTTCTAGAGTTGCATTCATTTTGCACAGTATACCAGGCGGCATTATTATGTGGCTAGAGAAAGGTGCAGCTTCTGGCTCCTGCCGTTTGAAGTACGATGAAGTAAAATCTACTATTCCAGCAATTAGAGAGAAAGACTGTAAGGTGCTTGCCAGCGTGAACGCCATTGATATTCTTGCTTTTACTAGCTGGTATTATGCACTAACCGTAAGCATCTTTTAGTTTGCTTCAGCTGATTTAAAGAGATAGTTCACCCAAATTAGAAAATTCAATCACTATTTACTCACCTTCAAGTGGATCCGAAGCTTTAGAAGTTTCTGTAGAACACAAAAGAAGATATTTTGAAAAATGTTTGAAATGGGTAACCACTTGCATACACTGTTAATGATTTTTGTAAATTACACAATTAACTAATATGAACAGTATTGTTGAAATTAAGTGAAATTTACTGTATATTTTACAGTAAAGATATACATACATATAGAGTACATACATACAATTCTGTAAATACATATACAGTACAGCAAGATAAATGGTGCTGTAAATGTAAATACAGTATTTTTGCTATAACTGATTTAAAGTAAGTTACTGGCGAACTGCTGCCAGTAATTTTACAGGAAATTATTAAAAGTGTAGTAGGAAAATAAAATACTATAGAAGTCAATGGTTACCCATTTTCAACATTTTTCTTGTTAGTTTAACAGAAGAAAGACTCTCATACAGGTTTGAAACACAAAGTAAATGACATTTTTGGATTAACTATTGTCTTAAATTCGCTATGAAATGGAAGTTAAAATTGTTAATCTTTTCCCCTTATCAAGACAAGCGTCGGATTGAAACGGTCCTAAGATGAGAAAAAAATTAAGGATGGTGCATAATTTCATCCGGAAAGGCTATGGTTTTGATTAAAGATTCTGAGAGAACATAAATTTTTACAAAATATTAAAGTGCATCGTTTATAACAAGCACTACTAGATATACATAAGAATAAGAAGAGTAAATTTTGAGTTCATTCTGACTTTAATAAGCTGTGGTAATCAAAATTAAGTTTTAAATTTAAGGATGTCAATTGCAACTCCATTGACTGATTGTTGTTTAAATGAAAAATCAATTAATCGTTAACCTTAATAATGTAAGATGTTACTACTTTAGTGGCACATGATCACTAGCATGTGCAAATAACAGTCAAAAACAAAACGATCCTCACTCAAAGGAAATTGCTTTTATAGTGACGATTGTAAAAATTGAATCAATGATTGATAATTTAATTGGACCATTTGATGATTAAACTGGCGTCTAGATGCATACATGTGAGGAAATATTGTTTGTTACTGTAAGTGTTACTGTTCTCCTAATGTCCATATGATCGGGTATGCAAATATTTAAATAAATTAAAAAAAAGAAAAAAATAATAAATTAATAAATAAAGTGAGAACGCTGCATGAACTGAGAAAACCAGCCAGGGTATTTGTTGTCCAAGTGGTCCACCATGCTTATTTCTAGATACTTTTACATGTAGATATACTTGCATTTGTCTGAAAACGAATTCTAACCGGTAATGGTTAAACAATAAAATAATTAAACACTAAACACGAAAAGGATTGAATAGATGTAGGAGCTGTTTAACAGTGAACAGTCTGAAGAAAACCTGTGCTGTTGTCATGGTCACACACAAGACGATTTATTGTATTTTTATTGTTATTATTATTTAGCATTTCTAAAACGGTCACATTTAATGGACATAGTTTTGATCCCAGTTCAGAATAAATGCGCTTCCCTCAAACATCAGCAGTAATTAACAGTGAATTTAAATTTTTGAGTGCACTATCTCTTTAAGGTTTCTTAATGCCCTCATCCAGTTGCTACGCACAGAAAAATCACCTGATTTTGACGGTGCAAAGCTTTATGATGTTATAGGGGATAATGTCAGCCAACTTCTGTTAGATGTTAGATTGTTACATTTATCTCTCACCTTGTGATGAAAAATATAGACTGGGATGCTCCAGTTTTAGGCCAATAAGTTTGATTTGTGGTGCAATAAAGTTGTGCTAATGATGACATTAAAAAGGCAGTAATTTTTCAGTAATACGAGACAAAATGAACGCTGAACAAAATGTCCTTTTGCTGAAATATGCTCACAGAGACCATGAATATAAAACATATTTCATTGAGTTTAAGGTGTGTTTTATCCAAGAATGATAACTGTCATTTTTTTAAATTATTCGCCTTTAAAAATAACCATTCACGGTGCCTTCAGGAAAAGTCCAGAATGAGGTATGTAGACTGAGAAAATACTTTCGACACAAAAGGTGTACACTTCAGTTATGAAAGAGAAGAACGGTGGATGTGATCAGACATTGAGTAAGGTCACATGGTTGAAATATTTGCTGCATTTTCAGCATAAGTGTCTTTTATCTTGCATCTAATGTTTTTGTTTTGCTCATTCACCCTTGTATGTTTTACAAAAGTATTTTAGAGCTAGTTATTAAATATTTTAGTACTAAATTAGACTTATTTTTGTTGATGGTTCTTTATTAGAAAAAAAGGAGTTTAAAATGTTATTCATACACTGGCTACCAAAAGCTTAAAGTTGCAGTATGTAAGATTGACATCCAGTGGTTGAACTAGGTATTGCATTTCAAATTCAAAACATTTTTTCACCCGGCCCATCCTACGACAACTCCACGCAAAGGCAGGTTGCCAGATTGACGACACCAACACGCGAGCCTGACTATTAAGCTTACACAGAAACTACACATGATGATACGCAACTTAATTAATCTTTTCCATGTTAAAGGAGTTTTTGTCCAAACCTGAAATGTCTATTTTAGAAACAGTTTCTATTTCTTGTGGCTGAACAACAGCATAAACTGTTTCTATGACAATTGTCACCTCAGGTACTGATTATGTGCCTTTTTCAGTGTTAAATGCGACCAGTGTGAGTTTGAATGCCATTTTATGTGACATTTATTGCCATATTGAAAGCAGCAGCAGATAGTTTACCTCGATTCTTGAAAATTGGCACTGTTACACCAAACTGTGACTGCAAACCAACAAATATCAGTCACTCAGCATGTACTTTTAATGTTAAAGAGGTTTAATATGTATTCTAAACCTTACCAGTTCATTGAAGTGCAGTGAGTGCACTATTCTCTACGGTTTTACAATATAATCAGCTAATGTTTACATTAGTAATATTTATATTATTTGCTGATTAAAAACCATTTAACTCTGAATCTGCGTGTCATTTGTGAAAAGTAGGTTGACAAATTCACAATTCAAAAATGACATATAGCAAAATGCAGTTTCTTCCATTAAAAGTAATGCAAGTGGATAGTTTTTGTATGCTTACAGACCTTGCCCGTACATCAAATTCACTGCAGTTTTTATACAAAATGAACATTAGAGGCGTCAAATGAAGGCTAGTAAAACTTCTTAAACCAGCATAATATAATGTTGCCACATGCATATCTGTATCTGAGAAAATGCTTTTAGAATATGCTTTTAAACTTGAAATTTCACCTTTTATCTGCAAGCACACATTTTTCATCAGCCTGTGTATATGATCCCACAACACTGTCAATATTAGGCTATAGGCTGTTTTGCCTGTTAACCCTTTCATGCATGGTGTCCACATTTGTGGACCGTTAATTTAACTTAATTTAAGGTTCATTAATCATGGTAATTTTCTCCAAACCACTTGAAGGCAGTGTCAGTAGACTGTCAGCAGTATTGTCACAGTGGCTACTCTCTTGCATTCCAGTTACTCTTTGCTTTATGACGTCATTAATCCAAGATGGCTAACAGTGACGGCCCTGTGCTAAATGCCTCAGGCATATCTGTGAAAAACTTTTATTCAAGGTCAGTTGAGGTAAAAAAAAATATCAGTATGTACAGTATAGTATGGTGAATATGTTAGTCATTTATAAAATAAAATTTAGGGTAAAATGTAGTTTTTATTCACCAAAAACCAACTGTCCATGTATGTGGACGTCATGCAACAGAGGAGTCAGATTGCGTAAAAGTCCTTTTTTCTGAAACCTGCTAGTATATCTATTCTATTTTTTCAAAGATGTTATAAATTGTCATATATTGTAATGAAACAGACATTTAACAAATATATCAACATAAATAGGCCTTTAAAATTACATATTACAGCATTAAATGGCAATTTTACACGTTCATATGGAAACAAATTTGCATTTTGCCTTCTGAACACGGAAAGAATAAGTCAAGAAGTCAGTACAGAATAATTGAGAATATTCCAGAGCACAGTGGCAGTGACAGCAGTGATGAGTATGTGCCAGAAAATAGCAGCTCTGAGACAGACAGTGAAGCAGAGAGTAAAGATATATAACTACTGTTATTATTGTTCCTACAATATGTGTTTTATTGTTATTATATTGTACTATTATTGTTTTTAATAAATGAGCTGAATAGAATAAGAGGCCATAAAAAAAAACACAATATTCCATATTGTCAGCTATGTCTTTATGTCCCATTTTACACCTTTGTTGCATGGTGTCCACGTATGTGGACAGTTAAATAATTTTTAAATAAAACAAAATTTTGTAAAAATGAAAATGGGTTTAAATTTTAGTGTCATATTAAAGTTATAAAAATAATAATAAAAAAAATCCAGATGTTTTTCATAATTCATGCATGAAAGGGTTAAAAACAAGTAGTATGTATGTGCATGATGTCACCATTTTCAAAAAATCATATTTTTGTAGTGCACACAGACAATAACAGTACAGTTTTCAAAAACCTGCACTTTAAAATGCATTAAAAAGGCTTCCCATTTTAGCCATGTAAACGCCCCCTCAGTAGCCATGTTAAGGCTTTTAGCAAACTGAAGAAGAAGAAAAAATGACTTCCTTTTCCACTCTTTTGCGACCAAACTTTACTTTGAAATGCAGCCTTTTAGAATACAGTGACTTTGCCAAATGTCAATGTGCATCTCAGGTTCTGTGAATTGTGTCGGCTCCCCATCATAAGTGTAATGTGGTCTATTTCCCCGCCCTCTGCAGGTCTATTTCAGCTCAGTTCCTCTGTATTAAACCAGCGCTACACATCAAGCTAAATGCAGCTGCAGAATAGCTCATCCGCATTCAGACAGACTTATCAAATAAGTTGCGCATTACATCGAGAGGGCCCTAGGGGGACGTTGGGGGGATATCCTTTTCTCAATGTGTCTTCCCCAGCTCACTGCTAGCAAATAAGCCTGTTAGCAACACAGCAATGCTGAGTCACACAGCAAAGGATCTAGGAAATAGCATGATAATATCTGGCTTTTTTCCCCGTGTCCATGATGCTGTGTAATCATAATGTCATCCTGACTGATTTTGATGAGATTTTAATGAGAACTAGCATGCCGCTAACATTGTGTGAATGGCAGTTGTTATGTGACTATTACTGTTATCTTACAGTAATGTTATGATATTTCATAACTGACCTTGAATGAATTTTTAAACATTGTTAGAAGGGTTGAAAGGAGAAACCATTGTTTAAAAACAAACAAAGCCATTTAAAGGGATAGTTCACCCCCCAAAAATGAAAATTTACTCACTATATACTTATCCTCAAGTGGTTATAACCCTTTATGAGTTTTTCTTCTGTTGAACACAAAATAAGCTGAAAACCTCTAACCATTGACATGCATAGTATAGGAAAAACAAATACACTTTCAGAAATGGGGTGGTACCTTTTCAAAGATACACTTTTGCACCTTAAATGTGCACATTGGTACCTTTAAAAGTACAATTTTGTACCTTTAGGGTATCTTTAAGATACTATGAGCTACAGATTTGCACTCTGGTTACAGTTCAATGGTTACAGGTTACTAGCTTTCTTCAAAATATCTTTGTTTGTGTTCAACAGAAGAAAGAAACTCAAACAGGTTTGGGACAAGTAAAAGGAGAGTAAATAATGACAGAGTTTTCATTTGTGGGGGAAATATCTCTTTAAATAAAAAGACAAGTCACCGCTTTTTCAGGGCAAATCCATTTTACTCCAAAAAGCCCAGGAAATTGTGAGTTTCTTTAGTGTGTTCTGGGAATAAAAGTTTCATAATCTCCGTACAACACCACCCTACTTGTCAATGAAATCAGTGGGTATTCAGTCAGATAATACTGTTTTGGCCTCAAGGATTTTGTAGGTCTGCTTTCTTTCTGACTACTGAATCACCCTCTTAGTTAAATATAATACATACTTGGCTTCCTGTGCAAAATGGCCTCCAGTTACCCTAAAGATTGTCTTCTCGCATTTCTGTTTAATATTCTGATTTTCCTTAGAGAACAAATGTGAGTAAAACAGCATTCAAGTAAAACATAAGCAACAGAAGAAACTCTCGAGTCGAATGTGTCAAGATGGAAACTCTTCTTTCAAACGCGAGTGGAAATTAAGACAGGGACTCAAAACAACCCACACAACCTCGCCAGAGGGTAGAAAACATCCTCCGAACCCACAAAGTAATGAAATAACTTTCCAAACAGGGGAAGAAAGCAGCTCGGGTAAAAGCTGTAGTTAGAAGTTACCCTATAGGACTGATTAAAGAACGGTTACACTGTTTACCTTACAATCGTTAGAGTCAGAATTGTGTTAGAAGGACGTCTGGTCAAAGATTAGCGAAAAGTGACTTCTGCCTGGGTTTTTTTGTAAAGCGCATTTGGACATTTAGACTCTTTCCCCATTTAAAGCCTACTTAAGTGAAAATGAGAGACGTTCCCTGTCAAGGTTGGGTTGGCTGTGCCCAATGATTCCCTTGATTGAATTGTCGATTCCATTAACAAGCAAATGGGCAGTTGTAGATTTGTATTGACGGCTCGGTTGACAACTCTATACGAGTAAAGCAGGTTTCAAAAATGGTTTGGATTGAAGCCATTTCTTCAGTCTTTTTATATGGCCTTTTATCTCGTATAGACTCGAAAAATGACAGGCTGTTTCAACTCAAATTTAGGACTAATATGGACAAACCAACACTATCTCATGGCAATTCGTAACTTTTAATTTAGTGGCTAATTCGTATTAATTCCTACGATCTCATTCATACAATTTAGTACAATTTGTTTATCCCCCAACGACGGTTGGCTTTAGGGATGGGGTTTGGTGCCATGCCTCCTTTTTTTGAAATCATACACTTCGTATGACTGAACTCGTACAAATTAGCCACTAAACTGATAATAAACTAAAATGGTTACGTTTCCTCGTAAGATCAGGCTGGACAAACCCAGCTTTTGTAAGAAAAAACAGGTTGTTTTAACCCAAATGTGGGTAAAATATGAACAAACCCATTATTAACCCAAATTTGGCTTAACATCTTATCATTTTCTTGAATGCACTGTTGTGTCAGACTGAATTTAAACGAACTTGAAGTGATAATACTTGGACATAATTTGAAGTAAGGACATAAGTTGACTTTGTCCAAATTTGACCCAAATTTGGGTCGAAACATCCCAACATTTTTTTTTTTTTTTTTTACAAATTGTTGTTGTTGAACTGTTGTTTGGGAATGTTGATTTTAAAAATAGCGTAATAATGTTGAGTTATTTTAATTGATTTAATTTACAGTAATGCATTACTTCTCTGAGACTCACTAATTATAGCAATAATTAGTATACACACATTCTGTACACACACACACACACTTGTGTATATATTGATTACAAGGACTCTCCATAGGCATAATTTATTTTATACTGTAAAAAACCCCATTAAGTATGATTTTTAAGCATTTAGAATTACGATGACACAAGGTATGTCCTCGTAAACCACCATAATAGAGTACAACTGGGTCATAATATACTTATGCCATGATATACTTTTGTAAACCACATAAGTACACACAAACATGTAATGTTTCCCATTTTGTTTTCAATCATAAATCTTGAAAAAGGCCATCTAAAACAACTAAAATACTATACAGTACATCTGTTACATTAATTACATTTTTATTGCACACTAAATCAGCATATCAGAATGATTTCTGAACAATTGTGTGACACTAAAGACTTAAGTAATGATGACAAAAATTCAGCTTTTAATCCCAAGATTAAATCATATTTTAACATTTATTTAGATATATTATAGCAGCTATTTTCATTCATTTATTTTCCTTCGGCTTAGTCTCTGATTTATCAGAGGTCACCACAGCGGTATGAACCACCAACTATTCCAGCATATGTTTTACGCAGCGGATGCCCTTCCAGCTGCAACCCAGTACTGGGAAACACCCATACACTCTCGCATTTACACACACACACACACTACGGCCAATTTAGTTTATCCAATTCACCTATAGCGCATGTCTTTGGACTGCGGGGAACCGGAGCACCCAGAGGAAACCCACGCCAACATGCAAACTCCACACAGAAAGGCCAACTGGCCTAGCCGGGACTGAGCCACTGTGCCGCCAAGCAGCAAATTTCAATTGTAAAAATATTTACAGTTTTACCGCATATTTTGTTCCAGTGAATGCTGCCTTCGTGAGCATAAGGACATTAATAAAATATTACAGCTAATACATAACCTTGCCTTGAGTGTGTATATGTGTTTATTTGCACTGGCTCAAGGTAAGGACTTAGAGAAGGTAAAACTATAAAGTATCAAGTGTGTGATGTGGAAGCCCTAATGATCACTGTCAGAGCTTTGTCTGTAAATTGTCTTCTCCGGTTTCCATCTGCCTGTGAGTCTTCACTGTAATTTGACTTTTGAAAAATGAAGTGCTAAGTGCAACCATAACAACAAAATGTCAAAGTTATGTTTGCCGCACACTTTTATCCGCTCTCAGGAACTCTTTCACAAGTCTGTTTCAAGTCAAGCTTTTATTTTGGTCTTGTTTACAACTTTCTGTAATTTTTTTCCTCCCATCTTGGTCTTTTTAAAAGCAAGATTTGTTTTTCTTTTCCTTTTTTTCTCCAGCTGTGTTCTGATCAGAGCTCTCGATCCAGCTTTGTTCCCTCAGGCTGCATTGACTAGATGGAGATGCATTTTGACATGCCGATGCTTCCAAAATGGCCCCGGTGAAACGCAACCCTGGGGAGCCCACCAGCTGTGTTCCCCGGGCAAACACAGATTAGATATACATTGATCCAAAAGTGGCGGTGCTCGTAAAAGATGTTGCAGAGAGGGTCGAAATAATAGTTTATTTTGAAGATAAATTTTAGAATCCATTTTAGTTGATGAGTATAGACAAGTTGCCAAAACTTGTTTCATTTAATGTACACGGTTGATTTAGCTCAGTGTTAGTGCTGTATTTAATTTAATTTTATATTGAGACAAGCAAGAATGTTTTTAGCCAAACATTGTCAATGGAATGGTAGAACATGGAAATGTGTTCATGTTGGCATCTACCACATTCTGTGCATTTGTGCCAGAGTTCCCTTGAGTTTGATTGGACAAATGGTGTTTTTGACACCAAAAGATCAGGGGCCTGTACCATGAAGTTTCAGTTTAGTTTGCGCACCAATCTTGAGTTTGTTGTCATGGTATTATGGAGAAGCTGAGCTGAGCAACCTTCATGGTAGCTGCATTCATTCAAGTCATGGCAAAAAAAGATCAAATTTACAAACATTTTATAAATGTCACGCTTCTAAAATAAAAAAAAAAGGTTTATAACAACAAAAAGACACCAACAGCAATAAATAATGCATAAAATAAGATAAAAAATAATCTAAAACAGTCTTTTAAGGTTTCCTTTTGGTAAAAATTCTACATCCTCAAATCAGAAAAAGTTGGGACAGTATGGAAAATGCAAATAAAAAAGAAAGAAAGAAGTGATTTCGAAATTCACGTTCACTTGTATTTCATTGCAAACAGTACAACAAATATTATGCTTCAAAATGTGCCACACATTCTCTGTTGCAGACAGGCCAGTCAAGAACCTGTATCCTCTTCCTCCGCAGCAAGGACTTTGTAATGTGTGTAATCCAATAATTTTCTCACATATTTGTTGGTAAACTGGTGATCCTCGGCCCATCTTTGCTCCTAAAGGATTAGACCTTCTTGGATGCTGCTTTTGTACCAAATCATAATTACAATCACCTGTTTCAATCATTGTTTAACCAATTTACCTGATTACTAGCTCTAAACTGCTCATGTCCCAACTTTTTTTAGAATGTGTTGCAAGAACCAAAATTGGAATACGTGTTTATTTTGAAGTAAAAAATAATGAAAATCAGGATGAACACATTAAATAATGTTTGTTGTATTGTCTGCAATAAAAGACAAATCAAAGTAAACTTTTTTGCATACTTTTGCGTTTTCCATACTGTCCAAACTTTTTCTGATTTGGGGTTGTACCATTTTTGAAGGACTCACATTTAAAAATACTTCTGTTTAGAATTGTTTGAGATTGAGAAACTCCTGAGATGTAATACACTTATCAGTTTAGACTTACCAGTTGAGAATGACTGGCTTTTTAAAAACGAAATAAAAAAAGATTATCTATGCCAAATCAGCTCTAAAAGGGCAGCTTCAATAAAGCCTTGTTAGTCCTCAAGAGTTCGATTTATACAACCGAGAATAAACGGTATGCATATTTTATGTGTTCTGCAGAACATCGGCCTCTTATCTTATTGAAAATATTCAATCCATAAACCACATTGTAACAGAAGTTGACATGAGTCGTTGTTAAAAATCTGTGAGGGGTGTGAAGAATCCATTGAGGATTTATTAGCGGCTTTTAAGTTTTCGCCTTGTCTAGGTGCAAGCCGTTTTACAGTTTAATTAGGAAGGAATGAGCAAGATAAAAACGCATGAGCACACATCATTTATTGTAGAGGTTGTTTGGTAGTGCGCCGTGCATGTATAAGTCTTTGGTTTGCTACGGTACACAATGAAGATCTGTAGGATCACAATAACAACTTGCTACAGTGTTTATAATGTAATTTAACATAATATATGATATCTATTAATTAAAACAGTTGTTTGTATCCACGTGTTCTGTTTATTTGCACTTGCATCTGTTCTTTAACTTTTGATGCTGAATATTTAGTTTTTAGAAGTTAGAAATTATTTTTTTTATTATAAATTGTGTGTGTGTGTTTGTTTGTGTGTATTACTTATATTACTACATACACTCACCTGCCACTATTAGGTACACCTTACTAGTACCGAGATGGACCCCCTTCTGCCTTCAGAACTGCGTTAATCCTTCGTGGCATATATTCAACAAGGTACTGGAAATATTCCTGATATTTTGGTCCATATTGACATGATAGCATCACTCAGTTGCTGCAGATTTGTCGGCTGCACATTAATGATGTGAATCTCCTGTTCCACCACATCCCAAAGGTGCTCTATTGGATTGAGATCTGGTGACTGTGGAGGCCATTTGAGTACAGTGAACTTTGTGATGTTCAAGAAACCAGTCTGAGATGATTCGCTCTTTATGACATGGCGCGTTATCCTGCTGGAAGTAGCCATCATAAGATGGGTACACTGTGGTCATAAAGGGATGGACATGGTCAGCAACAATACTCGATGCTCAATTGGTACTAATGGGCCCAAAGTGTGCCAAGAAAATATCCCCAACACCATTACACAATCACCAGCAGCCTGAACCGTTGATACAAGACAGGATGGATCCATGCTTTCTTGTTGTTGATACCAAATTCTGACCCTACCATCCGAATGCCGCAGCAGAAATCGAGACTTATCAGACCAGGCAATGCTTTTCCAATCTTCTATTATCGTCTATTGTCCAAAGACCCGGTGTGGTCTTCTGCTGCTGTAGCCTATCCACCTCAAGGTTGGATGTGTTGTGCGAGAGATGCTTTTCTGCATACCTCGGTTGTAAAGAGTGGTTATTTGAGTTACAGTTGCCTTTCTATCAGCTTGAACTAGTCTGGCCATTTTCCTCTGACCTCTGGCATTAACAAGGCATTTGCACCCACAGAACCGCTGCTCACTGGATTTTTTTTCTCTTTGTCGAACCATTCTCTTTAAACCCTAGAGATGGTTGTGTGTGAAAATCCCAGTAGATCAGCAGTTTCTGTAATACTCAGATCAGCTCGTCTGGCAACAACCATGCCACGTTCAAAGTCACTTAAATCACCTATTTTCCCCATTCTGATGCTCGGTTTGAACTGCAGCAGATTGTCTTGATTATGTCTACATGCTTAAATGCATTGAGCTGCTGTCATGTGTCATCTGATTAGAAATTTGCGTTAACGAGCAGTTGGACAGATGTACCTAATAGTGGCCGGTGAGTGTATTATTATATAGGATGCTATACAATAATATATTTGTGTAAATAAATTACATTAGTCAGTACCAAAGCCAAAACTGAAACTGAAATAAATAAATGAGTAAATAAATACTTAAGATCAAGGTGCAAAAAATTTTAAATCCCAATGAATGTTAGCACAAAAGTATAAATTAAATTTTAATAAAAAGTAAAAATTAAGATAACCTATTAAACATATAAAATTGTATTGAAATTTTAGTTTGCAAATTTTTTTTTTTTGCAACACCTCATTTGAAATTAAATGTTTGTTCTTTCTATTGCCACAGATGACCAAACTTTTATTTTAATAAATATAACTGTTTAATAAAACTGTTTTGTTTAAATATGTCATTTAAAAATATTCCTTTTCAAAGTGTGTGTACTCATTTAGGATGTGTGTGTGTGCGTGTGTGTTTGTGTGTATGTGTGTTTCAAACTGCTAAAAATACAACTTTGATAACTTAAAATAAAAAGTTGTCAGATCAGGTCCCATAAAACAAATTTAAAGCATAAATGACCAGAAAAAACACATGGATCACAAACTATAGCGGACTGTTAATAAACATATATATTTTAAGTGTTATATGAGAAATACAACCAAATGATTCGAATGAGCAAGAATCTAAACCATAGACCTACGTGGCACAATGAGAGGTGCCATTAAATCCATGCACGATTTGGGACATTAAATGTGAAAAGTTTTGCATAAAATTCATAAAGGGCACAGAAGGTGGAAGAATGAGCTCCTCACATCACTGCTTAATGAAGCTCTGAAGATTCATAAAGATGTTTGGGTATCTAGGCTCACAAGGACCAAAGGGGCGTGACTCTATACAAAGGTGGCTCTTTTTTTTTGTTCTTTCTCCAAGGCTTGCAGGCCATTAAAATTCAGAACAGATTATCAAATACTCCCGCGTGAAAACAACAGCTCTTTGTTACAGAAATTCAATTCATCAGCATTATTGGCCAGCATGAGTTTATTTTTATTTATTTATTTTTTTGTATGTGCAATTTGAAAGTTTTGTTTGTTTTACATGACTCTTAAAGTAGTGTTACACCCATCCAAGGTTAAAAAAGCTTCATAATAGTGTCTGATGCCATGTCCGCACATATACAATATTTTTATAAATGGAGGATGATGCAGAATGAGCAACAAATTTGCCGCAAACTAGCAAAACTCACCTCAAGTGCGTCTGTACTGCGTTTGGTGTGAACCCAGCATAAAAAAAACAACAACCCAGGCTCATTATGGATACATACATATGAAAAACGGCCCAGGAGGTACTTTTTTTTTTTTTTTTGCAGTTTTTGTTTTTGCGAATCCACCAGAGGCCGCTGTGTATGCCTTTTCAGATCTCAAATTTCTCTAACAAGTGCCATTCACGCCTGCTCTTCTCACGTAAATCCTCCAGAGGCCGCTGTGTACGCCTTTTCAGATCTCAAATTTTTCTCACAAGTGCCGTTCGCGCTTGCTCTTCTCATGTAAATCCACCAGAGGCCGCTGTCGACTGACTGACTGACCCACCGATACCCCCTTCCATAAACCCAACCGATAGTGTTTTCAAAAGCACCGATTGACCCGCCCACCGCCTTCCCTAAACCCAACCGACAGTGTTTTCAAAAGCAATTCAGAAAAAGAAAAGCCCTTGTGGCCACCTGATTTTATTTTAGTTTTTACCACGTTTTTAGATCTTACCACGTTCTCACCCTGTTATTTACTTGTTTATTTTATTTTTTGTCTTTTTAGTTTATTTTAGATTTTGTTTTACCTGCTTTCTGGAACCGTTCTTCGCCGGACTCGAACCCTGTCGTTGCGGTCAACTCCTGTCTCAAGTCCACTGACATATGCAGCGAGCCACTGGGCAAGCTGGTAACAGCGGAAAAGCCATCCACATAAAGGTAAGTGGTCAGCTGGTAGCGAGAAAACAAACAGAAGCCGCTGGCACGGTCATACCACCCCGTAGCATAGGCGAAATGCAGCCATACATAGCTCTGGCTACATAATTCGGAATCTCCAGAAATGTATAAAGGGTTACGTTTTTGTTTGAGCCTACGTTGGAAAAAAAGTGGTGTTGGCTAATCTAAAATGAGAAGACTGTCTGCACACTGATGTCATGAAGTAAAAACTCTAGTTTAATAGCCACACTCATATGCAAATATCATATCATTTTTGTTCTATAGAAAGCCATCCCTTATAATTGGGATAATTTATTGGGATAATAATAATATATTGTTTTGTGCAGTTTAATTCACAGAATTTCTACAAATGATGTTGTTTACTGTAAACTCGCACAGTTTTTTTTGGTCATATGCATATCGCATGTTTATTTCCTTCATTTAAAATATAAAATATGTTTACAGATCGATATTTTTGATCGCTTATCTCTGTGGTTAGTTGTTTTAGCAAATATAAACAGACGTTTCACTATAATGTTATACATTCTCTTTAAATATATGTTTTAAGTTTTTACTGCAAATGTCACATCCATAACGGCAGAATTGCTCTACTGCGTTTTTCATTTTTCAGCCATACTGTGTAGAAGAAAATGGTTATGTGAAAGTGGCTCAGTGGTTAGCACTGTCGCCTCACAGCAAGAAGGTCACCTGCTGGGCTGGACTCAAACCAGAGACCTTCTTGCTGTGAGAATCACTGAGCCACCTTGAATAGCACTATTTTACTGTTTTCTGATGAGTCTAATAGTATTCAGCTACAGACGTTGAATAATTACAATGCATACAAATGCATTTCTCACTTTGCTTTGTCTCATTTCTAGTTCAAATATCAAAATATGAAGAGTATTTCCTTAAAACAAGCACAATTATCTGCCAGTGGGCTAAGTAAAATACTCTTGTTTTCGCTTTGAAATGTAAATATTTGGACTAGAAACAAGACAAAAATAGATTTTGCATAAATTGTATAAATTCTGTATAAATACAGCAATAAAATACAATTCTGTATCTCCTGGTCAACTATAACTCACTAAACACTGCATATCTTGCGATGTGACTATTATGGATGTGCACATTGCGATATTGATGCTGAAACGATATATATTGTGCGGCCCTAACCAAATGTGTATTTGTTACAAATTCATTTTGTTTCAAATTAGTTTGTTTTTACACAAATTTGTGTATTTGTTTCAAAACATTCATTTATTCATTCATTCATTTTCCTTTGGCTTAGTCCCTTACTTATCAGGGGTCGCCACAGCGGAATTAACTGCCAACTATTCCAGCATATGTTTTACGCAGCGGATGTCCTTTAAGCTGCAACCCAGTACTGGCAAACACCTATACACAGTCATTCACACACACTCATACACTACGGCCAATTTAGTTTATTCAATTCACTAATTCACTGTGGGGGAAATCGGAGCACCCGGAGAAAACCCACGTGAACACGAACATGCAAATTCCACACAGAAATGCCAACTGGCCCCGGGACTCGAACCAGCAACCTTTTTGCTGTGAGGCGACAGTGCTAACCACTGAGTCACCGTCCCGCCCCTTGTTACAAACAACCTACATAAATTTGCAGATAAAGTAAAACTGAAATTACTGATGACTCATTTCAAGTCATCGATGAATGCACAAGTGAGCTAATTTGCTTTGTTACCACACCTAAAAGCAGCCTTAAGTGGGAAACGCACACAATTCAACTGTTCGACAGCTAACCGAGCTTGGAGAAATAAGGCTGACTGAATGTGTTTGCCTTGGATGGTCGTCTGCAGTCAGGAAAGGCTCTATTTTCGGGGGAATGAACATACTGGAAGAGGTTATTGATCAGTCTGTGCGCAGTATTTTTTAAAAATGGGACCTTTGCAGCTTGTAATCATGATGAGAACTGTTGTGTTGAGAAACGGTGACTTCATGTGTAAACTGCCATTTTACTAGAGGTATCAACCACATGTTCAAGCCATCAATAGCCTGGGCTGTAACTATAAGTCTTTTATATTGAGACGTCTAGATTGTGCACAGAGGTCAGTAGGGGGAGGGGTTTACAGATCCGGAGTCTGCAAGGAAAAGGAATTAAAATTGAGGTGGTAAATACACATTTGATATTTGCAAATGAATTATTTGAATGGTTACTAAAGGCAGTGTTTCCCAACCCTGTTCCTGGAGGCACACCAACAGTACATATTTTGGATGTCTCCCTTATCTGACCCATTCATTTAAGGTTTTGCAGTCTCTTCTAATGTTCTGATGAGTTAATTCAGGTGTGTTTGATTAGGGAGAGGTTGAAAATGTGTACTCTTGGTGCGCCTTCAGGAACAGGGTTGGGAAAAATTGCTTTAAGTATTCAATTTAGTTTCAATTCAGTGTTGATTACTTATCAATATTTCCTGTAAAATGTTTGTTTTGCAGATATGAAATTCATTAAACACTCAAAAATAACTTTTTCTGCTTGTTTTTAACTACTTTAAAATTAGTTGAAACTGCACAATTCTTAAGTTTTTTGGGGGGACAACTTAATTGTTTAATTTGTAAAAACAATTAAGTTAACTTAATCAATTTGTTTTGGGACAACATGAAGGAATTGTGTGGAACCCAGCATTTTTTTTTACAGTGAATCATGGATACTAAAACTTCATATCTATATTAACTTGTATATGTTTATAACTTAACATATAAACTTCAATCTGTATTAATGGAAATAAACAATAGAAATAGTAACAATTAACAATAGTAACACTATAGTTTTTATAGTTTTTTAGCTTTAGAATTTATTTATTTATTTTTATTTGCTGGTGTGTACATGCATTGGCTACAGTGACTCTTCTAACATAAATAATTGATTTCTAATTCTGAAATTTCAATATTGTTTTGTTAAATTGGAGAATCAATATTTTTTGCTCAGTTCTATGTTTTCAATATGACAGCTTGGGTCTTGCAATGATATTTCAGCTGTTTCTTAGCTACCTTGCTGGGAATATTATGCCAGAACGAGAGTATATAGTAGTAGCCATTGACCTAGAAATGTGCAACTTTTCAATTTCCGTCAGTCTTAGTACACAAAGAGTCAAGCTTTAAAAAGGAAAATTATCTAAAATCTATTTAGAATTTTTTGAGCAAGATGCTAATGGTCTATTTTGATTCAATGACTTATGCTAAGCTAAGCTAAAAGTACTCCAACCAGACCCGGAGATCGGCTGAATGGATTTAAAAATAGTAAAAGTCAACTGTTTAACTATAGTCATTTTTTTTCTCGGTTTTCCTGCTTTTGCAATTTTGTATATGCATGAAAACTAATTTGCAAATAAAGACTGATCCATGCATATCCAGTCTAGATAATCATGTTCTCATGCGATTTATCTACAACCATCTTAATTGCCTCAGATTAGAATCTTATCTTCTTAAATATCATTTTTGATCCACATTAATGACCTTTTCCGACACCTGCCAGCAAAAGCTCTGTCACCGCAGCCCAGCTGTAATCTGCAGCATAATGTAACCAGTAGGGGTTAGTGCCGAGACAGCGGGAGAAGGCAAAAATCCATCTTCCTTCTAATTTGGGTGAATGTGTATCATATGGTAAGCGCTTAGCTGTTATCAATACAATCTCCTTCAGTCCCCTCCCACCCTCCACCCACGGGCTGTAAAAGAGCAGAGAAATACATTGCACATTTTACGGTTTTTCTGACTGGCTCTGCCAAATTATTGCAAATTATTCACGCAAGAGCACAACTTGCTTTCTAAATGAGGTCTTATATTATTATTATTATTTTTTACCTTTTGGCACTTTTATAGAATAACAGAAAGGTATTTTACGAATTCTTTTTATGAATTAGTTTAATCTTTTAAGGTGTCTCTAAAGGAGAACCGTTTGCAATTACAATATCGCTTAAAAAAAAAAAAGAGTTTGGTGCATTATGTACTTTACTAGCAGTGACTAAGGAAAGTGTTTTCAAAATTTCACAAATAATTTTTAAGGAAGGTCAAGTGACACATTTAATTATGTGTTAATTAAATTAATGGGTTTTTTTTTAAGTACAAAAACAAATAGTCATCATTTACAACTCTGAAAACTTTTTTTATTTTTTATGTCTCTATATTTCAATCCTCATCAACATTTTGTATTTTGTACAGTTTGGGATCTCCATTGTATCTGTTTTACTTTCCCTTTAAACATATGTGACTTTGGACAGCAAACCAGTCTTATCTTGCACTGGTATATTTTTGCCAACTGCCAAAAATACATTCATTCATTCATTTTCTTTTTGGCTTAGTCCCTGTATTAATCTGGGGTCGACACAGCGGAATTAACCGCCAACTTATCCAGCATATGTTTTATGCAGCGGACGCCCTTCCAGCCGCAACCCATCACTGGGAAACACCCATACACTCTTATTCACACACATACTTGTGGACTTGTGGGAAAAACCGCAGCACCCGGAGGAAACCCACGCGAACATGGGGAGAACATGCAAACTCCACACAGAAATGCCAACTGACCAAGCTGAGGTTCGAACCAGCAACCTTCTTGCTGTGAGGCGACAGCGCTACCCACTGTGCCATCGCGCCGCCCCAAAAATACATTGTATGGTCAAAATTATTGATTTTTCCTTAATGCCCAAAATACATTAAGTAAAGATCATCGTCCATGAAAATATTTCCTGTAAATTAGCTATTCCCTCATTGCTAAGAACTTAAGTTTAACAACTTTAAACAAATTTTTTTTCAAATAGTTGTATCTCAGCCAAATATTTTCCTATCCCTTGTATAATCGACTTTCAGATAATACGTAAATCTAAATTTCCAAAAATTGACTGGGGCAACACGGTGGCTTAGTTTTTAGCACTGTCGTCTCACAGCAAGAAGGTCGCTGGGTCAGTTGGCATTTCTGTGTGGAGTTTGCATGTTCTCCCCGTGTTCGTGTGGGTTTCCTCTGGGTGCTCCGATTTCCCCCACAGCTCATAGACATGCTCTATAGATGAACTGAATAAACTAAATTGGCCATAGTGTATGTGTGTGAATGAGTGTGTATGGATGTTTCCCAGTACTGGGTTGCAGCTGGAAGGGCATCCACTGTGTAAAACATGTGCTGGAATTGTTGGCGGTTCATTCCGCTGTGGCGATCCCTGATAAATCAGAGACTAAGCCGAAGGAAAATAAATGAATGAATGACACATGACTGCTTTTGGGGTTCATTAACACATATTTGGTCACCACAAAAATAAGTAAAATCTGCCCCAACACACAAGCGCACACGCACTCACACCTCAAAACCGCATGATCATCTAAAACTCCCCGTCCCTACTGAAGAAATCCTACTGTTGCAGTCCATGTGCGTTGATGTGTGAGGACTGTTGGTTGTCCACGCTGAGCTCCTGCAGTTTTGTCCGTCAACATAGAGCGCCTTGTCTGGTCAAAGCATCCTCATACGCGTGGATGACAGGAGAATAAATGTCACTGCTGCACGTGCCAAACCTACGAGATATACCTGCTCCTTCTCAGTGATACAGTACAAGCAAGAAACGGTACTGTACATTCTCAAAGATATGTGTTGTTTATTGCTACTAGGTAGAATTATAATTCTGAAACAAACGAGGTGCCCGGGCATTTTAGTGTATGTAGTTTGAGCCATCGAAGAGTCAGTATTATGAACTGTAAAAATATGCGATTGTCCATGAAAATTGCTATTGTCGTTCATTTGCCATCACGTTGACGGAAATACGCAAAATGAAGAAGTTTGAATAAGCTTTTCGATGCATTGGCAATAAACAGTGACTGACGTAAAGCCTCAAAAAAGGATGAAAACTCGTCGTAAAAGAAGCACAACGAACTCCACATGAACTCTACATTCTCTGTTGGGTGGGTTTGACTGATAGTCAGGTCATTTGAAATGATAGAACAGCGAATAAGGGTGCTTTCACACTAGCACTTTTGGTCCGCACCCGGGTTCGTATGACGTCAGAGTACGGTACGTTTAGCTAGTGTGAACATGTCTTCTGAACTCGGGTTGAACTCGAGGTGGTCTGGGGTACGGTTCACGCGAACTCTGGTCCGGTTCACTTCTAGTATGAATGCAATCGTACCAAATAACGGAAGTGAACCGCCAACTGTACAACAAACTATGGTTTTCACAAGGTTCATTCGTGTGGGTGTGTGTGTGTGTGTGTCTGTGTATCACGTACTGTACCTTGCTAACAAGCGGGACTGAGCCAGGGCAAACACAGTGATAATATCTGCTTCTCTCCTCCAAAAACAGCTTCTGCAGACACTGTGTGATGTTCTGAACGTTTATAATATTTTTGCGGCAGATAGACACGAGTCGCTTTCTGTATGTCCAAAACCAAAAGATTCCGTAAAAGCAGAACGACCGCGATGTGCGGACCTCTCTTAATTTTGGCGCTTTGCTTTCGTGACTCACCTAGCAACAGCCGTAAACAAAACAGCAGCTCGATGACGCAAGCGTACCGGGATTCAGAAGGAAAAAAGACAGTGTGAACACAAACCAACCGAGAAGGTGGCAAGGGGGGACACTCGAACTTGGGTACGGTCCAGGCAACTGAACCAAGTGTGAAAGCACCCTAAATGTCTGATAATCTCCACTTTAATGAGCTGTTAACCTTTGGGATCGAATCGGTGAATTATATGATTTGACCATGAGAATCGGACCATTTAGGTAAACCGAATGTAAATCAATGAAAAGTTCCAAGTGCTCCACTAAACACTTGTAAAGTTATGATTTATTTTACAACTGCACAATCATCATGGCTTTTTGAGACTCGCAATCGTCGTTTGTATTAATTTTTATTTTTTTTCCTGTAAGTTTTTCGAGGCTTGACAACAATTACATAGCTTTGCTATTAAATGCCTTTTTTATTTATTTATTTATTTATTTATTTATTTATTTATTTATTTATTTATTACTATTTTGGTAGGCATTTGTTTGGCAATGCAGCCATAATAATAATAATAATAATAATAATAATAATAATAATAATAATAATA
>CAIGQV010019186.1:7664320-7677455 GCA_903798115.1 Danio jaintianensis | reverse complement strand
GTTTTGTTTTGTTTTGTTTTGTTTTGTTTTGTTTTGTTTTGTTTTGTTTTGTTTTGTTTTGTTTTGTTTTGAAAAGTTGAAAATGTTATCATAAGTACATATGATAACAATTGCTATGAGTAATTACTTTGCATCTTTATATGGTGAATCGGTTGCATTATAGTTTTGTCAAACCTATTAATATATTTAAAAAAATCATATTAATATATTCAAAAAAGGTCCAAGGCACTTTAAATGTAGGTGAAAAATGCTTTTATTGACATGGCTATTGTTTAAAAAACTATTTAGTTTTTTAGTTTTTTAAAAAATAGCCATGTCAATAAAAGCTTTTTTTTGTGTGTGTGTGTGTGTTTTGTATATTTTTTTGAATCCCTTATCCAAAGTGCACCGACACATCAATTACCCCTGAAGAAGTTTTAGTTTGATTCTGGATTTATATTAATTTATTCATTTGATATATATTTATTTAGTACATACATTATTGTTACATAACAATAATACATCTTACATAAGTTTGCAAAAGCTTAAAGTTTTTTCCCCCCTCCTAAACCATCCTTTAATGCAGTGTTCTTCTAACGGATTTGCGTTTTTACTGGTGTTAAATTTAAATCTCGCATAAACCTTTTGGAATGTGACAATTATACATCATGAAGCAGGAGAGTATTTCTGTAGAAAACACTGTTTATGGACTCCTTATCTGCTTTGTGCAAGCAGGACCTGAAGTGCATTTAGGCATGAAAAGGCACTAGGTCTCGTAGCTCTGTGTAAAGTGTATTTTTTTTTTCTTTCTCTCTCCCATGTAATGGATTCATTACTGTTCTCTTCAGATCCAAGCCCGAGGCAGTGTTTAGTCACTTCATTAAAATGGGATACAAATGGACGCCTCTATAATTTCTGCTTCATTTGAGTCTGTGCTTTAGAACATGCAAGTCGCAAGTGTTCAGGCTTTATATTTTAGTTTAAATGTCAAACGTAGGTGTAGGGAAATTAACTTGGGAGTTTTTAAGTTACAAAAAAAAAATATAAAAATAAATATATAGAATATAGAATTCATATCTAGAATATATCTATATATAGAATATAGATAGAAAATTTGATAGTCAGATGCGGGACATTCAATAAAACTCTATATAATCTCCTGCATTCAAAACAGGAAGAAGTGTTGAGAAATGACATTTAAGTGACAATTTATGACAATTATAAAAGTCAAACGGGTCCAAATCAATATTGTATGAGCAAAATTGAACTCCAGACTTTTTTGGCAAAAGAAATATTTGAAGAAATATTTTATTTCCCACAGATAAACGTTTGCAAAGGTATTTACAAAAGTCATACATGTTTAGAATGAATGAATGATGACAGAAATTGGGTTGGATAGGGGTTTTCATTTTATTAAGCGTGTTATCCCAGCTAACAGGGAATGTTCACAAAACATTCAGTGACGTTCTTAAAAATTGTGTAAATGTTGTTGGTGCAATAGCCTAGTGGTTAGCACACCGACATATGGTGAGGTAGCACTTCAGAGCGTCCCGAGTTCGAAAACCAGTTCAAGGACATTTCACAACCTTACCCCCCTCTCTCTCTCCCACTTCGCTTCCTGTCTGATTACTGTCCTATCTAATAAAGGTAAAAAAAAAGAAAAAGTTGTGTAAATGTTAACATAATGTTAATAAAATAATGTTTTTGGAACATTCTTGTAATATTGTAAGAAAAAGGTTATTTAAACATTTAAGTAATGTGAACGGAATGTTCTAATAACGTTTTAATCAACATTCTGAGAACAACTATGAAAATAACAGGAAAATGACATGTTTTAAAAACGTTTTGTATAACGTTGTTATAAAAAAAATATTGTTAATAAATTTAAAATATAAAAAATTCAAATATACCTTTCACAGTAGCTTTTATTATAACTTTCCGAGAATCTTAGAACATTTATGTAATGTAAATGGAAAGTAGTAATAAGGTTTTAAATAAAATTCTTATAACAGTGTAATAACAAGGCTGAAATGTTATGAATGTTTTTAATATTGTTATTATCCAAAAATAACATTCACACATTGTTTTTTTTTTTTTAAGTGGACGTTTCAAACATTCTAAGAACCTTCCGCAATAACATTTTTATAACTGAGAACTTTAGGGAAACATTTTTAGAAAAATTATATAATGTGTTAAATGAATGTTTAAATAACATGTTAAATAACGTTCGGAGAACATTAATATAACATGAGACTGAAACTTTATGAAAACATAAATAACAGTCTAACTAATATAATTGTTAAAATATTGTCTAAAATAGACATTTTGAATGTTCTTAGAACAAAGGCATTTCTTAGAATGGACATTTTGAATCTTTGTTTTTAAAAATGTTGAAATGTGAAATTTTGTCAGCTCTCAGATATAGGCTTGAATAATCATTATCTTTATTATTACCCTAATTGGTATTAATTGGTAACTGCTTCAGATTTCCACCAACATACTGGACCTTTCCTGGTAATGTCTGTTTAACGGAAAGAAGTTTTTTTTCCCTACACATTTCTAAACTAATTTCTAATAACTGATTTCTTTTATCTTTGCCATGATAAGTACATAATATTTTACTAGATATTTTTCAAGATACTAGTATTCAGCTTAAAGAGCAGGTTAAAGGCTTAATTAGGTTAATTAACAGTGGTTTGTTCTGTAGACAATCGAAAAAATATATATTGCTTAAGAGGGCCAATAATATTGACCTTAAAATGGTTTAAAAAAAGATTAAAACTGCTTTTATTCCAGCCAAAATAAAACAAATAAAACTTTATCCAAAATAAAAAATATTATAGGACATGCTGTGGAAAATTCCTTGCTCTGTTAAACATAATTTGGGAAATATTTGAAAAAATAAATCCCAGGAGGGCTAATAATTTTGACTTCAGCTGTAGGGTTGTTGTTCCTTATTGACCATCTCAGTCAAAAAAAAAAAAGTCTGAATATGTCACTAACATCATCCTATGACTTGTCATCCTGCAACCAACACACTGTACCATGTTCAAAGAAATGTGGACTTTTACCAAAAATAGTGACTTGATTTGTTTGTTTGGAAACTTGAGTGAGGTTGAGTGACATCTTCAGACATCGGTTTGGCCTCCCACCATCTGTCTCCAAATCCAGTGCCTTTACCTTTGAAGACATGCACGGTGTAATGTAGTCACTTCCATCTGCTCTGTATGGCACTTTCCAAAGCCCTTTCTCCTCACATTCCTGGCATGGATCGGAGTAAACTGGTTACAGAAAGCCAGCTTGGTGCTGTAAATCCAAAGCATTGCAGTTCGCAGATGTACAGTTTTACAGATTTTTCTCCCAGCGAAATCGACTCAAAGACTATAAGACAGACGTTTGGCATTATCTCGAGTCACGGCTAGACATGCTATAGCCTCTAATTCTGTTGATCTTGTTAAGATCCTAAAAGCATTACTAGCTAACATTTTAATGCATATAAAGCTTGTTGGTATATGCTGCAAATCCTATACTGGAGTTTCATGCACAGACCAATCATTTGGCTTTATTTGCTATATACAGTTGACGTCAAAATAATTATACAATTGTTTTTCTTTTTTTAAATGTTTCCTAAATGATGTTTAACAGAGCAGGGAAATTTTTGCAGTATTTCCTATAATATTTTTTCTTCTGGAGAAAGTCTTATTTGTTTTACTTCGGCTAGAATAAAAGCAGTTAAAAATTTTTTGAACCCATTTTAAGGTCAATATTTATTAGCCCCCTTAAGCAATATATATTTTTATATTGTCTACAGAACAAACCATTGTTGTACAAAGATTTGCCTAATTACCTTAACTTGCCTAATTAACCTAGTTAAACCTTTAACCCCCTCAGGCCCGAATTAGGTTCCAAGTCTCCGAAAAAAGTTTTCCCAGTTCTTGAGGCTCCTATAAATGAGTCCTTTTATTAATCAGGGGTCGCCACAGCGGAATGAACCGCCAACTTATACAGCATATGTTTTACGCAGCGGATGCCCTTCCAGCTGCAACCCATAGAAACACCCATACACTCCCATTCACACACATACAGTACAGACAATTTAGCCTACCCAATTCACCTATGGCGCATGTCTTTGGACTTGTGGGGGAAACCGGAGCACCTGGAGGAAACCCACGCGAACATGTGGAGAACATACAAACTCCACACAGGAATGCCAACTGACCCAGCCGAGGCTCGAACCAGCGACCTTCTTGCTGTGAGGCGACAGTGCTACCCACTGTGCCACCGCGCCACCTAAATGAGACCAAATTATAATAATAAAAGTTGTACTTCCCGAACATTATACCAACATAAAATGCTGAAACATTGCTGGTATAATCTTGAAATATATTTCCAAAATCACAAACATTAAGATTGTAACATTTTTACTTTAATTTTGAGGTCTTTGTTGTATTGTTATCTTCCTCATCACTCCACATAATGTCCACATCTGAGATATTTCCATCTGCTGTATGCTCAAGAACTTCAAGATCTGTATATTCTGCATATGTATTTTTTTCAGCAATGAATTAGTACATCAATATAGTTTTTTTTTTAAATATATATATCTAAAACTCATCATTACTGTAGATTTAATTTCAGTAACAGATCTTGAACCCATTGTATGTACAGTGCTCAGCATATATAAGTAGACCCCTCACAAATCTATATTTTAAATTCAAATTTTTAGTAGGAAGCTATACAATATTATATTTGTGCATATATACATTAGAATAGTCAGTACTGAAGCCAAATCGGGAGCTTATCTAACAAAATAACTTATGATAACGGTCCAAAAACTAGTACACCCAAAGGTATATGTTATAGAAAAATATTAAATACAAATTTAAAAAAGACGAAAAATCAAGAGAAGCAAAAAAAGTTGAAACATTTATTTTTTGTTTTTTTTTGCAATATTTTGCTTGAATTTAATTGTATTATCTTTCAATTTCTAAATATATTTGGTGACTAAAATATTATTTTAATAAATATATCTGTTTAATAAATCTGTTTTGTTTAAATGCACCAAAATAAATTGCCTATATTCACTGAGAAATGGATAAAAATATTAATTTTCAAAATGGCGTGTACTCAATTATGCTGAGCACTGTACATCCTAATGGACAGACATATTTGAAAAAAAATCCTGACCTAAAGCTTGCAATGTTACAAAAGATTTTTAACTTTAATCAGTAAGTGCAATCCCTCTTTTTTACATGCAATCTATGGAATGCTGGCATACATATCAATAAATCTGAATAAGAACATTGTAAATGGGGCTTACGTCTGTGTCTGGAGTAAGTGATGCCATGCTGCTTTTCAGTGTAGTGGATTTTTTTCAAATTACATTATGCCGAGCCTTACTGCCATTTGATTGGATGACAAGCATCCACTCTCATGGACTGCAGACTTTAAATTAGATGAAATACTAGTATATTGAAAAATATCTAGTAGTAGTAGTAAAGATAAAATTATTAGAAATTAGTTATTAAAACTATTATGTTTAGAAATTATTATATTGTAAAATCTTCTTTCGGTCAAACAGAAATTGGGGGAAAAAATATACAGGGGGGCTAATAATTCAGGAGGGCTAATAATTCTGACTTGAACTGTATTTTGACTTGCAATTTATGAATTGATAAGAATCTCCTGTATATATTGGATGACATGAGGGTAAATAAATCTCACTTAAATGTTAAATGCATTGTATCATTGCATTCCATCCTTGTTTTAGGGAAAAGTAATAAAGGCAAAATTACTTTTTTTTGGACAGTGTTTTGAACAGTTTAGTGAAAGTCAATCTAAAATGAAATGTAAAGGTAATGTATAGTAATGCTAGGTGAAAGTAAAATACAAGAGAGAAAAAAGGACATCAGGCTCACATTTTGTGGAAAAAACCTACAAAGAGTTAATTCAGCATTCTGAGTCTCATAGGGGGGGAGTATTGTTTAATTGACAGCCTGTAGTTTGGACCATCTGTGGTTAGCCTGTGGTAAGTAAAGGTCATATGGGTAGGTGGAGGAGAGAACGATGGAGAGATGTACAATTGAGTGGGTGTTTTTGAGTGAAAGTTATAGGGCCCAGTACATAGCCCTGAGGTACGCCAGCACCGAGAGGTTAATGAGGATGGAAAAACCTGCTCCGTGAGATGCACAGAAATCCATCAATGAAAGAATAAATGCAGGTTTGTGAGTGGAAGGAGGCAGGGGTTGTGATGGGAGCTGAAGAAAAACACACATGAATGTTTAAGTGTATTAACATCTGAATTTGCAATGTTAATTAAAGCTACGAATTTACTCAATCCACGAGGGACAAAATGTTGTTCACCATAAGGGTATTAGAAACAATTATCAGGATATTAGAAGTTGATTTGTAGCCTAGTGTATGGTCAGATTTAGTTTTGTCATAATCTCCCTTTAGGCTTCATATAATGTGCTTTGCCAGAAAATATGCGACCAAATTAATCTGACAAAATTAATCTGATGTGAAATGTTATTAATCTCCTCTCAGGCCAAAACACACACACACACACACACGCACACGCACACGCACACACACACACACACACACACGAAAAAGTCCTTTAGGACAAACCATAGATATCATTGTTTATGGTAGCCAAAAACTAGCTGTTAATGGATGGCTGAAGAATGAGCTTAGCCAAAGGAAAGATTCAACCTTTGTTTTCAGTATGTCTGCGATGGATCACTTTCAGTTGTTTGTTATTTTGTTTTGACTGGTAGGAAGGTTTCCATGCCCTCTAAAAGGAAACACATCTGATTTTTTTCATCTTGTATTTTTTAGTGGATGGAAAAGGCAAAGTGTCACATCCATGTCCTAATGAAAACAGCCTTATTTTAATGAGCTGCATGAGAAGATTTTTGTTTATTCGTCCTTCGTTTGACTTTAAGACGGGTTGAGATAAATTCCTTCATTTCACACTAATGCTCAGGTTTTTTAGTGGTAGGTCACGATGCAAAAATGGGTCGTAGGTCTGTTTTGATATACAGTTGCAGACAGCAGAGAAAAACAAGGCCAAATGCAAATTATGAAAGCAACTAACTGTTTTGCAGTGTATGGATAGCGAATTTAATTGGATCAACAACAAGGCCTTGTGTCCATGCAAATTCTTGATATTTTGGTAGTTCATCCATCATTTAATAAAGAGTTCAAGCCAACATGGGCAGATGATGACATGGATGGACTGTGTAAGGCTTTTATTCTATTCATTTATTCTAAAAAAGCTTTATGCTTTCATTAGTTTATTTAGTTAGTTATGTATAGGCGAATCAAAAAATATATAGAAAATCTGATGGTTACGGAAAACTCTAAATAATGTAGCTCAATAAATTAGAATATTTTGTTCCCTGTCAGGGAACTCACGCTGCGTCTCTATTAGGAGACACAATGGGATACCATCCCTCTCTTATAACCTTCTGAAGCACAGGTGAAATCAATCCAATGCAATTGGCGGGACGTAACGTGCGTTCGTGACGTCAGACCAAAGGTATAAAAGTACCACGCAGACATTGAGCTTCAGCTTTTTCTCTCTTCACTCCGCGAATGGGTTCGTTGGTTATGAAGCACTCACAGCACTGATAAGGCCCAACGATAAGACATTTAAACTGATTACATGCACACACTTTCACTTTCCTGTTGAGAGAAAACAAAACGGAAAAGAAATTCAGATCGTGCGCTTCTCCCTGTCCTCGTTTTATTACAGAACAGGACACACGATCTGTGTGTGCAGTGCCTTGGCCAGGAGCACGCACAGTCAGCCCTCGAGAGGGGTGGCTGTGTACATTGCGATGCGCTTCCTGTCCGAGTGCTGCGAAGCCGCCGCGCTCTGTTTGATAAAGAGCCGGCGGCGAGCATTCCTCGCGGCACTGCCCACGCTGAGGCCGAGAGGCGATTAATTTCGTGGGGATCGCAGCTCGATCTGGCAGAGAGGATGGAGACAAGCTCGATGGCTTCTTCTCCTCCTTCTACTGTCAGATTGAGGTCCAGTCAACACGAGCTGGAAGCCCGTTCCTCTCGTGCTGATGGGCGGTTGCTCTACCTCTCGGCTTCTGTTGTGAGACGGCCCGTGCCTCAGAAGAAGTCTTAGCATTAGGACTTCTTCGGGCAGCCCCCAACGAGGAGCAGAGGCCGCCTCCTCGTTGCCCGCAGGGGGTCTATCCACTAACCCTCCCACCGTTGGTGCCTCAGGGCATGGAGACCCCCGGCATTGTCCACCAACGCTTTATCCCAAAAGTGGTGGCGTTAGTGGACTCGCCCCCTCTACGGAGGGTCCAAGAGCAGTTAAATCAGGGGCCTCCTGGGGTGAGTTCACCTCAGTGCCCAGAGTTAGCTACCCAGGGGAACATAGAGGCCAGTCTCGAGAGACTGGTACCCCTGCTGAATTTTCTGGCAGAGTGGGAGCGTCTGCCAAATGTTTCGCAGTGGGTCCTGCTCACTATAGAGAGGGGCTACAGAATTCAGTTTGCTTCACGCCCCTCTCGCTTCAATGGAGTGCTCCATACCCTAGTGAAGCCAGAGCAGGCTCTAGTGATGGAACAAGAAGTAGACTCCCTTCAGAGGAAGGGAGCCATAGAACAGATCCCTCCTCTAGACATCGAGTCAGGGTTTTACAGCCGTTACTTCATTGTTCCAAAAAAGGATGGAGGGCTGCGTACGATATTAGATCTAAGACAGCTAAATCGCTCAGTACAAACACTGAAATTCAAAATGTTGACTTTCAGCACCATCGTGTCACAAATACAGTCCGAGGACTGGTTTGTCACGATAGATCTGAAGGACGCATACTTCCACAAATCCATCCTTCCTAGTCACAGGAAGAATCGAGTCACGAATCGAGTCGATTCGGGCAGCCGCAAAGAGAGTCAGGCTGGGCCAAGCCATCACTGTCAAACAGTTCCAGAAGCTGTTAGGTCTGCTAGCGGCAGCCTCCAACATAATTCCGTTGGGTCTGCTACACATGAGACCGTTACAGTGGTGGCTCAAAACCAGGGGGTTTTCCCCGAGGGGAAATCCGTTCCGCACGTTCAAAGCATCATGGCGTTGCCTACGAGCTTTATCGATATGGAAAAAGCCCTGGTTTCTGTCCCAGGGCCCTACATTGGGAGTAATATCTCAGCGCTTGGCACTGACATCAGAGCCTGAGGGGCCTTCCCACATCGGGACAGTGGAGGGACCATCATCTCCTCATGCATATCAACTGCTTGGAGATGTTAGCAGTGTTTCAAGCTCTGAGACACTTCTTCCCTTAAGTGAGAGGTCACCATGTGTTAGTGAAGACCGACAACACATCGGTAGTCTCTTACATCAACCATCAAGGGGGTCTGAATTCGCGCCCTCTGTGCAGGTTGGCGAAGCAGATCCTTCTGTGGGCTCAGGGGAGGCTGCGCTTTCTGAAGGCAGCTTACATCCCAGGCCCGATGAATGTGGGAGCGGACCTCCTGTCGAGACAGGGGTTGGAGCCCGGGGGATGGCGACTGCACCCAAAAGTGGTGGCGACCATATGGCAGAGATTCGGCAAAGCCGACGTCGATCTGTTCGCCTGTCAAAACTCAACACATTGCCCATTGTGGTACTCCCTCACACCATGGTGCAGACGTGGCCGAGGCTTCGTCTGTACGCTTTCCCCCGATCGCTCTGCTCCCTGGAGTTCTGGAGAGGGTACGTCAAGGGGGGTACAACCTATTGTTGGTAGCCCCTTATCGGCCCACACAAGTGTGGTTCTCAGACTTAATGTCTCTCCTCGACGGTCCCCCCTGGGAGATTCCCATCTGGAGAGACCTCCTGTGCCAGGCAGGGGGTGCGATAGTGCATGCCCGCCTGGACCTCTGGAAATTGTGGGTGTGGCCTTTGAGGGAGCCCACCTTGTAGATCTTGGCTTGTCAACTGAGGTTGCTCAAACCATACTCGGCTCCAGAGCTCCCTCCACGAAGAAATTGTATGCCACCAAGTGGAAACTTTTTACTTCGTGGTGTACAGACTACCACCTGGACCCAGTCCACTGCCCTGTGGGGTCGGTGCTGGAATTTCTCCAGGAGCGTTTTGAATACGGTTTGACTCCGTCAACGCTTAAAGTTTACGTATCGGCAATGTCTGCATACCGTACTGATGGTCTTGGCAGAGACCCTCTGGTGGTCAGATTCCTCCGTGGATCCAGGAGGTTAAGGCCTGCCTGTGCCAGTCGGGTTCCTACGTGGGATTTGTCGATAGTGCTCTAGGGCCTGTCGACAGCCCCTTTTGAACCCATTGAGGATGTGTCAGAAAAGTTTCTGACCCTTAAAAGGGTCTTTTTGTTGGCCTTTACATCCCTTAAAAGAGTAGGAGATTTACAAGCTTTGTCTGTAGCTCCCTCTTGCTTGGAATTCTCACCTGGTATGGTGAGAGCATTCCTGTACCCCAGAGCAGGGTACATTCCTAAGGTCCCCACTGAGGTGGTGCGACCTACGATGCTGCAGGCCTTTAATCCTCCATCATTTAATATGCCAGATCAGGAGCGCTTGAATCTGCTTTGCCCAGTGAGGGCATTAGACGCATATGTACATCGTACGTCTGCTTGGCGTTCAACAGAACAGTTGTTCGTTTTGCATGGCCCACCTAAAATGGGGGCGCCAGCGTCTAAGCAGTCTCTGAGCCGGTGGGTAGTCGAGGTGGATGTTGACTTTTGATGTTGAAAATTAAACTCTGCAATTTCACCATATGATTTTATTGACATCTTAATAGTTTGAAACAACATATTGTATAATAAATAATATATACTTTTACATATATAGAAATAAGTCAGTAAAATATATATTGGCAGTTTATTACCAGGCTTTTGTACCATAATTTACAGCACAGATCCAGACAATATATCACTTCAGACAATTAAAAATGTCAAAAAAAGTAGCTTTAAGGAAGATTAAGGTCCCATAATGCAATTCAAAAGCATTAACTCCCAAACATGAATCCCAAAATAAGGAAAAGTGTTAATTTATGGATAGTTTTCCTGATAAGGTTGCCAACAGTATATTGATTCAAAGGACTTTCAGAAGCGAAACGCTGAAAGTGTAAAGCAGCGAAGGCAGATAGGAACAACCGATTTGCATAATCTTATCTACCTGCATAAAGGTGAAACAAAACACGAGGAATAAAATATGTATCGTAGCTTGCGAGTTTTATCAGGAACAGGTTCTACGATTAGTGCGGTATAAAGTAAGGACATTGTCAATGCCAAAGTCAACAGCGTTGGTAAATTAGGTGATCAGAGATATGCAATTACATTTTCCAGAAGAAACAAAAGCCTGTTTGCAACACAAAAGATCTCTGTTTGAAGAAGACAAAAAACAGAAAAAAACAATTATGGATTAACTGTGGCGTAACTAATCCCAGTTAGCTCCCGGGACTAGTGCGCATGCCGACTTTGGTGTGTTTCAGTAGAGGTGAAATGATGCTTGTCTGCATGTGTACACGCCGTATCCCCCCAGATGGGACTTTGAATTAAGTGGCATTTGAAATTTTTTTTGTCCTACACGCTCCCGGTAATCTTTCTAGGTTACAGTGCAGATATGGAACACAGGCCTTGTGAAATATCACGGTGGCGCAAACAGACGTTCTTTGTGTTTCTGTTGATAATTTAATGGGCTGGACCCACTGACATTTACAGTGTTGATGATAAACAGTGTTTTTTTGTTTGTTTTTTCAGCAATACGCTTCCTTTTTTGATGTAAGTGTCGATTTTGCTTTTCTGTTACATAGTTAAAGGAATAAAGAAATTTGAGTAGCTCTGAGGTTAAAATAAAAAAATAATTAAATTAAATTAAATTAAAGATGAAATAATATTTGAATAAATAAATATTTAAAAAAATATTATTTGTTTTAATGTATTTATTCATAATTTGTTTATATTTTTTTCTTTTAACGTTTTTAATTATTTATTAAATGCCTGGGTAATTTTATTTTATTTTTATTTTATTTTATTTTATTAAATTGAGTTACATTTTTTATTTTTTTATTTCTCTGTTGATGCAATCTTGGCTGTGGTCAGAAGCATTTGTAAGGTTAGTGGATATTTGAGGTTCATCTATAGACCTCTGTGTATGTAAATGGGCCATTATTCGATTAAGCATGCTTTATGATACACTTTATAATCGATGTCGGTGGCTCATATCTTTGTGGGATCATTTTTCGAAAGCAAACCATAAAATGTTACTGGAAATAAAATTAATTTTAAAAAGTCAGACCTTATTATCAGATACCATCAAGCTGTATATATGCACTTTAAAATGCTGTACCACAAAAGAAAAACAAAAGAAGTCATTTCTTTCTGTACTTCATTGCACTTTTGTACTTCATTCTATAATAATGACAGTTTAATGTCTTAGGTTTACTGCTTGTTTAAAAGTGTGTTTAGAAGTTAGTGAACTGTTAAAACACCTTTTGGAAAGCAAAAAAAAATATATATATATATATATAGTTCTTTCCAAATGTGATGTTCATGCCATAATGTTTTAAGAATAGTTTTGCATTATCTGTCTCCAGAAGTCATGTCCATAGTCATTCATTCTTAAGGATTATCTGAACGAGAGTTCATAAAATAATATTAAGCTTTATTATTAACAGCCTGCTTCTACCATCCAATCAAATCCAGCTGGATGAAATCTACTTCTGAATATTCGATCACATAAAATACATAACTTTTTATGTAAGTGTAGTGTGTCCTGAACGCCATTGTATCTTACAGTTCTCAGATTTTGCCATTGGTCTTTTACCTTTACTAGTGGAATACAACATCACTGATTTCAATGATTATTATGCTTCACTTTAATCATTAAATGAGTCCGTTTATGCCTATTTAAAAGTCGTATAGTCTCAGGTATCCCCACAATGTCTGTGAAGTTCTACTTAAAATGCCTCACAGTCATTTATTATATCATCCTTTAAATGGACATTTTTAGGTGAACGCAAAAATGAAAATCCTGTCATCATTTATTCACCCTTGACTTGTTCCATAACAGATTTATTTATTTATTTATTTATTTAGAGATGTGAGCGCAATGGTCAATGGCAAAATAAATAAATAAATAAATAAATAAATAAATAAATAAATAAATAAATAAATAAATAA
>CAIGQV010019186.1:7639233-7664310 GCA_903798115.1 Danio jaintianensis | reverse complement strand
AATAATAATAATAACTGTTATTATTATTATTATTATTATTATTATTATTACTGTTATTGTTATTATTATATAACTCTATTATATATTATTCTCCTACATATGTGTAAAAGAGTTTCTAAAATATTTAGTCACCAAGAGATTAAATGTAAAAATTGCATAGTCATATATATTATGGTCACGTATGTCCATCAAGCAGTTGTTTTAAATAGAAAAACAATGTAAAAGTAGCGCATTGGAATGAAAAAACACATCCTGTATAAATGACCGCTAATATTGCCGCTTTTTAATAAAAAATTTCATGCTCAAACAGTAACTAAAACAAGTGAACGTGTAAAAAAGGAGAATATGATGGCATGAAATCAAAATTTACTCTTCTTATTTTTATATGTGTATAGTAGTCATTATTATATCTGTGCACGTCATTATTTTGTAGAATTTCATTTGGCTTCATTATCTTTAACCAAATACCACAGCCTATCCTTTTCCCCCTCAAAATGACTTTTCTTCACATCTGGTCACATGGAATGCCTTTAGGGCGGCGCTATCAGTCATTTAAGGTGGAGCTATCATTCCTTTAGGGCGTGGCTATCAATCCTTTAGTGTGGGGCTATTAGTTATTTAAGGTGGAGCTATCATTCCTTTAGGGCGTGGCTATCAATTATTTAGTGTGCTGCTATCACTCATTTAAGGCGGAGCTATCATTCCTTCAGGGCGGGGCTATCAGTGTGTGTTTCATTTCTTTCCTGCTTTCATCCATTCATCAATATTTCTCAATTTGTTTTTGGCAACACTCACCTTCCAATGATCCAATCGGTTCCCAAAGGATGAAATCATGCACTGGCCTCTCATTTCAGGACCGTTTCAATTGGATGTAAGTTACAGTATGGGAAAAAAAACTTCACTTCTTTACTTCTGTTTCATGCCGACTTTAACACGGTGACAGATGAGTTCTGTTGCTTAGTAGAGAGTCTGTCTCTTGGGAGAAGAAAAGCTTTTCAAAAATATTTTCATTTATCACTTTTTATATGTAGGGCAGCACGGTGGCTCAGTGGTTAGCACTGTCGCCACACAGCAAGAAGGTCGCTGGTTCGAGCCAGTTGGCATTTCTGTGTGGAGTTTGCATGTTCTCCTCGTGTTATCATGGGTTTCCTCCAGGTGCTCCGGTTTCCCCCACAATCCAAAGACAGGCGCTATAAGTGAGTTGAATGAACCAAATTGGCCGCAGTATAGGTATTTCCCAGTACTGGGTTTGCGGCTGGAAGGGCATCCACTGCGTGAAACATATGCCAGAATAGTTGGTGGTTCATTCCGCTGTGGCAACCCCTCTAGATAAGGGACTAAGCCAAAGGAAAATGACTTTTTATATGCAAGAATGATTGTTGGATAATGTCAATTTGACTGCTGTGTTGTTGGGTCTTGTCCTATCAGTTGTGTAATCCCACAAACGAAGCCAATGGAGCATTGTGAAAAAGTAGCTCAGGTGATCATTGCATTTGCTAAATAAATTGTTTTTGGGAGGGAGAGCGGGAAAAAAAAAGAGGCATCTCAATTTGTGGGAGCAGAGTGCTGCTTTCACTGCGTTGCCAGCTAGAAATCTGTGCAATGAAGACAAATGCCGAGTTGTGCTCATTTACTTGTTTGCGCCATATGGTGCACACCTAGCGCAGGTGAAGAGAAAGCCAGAAAAGCCAAGCGTGGATGATGGATTGGGTTAGGTTACATGCGGCGAGAGAGCAAATAAACAAGGCACAAACCAAACAACGTAAAACGTGGAGGAATATATTTATTTTTATTTGGTCCTGTCGGAGAGGAGAAGGCGGCGTTGAGAACATCGGGGTCAGGGTTTCATCCAGTGCATCTTTAAATTAGCTTTCTTAAGAGTTATTCTACCTGCAGGCCCGTTCCTCTCCTGGCCAAAAAAGGTCAGAGTTGGAGGTTCTGGCCTTGGTTTTGTTTTGCTCGCCCGCCTCGGTAAACTGAACTCCAGTAACTAGCGCATGCATGATGGGAGATTTACTGAATATCCCTACAGTCATCTGATGGCAACGAGCCAACCGGATAGAACTGTGCTGGTGGGCTTTGTTTTCCGTGATTGGAGATTTTTTACAGGGAATAAAACAGAAAGTAGATGTAGCATTACGTGGTATGTGTAATTGGTTTATTATGCTGTAATTAGTCAAATAACACTCAGCTTTCAGAAATTGTTTTGTTTTGTCATGTTTTATGATTTTGATGTGACTTTTGTTTTGCCTCTTTTGTGTTTTAATGTGATTTTTGTTTTGTTTCTTCAGTTTTAATGTGATCATTATTTTGCTTCTTTAATGTTTTGATATGCTTTTTGTTGTTTCTTTTGTGTTTTGATGTACTGTTATTTTTGTTTTGTTTTGTTAGTTTGATGTGATTTTTGATTTGCTTCTTTTTTGTATTTATGTGATTTATTTTTGTTTTGCTTTTGTGTTTTGATGTGATTTTTGTTTTCTTCCCTTGTTTTGATTTAATTTTTGTTTTGCTTTATTTTTGTGATTGGTTGTGGTTTTAGTTTTGCTTGTTTTGTTTTGTTAAATAGGATTTTCTTTCTTTCTTTTCTTTTCTTTTCTTTTCAATGATAAACAAAGTGCACATTATTCAATTAATCAATCAATCAATCAATCAATCAATCAATCAAACAAACAAACAAACAAACAAACAAACAAACAAACAAACAAACAGTCATTCAATCAATCAAGCATGGGATACATTTCATGGTAATCGTCTTATTCTGCTAACCCTTGTCTTATACTGCTAACACTGTGTCCTAACAGCACATGACGTGATAAGATTCCAGCGACAAACAATTTGTTGGTCTGCACCAAATGCAATGCAACACGACAGAAACATTTAAATACCAGCCATTTATTTAAACATCAGCCACTGCATTGAAATATAAAGTATAGGTTACAATCTAATTAATACATATTTAATACTTGCTTACATACTTTACAGAGTGACTGATGTGGTTTGAGTGATTAAGTCACAGTTCTGACTTTAATTTCATTTTTCATTTTCAAACCGTCTGCTAGTTATTTTATTTTTAAGATTTTCTTCTGCTTTCAGTAGTATGGCAATACATGTCACATATAATGATATTCAAACTAACATTGGTAGGATTTAACACTGAATAAAGCACATAATTAGTACCCGATGTGATAATTGACATAGTAGAATATGCTGTTGTTTTGCTGCGACGTCACAGAAAATATAAATAGTTTCTAAAATAGAAATTTTGCGTGATGGTTAGGACAAAAACTCGTTTTAACATGAAAAAGATACCTTTTTTTCATGTGTTATGGCGCCACGTCGCATGTAATTAGGAAACAGTGTAACCGTAGCCTGCTAAGTTAGTTTTCATATAGTTGCAAAGTCACTTATAGTCAGCAGAATATCCATCAAATAAAGTAAAGTAGGTAAAAAAACTGAAAATAGATTTAATATCTCTGGAAATAGTAAATATAATTAAACAGTTTTTTAGTTTTGTGAAAGAACAAAATCAATTACACAATCTAGGGAAATTTCACACTTGATCGCGAATGATATTTAAATGCCACTCTGCCATATTAATAAATAAATAACAATCTTTTTCTATTCAGCCAAAGACATGAAGACAGAAGATTGAATTGGTGTAACACTGATTACATAATTGCATATTAGTTTGTAGATATCCAAGTTTGTGTGTATGTGTGTGTGTGTGTGCGTGCGTGCGTGTGTGTGTGTGTGTGTGTGTGTGTGTGTGTGTGTGTGTGTGTGTGCAATAGTTATAAAGCATTCCTCCCTCTGGCAGACTATGGCATTAATAAAACATTAAGGAGATCTGCTGGAGTGCTGATGAGATGTTGTTAATGAGAATCATTTCATAAAGCCATAGATGCCATACATTCCAATATCTTTCAAGCTTGGAGTTAATGAAAGATCACTCCAGTAAACAATCCACTTGTACCAAACCGCTCATATTATTCCTCAATTATGTCTTCACTTGAAAAGCTTTTTGATCAGACTTTTGACGTTGCCGTTTTATGTTTTAATGTGATTTGTGTTTTGCTTCTTTTTTGTGTTTTGATGTGATTTTTGTTTTGCTTCTTTTCTGTGTCTTGGATAGATTTTTGTTTTGCTTCTTTTGTTTTGTTTCTTTTGTTTTGATGTGGTTTTGTTTTGCTTCGTTTGAGTATTGACTTGATTTCTGTTTTTTTATGTGATTTTTGTTTTGCTTCTTTTTTGTGTTATGCTTAGAATTTTGTTCAGCAGCTTTTGTTTTGATGTGCTTTTTTGTTTTCCCTTTTGTTTTGATGTGATTTTTGTTTCGTTTCTCTTTTGAATATTTTTTTTTCAACATAGGCTCATTCTGAAGACGTAGCCCTTTATACATTTTTGGAGATCGCGAATTATGTAGCCAGAAGTACGTATGGCTGCATTTTGTCTTTAAAACGAAAGCTACGGGGAGGTATGACGCTGTTCCTTTTCACACTTACCAACTGACCGCTTACCTCCGTATGGACGACTTTCCCACTGTTACCAGTTTGTCCAGTTAGCTCGCCATGTACGTCGGCGGTTTTGAGATGCAGAGAGGAGTTGACCACAACGATGGGGTCCGACAGGGTTCGAGTCCGGTGAAGAATGGTTACAGTAAGCAGGTAAGACAAAAACAGAAGTCAAAAAATAAAATAAACAAGTAAATAACAGGGTGAGAATGTGCGAAAACAAAAACTGCAAAAAAACCTAGCTTTTGGGATGTATTTGGCGCTCTCCAGAAATGTATATAGGGTACGTTTTCAGAATGAGCCTGGGTTGTTGTTTTTTTTTCTGTTATGCTTTTGTGTTTTGATGTGATTTTTTGTTTTGTTTTACTTTTTGTTTTGATGCAATTTTGTTTGACTTCTTTTGTGTTTTGATGTGAGTTTTGTTTTCTTTCTTTAGTTTTGATGTGGTTTTTGTTTTGCTTATTTTTTGTGTTTTGTTTTTGTTTTGCTTCTTTTGTTTTGATAGGCTTTTTTGTGTTTTTTTTTTGTGTTTTGCTTAGATTTTTGTTTTGCTTTTTTTGTGTTTTGCTTAGATTGTTGTTTTGCCTCTTTTCAGTTTTTTTGTCTTTTTGTTTCGATGCAATTTTTATTTTAGTTTTTATTATGATTTTTTTGTGTTTTGATGTTAATCTTGTTTTGCTTTTGTGTTTTGATATAATTTTTTGTTATGCTTTTTGTTTTGTTGTGATTTGTGTTTTTGTGTTGTTTTGTGTGTTGATGTCATTTTTGTTTTGTTCCTTTGCTTTGATGTGATTTTCATTTAGTTTTTTGTGTTCTGATGTGATGTAATTTATTTATTTTTTGGCTTCTTTCTGCTTTGGTTTTGCTTTCTTATTTTTTCCTTAGATTTTTTACATCTTGTTGCAGCATCATATTATTAAAGATGTTCAGTAAAAGTGTTAATAATTTGCAAATATCTGCAGATCAAAAAACTAGTGAATACTTGATATTGTCAGTTACTTTATGTTTACACAAATAATGCAATAAATGGATCTCCTTGTTAGCCAAAGTGCGTTTTGTTGATGCCACTAAAGTTAAATTACCAATAATTCAAACTAAATACATTTTCTGTATCCGACAACTGGCACAGCATGGCCCCGAATCCTCTCCCTCCCAATCGAAACCTGACCAGGTAAAGACACCGTGACCTTTAGTGATCATTATAAGTAAGCTAAGCTCTCAGGACTGTTTTATTTGTCATGATTTGTTGTGTGTCTTGATCTGGGGCCAAAGTCTGATGGTGACCTTTACAAACACAGCGACTGCATGACGCTGGGTCAGAATGAGACCGCTTTCCAAACACTGGCCCGATAATGAGGCTGCAGGCGCTTCATAGACTGACGGCCGATAAGAAAGACAAGTCCAATTGTCAAGGGACATTATTGGACCGCAAAGGTTTGGAAACTATCACAGCAGGACACAAACCTCAGTGGTGTGGAGACTTACAGTAATGAAGAGTCTGCTTTGATTGGCACATATAGACTAGAGGGAATATACAGAGCTATATGCATTACGGAGGGGAAATGTATGCTTGCTCTGAAGGCAGATTGCTTGATCTACGATGTGAGCCAAGGGTATGTGCTGTTTTATTCCTGCAATTATATGGTAAGGTAGTCCTTCATTGAGCACCGTAAAAGCATTCGACACATGATATTTTATGTATGTATTTATTTATTTATTTATTTATTTATTATATTAATTAATTTATTGTATTTATTCTATTTTATTTTAAAATGTAATTATTATTTTACAACTTAATTTTTTTAATGTATTTTCATAAAAATAAATTTATTGTATTTAATTTATAAGTAAAGTGGCAAATAAATTGGACTACATGTTAATTGGTTTTATTTCCACCATTTCTTTTTTCCATTTTCCATAATTGTCATCAATTTGTCCTTAATCAAATGTAACCTAAATACTGATTTTTTTTTTCAGCAATGGTTTGACAATTATTTTTGTTTTATCTGTTATAATTGTGTTGTCACAGTATCATAGAGAAATGTTTACCATTTTAGAGCATTTTCATTATTAGCACTGCCTTTTTAAATTTATTGTACAGTATCAGTGTCATACCCCTTCAGTTTTTTGTAAATACTATAGGTGGGGATTTGCTTTGTTACTTTTTATTTTTTATATAAATTATTATTAATCACACATCAAATAAATACAGTTTATGTTGTTTCGAGTATTTTGTTTATTGTATGACTCTAGTTTTAATTAACTATAATAACCCTGCTATATAGCATCTAATATTCAAATATTGCATGCATTGGATTTAATTAAAGTTAAAAGTTGATCATTTGATGTAGTGTTTCTTTTGGTTTGTTATTTTTCATGTCCCTGTTGTTTTTATTTTTTTATTACATATCATAGTAACAAAGTTTAGTTTTTTCTCAATAAAAAATATATATTTATATTTATACAATTTATAACATTTATGGTTCTAGTTAACTATAATATCCATGCTAAATAGTATCTAATATTCAAATATGAAATGCATTAAAGCAATTCAAAGGATTCAGAATTATTAAATTATTGACCATAAATACATTATTTAAAACAAATTCCACTTAAAAAAAATAACAAAACTTTATTAATTGATTGACTGACAGATTGATTGATTGATTGATTGATTGATTGATTGATTGATTGATTGATTGACAGCAATCGGTCAGTCAATTCTAAGTAAAGTCAATACATGAATTTACCATGCTACAGTGTGTCAACAATCCTTCTTTCCACATCTCACTTTCACTCGGCAGTACCGCAGTGTCTCTTACACTCGTTCTCTATCAGCTGATGCGGCGAAGGCTGATGCAAAGCGAAAGGGACGGGAATATCAAGCCCAACTGGCAGCATGCCACATGACATCAAATAAATTACACTCTAGTTTCCTTAAGTGAGCCAACAAAGTGGGCCCCGGTGGAACAGAAGCCCGTCGGAGACAAGCGCAGTATGTGAAGTGGGCAGAAAACTGATATGATGCGCCTTTCCTCACTTTCACCGTCCTCTGCTCACAACTCCATATAAACCGCGGCCAGGACACACACAAAGTGCTAAAAACAGACCCGCTTAAAAAAGTGCCCCAGGCGCAACGTGCCAGATGTAGTCTGCATCTTTTATCAAAAAATGAGCATCACAAAACTGCTGCCTCCGCTCATTTGCGAAAAAGCACACCGTTCACTATTTCTCTCTTTTTTCCTCCCTAATACTTTAGTGCTGCGCTCGGCACATTAGCCTCAAAAACAATGTTTCACCGGCCAAACGTGGATGGACATTACAGAGAAGGAGCAGGAGGTGCGCCGGACGGACCCGCAGAGGGGAGTTTTACTATAGAGCAACACAACAGCTGGGGTGGAATGAGCCTCCCTAACAAACTGACTGTCCCGAAAGACTGCCGCTGCTCAATTATGCAGGAGACCGGCCATGTACTAACTCGGCTGCCAGTCACTACAAAGGGACAGTTAACTGAGCAGAGGCCAAAGAGGAAAATGGAGGAAATGCAGACTGAGATTGCGTTCTGAAATTTGTGAGCTGAAGCATTAAAAAAAGGACCGTTCACTATAAGTGTAGAAACGAAGAGAATCAATGTTAAAAGTCTGCATGAACCAGAAGCTGCGATCATTTTTTTGTTGTTGTTGTTCGTTTCTATTTGTTTCTATTTCTATTTGTTTCTATTGTTTGTTTCTATTGTGTACAATGAATTATACGTTTTGTCACGTTCAACAAGTAGAGTGCCCACCAGACACACTAGAGGGCACTCTACACATCCCATCTGCCAAAGAACAGGACAACAAATCCCATCATGCCCTGCAGTCACACACCAGTTTCAGCTCTCCTCCTGATTACAAACACAAAGCTGCAGTTTATCACCACTGATAACATGGACTATATACACACCACTCACACACACAACCATGCTGAGTCGTTCCAATGTAGTGTGCATTACGTAAGCATTTTCCTGCATTGTCTAGCCGTGTTTTTGAACCTTTGTTTGTTTTATGTTAATGTTTGTTTTGCCATCTGCCTTGACCTTTCGCGATTATCTGTATGTTACCATCTGCTCCTGTACCGATCCTTGCCTGACTGGCTAATCTAAATAAATGCTGCATTTGGATCCAACCCTTGTTGTCACCCACCTATCATTACACGTTTCAATGGCAACACTAAAATTTAATGTTTCGATGGCAACAGCCATCTGCTTTTCTCTATGTTGGTAAGTAAGTCGTTAGTCAGTTTTTATTATTGTTTGAGTGTTTGGTAAGCATGAAAATACAGACATTATAGATTCTTATACTGTAAGTCAACCATACAGCATTTGTAGTTGTATTTATACAGTGAACTGCTTACTAATGTATATTAATGTGGAGTTAACACTTAACAAATGATGATTTAACTATTTGCTCATACTTAGTACTCTTTGAACTCTTTGAACTTTGTACTCTTTGAACTTTTACCTTCTGGTCGACGCTACAGAGCACTGTGTACCAGAACAGCCCGACACAGAAACAGTTTCTTCCCTCAGGCAATCCATCTCATGAACACTTGATGATAGTAATTATGGAACAACATCACTACTTGCTATACACTTTTTATACACATACACACTAATTTAACAATATACTTTACATGCCAATTTGCACATAACAGCTGCCATATAACGTTGTATATAGTAATATACCTGTACATACACTTGTCAATTTGTATATTTGCATTCACTATTACTTTTATTTTTAAAATATATTTATTATCTGTTTTTGTCCTGTCTCTGTAATTCTGTTGCACTGTAGAAGCTCTGTCACGAAAACAAATTCCTCGTATGTGTGAACATACCTGGCATTAAAGCTCTTTCTGATTCTGATTAAAATAAAGTGTGACCAAATATCATTTTTAGATAGATTTCATTTTTGTATCAAATGAAAAATAAAGCTTTGCAATCGTATCTAAAAATAAAATTACTGTACAGATTAAACATCTCTAAAACACTGAAAGGTTTTATCATAGTGTTATATTGTCAAATTAATTTATTGTTTTCTTATTCAGTGATGCTTACGCTAATGTTAACGTTAATGTTAACACTTATGCTAATGTTAACGTTAATGCTAACTTAATAAACGATTCATAGTGTGCAGTTATTATAAACTGTTACCGAAAACTGAAAAGTCCGAAGATGGATGTTTATGCTTGATACTTTCCTCCCCCATGTCTCACACTTTTGTTGACCTTCTCGTATAACCGTCTCCTTCTCATACATACACACAAAAAGACACAAAGAAAATGCGATTCCTGTCTAATATTCTTAAATGTCACCGATTCCCTCTAACTCCGGCACTTTTTCACCTTCCCCAAAAGGCCGCAGCGCCGCTGGAGTCACATTGTGCTGCCGACAACAACCCGAAAATCCCCTCACAGCGACGGTCGGAGGCCGGTTTGAACTTCTCTTTTGGAGTCTCGGGCTTGACTGAAAGAGAATTAGATGTAATTTGATGGGCTGGTGGGCTGTGAATATTCCCGAGGCGAGGACAGCTGTCTCGCCTACAGAACAATTGTGATGGATGACAAGAGTAACCGCAGAGACATATGGAAATTCCAAACCATGCAGAGACGTAACACTGTGGATGTAGTCGCTGTAGCCCACACACACGCACACACGCAAATGCACACGCGCCGCTATGCTCTGTTTGCTTTTCATTTAGCCCAAAGCAGCGGGAAGGGAGACGGGGTAAAGACTCTTTCCCCTCCCGAAAATCTTAACATGGCCAAGTTATGACAGATTGTTATGAATGAGGACGAATCGGTTAGCTTTAGCCTCCTACCGAGCATGTGTGCGAGTGCAGATTGACTCCGAACAGACTGGAGCATCCCACAATGACACAAATTAGCTCAGACGCTTGTCCAAGTTTGTGTTTATGCAGGCTGTGTCCTGGGAGCCAAAACGGCGAACCGACAGAGGCCGCAGGTACAGAGAGATAGAATAGGCTGAACAGATTTCTTTGGAATCCGCTCTCAATTCTTTGCACTGACCTGTCGGACAGGGAGGAATTCATCAATGCATAGCATGAGTAAAAATAGTCGAAATGAAATCAAAATTCATTCATTTTCTTTTGGCTTAGTCCCTTATTTATCTGGGGTCGCCACAGCTGAATGAACCAAATTATTCCTGTATATGTTTTACGCAGCGGATGCCCTTCCAGCCGCAACCCATTACTGGGAAACACTCATACACTCACGCACTCTACGGCCAATTTAATTTATTAAATTCACCTATACCGCATGTCTTTGGACTGTGGGGGAAACCAGAGCACCGGGAGGAAACCTACGCAAACTTGCAGAACATGCAAACTCCACACAGAAACAACAACTGGCCCAGCCGGGACTCGAACCAGTGAACATCTTGCTGTGAGGCGACAGTGCTAACCACTGAGCCACTGTGTCACGGAAATCAAAATTACTCTTCTAATTTTTATTTGTGTATATAGGAGTGCTTGTTATAAATGATGTATCTTTGCACTTTTTTTTTTTTTTTTTTTTTGTAAACATTAATTTACTCTCATAATCTTTAATCGAGTGCCATAAAATGAAATGGCTTTTTCTTGAAATGGCTTTTCTTCACTTCTGGTCACATGGAATGCCTTTAAGGCGGGGCTATCAGCCCTTTGGGGCGGAGCTGTCAGGGCGTGTCTTATTTTTGCCATCTTTTCTTCCATTCGTCAACCTTCATTTTATTAGCAACACTCATCTTCCAATGATGCAATCATTTCCCAAAGGACAAAATCATGCACCGGCTTCTCATTTTAGGACTTTTTCAATCAAATATACATCATAATATGGGAAAAAAAAAGGACAATCTTACCTTTCGTTTCATGGCAATACTGCACTTGCAGTAATAACATTACTGTTCTTTTATATTTTCAACTAAATATATAGAGGCTTGTTGAGCATAAAATACCAAAAAAAAAAAAATTATTAAAAAAGAAGAAAATTAAAAGAATAACTATGTATAGGCCACGTGGATGAGAAATGCCATTTAACAATGCCATAAGTCATCTCTGATTGGTCAATGATTGCGGCAGCTGTGGAATGTATTTATTCATTCATTTTCTTTTCGGCTTAGTCCCTTTTATTAATCCGGGGTTGCCACAGCGGAATGAACCGTCAACTTATCCAGCACATGTTTTACACAGCGGATGCTCTTCCAGCTGCAACCCATCACTGGGAAACACTCACACACTCCCATTCACACACATACACTACGGACAATTTAGCTTACCCAATTCACCTATAGCACATGTCTTTGGACTTGTGAGGGAAACCGGAGCACCCAGAGGAAACCCACGCCAACACTGGGAGAATATGCAAACTCCACACAGAAATGCCAACTGACCCAGCCGAGGCTCGAACCAGCGACCTTCTTGCTTTGAGGCGATTGTGCTACCCACTGCGCCACCGCGTCGCCGGAATGTATTTAGAATGATTTATTTAAAAAAAAAAATTTATTATAATTTTTATATTTTTTGTATGCCACTAGAAGTAAAATACAATATGCAGAGTGACTCCTAACAGACTGGACCATCAAACAATGATACATATTATCTCAAACACTTGTCCCGCACTGCAAAAAAAAAAATTCTTACTTTGAGTTTTTGTCTAGTTTCTTCTCCAAATATCAAAAAATTCTTAAATCGAGAAGAATTTTCTAGACAAGTACAAAATTATTATAATTTTTTTTATCAGAAATAATAAGTAAAAATTAAGAAAGTTTTTCCATAAAACAAGCAAAATAATCAGCCAATGGGTTTAGTAAAATAAACTTGCATTTGGTTTGGAATAAGATTTTTTTAGTTACCCCATTGGCAGATTATTTTGCCTTTATTAAGGAACACTCACTTGATTTTGACTCATTATTTCTGAAAACCAAAAAAAAAAAAACCATTGTACTTGTCTATAAAATGCTTCTTGATTTAAGAATTTTTCGATATTTACACTAGAAACTAGACAAAAACTGAGTAAGAAAGCATTTTTTTTTTTTTCCGCAGTGAGGTTTGTGTTTATGCAGGCTGTGTCCTGGGAGCCATAACGGGGAACTGACAGAAGCTGCAGGTACAGAGAGATAGACGGTTGGACAGCTTCTTTGGAACGGGGGGAAGCTTCTGCCTCGCAGTTCACCATATTTTCCCACCTTTCTGACTCAGCGGAAGTGCTGGAGGCGAGCCATTCACTAACATTGATCTGGCGGCATCCTCGGGGGAAACAGAGGCAGGGAGAGACAGTGGAAATGACAGATAGATGCAGACCCGACTGAGAGAAGCGGCAGGGGAAAGATAAAGAAATGAAGAAGTGACAGTAGAGCGCGTGTGGGCACATGTTGGACGTGTTTGTATACGTTTGAGAGGACTTAAAGGGATAGTTCACCCACATATGAATACACTGTAAAGAATGCTGGGTTCCACACCATCATTTCATGTCTTCCCAACACAAATCAGTCATCATTTGCTCACCCTCATGCCATTCTAAACCTGTATTGTAAGATTCAGACTGCACATTATCAGTCTTAATATCAGTCTGCACATTATCAATTTTGCATTCCCCTATACTGATTTACAGTGTACGATTAAAATACATTTGTGAAGCAACTCAACACTGTACAATCTGTGTAAATCACAAAGACCAGAATCACATACCACCATGGTAGTGGTTTTGTCACAATGCCTGGATCTCCTGGGGGAGTCTTACGCATCTAAACTGGTAATATTTTCTCAATTCTTCCAAGTTAGATGCTATTTCAGGTCCGTTTGAGACCGCCTGAGGTCAAACGTAATTCTGCAGAGGCTGGTAAAATAGAAAAAAAATATATTAAGTTGCACCGTGAGACTGTGGAGTTGGTTTGAGGACTCATTTTTTTTTCTCTGCAGGCAGGCCGCAATTTGCGTCATTTTAGTGTACAATAGCATTTGAAACAGTATCCGGTATAGACTGATAATTAAAATCTTCAAATTGCTTCTGCTGTTTCCTGAATGACTATTGTTTGCTTATTTTGATGAGAGCATTTGACTCCTTGTTGTATTAGAAGCAGAAATGTGTTGTTCAGATATTCTGTTGTTTTTATTTTAAAGGAACACTCCAATTTCACTTTTTCTTTTTTGTGAAAACTCTTTGTCAAACAGTTGGGTTTTACCATTTTTAATCCATTCAGCCAATCTCTAGGTTGGCTGGAACACTTTTAGCTTAGCTTAGCATAGATCATTGAATCAGATTAGACCATTAGCATCTCGAATTAAAATAATATAAAAAAAGATTTTCGATAATTTTTCTATTTAAAGCTTGACTCTGTAGTTATATTATGATATGGCTAGAAACCATTTTCTCATTCCAGTGTAACGATCTGGGTGCTATTACCATGGCTGCAATTAAATTACGTGGCGCCTGACAATCAGCTAACTCTCGTCAATATAAGTTACAGACGGGCACCTTGATGTCAAAATGACATCACATTGACACTGACATCAAATCGGTTTGCATTTTTGACACATTTTTTTTTATGTCAAAACCTTGACGTCTCTTGGACATCCACACATTGATGGCATTTTGACCACCAAAAGAACAGCACAAGAAATACACATCAAAAATCAATTACAGCACAATCCTGTTGTAAAATGAGCCTATTTAAAAAAGTGGGGTTGGAGTGTTCCTTTAAAATAAAACAACAAACCGCTGTGTTTACATACAGTATAGTTTAACGTATTATTTTGTGACAATCGTAGATGTCTATTTGATGTTGTTTTGACATCAACCTAGTCAATTGACTTCAAAACAATTCACATTTTTTAAAAACAATTTTGATGTCATTTTGACATCAAGTGGCTGGCTGTGTAATTACTTTTTTTTCAAACGCTGCATAATATTATTGTGCCTGTTGCAGCCTTGGTACACCAGTAAAGTTTCTTGATTATTATGTCGAAATAAGATTATAGTTTCTAGCCATATCAGTCACGAAAATAGCAACTTTTCAGTTTCTGTCTGTCTTAGTGCACAATGTAATGACAGAAGTGTCAAGCTTTAAATAGGAAAATGATTAAAACTCTTTGGCCATTTTTGAGATGCTAATGGTCTAATCCGATTCAATGATCTAGGCTAAGCTAAGCTAAAAGTGCTCCTGCCAATTGTATTCAAAAGCATTAAAACTCAACTGTTTGACTCTAGGGGAGTAAAATGAATTTATTTAAATAAAAGTGTAGTGTTCCTTTTAGATTTGTCATCATTTGCAATACCTTTAGCCGTATGAGAATTCTTCTAATATCATCGGCATCTTTTATATTGTTCCGTTCAAATGTGACCTTTAAACAAGCATAATCTTTAAAAAAAAAAAGGTATGTTTGTTAAGGAAATGGTCAAAACACTCATTAGATTGCCAGAAACATTTGTGAAACATTTCTCTGTATGCTGTACACACGCAAAATAGAAAAGCCAGTCATGCACAAGTAAACCAATTGTACATTTGGCATATTAATTGAGATGCATGGCCACTGCGCACATCATCTGCTCATGCAACCATGCTCTCTCCATGTCTGCAATACGTCCACCCCACTATTTGTTTATTCTGTGCTTCACTAGATAAATTTAATGGATTGATTTCATTTGCGTCCCAATATTTTAATTTATTTATTTAGCCTTATTATTATTTTTGAAACAATTTAAACACGAAGAGACAAATCAAATCATCCAAAACCGTATTCACAATGAGGATTAATCACGCATCATGTTTAACCTTTAAATTTGTTTTGTATTATGCGCAGTATTCCATTGAGTGGAACTATGAAAGACATAAAAAAATTCATGTTTATTAGGTTTGACACATATTTGTCAATATTATGAAATGCATTAATACTGTTTTAAAGTGTAATGGAATGATAGTGAGGTGTAGCAGAGAATTCGCATTACACTGAATGACAAAAGCATTACTTTGAATGACAAGATTTCTACCTCAGCTTATATTGCAGGCTGTCAAGTGACACATTGATTGACATTTTTCAAATTTGTAACATGAAATCGCCCATATTTTTACATTTTATTTGAAGTAAGCAGTAAAGTAGTAAAGTAGACACTTTACTTGCATTGATGATATTTTGCATTTAAAAGTATTTGTGCATACAAATCACGTTAGTTTATTTAATGCAGACACCATTTACAGCTAAAAGTGAAACATTAAATCTACCTTAAAATTATTTTAATTAATTTGGATAGAAGTGTACATAAAAGTATACAAAAACAATGGCTAGCAAAATTTGAGACATATTTTTGAAAATGTTTATATATTACTTAAATGAATTATACAAATATGTAAATGAGTGCATTTATTCATTTATTTATTTTATTATTTAATTTATTTTATTAGTAAATTATGTATTTATTTATTTTATTATTATTATTATTATTATTATTATTGTGTTAATATTATTATTGTTAATATTTATAATAATATTATTATTATTATTGATGATGATGATAATAATAATATTCAATTCAATTCATCTTTATTTCTATAGCGCTTTTACAATGTAGATTGTGTCAAAGCAGCTTCACATAGAAGATTATAGTGAATTGGAATGGTGTCCGTTCAGTTTTTAGAGTTTAAGTTCAGTTCAGTTCATTGTGGTTTAATTTTCACTGCTGAGAGTCCAAACACTGAAGAGCAAATCCATCGATGCGCAGCTCTACAGGTCCCGAACCATGCAAGCCAGTGGCTTTTAATTGTTAATTATTATAATAATAATAATAATAATAATTATTATTATTATTAGTAGTAGTAGTAGTAGTAGTAGTATTATGTATTTATGTATGTATAGTATTATGTATGCCTTTAATGCATTTAATGTAATCCATCCATGTTGGGGTGCATTTAAGGCTTTTGAAGAATTAATAAAGGTTCAAATGTATTTTATTTATTTTATTTATTTTATTTATTTTATTTATTTTATTTATTTTATTTTATTATTGAATTATTTATTTTTCTTAAATTATTATTATTGTTATTATTATTTTTTTTTTATTAAATATTTTTTTATTTCTTGCATTTAATGTAATCCATCCATGTTAGGGGTGCATTTAAGGTGTTTAAAGAATTATTAAAGGTTCAAATATTTATTTATTTATTTAGCATTTAGCAGATTAATAAAGAGTCAAGATTCATTGAGAAATGTTTAAAAAAGTTTATAGATTACTGAAATTAATTATACAAATATGTAAATGAGTAAATATTTTATTTATTTATTTAAATAAACACATAAGTAAACACATATTAATAAAAGTCATTTATTCATTAATTGATTTATTTATTTGGCCTTTAATGTAATTCATCCTTGTTAGGCTTCCACATCTTTCATTGCATTTAATATACCAAATATCATTTATAAATAAATTGTCCATTTAAAGGTCTTAAGCAAATTCCCTCAATCATTTATTCACAAATTAAATCTCTCCTTTGGAATATTGTCTAACAATTTGTGTGTTTCTAAAGCTATTCATATGCCTTTTTATTCCAATGACTTCATTCATTGTTTATGAACGCACTTTACATATGAATACCCATGAATGCAAATGGGACCTGGGCTGAAATGACATATGAGGGCATAGTTTTCGTGACCTGCCTGGACGATGCAGGAAAAATTAAAATGACAGGGAGTAATTTGTATTCCACCTTAATGCGTGTATATGCTCTTAGCCTCCGGCTGCTCAAACAGGAAGTCAGAGAGCAGAAGAGACAGAAAAAATGAGGTTAAAAGAACAAAAAGCACCATTTAAAATCCATCCTTTATTCACCGTTCGTTCAACCGAGCGGCAGTTTGCAGACATTTCCCCCACGATAAAACAATAGGGGTTCAACACATCATTCAGGAAAGTGCACCAAATGCAGAGACTCTCTCAAATCAGTTCCAAAAGTTATGCCATAGATATGGAAATTTGCTTTCGTATAGTCTTATTTCCTCCCATTACGCATGATGAAATGTTGATACGAAAGAATAGTTCTCCAGAGTTCCCCAAACCACTTGCTAGGTTTCATTCTTCAGAGGCATTGGTTTGTTCATGTTTTGAGTTTGTACTTTCTTATTCTACTTCCATTTTCATCTCTATCTCTCTCTCTCTCTCAATTTGGGGAAATGAGAATATTACACAGTATTGCTGTACGCTGTGAAAATATCCGTAAATTAGGAGTTTTCTGTATTTTGTGATTCATATTTTTATATTTCCCCTGTTTATTTATGCTTTAGAATCGCATTATGAGACCTTGATCTTTTTGTAACCTTCAAAAGATCGAAAAAAGTAACTTTTATTAACATTTTTAATAGTTTAGAGTGATATATTGTCTGGGTTGGTGTTGTGTATTACGCTACATAGCTTGTAATAAACTGACAGTATTTTCTGTTGTTTTACAGATTTATGTTTCTATTGATTATATATATCGTATAGAGATTGAGGTCTCATAATGCCATTCACAACCGTAAATAAACAGAAAACACTTGTGAATCACAAAATACACCTAACCCTGTAGCAAAATTAAATCCCAACATATGTGATTGTTGTTCATTTTGTTTATAGAGAGAGAAACAATTGTTCATTGTTTTACAGTTTGTAAGAGATTTTCCCCACTTTTTTGCTATTTTAACTGCTTAATTTTCATAAATGTGTTTTTTTGGTTTTACAAAGCAGGTTTTTATTCTGGGTTTTAAGTAGGGCTGCTTGATACAGGAAAATATGCGATATTGTTGTTGAGAATTGCGAGAAAGACATTTCTTACTTATTTCCATAGAAAAATGCTATTTTTGTTACACTGTAAAAAAAAAAAAGTATATATATATATATATATATATATTTTTTTTTTTTATATATATATATATATAATGTAATGATATTAAAATAAACAGGTAAAAGATATTTTTCAGATCTAATTAATTATAGTTCTCACAAAAAGAAAAAAAAAGCACAAACGTTTAGTCTTTAAAAGACTATGAATGAGAGAAAACCTCAGTAGATATTCTGACTCTGATCGTTCGTCGTTTTCCTCCCTCATCTCGACTTTATTGCCATTAGTATTTATTTTGAGCCCTGTGTTCACTCCATCCAATAACAAAACAGCAACTACTGGGCAGGCGGGGATGAAGATAGTAAGACCCCATCTGATTGGTCAAGTTTAGATAAACAGTGCATAAAATAGATGTAATTTATTACACATGTCAGTTTGTATATTGCGTATATATTATCGCAATTCAAGAATAATTCTGCAGTGAATTGTGCAGCCCTAATGCTATTTACAAGATATTAAAGAGATTAAAAGTGCTATTGCCCTTTTTTTGTCATATACCAGAACTTAAAGTTTTAAAAAGAAAAGTTTTGTGGACAGACGACGGCACTGTCAAAACTACTCAAACTCTGTACTATATGTGCCAGGTCAGTTGCTTTCAAAACTTTCAGCTTCTGGGCAGACAAAACGTTGCTGTTGTGTAAATGCGGAGGCAAAATGCATGAAATGTTTTCAGTTTTTCACTGAAAACTGATATAAATGCCCTCTCACTTCCAGTTTGATTTAAAAGAAAAGATTTCTACTAAATATCTAAATATCTACAGTATACAACTGAGTTGAAATGAACAAGGGCTTGTGGTAAAAATTACATCCAAAATGTAGAAAATTGTATTTTATTTATAATGTGTCAATCGTAATTACCCCCTTTAAGATCTCTTCTAAAGAGATCATCAATGTAACTTCTTTGCTAATCATCAGACATTGTAACATGGTTGTCTTCTTTGCTAAAAGACTAAAATAAAGACGTAACAATAAACCCAATCAAACATGTTACATGAGCATGTTATTAGTTTGTTTCAAGTAACAAAATGTTTTTATTTTCTTAACTACACTATTTTTTATTTATTTTATTTTTTTTATTTTATCTTTTTGTTTTAAAATAACCAAACAAATTTTTTTTGTTCGTTTAAGCAACAAAAGTAAATGTTTTATTTTTCTTAATTTAATTAACTACACGTTATTTTTATTTACATTTCTTATTTTATTTTATTTTATTTTATTTTAATTTAATTTAATTTAATTTAATTTAATTTAATTTAATTTAATTTTATTTTATTTTATTTTATTTTATTACATTGTCTCAAGTAACAAAACATTTTTGTTTGTTTTAAGTAACAAAATGTTTATTTTAGTCAATTGTAATTACCTTTTTTATCTCTTCTAAAGAGACATTAAAGAGATCTCTAATGTAACTTCTTTTCTAATCATCAGAGGATGTGATAAGTTCTTCTTCTTTTCTAAACGATCAAAATAAAGACGTAACGATGAATCAAATCAAACAGTTTATGAACAAAAAAAGATGAGCATGTAAGCAGAATAATAAAATGAAACACCGTACAAAAGCATTTAGTTGTCTCAGTTTTGTGGAGAATCCGGCTTGTATTGTGGCCTACAGGCATTAGAGATTCATGAGATGCATTGACTGCGCTCAGGATATTGACAGACAAAATAAATGTGCAGCAACACATGGTAGCGGTCGGGGAATTTGTGCGTGTCTGTTTGCGTCTGCTATCTTCAAAGTGCATAGAGTATTAAGGAGAAAGTTGATTAGGCTTAAGTTCTGGCTAATAAGCTTTAATGGTTGTAATAAATTGCTGTAATATTGGTTGCTTTCTTTTCCGTTTCCCCTCAAAAGTTTAGAAATAGATTAGAGGGAAGTCAGAGAGTTGCTGAAGATGCTGTGTTTTGTCACTGCTGGTGTGGTACAGATGGGTATTATCACAGTTTCTTGTTTCTTAAAGAATAATTATGTTTATTAATTGATTATGGAAAAATTATTTGTTTCTGTAATATATTATTAACTTGTTTAACCCACTGAACTTTTATTTTTTTGGCTTCTACCCCAAATTCAGAAATCTAGCCAACATGTAGGATTAACTTGACCGGGACAACAAATTTGAGAGACAAAATGTTATCTTAAAAAAATAAATAATAATAATAATTAAATGTGCTATTCTGCTGTAACAAGTTTAAAATATTTTTATTTAATTTTATTTCACTTCTTCACTTTATTGGTAGTTTGTTTAATTTGTTTAAATTGTAGTTTAATAATAATGACATAAATAATGCTAACAAAATATTTGAGAAAAAAATAATTATAGTAATAATAATTGTTAAAAAATTAATTTAACTTTATTCATTTTTATTTTATTTTAATTTATTTTTTATTTGACTATTAGTTTGTTTCAAGTAACAAAATGTTTTACTTGATTTACCTATGTAAACTTCACTCTTTTATTTTATTTCAGTAAAATAATTACATAATGCTAACAAAATGTTTTAGAAAGAAATATAATTAAACTATTACTATTACTATAAATTGCTATAATATAATTATAGTACTTATAATAATAATAATTGTTTAAAAGTATTTAATTTAATAAAAAAATATGTAATAACATGAATAATAATGATTATATTATTATATAATTTAATATGTATTTATTTATGTAATATTAAACTATTTTATTTAAAACAAATAGACTTTTTTAAATCAATCTGTTCTGAAATACAAAAGAAACTTCAGATTGAAAGCTTTAAAAAAAAAAAACATAAATATCATATGTAATTATCATATATAAATATAAATATTACAATTTATTACAATTATATTTCCTACCGTTATAATCTCTGCCTCCAGAAACCTACACTACATATCACTAATGGCCTGAATTGCTTATACATCAACTAGACAATACTATTTGAATCTGCTTTCAATTCTGTTGTAGGGTTGTCATGATACTGGAATTAGGCACCAATCGATACTGAAGTTTTAAATAACGTCCATTTCCTGCTGACATTTGAGCACTGTTGAGCACGTTCTTAAACAGTGCTGATTTGCCATTGTGCTCACATGCTCAACAGAAATGACTGTGATTGGCCGTGAAGGTCATCAGTTCACCAAACTCACCGCTGTTTACTGAGTGTAACCACAGATACAGGGACACTGGGGTGTTTCAAAGTCATGTCGATCAGCTGGTTTGTCAATAAGCTGACATACGAGCGATCAGCTGATGAATCACAGCTTTAAAACGCTCCAGTGTCCCTGTATCTGTGGTTACACTCAGTAACCAGCGGTGAGTTCGATGAACTGATGAGCTACACGGCCAATCACAGTCATTTCTGTTGAGCACGTGAACAAAACGGCAAATCAGCGCTGTTTAAGAATGCGCTCAGTAGCGCTTAAATGTTAGAAATGGACGTTTTTAAAATTTCTGTATCGAATGGTACCTAATTCCAGTATCGTGCAACCCTACTCTGTTGTAATACCATAGACATCAAAGCATGCAAAAACACTACCTTTTATATCTTCCACACATTAGCGCTGCATGCTAAACCTCAGTCCAAAGCACTTAACCGAGGTGATTGAGTCAGACTGACCCCTCAATTACAGCATTGTAAGTCTCTACGGATAAAAAAAAGTCCTCCGATAGATGATTATGGTCATTTGTAAATATGGCAGGTGGACCACACTGAAAGCTCAGTTAAATTATGCAGAGAGCCCGGTCTGGTGGATGATGGCTTTTGTTGTTCGGGCTCCCACACGAGCACAGAAGTGTTCTCGTGGTAAACAGCCACCAGATAATGTGCTACTTCAGAGCTCCAGAAAAAGGCCAGCGTCCCCGATGAACCTGCTCTCTCTCTCTCTCTCTCTCTCTCTCTCTTTTCCGCTCTCATTTCCTCCTTCCTCTCCAATTCAAGTGCTCTTATTAACATGCACAATTGAATTGCAAAGCATTAGCTCTGTTGGTCAAATTTAAACTAAAGAGCAATCTACTTTGATGTTTTTTTTCTCTTCTTTTTCTCTTCCCTCTATATAAGCCTTTGACCTTTCCAGTGCTAATTGGTTTTAACGAAATCACCCAAAGGAACATTGTATTCTAAATGGATTAGTAGCTTGTTTTATGAGCCTTGCTTTCCACACTGATTTCTTTCTCGGTTTTTCCATCGTCACTTTAAAGGGGACCCATTATGGCGTTTTTTATACAACGTAAAAGAAGCCTCCGATGTCCCCAGAGTGTGTACATGAAGTTTAAACGCCTACAGAGCTATAAACGCCTGTGTGTCACCATAACAGCAAATTCAAAACTTTAATGGCAGATGGCTGCTTCTAACTCAGGGCTGTTTATGCTAATGAGAGAGAGATGGGCGGGGCTTTCCCCTCTGATGACGTGCAAAGGGAGAATGTCAATCAAAGTGTTTCTGCAGACTGTTTTTATGATGTGTGATAGTAAAAAATGGAATTAATAATTTTTTACTATTAGAAGCTGGTTATATTTACAGTTTACATGCAACTGTGTTTGAACCCCTTATAAAAGTGATTTTTGCATAATAGTTCCAGTTTAATTTTCCTCGTAATATTCATTGCAGCATTGGCTCTTTTCGCACAGTGTCTGTGATTGGTTGGCTTAAGGATCTGGTTTGTCCAAACCCCGCCTTTCTATGAGCCTGCTCTGCTCTGATTGGTCAGTTAATTGGACACAGAAACAGTTTCTTCCCTCAGGCAATCCATCTCATGAACACCTTATGATAGTAATTGTAAAACAAACATCACTACTTTTTTTTATACACATATACACTTATTTATTTAACAACATACTTTACATGCCAATTTGCACATAACAGCTGCACATATGACGTTGTATATAGTAATATACCTGTTTAATAAAAAGAGTTCTGTCTGTTTTTTGAATCTGATTAGTTGATAGCCGTGTGTTATTTTGCCAGTAACAGTACTCGTACCGCCTCTTCACCCTTCACCCTTGTGTATTACTCCGCCCACATACAGCCACAAGCAGAGGACACTCTACAGTTCGACAAATATTGCTGCTGTTGGGCAACATAATGTACTTTTGAGGTTTTTTTAGTCGAGAATGTAGTTGTTTAGATTGCAACTATGCAGTTTATTTATAAGGATAGTGCCTATTTTAAAATATTTATAATTTCTAAGAAACAGCGCGTCGGCGGCCATTAACCTGTTTTTGGGCAAAGACGGTTGATGATGTTCATCCAAAAGATGGCGAGAGAGACTGCATAATAAGCCCTAAGAGAAAAACAGCGTAATTTCAAACTACAGCTGATCAAATCATTATTAAACAGGTAAATGACTTTCTTAGTCGATCTCTCTCTTTTGTATGTTGTAGTGCTGTATTTATACCATAGTAATATTGTGATCTCCCGATTGCAACAGGAACTGGGACATATCTCTGTAGATTGATGGCATTTCATGAATTCTTAAAAATTCATGATCTTAAAATGTCAGCACAATCACCTGTTTTGTCATCACTTTAGACATTACGTTAGAGAATCATTCAAATACTAGCTCTAAAATGGCATTGGTGAATTAGTAATGGCTTCTGCTGTTCTGACGTCAGCTGCAGAACTGTTGTATAAACGCAATATCACACTCGTAGCAGTGCGATGTGGCTGTATATCGGCAATGGTGGGAGGCGGGCGTTGGCACGAGGCCGCAGGCCGAGTGCCTTAGTGTCCCACCAGTGACGAGTGTGATATTGCTCATACATACACTTGTCAATTTGTATATTTGCATTCACTATTACTTCTATTTTTAAAATATATTTATTATCTGTTTTTTGTCCTGTCTCTCTAATTCTGTTGCACTGTAGAAGCTCTGTCATGAAAACAAATTCTTCGTATGTGTGAGCATATCTGGCAGTAAAGCTCTTTCTGATTCTGATTAATAACTCAGTCTGTAGTGATTGGTTCCTCATTAATAACCAAATGCCACTTATCAAATCTGAATTGCAGTTCCGATGCTTTCTCAGCACTTTAAATTCATTTTTGTTTTTCAAATCAATTCATCTTTATTTATATATTCATATGTAGATTGTGTCAAGTAAGTGATAAAGTACATTCGGGAGGTTGTTGTTTTAGAATATATCCCAACATGCTTATGGCTACTTGCCACAAAATGTAAAAATTTGAGAAAAAACATTGTTCTAGATAGATAAATAGTTTATTTATACTTTAATTAAATGCAAAGCTGATGGAAACGAAAATGGCTGAATGGAGCATACACTAACCTGTGCATTATTCAGTCACAAGTTGTTGCCAAACAGTCAAAAACAAGCATAAATATGGATCCGAACATATTCAATGAAGGTCAAGGTGAAGCACCCGATGAGCCAGTGTTATTTAGCAGTTGTTATCTGGGAATAACATACCTTGCAATGTCATAACTGATGGAAGTATTCAAGAAAGTTGTGTATTTTTGGCATAAATTCTACATATCATATTTATAGACATGCGCGTTCTTATGAAGATTTTAAGCAACTTTGCTGCTACACATATACAATACTTAACAAACTTACCAGTAGTAGTAAACTGCGCTACTATAAATTCCAAACAGATCACAAATATATAACAACATACTTAGTTTATTTATTTATTTATTTATTTATTTATTTATTTATTTATTTATTTATTTAT
>CAIGQV010019186.1:7606194-7618535 GCA_903798115.1 Danio jaintianensis | reverse complement strand
TTTCTTTCTTTCTTTCTTTCTTTCTTTCTTTCTTTCTTTCTTTCTTTATATTATATTATAATTCATTCATTTATTGTTGTTTGTTTGTTTGTTTTTTTCTTTCTTTCTTTGTTTCATTCATTTGCCATTTTTTGAACAGTTATAATTGGCCTCTGCGTTTGCTAAAGCTTATCCTCAACAGTCACTCTTTCTGTAAGGAACAAGCTTTTGAACACATACTTTTTCATCTCTCTTATATATTTTTTTCAACATTTCATGACTTTTATCTAGTGAAACAGACACGGAGTAGCCGCTACTACCAACATGACTCAAAGTGACAGCTTGTTTGTCGGCCTGCTTCAGGGAAGAGAGGCCTGCTTTACACTGAGCAAAGCTATCAAAGGAAAAAATGAATATGAATATGCAAATGAAACCCATCATCTCAAACCTACCTAGACCCGAACAGGAAGCACAGCGGTATCTGACAGAGGGAAATGGCCGTAATTATGTAAAATGTCAACTTGAGGGACCATGTGTTGCTACTGTGACTTATAATCATGGCCGGCCTCTGTCAGTCGCTGTTTTCCACCTCCGTGTTTGTTAAGCAAATGTAAGCACTGAGCCCTTTATTAATTACTCGACTGTCTGTTGCCTAATGCGAAGCTGCTTATGTATGTTCTTTTAGTAATTAAGTCATGGTGGAAGCCAGTGCAGAAAAATGCAACATTTTAATTTCAGAGATGGTCTTTGTGCAATATGTTGTCTACAATGTAATGAAAACCACTTTTTAGGTTCATAATATAACTGATTACCTTTTGAAAATAACAAGATTGAAGTTTTACAATGACAGGAATTACTCCACAATACTGTGCCACAATACTAAATAAGTTCATACATTTTGGTAAAATCCTACTTCATTTGAAAAACTCTGATGCTAACTCTGTAAGAAACAAGCATACTGTTAAATCATGTTAGCAGAATGTTAAAGGATTAGTGACTGTCCATAAAAAGCAATGGTTCTGAGAGGTTCAAAGTCCAGAAAAAGAACCAAAAACATTGTCAAAACACTGGTTCAACTGTAGCCACATGAAGCTACAGAAAAACATTTGTGCATCAAAAAACTCTAAAAGTGACTTTGTTCACCAGTGTCTTCTACTTTAGGTTAAGGCACACATTTACAAAGTAAAAAGTAATAACAGGATAATTTTTTTACAACTCCCCTTTAGAGTTAAACAGTTGAGTTTCACCATTTTTTAATCCATTCAGCCAATCTCCGGGTCTGGTGGGAGAACTTTTAGATTAGCTTAGCATAGATCATTGAATCGGATTAGACCATTAACATCTCACTCAAAAACATGTTAAAAAGAGTTTCCATAATTTACAAAAAAAATTGCTTTCAACATGCTAATTTATGTTTGAAAAATGTTAGCCATGCTTTAAAACTTGTTCGAAATTTGCTAACCCTTGCTACCTTTGTGTTAAAATATGATGACATGCCAATTCATGCTAGAGCCATACTACCAACACCAACCTGATTTCACCAAGTAGGACATGTTCCTGGATTAACATCTATGTTGATCCTGGAACAACATTCCAATCAGCCAATCAGAATTAAGGGATACACTTACAGTTTATGTTAAGTTTAGGCTTACAGTAAGGTTTATGCACTTCTACATGATTGTTATCCAACTATTATTCCCCTCTGATTCTGGGAATAATTTACAGTTATGGTTGGGTTTAGGGGTAGGGAATAGGTATGGATTACATTTTCGAACAAAAATGATGTTCAAGGATAAACATAGATGTTAATCCAGGATCACATCGTACTTGGCAAAATCATGACATGCATGCTACCAACATGCAGTTTATGTTTGAAACTAGTAGCATGCAAGTCTCGGCTGGGTCAGTTAGCATTTCTGTGTGGAGTTTGCATGTTCTCTCCATGTTCGTGTGGGTTTCCTCCGGGTGCTCCGGTTTCCCCCACAGTCCAAAGACATGCGGTACAGGTGCATTGAATAAACTAATTTGGCCATAGTGTATGTGTGTGAATGATTGTGTATGGATGTTTCCCAGTGCTGGGTTGTGGCTGGAAGGGCATCCGCTGTGTAAAACATATGCTGGATAAGTTGGCGGTTCATTTCGCTGTGGCGACCCCTGATGAATAAAGGGACTAAGCCTAAGGAAAATAAATGAATGAATGATGACAGTATATAATATTTAGATATTTTTCAAGATACTAGTATTCAGCTTAAAGTGTAATTTAAACGCTTAACTAGGTTAATTAGGGTAACTAGGCAAGTTAGGGTAATTAGGCAAATCATTGTATAATGATGTTTTTTTTTTGTAGACAATCGAAAAAAAAATATTGCTTAAGGGGGCTAATAATATTGACCTTAAAATAGTTCTTAAAAAATTTAAAACTGTTTTTATTCTAGCCGAAATAAATCAAATAAGACTTTCTCCAGAAGAAAAAATATTATAGGAAATGCTGTGAAAAATCCCTTGCTCTGTTAAACATCATTTAGGAAATATTTGAAAAAGAAAAAAACAATTCACAGGAGGGCTAATAATTTTGACTTCAACTGTATAAGGTGTTGTGATTTCACAACTGTTAGATTAATATCTTACCCCACTCTCCCCTACGGTGCCATCATACTGCGAAGAAAACTGTGTAGAAAAACAATTTTAAGCCTTTTTTATTCGCAGTGTTGTGCGCAGTGAAGTATGTTGAGGCATTTTTATGGGGTCAGTGTTGTGAATGTGCGATGCACACGCATGCATGAATGTTTGCCGTTCTGGATGGCTAGTTCAGAGGCTCCCGCTGTCTTCTCTCTGACCCTCAGGCTAAAAGCTCTCCCCGATCATAGAGCCCAAGGTCAGGGTTGAGAACTATCAAGCTCAATCCCACCCAGTTTAAAGCCTCGAAGGCCCATTGAGTCCCGCCTGTTGACACAAAAGAAAAGTAAACACAACAGCACGGGGGTCGGGAACAGAAGCAATCGAAGAGCTTTTGGAAAATGAGCATGGTTGTACACCAGCACTCAGATGCCACTGGCTTCTAAACAGTTTTGAAGAAGTTTTCAGTTGAGATGTCAGGATTGCTGGCACTTAGCTGATACTAAAACCTGTTAAATGCATTGATGAAAATTAAACAGAGAAGGCAGGGCAGTTTTGCATCAGTAAGTTTGTATGACATGTAAACAGTCTATAATATAATAGTTTCAATTTGAAGTGGATCAAATATGTTAATCAAACTTGTCCTATGTCAAGAATGGTCCCGTGAAATTAAAATAAACAATTTTAGATGTCAGTTTCAGTCGGTTAGTCTTAACGATATCTGTTAGCTAGTATGCTCCAAAACAGTGACAAAATTCACGTTTAGAAGATATAAAACTGATATAAACATGTAAAGCGTGTAGTTTGTCACTTCCGCCTAAATGGATCAACGGTTTTATTCACATCACCTCATAGTCAGTTTCAGTTTCTCATCAAATCACCAATCAAATTCTCTCTAGTATCTGACAAGCCATGCTCCCTTCAAGATGCTTCACATTTGATGCGCTTAGCTCTGCCAGTGAGAGTGGTTGAGATCGTGATAAAAACGAAACGCTATTGGCTGTTTTTTTTAAAGGGGAGGAGGTGCTCTAAGTCCCACCCTCTCTTCATGTTTCATTTGAGATTACATCAGACATTGAATAAAAAATGCACATTTCAAAGCACTTCACGGGACCTTTTAACAAGTAATGTAAATAAATCTTAAAGATTAACTTTGTCTTTAAGTATTACCTTAGATATATATTACCTAAAATGCTATTATGGTGGGTTGAGAAAGCCAACCTAGTGATCTGCTATTTATTTTTTTATTTTTTTACATTTTGTTCATTCATGTTAGCAAGATGCTAATCATGCTAGAAACAAGCATAGTGTGTCTTAATTAGCTTGAGGATCCACAACTTTTAGATTTTTTTCTTTTTGAACCACAACAAAACTGATATTTTTAGAGATTGTCTTTTTATAATGTTGCTTATAGTGCATTATAGATAATTACTTTGGTTGTTTCATACACCCGCAGCATTTCAGCCATTAATTAGTTAAACATATTTGCTACAGTGTACTGTACCTGTCTGCCTATGGTTTTTATGCTTAAACATTAAGTATGGTTTAGTTTTTAAAAGCATCTCTAACATGTTATTGTGTTTGGCTAGTTAATACATGTGAATACATATTATGCTACAGAAATTCTGTTAAGGGAATATATTAGTGAGCATTGATGCTCTCTGATTTTCATGGTGCATTGTGGGCATTTTCAGAAAGTGAAAGCTTTAGTGCACTGGACAAATTTTGTAATTGAGACAGCCCTTAAAATGGCCAACTCTCTGATCAGTGCCTTACTGAACTAGGGAGCTGATTGAGACTCACACATAGTGTTGAGACATGCTACTGTAGCAACATGGTAAACATGCTAGCAGCATGCTCACACTAGTAAAAACCGAACATGATCACAACATGATAATTCAACAATGGGTAAGACATAACACTGTATTAAATCCTGTTAGAAACAAGTTAATTTATGTTACTGATAATTATTGCTAGTAATGCTAAAACACACATTATGTTAAAGCATTGTATTTACACTATTCTTGCTTTCTTTCTATTTTAGTAAACATTACAAAGCACATTTTTATGTCACACCAATATTGCTGTCTAGTTTTAGTTCAGTTAATTATTGTTTCTATTAATACTATTAATATTTAACTTCTAAAAAAAGTTTGGGAATCATTTGGGAATCATGAAACTTCAAGTTAATTTTGACTCTTGTGCGCTCCAGAAGTTTTACTGTTAACCGGAATTGTTCGCTACCTGTCCTGAAATATGGGACGTCACCTGTAGGTCGCTTTCACCAGAAGAAAACAATTGTCTTCAATGAATATAAATGTGATGGGGTGGAATAAGAGTAATGACTATATGTCTGGAAATAAATAAGTGCATACAGATTTATTCATTTTGTTCTCTTTTCACAGGTGATTCTGATTCTCACCAAGCTGTATGACTTTCACCTTGGCAGCGTCACAGAGAGCACACTATGGAGGTGAGCTAAAGCCACCATTTCTCACTCTCTCTCTCTCTCTCTCTCTCTCTCTCTCTCTCTCTCTCTCTCTCTCTCCCTCTCTCCCTCTCTCTCCCCCCCTCCCCCCCCCCCCCCTCCCCCCCCCCCCCCCCCCCTCTCCCCCCCCCCCCCCCCCCCCCCCCCCCCCCCCCCCCCATCTTCGCTCTTTTTCTCTTCTCCATTACACTCTGGCAGAGTATTTGAGCGCTGCGGAGTGGAGTTACGTGATTTTGCCTAAAGCGAGGAGAGGCAGTGTTCACTTCAGGATCCATTCCATCTCAAACATTACACTTGCTAACAGCCCATAATGCAGTTGCACATCTGCATGAATTCTCAATCTAATAAATGCATTGTTAATTGCGTTTCAGCAGTCCGAATTCATCATCTTATGTTTTTTGTTAGTATAGTGTTGTATTTGCAACATAATAAACATGCCAGCCTTGTACTAAAACATGCTAGGAACATGCTAGCAACATATTAATCTGTGTTATTGTCAGAAATCTGTATTGTCGCTACGAAAAATGGGCTGTAATTTTCATTGGAAATCCATTAATGCTAACGTGGTCACGTGAAGCACATCTTATCAAATCAAATAGCAGATTTTAGTCTCCTTCCTTAGCATTCGCCGTTATCCTGTTTAGGCTAACGATTCAGGCTTGCCTTTAATAGGCTTTGTTATTGTGTTAAAAATGCTAACAACACGCCAAACATGTTAGCAAAGTTAAAACTTTATTAAACATGTTAAAAACTTACTAGAAAATTCTAGTAAACCATCATGATATTAATGTGTAAAAACATTGTAACAGCAAAATAAAAAAACAGTATTAGCAATATTTTCTTATTCAAAATTCAATATTCTTAGCATAGGATTAATGCATGCTAGCGTCAAACTAAACATGTTAGCAAAGTTAAAACATAACAAGTGTGTTAAAAATTTGCTATAAAACAGTGGTAAATCATCATGATATCAACGTGTAAAAACATTAGCAAAATACAAAACAGTATATTAGCAATATTTAAAAAAAATGCTTTTGTTTATTATTTATCTGTGTGCTAATGCTAGAAACATGTTCTTAGGATAGGATTAATGCATGCTAGCGTCAACCTAAACATGCTAGCAAAGTTAAAACATATCAAATATGTTAACTTGCGAGAAAATGCTAGTAAATCCTTAAGATATCATCATGATAGCAGTTGTATAATGTTAGCAAAATACAAAACAGTGTATTAGCAATATTTTAAAAATGCTTTTGTTTATTATTTATCTGTGTGCTAATGCTAGAAACATGTTAGCATAGGATCAATGCATGCTAGTGTCAAACTAAACATGTTAGCAAATTTAAAACATAACAAGTTTGATAAAATTTGCAATAAAATAGTGGTAAATCATCATGATATCAACGTGTCAAAACATTGTAACAGTAAAATATAAAACAGTATATTAGCAATATTTATTTATTTATTTATTTTTTATTATTTATCTGTGTGCTAATGCTAGAAACGTTCTTAGCATAGGATTAATGCATACTAGCGTCAAACTAAACATGTTAGCAAAGCTAAAACATATCAAATGTGTTGAAACTTGTGAGAAAATGCTAGTAAATCATTAAGATATCATCATGATAGCAGTTGTAAAATGTTAGCAAAATACAAAACAGTATGTTAACAATATTTAAGAAAAATATATATATTTATTTATCTGTGTGCTTAGATATGGTAGAAACCGGTTCTTAACATAGGATGTGTAGATGCTAGCATCAAATTAGACATTTTAGCAATGTTAAAACGTGTTAGCCACATCTTAAAATATGGAAGTATATGCTAATTTATGCTAGTCATGTTAAATCTTGCAATCTTAAAACATGCTAGAGATATGCCATAGATATACTAGATGTCGCCTGGCCTATTGTTGTCTATTGGAAGGAATGCGTCAATAGAGCCGCCATTTTATTACAGGGTAGCGCTCCTTTGAAATGAATGCGGGACCAAGGTGCAGTGGAGGACTGTGGCCATCCAGAGCCAGAGATATACACATATATACATATATCTATGATCGGGAATTTTCCCCCGTGGTCAGTACGCAAAAAAATTTAAAAAAAAAATGCAATTACGAAAATTATAATTTTACATCACTTTTCTACGTCGATGGATAAGTGACCGCACGGGCATTGCCGATAAAGAGTGTGTGTTTGTGTGCATGAAAATGTATTATCCTCCCTCCCTGTTAAATTTGATCTAATCCGTGTCCTGAAACACATCCCCCTCTCCCGCTTTCACTTCTCATTCTAACGGGGGGAGCGATTCGTTTGTGAATGAGTCTCCGTTATGAACGACTCGTTCACTTAGCCGACAATAATACAAGTTTCTAGCACCACAGCGTCTCGTTGTCATATTTCTTTTTCATTGTTTGCTGATTTTACTCAATAAAACTAGCATAAGCCTAGAATTCTGTGCAAGTTGATGCTACTTTGCCTTATGATCAGTGCAGTAAGAGACTGTATTATCATTAATGTTACTTGTTGAGCACAAAAGTTTGTAACATGTAAAAAACGAAATCTTACCTATGAAATGTTCTGCCTTGTGCTTTGTACTACACCCGTAAGCAGCGCTAAAGTCCAGCATCTTCACATTGGCACACTGTCTCGACTAGTGCGGTTGAATGATGTTTGTACTGGGAGCACTGTACAAATGTGGCGGCGCTATTGACGCATGCTGAGGGTCCGTATGCGATATCTAGTGTATATATCTATGGAGATATGCTAACAGTTTTCTTTCTTTTTCTTTTCTTTTATTTTATTTTATTATTTGTGTCAGCTATTGTTAAAATAATTTACTCCCTCAGCTGGAAAGTGGCTTATAGCTAAACACTGCCTGTTTCTCCATATTTAGAGTATAATGAAGGCTTTGACACTGATCCATACCACAAAAGTCCTCTGTAGTTTAAATTGAATTTCTTTTGTCATCCCATTGTAATCCTTATTGGCTCCGTTAGATTCTCGTTTACTGGTGTTTTGGACTCTTTGTGCAATTGAGAGTGATAGGGGCAGCCTTATCTTTTACACGGTCAACTGAACGCTTCAATTTGGACAGCGAGAAGCTCCATATTGAGGTGCTTAAGTCTGACGTCTGATTTGAGATGACAAGTGCAGTGCTCTTTTCATCAGCTGCTGTAGGACACAGGGTTTCAAGGTTAATGGCTTTTCTGAGAATATACTGAACGCTTTTTTTAGTCAAGGATGTATCTCATTCTTTGTGCCATGTAAGAGAAAAACAGCCCATGGCAGGATTGTATTCATAATCGTTGTACAATTAAGCAGTTACAGAACATCAGATGAAAGGATTTGGAGGCATAAGTAAATTACACTGGGTATAACTGATATTTGGTTTATCTACATTTAACGAATGGGGAATTTTGTACTCTGTATGCATGTCAAAGCTAGGTAAATGGTTTTGTCGGCTTCTGCTATTTAAGCTTCTTTTATTTTCCTCATTCATGCTAACAATGTGCTAGAATACTAGAATAAAACATAGTGTTCAAACATGGCATCAGAAAAGTAAGAATCTTGAAACATTTCTTCTCCTTCTACGACCACAAAACTTAGCCAACTTAAATGCTAACATGTTAAATCATACTAGCAACATGTGGTTTCATGTGGTCAATAACTGACTAGCCTAAACCTTGAAACACACGTAAGGCTAAATATGTTAGAATCATGCCACTAACATGCAACTTAATGCTAGCAAATTTTTGATATATGTTTGTGGCATGTTACGTTTATGCTAACAATATGCTAATCTTGCTAGAAACATGCTCTAGATACAGTACATGCTAACAACCGGCCAATTAATGCTAGCAGCATATAGCCAACATGTTTATAATGTTAATGGTAGAAATGCAAGCTACACAATTCATAATTAGTGTACAGTAGCAGTGTGTTATGCTAGCAACTTACTAATTCACGCTAACAATATTATGACAATTCATGCTAATAAATGTTTAATGATAACAACATGCTGGTTATTGATTTGAGTGTTAACCATGCTTGAAACAACATTCTACTAATTCCTGTTAAACTTTTGTGTCATAACTTTTGATTTGATGCTAAACATGCTATAAACATACAAATTCATCCATGAAACATACTAACAACATGCTATTCCATGCTAACATGTCAAGAACATGCCAATTCATGCTAGAAGCATCTTAGTTCATGCATGAAATGCACTAACTACATTCTAATCCATGCCAACATGCCAATTCATGCTAGCAGCATATTAATATGTTAATAATGTTAATGTTAATGCTAGCTACACAATTCATAGTTAGTTTATAATAGCAGGATGTTAACAACATTCTCCTTTATGCTAGCAACATGCAAATTCACGCTAACAATATATTAACCAGGAAAGCATGACAATTTATGCTAGTAAATCGTTTCTGATAACAACATGATAATTATTGTATTGAGTGTTAACCATGCTAGGGAAAACATTCTACAAATTTCATGCTAAACATGCTAGAAACATATCCATGCATGAAACGCATGCTAGCATAAACCATGCTAGAAACAACATTCTACTAATTCCTGGTAAACATTCATGATTTCTATGCTTTTTATTTCATGCTAAACATGCTAGAAATTTATAAATTCATGCTTGAAACACACTAAAACATGCCAATTCATGCTAGCAGCATGCTAATGCAGTGTTCATTTCTAGCTACACAAATCATAGTTAGCTTTCAGCAGCAGCATTTTAACAACATTCTGCTTTATGCTAGTGACTCACTAATTCATGCTAACAATATATTGTCCATGCTAGAAAAGCATGAAATTGTTAATGATAACAACATATTGTTTTGAGTGTTAACCATGCTAGAAATGACATTTTAATTCATGCTAGCAACACAATATTTTATGCTACAGTAGAAACATGTTATGTATTGTACTTAATGTAACTAAAATACATAATGTTTTTAGACTTAAGCCTGGTTTATACTTCTGCGTCGAGTGATCGGCGTGACCCACGGCGCGACCCACGGCGCGACCCACGGCGCCTGCCTTGCGCGTTGTCATGCATTTATACTTCTGCATGCTGTTTGTGGTGCTCTGCAATAACACTTCCGAAACACTAGCTGCCAGTGAGGTTTTTATGTTCCTCTGTGTCGAGTTTCTTCGCTGGTGTTTTGTTTTTTCTGAACGCTACCTTAATGTAGAAGTAGCTCAAACTCGCTCATTTTGAGGCAGGAACCGGGGGACGTGCAGCAATTTTAATCATAAGGTAATCTGTACCTCCCTAACGGGACTCGACACTTGTAAACACTCGTTCCAACGGGTTCGCGCAACTCTCGGTCCCGCCCACACTCGTCAGCGCTACCAAGCCGACCAATCACAGTGCTTGTGCTACGCGTCGGTGCGATGTGTAGTTACATTCTTTGAGAGGTGCGCGTTAGCGTCGGCCACGGCGAGGGCTATGCGTCCACGCCAGAGCATACGCGTGCGCTTGCCGCAGAAGTATAAATCAGCCTTTAGAGTTAATTTAATCTCATCACCCTGTTTTTAATGGACTGCACAAGAAATATGAACTGGAGATTGAGAGAAAGGAAAACAAAAGTAAGCATTAGTAAAACATTTATAATTGTATATGTTTTGTCCGCATCTGTATTCATTCTTTCATTTGAAATGACCAAATGTAGAAATTCATTTGAAAACACAATAGTCTACCCACATCGTCTTACCAGTCAACACTAACCCGAACACAAATGCAGCTGTCACGCTGAAGACTGTATTCTCACACTGATGGTGTATAATCCAGCCTGCTAAACCCTGCGGCTTCACTGCAGCCTCGCTTATAATACATCACAATGACTGCTCCCACAACAATGAAAGCATGTATTGACAAAATGATGGCTCGCTAATACTCCGTTTTCCACATATTAGCCCTCTTGAGGGGTTCTCCACACATTTACACAAGCTAACAACAAATCCAAGCGCAAACCTGGTGCTAGCTGCCATTTTCTTGCAGTTAGCTTTGGTTGCTAACAGTGTTCATAAAGGGCTCAGATATCTTCGTTGTTAATTGAGATCAAAGTTCAAAGATGGCGGTGGATTTTTGAAGAAGCGATTGGTGAAGTTTAGTTCTGCTAGCAGAAAACTAGACAGCTGTTGACTTTTTTTGCAAAAGGTCAGGGCTCGGAGAAACGGCGTGTCAGTTTTAATGAACAGCATGACCTTAAACAACGGAGCCGGATCAGTCTTTTTTTTTTTCCTCCACATAATATTCAAAGTGAATGAAGCATTCTTGTGTGTGGATGTGGAGGAAATACATCGATGGCAGTACTGTTTTTTGCTCAGAGCCCTGCAAATCTTTTTTTTTTTTTGTGGCAAACATCCTGAGCTGGAGGAGGACAAGGAAACACCTCATGTCTTATTTATAATTCATCAGCAACTAGTAGATGCAAAGTGGAGCTCTTAAAGTCTGAAATGTATACTTATGATTTGTTAGAAGATTATTCCCATGAGAAGAACACTGAATAAAATGATTGGGCTGAAAGACGGTTTGCATACAGAAATTGATATTTGAATGTTTGAAATAATCATAAAGAATCTGCAATAAACGCTCTGAATTAAACATGAAGCTAGAAAGACTAAATTAGTGTTTTGGTTGTAAAATCTATTAAGATAATATGTTTTACTTATTTCTTTAATTAAAATAATAATAATAATCAATAAATTATCAATCAGTCAAACAGACAAACAGGTTTTGTCATTTATAATTTATAAAAGATTGACAGCAAAGCCATTTCTGTTTGAAAATAAATGCTTCTAATAAATGTTTCTAAATTCTGTGACTTCTGTAAACAGTTTTGGTTTTAAAATTAATATTAAACGAAAGTAAAATGAAGATGTGGATTTAATGATTTTATATTATTTTAGAAATATGTTTTATTATACTTTGAAATGCACTTTTATTATAAAATAAACATGTTTGTAATGTGTGATTTTATTTGTCATTAAATAATTTCGTTTTTCAGTGGTTGATTTCTGTAAATTATTTTTCAAAATAATTTTAAAAATAATAAACACAACAACAACAATATTATTATTATTATTAATAATAATAATAATAATAATAATAATACTAATAATAATAATTATTATTAGTAGTATTATTATTATTACTATTATTATTATTATTATTATTATCAGTATTATTATTATCAGTATTATTATTGTTAGTATTATTATTATTATTA
>CAIGQV010019186.1:7588644-7606184 GCA_903798115.1 Danio jaintianensis | reverse complement strand
TATTATTATTATCAGTATTATTATTGTTAGTATTATTATTATTATTATTATTGCTGTAAAAATATTTTTAAGGATTCTCCTTAAAGAGTTTGTTTAATTCAATATTATTTGAAATTGAAATCCCTACACTGTAAAAAATATGTTGCTCACCTTAAATTACTTTACAAGCCATTTTAACTTGCATCAATTAAGACTTAAAACATCAAGTAAAATTTTGTTTAACTTAAAAAAAGACAAGTTGAAACCTGATTAACTTTCCTGTAAAAACTGTTAAAAAAAAATTTACAGTGTAGAAATTTCTGAATGACAGTACTTTTTTTTGGACTGATCTATTTTGAAATATGCAGTTGACTCAGTTTGAACCATTTATATTCTATTTATTACCACTTCCTACTATATGCTATGGAACTGACCACATTTTCAAGATCAAATCAAGATGTCCAGTAAACGTACACTGTAAAAAGTTTAATGACAAAAAGTCAAGACAAATATTTTTATGTTGCTTTAACTTGTTTAAACAAGTTAATCAGGTTTCAAGTAAATGTTTTACTTAGTTATACAAAGTTTAACCTAATAATTTTAGTCAGTTTGATTGATGTAAGTTTAGATGATTAGAAAAGTTAATTTGATTCAAATACTGTATGTAAAATATATAAATTTGTTAGTATTGCTGTCCGGCTGTCAAACACAACACACTCTGATGTCTGTCTTAAAATCACATATAAATTTTCTACCTCAGTAAGAGTTTAGTGAAACGGTAGTGTTTCTGCTTCATCTTCATCTTCCGATTTTGTTTTCTTCCTGTTTCGTCTGCCGTCTCTGCCGAAGGGGGTCATGCAAGGGTGACCACAGAGACAGACTTTTCAGATCGCATCATTTTGGCAGCGGCAGGTCCTGCGTAGAGCTGGTATTTCACAGGTCAGCGGCCGCAACACCAGTCAGAGCTTGGAGAGCAGGACTTACCTGATGTCCCTGACCTTTCCAAGAAGTCAGAACTTTACCTCTCAGCCGCAGGAAAAATAGCGAGGTGGCCGATGTTCGTTTGCCCCGGGGATTCTCCTTGTGCCATCTCTTATTAGAGCGGACATACATCGAGCTGTTTTTACTGTCGTCGCCGCTTTATGGAATTGACATTTGTTTGACTTCCGAAACAATGCACTCTGATCAGACGAGACAGACATTTATATTGCAGTGCGCTGGAAATATGTGCAGCTCTTCAGTCTTTAAGAATAAAACATACATCTTTTGTAAATATAGTCATTTTTTTGGACAATTGTGGATTTATTGAGTATAATACACTATAGTATAGTACTATAGCCCTCTAAAGTATTTTTTTTTTTAATGTCATGAATTCTTTAAATATTTTTAGATTTAAAAAAAAGAAAATCGACCTAAATGGTTTCAGTTTGGGCTCTTTATAGTGTGAAATGAATAATTTTATATAAATAGGTTATATTATAGTTTTTTAAATGTACTTTTATTATATATAAATGTTTATTAGTTTTAGGAATGATTAAATATTTTTTAGAAAATTACATTTAAAATCATCTTCATTTATCAATAATAATATAACCTACATCTTTTGTAAATATTGTAATTTTTTGGACAATTGTGAATTTATTGCGTATGATACTCAATACTTATAGAAGTACTAATATAAGTTTATATACACTATATAAATAAACCATTTTACATGTTTGTTTGTTTGTTTGTTTGTTTGATTTGTTTTTTCATTTATTTTTACATGTCCTAGCATTAAAGCAATATCATAGTAATGTTAAAATACTGTATTATAAAAAATAAGTAAATATATGATTAATGGGTTTTTAAATGAATGAATGAATGAATGAATGAATGAATGAATGAATGAATGAATAAATCTGCATTACCACATCACTGTATTGAAAAAAAAAAAGATTTTTAAAAGCCATAACAAAGATAAATTGATTAAAAAAACAGCAAGCAAATAAATAAAATCATAAAAGAAGCTAAATAAATAAATAAAAATAATATACAGTGTTTAACTAAATTGTCACTTGATATGGTATGTCTTATTTATTTAAATATAATAATAATAACAATAATAATAATAATATGTATTATTTTCTTTTTAGCTTAGACAATGTACGGAAACTGTCTTCAATGTGATCTACAGCGGGGAAAATAAGTATTGAACACATTTTTTCTCAGAAAACATATTTCTAAAGGTGCCGTTGACTTGAAATTTTCCCCGGATGTTGGTAACAACCAAGGAAATCCATATATGCAAAGAAAACAAATCTAATTAGTTTACAAATTAAGTTATGCGTAATAAAATGAAACAACGCAGGGAAAAAGTATTGAAGACATGAAGAAAGGGAGGTGTAGAATGACAGTGAAAGCCCAGTCAGCAGCTGAAATCTTTCAGTAGTTATACAGCAACCCTCTGCCCTTTCTCACTGTAAATGAATATTAGCTGCTTCAGTCCAACATCTACATTATCAGGATGATGAAGATGAAACCAGGGTGGACATTTCAGCAAGACAATGATCCAAAACACAGCCAAGGAAACTCTCAAATGCTTTCAGAGAAAGAAAACCAAGCTGTATAATGGTCCAGTCAATCCCCTGACTTGAGTCCAATAGAAAATACAAATTAAAGATCAGATTTGATAGACGAGACCCATAGAACCATCAAGATTTTTACACTCTGTTGAAGTCTGTGAAAAACTCACACCTGAGCAATTTATGTCACTTCATTCTCTATATGAGAGGCGTCTTTAAGCTGCCGTCACCAAGAAAGCCTTTTATATAAAGTATTAAATACATTTCAGTAGTTCAGTACTTTCTCCTTGTGTCATTTCATTGTTATTACACATAACTAATTTTTCAGATTTTTTGGGTTTGTTTTATTTTTGTTTGTATTGTTTGGGTTTTTACCAAAATCTGGTTCTGTTCCATGTCAACAGCTTCTTTAGAAATATTATTCCCAGGAAAAAACATGACGTGTTCAATACTTATACTTATGTTCCACCGCTGTATATATTTAGTAGTTTTAGTAACTGTCAAAAAATGATCTAAAGAATCATCATTGACATTTGAATTGCACACTTTAGTTACTGTATATTTAATCCAGTAAATGTTGTTTTCATTACTATGTATACCATGAAGTCCAGTTGCAGTGTTTAACTCTGTGCCACACTTCACCATTTCTCATACTCCTCAAAATCATGTTTTACAGATTTAATACACATAAGATTGATGAAATTTTTTTTTAGCCAGCTCCTTCTCCGGCTCCCTCCCCCCTGCTTTCTGACGCTCATCATAAATCACTAACGATTATTATTCAGAAGGTCATTTACCACACTCTATTTTTTTTTTATTGATATTCTTACCTTTTTTAATTACACTCTGCTGGGACTTCCCCTTATATCCTGGAGCCGGCTCTAATTTAGTGTCTGTCATAATAATAAATTGCGAATATCATCACCGCCATCAGCATGCGCTCGCTAGACTAGTGGATTGGAGTTTCAGAAACAGCCTCAGAGGCACTTGTTATGTTTGCTGTAATCAAATTAAAATCCCATCAAGGCACCAGATGTGTCAGAAAAACGGGAGTTAGAGCGTTCACTGTCCTGCTTCATGGGCCCCCACGGGTCTTTCATTTTATAGTAAAAATAGTCGAGAAATAGAGTCGTACACTTGACGGATTATATCTGTCAGCGAGAAGACTGTTGGTTTAAAGGTTTCGTTTTTCCTTTTATCACGTCGCCAATTAGTTATTATAATGACACATGTCACATTTTGCTCGTCTCCGGAGTTGTCGGTTGAATTACGAGCGCTCTGTTGATGAAAAATCTGTTGCCGAGTTCTAAGAAAAGTGTCATTATTTTGTATACATCTCTATACGTTTTGCTGATGTTCTTCTGTATGTATTTAGTTATGAAGATATTCTTGTTTTGTATTGCATTGCGTTTTTATTTGGATTTATTTGGTTTGGCTTTGCTTAATTTTGTTTTCTGTTGGTTAGTTTTTCTTGTCTTTGCTTAGTTTTGGTTTGTATCGTTTAACTTTTGTTTTTTGTTTTGTTTTTTGTTTTCTTATATTTCTTATAATTATTTTGCGTTTTTATATTTCTTAGATTTGTTTTATGTTTTTTTTTTCTCTGACATTTGTTTTGACTTTTTTTGCTTGTCTGTTTAGTTTTGTTTTTAATTGCTTTCTATTGTATTTTTTTGTAAAATAAAATACAAATAACAAATAAAATAACCAATGTTTTGTTTCCTTTTTATATTTATTTATTTACTTTTTGTTTTTTTTCCTTTGTATTGATTAATTTAGTTTTGTATGCTTAGTTTTACTTATATTTTCTTACTTTTACTTTGCTTTGTATTATGTTTTTCTGTTTTGCTTGTATTTGTGTAGTATTCTTTTGCATTGCTCAACATAACTTTTCATTTCTTTCTTTTTTGTATGATTTGTTTTACATGTATTTTCTTGTTTTTGTTTTGTTTTGCATTGCTTTGTATTTTTGGTTTTGCCTTATTTATTCGTTTTTTGTTTGTTTGTTTCACTTGTCTGTTCTTTGCTTAGTTTTGTTTTTGCATTGTTTTGTATTATACTTTTGGTTAGTATTATATGTTTTTTTAATCTTTGTTTTAGTTTGCATAGCTTTGTATTAATCTGCTTTGCTAAGTTTTTTCAATCACAGTTTTTTTTTTTGCTTGACTTAGTTTTACATTGCCCTGCTTTGTTTTATTTAGCTGGTGTTGGGTATAAATCATGTTCAAAATGTTGCCCAGTGAAATTTAAACCTTTTTATTTTGTTCAGGGGGCCTAGAATGAACTCCCGCTTAATGTATACCCTACACCGTTAATTGAGCATGCACTTAAACCCATTAACGAAACCAATTGAACAGATTTTCTGAAATTGCTCTTAAACCATGAATAGGTAAAATAATGAGCATCTAATGCATAAAGGTAATGGAACATTTTACCACAAATTGCACAACCAAAGCAAACCTAAACGATAACAAACCCTAAATAGAGTGACCAAACTAATTTCTCTCTGAAAATAAACTTTTGTGGTTCCAAAACTCTGACAGCAGGATGGATTGAACATCTTTACCACGGAAAGAAAACTTTCCCCAAAGAGTTTGAAGTAATTCTTCTCTCCACAGTTATAAGTTCATGCTGATTGAATCTAAAGCTTCTAATTGGGTGAAAACGGCACGTATAACTGGAAAGAAAAGCACTGAAACAAGAACAAAGAGTTGAAAATGAAAACTTTTGGGTGCAATTGTAGGGTGGCCTTTTTTTTTTTTTGCAGAGCTCTGCCTTTCCAAAGCCAACCACGCTGCTTTGAAACACACTAGCAAGATTTAAGAATGACGTGAAAGTCTGTGTGAACATACTATCAAACACAGCCCTTGAAATTGGAGGGAATACTGGGAGAAAATGTAGGAGAGAAGAAATGCAAGTTGTAATAGTGGTGTCAACTCTGCTATTCTACCTCCCAAAGACTGGGATTGAGCAAAGGAGCGATAAAGAAACACTAGCACTGAAGTGCTGCTCATCTGCTGAATGATTTAGGTGTCACAGACAGAAAAAAAAGCAAACAAAATCAGTTTTCTCTTACTTACTTTCTTACTGTTTCAGTGTTTTTCAGTAACTTGTATGCTGGTAGAAAGCTAAAATAAATAAAGCAAAAACACTATTTAAGTATAAGTATTAGTAGTAGTAGTAGTAGTAATAGTAGTAGTTGTTGTATTAGTGTTAGTATTATTATTGGTTATTATTGGGATGTTGAAATCAGGACATGACACGTGTAATAGATACAGTATGAAGATTTTATGCATGCCTATGACAACTGTCATTAAGTGTTATTAGCTTTTAGTTATGTCAATTTTAAATGCAAAGATGACATTGTTGGAGTTGTCTTTCTTATGACAACTTGACATAACCAAATACATCATAACCTGTCTTTATCTTTCTCCTGACAACTCGACAGTACCAAGACAGCAAAACCTGTCATAAATCTGTCATAAACATGATTGTCATGAAGCCATTATAATTGTCATGAATATTTTTTTCTGCTCACTTTCATTTTCAGTGGAACAAATTCCTCAGTTAATGTGTCAGTACTCTCTCAAATCATTTTATAACAGAACCATTAATTAACTGTTCTCGACCTTAGCAGTGGCACATATTGAATTCGTCATTAAAATGTCATCAAGTAAAATTTGAACGACCAATTCTGTTTGCTCCACTGAAAAAAAAAAGAAAAAAATATATATATATTTGTATGGTTAATGTCAAATTATATGGTTAATGTCAATTTGTCATGACATTAATTTTTAATACTTAAAATATTTTAATATTTATTTAATGTACCTTTATGGTTCAAAGCTGAATTTATAGCATCATTAAAGTCTTTAGTACCATACGGTCTCTCAGAAATGATTGAAATATGTTGGCTTTTAAGAAATGTTTCTTATTATCACACTCAAAAAAAAAAAAAAAAGATTTTGCTGCTTGTTCAAAATACTTATTTAAAATGAGTTGAAACTTTTGAGGGGAAGCTTAATTGATTTATGTTTAATCCACTTAAATGTGTTAAGTTAACTTAATCAATTTGTGTTGGGACAACAGGAATGAATTTTGTGGAACCCTGCATTTTTTTACAGTGCATTAATACAAAAACAGTTGAATATTTTATAAATCTAGTTACTAAATCTCTGTTAATAAGAGCCCCGCCTCCTGAATACCCAAGATCTCTGATTGTCCTAATGGGTTTTTATTGGCCAGACACCTCAGGGGTGTGCCATAAATTACCATTGTTTCCAGATGCAGCTTCCAAGGCTTCTAACGCATTCCATAACAAAAAATAAATAAAAAAGTTTTCTGTCTTACGCAAGTCTTTCAAATTGTGATGCACGCATTTGCTAAAATAATATCTGATTTATATGGATGCATGTGTACTCTGTTAGGCAGAATAAATCCCTTGTACTTTGTAATTTAGCAAATATCATACATGCACATAGCTCACATAAAGATTACAGAAACATGCTCACCGATGCTCAATGTTCGTCTCCCTATCTATAAATACAGTATTATATGTGCAGGTAACCGTTCATAATCTCACCCAGGGTCTTAAAAACTCACAGGTCTGCCTGCTATGAAAGCATTTTCTTGCTCCTTTCTATCCTCGTGCCCCACTTTCCGAAACATGCATTTACACTCTCACAAACCTGAATTCTCCAAACCTGGAGATGTCATCTTATATCAGTCTAGCTGTCCTGAGAGGATGAGTCCATGTCTGTGCTTCAGTGATGGACCTAATTCTCTCCTCTACTGTCCTCAATTGCATTTTCGAAAACCATCGTTAGCCTACTAAGGTCGTAAGTTCCATCGTTACAAACATAGTATTGGTGTTTCCTGCATCCGTCGTTGCAACAAACATTTGCAAAGTGTGTCGCAATCGTGTTTGGTTGTAACTACACTTCTAGAGCTGTAGTTAAATGTATAATTCCTGGCTGCACTCAAAAAAAGACATTTGCTGTTTGTTCAAACGACTTATTTAAAAAGAGCTGAAACAACAGAATTCTTGAGATTGTTTTGAGACAGCTTAATTGTTTTATGTTCAATCCACTTAAATTTTTAAAAACGATTAAGTTAACTTAATCAATTTGTGTTGGGACAGCATGAAGGAATTATGTGGAACCCAGCAGTTTTTATAGTGTGTGTAAAACATAAAACAATTAAGTGTGTCTCCAAAACAATGCAATAATTGTGTTGTTTTACCTCATTTTAAATAAGTAATTTGAACAAACAGCAAACGTCATTTATTGAGTGTACGTTTACTTTGCATTAAACATATATATTTTAGAAATCCTCAGTTTGACAGTTGTTGTTTTTTTGTGCGGCACTTTGAAATCATTTATGCTATAGGTCACCTATGATTTACAAGCGGAAATATGTTACATCTCCAAAGCTTGTGAAAACAAAAAATATAGGATATCTTAATGGTTTTGATTTATAGTATTTAAGAAATGCATCTGTACTGTATATGACATATATTGTAGACTACAATATTTATGCATAAGCAGGGTCAGTACCTGGATTGGAGACCACATGGGAAAGCTAGGTTGCTGCCGGAAGTGGTGTTAGTGATGCCAGCAGGGGGCGCTCAACCTGCGGTCTGTGTGGGTCCTAGCGTCCCAGTGTAGCGAAGGGGACTCTGCTCAGTGAGCGTCATCTTTCGGATGAGATGTTAAACCGAGGTCCTGACTCTCTGTGGTCATTAAAAATCCCAGGATGTCCTTCGAAAAGCGTAAGGGTTTAACCTCGGTATCCTGGTAAATTTACTCACGGGCCTCTGTCCATCATGGCCTCCTAACCATCCCCATATCATAATTGGCTTCATCATTCTCCACCAATCAGCTGGTGTGGTGTGCGGTCTGGCGCAATATGGCTGCCGTCGCGTCATCCAGGTGGATGCTGCACACTGGTGTCTAGAAAAGCACTATATAAATGAAAGGAATTATTCATATTATTGCAGTGGTTTCAGTGTGTCAAAGTTGTAAAAGTAGATTTTTCTAAAAAGATAACAATTAATAAACTTATTATTATTAGTAATATTAATAATAAAAACAGTAATAATAATATGTATAGTTAATTAATAATGATTATTATTTATTTATATACGTATAATAATGTTAATACATTATTATTATTATTATTATTATTATTATTATTATTATTATTATTATTCATTCATTCATTCATTTTCTTTTCCGCTTAGTCCCTTTATTATTTCAGGGTCGCCATAGCAGAATGAACCTCCAACTTATCCAGCATATGTTTTACGCAGCGGATGCCCTTCCAGCTGCAACTCATTCACACACATACCCTATGGACAATTTAGCTTACCCAATTCACCTATAGCGCATGTCTTTAGACTGTGGGGAAACCGGAGCACCCACGCCACGAGGAAACCCACGCCAACACGGGAAGAACATGCAAACTCCACACAGAATCATGCCAACTGACCCAGCTGGGGCTCGAACCAGTGATCTTTCTGGCTGTGAGGCGATCGTGCTACCCACTGAACCACCGTGACGCCATTATTATTATTATTATTATTATTTTTATTTATTTTTTTATTTTTTTCTGAATCTAAATGCAAATATAGGCAACAAATAATCTAATGTAGTTTACATCATTATTTGCCCATATGTCTGATTTATATATGAGATTAAACTACATGCTAGATATTGTAATTGGTTTTATGTAGATTATGACATATTCTCAATAATATTTGTAAAAGAAATATAGGCTTTGTGCATGCCATTTACATATGTTTCAATTAATATGGAAAACAAGTGCATGTCTTTACCAAAACGAATATTAAATAAAATAAAAGAATTGTATGCATGTGCCTGTAGAACAATACAATTTGTACAAAAAAAATTAAAATAATGCAGATTTTCTCTAAGATGTTACTCCACCCCGTTTAGAATTTCATTTTGGATTTTTATGTTATAACTAATGTGGTTCAAATCATGGATCTGCGACAGAGCAACTGTGGTTTTGGCAAACACTCGTCACTACATCGTTCAATTCCCAAAAGATGCATGCGTACCATGGTAGTTCAGCCGCGAGTTACGACGTTGTTTGGAGAACGCATCCCAGATCTGCTCTAAACTATGCTGAACAGTTGCCCAGAAAAACAGAAACCTCACTGAAACCAGAAATGGATTATAGGAACGGCATGGAGCTCGTTGTCTTTCTCTTCCAAGCTCCATGTTTTAGATGTTGACAATCGGTCTGATCCCAGTTTCGTTTTCCAGCTTGTGTTTCTGTATATATATATATGTATGTGTGTGTGTGTGTGTGTGTGTGTGTGTGTGTGTGTGTGTGTGTGTGCGTGTGCGTGTGTGCGAGACCGATGTTTAACCTTCTGGCTGCAATCTGAGAATGTCTCAGTCCTCATGCAAGAGTAATAGTGCCTTGTGGAAATGTCAAACTTTTATACTTCTTTTATTTTAAAGATTCATTTCGAAGCATAAAAGCTTTCTTGAAGATCGTTGAAAGAAAAGGCAGGTCTACAGAGGGTTCCTGCATGCTTGACAAGATACGCGTTTGAGAAAGATATGAGCTTAGTTGTCATCTTGTTATTTTGTAGTACCTTTTTTGAAAATAACAACAACAAAAAAACAGATTTGTCCTCTGGAATGGACATCATGCATCAACTGATTGCACCATAAAAATGTATATGACAAAAAGTCATAAGAACAAATGTTTTTATGTTACATACACTTCAAAAAAATAATGGGTTCCATGCAATTCTTTCATGTTGTCCCAACACAAATCGATTAAGTTAACTTAATAGTTTTTACAAATTTAAGTGGATTGAACATAAAACAATTAAGTTGTCCCCCAAAAAAACGCTAGAATTGTGTTGATTCAGCTCATTTTATATAAGTAGTTTGAACAAGCAGAAAAAAAAAGAATAAAAATAGAGTGTATGTAACTTATTTTCACAAGTTAATCAGGTTTTAGCTATTTTGTAAGTTATACAAAGTTTAACTTAATATTTTTTTTTAAGTTGGAATGACTAGTTAATTTAATTTAACAAAAAAAATGAAGGGAAACAAGTTTTTATTTTTTATTTTTTTATTTTTTTATTTTACAGTTTGTTTGATTGATTGAACAACTTCTGAGCAATTGAGCTTTCTTACAAAAATAAAATATAACTTTAAAAATACATTTGGACTCATTAAATATTTATTTATTTATTTAATATTATAATTTTTTTGGAGTTTGATTGATTGATTGAGCAACGTTTGAGCAATTGAGCTTTCTTCCTAAAAAATAAAATATAACAAAAAAAAAATACATTTGGACTCAGATCTATATTTTGCATCCAATTATTTACCTTTGTGGGTTAGTACCCTTGAAATAATTGGAAAAATGCACACCCAGTTGGTTGTTCTTGCAAAATAAACCCCTTCATGGTGATTCAAGATCCCCTGTTGAGGTTTACTCAGCCAGAACGACCAGCTGGAGTTACAGTTCTGGAAGAAATTAAGAGGCCACTTCGAAATTATTACCGGTTCTCTGGGTTTGCCATTAATTGCTACATGTTTTGAGCAAAACATTCATTTATGTTTCAGTTTATAAACTTCTGATAATGTGTCTTTAAATTTGTGTACTGCAGTTCATTTATATGCCCTTTCGACTTTCCTGTTTAAAAGGATTTATTTCTAAGAACTGCTTTTGCATTTGTTTTAATCCGTATTGCTGAACAAACAAATTATTGTACTGTAGATGCACCCATGCCATCAATTTTACTTTAATACATTACTGCCCTGTTAAATAAGAAGGAATTGATTTCTGTGTAAGTTGACCTGCTTAAAAATCAATGCAATGCTCGCATCAATGCAGAAAAATAACAGCGATAATGCCGGTTTAAAATATTGATATTTTACTTATGTGTATTGATTCAGAATCATAACAAAGAATAGCTTTACAGTCCGTTTTGTTATCTGATGCATATTCAATTAACCTGGTTAATTCTCTGTATGAGCACATTGGGCCACCATAAAAGTCATGTGACCAGGTTGAACTTACTTTTGGATTTACTCAATAATAAGTATAAATATACAATAATTGATTCAAATGTCTTCCATATAGGACACCAAACCATGCTTACACTCCAAAAATGACGTTTGATGTTTGTTCAAACTACTTATTTAAAATGAGCTGAAACAACAAAACTTAATTGTTTTATGTTTAATCCACTTAAATTTGTAAATACTACCCAGCGAACAATTTTATGTCTATTAGACGTAGACAGCTTGGCTAAAACAAGGCTAAACTTGGGCTATCAGTGAAAATCTAATAGACATCTAAGTATAGCCCAAACCTAGACTAGTTGTCAAATAGGCAGATTAGACAGACTTTATATGTGTAGTCATTCATTTCTGTTTATTTGATGACTAGTCTAGTTTTGGCCTATTCTTAGACGTCTATTAGATTTTCACTGACAGCCCAAATTTAGCCTTGTTTTAGCCAAGACGACTATTAGACATCTATTAGACATCTTTAAAAACAAAAAATGCTTGCTGGGTAATAAGTTAACTTATTTAATTCCTTCATGTTGTCCCAACACAAATCAATTGTGTGTAACCCAGCATTTGTAAAGTGTAGTTTCTTTAAATCCCGGTCAAGTCAGTGTTTCTCTAAGTACTTGTTTTTTTTTTGGCAGAAACAAGTTGTAATGTTGACCCGACCATATCCAGTTATCCCTTAAGTCAAAGCTCCTGCTGTGAGAGACTAACCTCTGCTGGACATTTGACCTGTAAAGTCAAGAAACTGGCCCAGACCTTTGATCTGAACGGAGTGTGGTGTTGCATTTAGGATTTGGGTCAAAAAAAGACCAGCACAGGTCATTTATTATGTAACTGTCGTGACCTTTCCACTTAATGAGCATTTAGTTATTTACTAATGATACTTAATTGATCTTTTTACAGACTCTAAAGGAACGGTCAGGACCCTTGGCGAGTTTATTAGTGTGCAGTAGAGAGAGTGACTTTCCTTTACAAGACCGCTACTTATTCAGTACATTTGTTAGTATTAAGTTGGATCCCTTTTTGCCTGTTTTAATGGACACATCTCTAATAGTTTTGGTCCATATTGACTTGAGAGAATCATTTAAATTAGTTGGTTGTATGTTGGAGTGTGTGTGTCAATGTGTGCAATCACATTTTGGTTGTTTGTAAAATAGAGATCACAATTCTCCATTTACCAGAGGTTCTGACAACATTTTAGTTGCTGGCGTCTATTTATAGTATTAGTTTATAAAACATTTCTTTCTGGAATCTGATTGGCTGAGAGGTGTGTGATGTTCTCGTAGTGATAGCACATCTCTATCCGCTTCACCTGTGCATTACAGCAGATTTCCATTATTCACATATCACACTGAGAGCATCCTTACCATAGACATTTAATCTGGAATCTACTGCAGATAAACATGATATATAACTCGTTTTGAATATATCAAATGGCAATATTAGGTTGTGTGTTGGAGTGTGTATGTGTGTGTGTGTGTGTGTGTGCGTGCGTGCGTGCGTGCGTGCGTGCGTGCGTGCGTGCGTGCGTGCGTGCGTGCGTGTGTGTGTGTGTGTGTGTGTGTGTGTGCATGTGTGTGTGTGTCAATGTGTACCTGTAGTTTGTGGTGTAAAAATGGTTTTATAGCTGGTGGGTCAAGATTTTCATTCATTCATTTTCTTCTCGGCTTAGTCCCTTTATTAAGCAGGGGTTGCCACAGCGGAATGAACCACCAACTTATCCAGCATATGTTTTACGCAGCGAATTCCCTTCCAGCCCAAACTCCATCACCGGGAAAAACCCATACACTCTCATTCACACACATAAACTACGGCCAATGTAGTTTATTCAGTTCACCTATAGCGCATGTCTTTGGACTTGTGGGGGAAACCGGAGCACCCGGAGGAAACCCATTCGAACACGGGGAGAACATGGAAACTCCACACAGAAATCCCAACTGACCCAGCTGGGGCTCGAATCAGTGACCTTCTTGCTGTGAGGCGATCATGCTACCCACTGTGCCACCGTGCTGTGGGTCAAGTTTTTTCTTTTAGTTATTTTTTCTTCTGTTCAAATAGTCTCAGGTCATTTTTGACCCTTAAGTCAACAAGACGGTTAAATCTGGTCATTCTGTGAGGCCAGCAGGGGGCGCTCAACGTGAGTCCTAATGCCCCAGTATAGGGGGCACTATCAGTGAGCGCTGTCTTTCGGATGAGACGTTAAACCGAGGTCCTGACTCCCTGTGGTCATTAAAAATCCCATGGCACTTCTCGTAAAGAGTAGGGGTGTAACCCCGGTGTCCTGGCCAAATACCCTCCATCGGCCCTTACCCATCATGGCCTCCCAATCATCCACTCCACCGAATTGGCTCTATCACTGTCTCTCCACTCCACCAATAGCTGGTGTGTGGTGAGCGCATTGGCGCCGTTGTCCTGTGGCTGCCGTCGCATCCTCCAAGTGGATGCTGCACACTGGTGGTGGTGTGGAGAGCCCCCCCCCCCCTAATGATTGTGAAGCGCTTTGGTGTATGGCCATACATGATAAATGCGCTATATAAATACACAAATTACATTACATTACATCAAATTACATTATTTGACTGCTGTAATCAACAATGCATTTTCTTCCACAGAACAGCTTTTTCAGACCATTCACTGTTAACCCCGAAGATATTTGTGTGTGAAAATCCCAGTAGATCACCAGTTTCTGAAATTGTGATTATTTTTATTCCTTGGCCTTAAAACTCTAAACTCTACAAGCAAAACTTCTTTTGGTTTCAGTGTTTTGTTGTTTTTGTAACTCTCTGACCTCGGCGTTGTTGGCGTGAAGAGCTTTGCTTCAAAATTTATACCACACTTCCTCTTGGAAACACCTCATAAATGCAAGAGAACTGCATTTGTCATTGTTTTCCCTTTCTCTCCGTCTCACCTCTCTCCCCTTAAAGATGTGTCTCATTTCTCCAGGTCACCTTCAGTCGGAGCATGACAGAAAACAAGGAAACGTCTTCACCGATTGCTATAAATGTAAATGGCGGAGCTCTATTATTTATCCCTCTCCGTTCCTCCCTTTTCACCCTCCTTTTCCGCATTCGGCTTCTCCCTGCAGTCTGTCGGGAAACCCCTCCGCCGCTTTCATCTCTTTCTCTCCGTCTCTCAGTCTATTTGCCTGCAACACAATTCTCCTCAACACCTGCAGATATCCACCATGCTCCCTTAATGTGGCAATTCTCCAAAGTCATTTTCAATTATGCTTCAATGAGCTCTGTTATTAGAGCAGAGACGCCACCGCCGACAGTCTGCCTGAGGCCTGAATTGTGTGTGTGTGTGTGTGTGTGTGTGTGTGTGTGTGTGTGTGTGTGTGTGTGTGTGTGTGTGTGTGTGTGTGTGCGTACGTGTGTGTGTGTGTGTGTGATTGTCTCTGCTGTGTGTCTGAAAGGAAATTGAAAGCTGTAAACTTGCGTGCCAGAGTGAATGCGTCTTTGTGTGCACGAGGATCTACGTTCGTCTTTGTGGAGGTTTCTTGAAGAAATTGCTTGAGGCGGCGTCCCAGTATCCAACTTGAAGGTGTCACACCTACCAACTGTTTTTGGGTGACAGACTAAACGACAGACTATGACATTTCTCTCCGATTTGCTGTCACGGATTGGCAAAATTGAGCGCAGGAGTACAGCGCAAACATGCTGTAATAGACTGAATAAGGACTCGGGTTTGTGTGGAGTGAATTTCTACCTTTGGGACTTGGATAAGTGGGTGTGTGCTGATTCAAGTGAGGGAGTTTCACACGTGTTTTGAAGAAATAAATGGGTAAAATAGTAGAAAATGCACTGGCAGCTTGTTTTCTGGGTTTTGTACTATAATTTACATGAACAACCAAGACAATAGATGGTTTCAAAAATGCTGCAATGTCAAAAAAGTCACTTTTTGACAACAAAAGTTGTCAGAGTAGAGATCAAGTTTGCATAATGCAATTTAAAACTATTGATACTCAAGTTACAAACAGTGTTTTTTTTTTTCTTCAGTTTTAATTTTTTGAGTTTTGTCATTTATTTTATCATTGTTATTTGATTTTAATATATTATATGTATCTTTAGGGGCGTCACGGTGGCGCAGTGGGTAGCACGTTCGCCTCACAGCAAGAAGGTCGCTGGTTCGAGCCTCGGCTGGGTCAGTTGGCGTTTCTGTGTGGAGTTTGCATGTTCTCCCCGTGTTCGCGTGGGTTTCCTCCGGGTGCTCCGGTTTCCCCCACAAGTCCAAAGACATGCGGTATAGGTAAATTGTCCGAAGTGTATGTGTGTGAATGAGTGTGTGTGGATGTTTCCCAGTGATGGGTTGCAGCTGGAAGGGCATCCGCTGCGTAAAACATATGCTGGATAAGTTGGCTGTTCATTCCGCTGTGGCGACCCCGGATTAATAAAGGGACTAAGCCGAAAAGAAAATGAATGAATGAATGAATATGTATCTTTAGCTTTAATTTAAATTGAACTTATTTTACTTAAGGCAAACATTTTTATACTAAAAAAGATTTTCTTCAAATGTGTTTGGGTTGTGTTTTGGATTAAGCACAGCATTGTTTTGTGCTTTAATGTAGAATAAAAGATATAATTTACCCCCACCACACAACAACCTCAAAATATTATGCAATTCTGAGTGTACCTCACACAAGTGAGTGGGCTTGACAAACCACCCGGGAAAAAAATACACTCTTTCATCTCTCTGACACTTTAACCAACACTTGCACCAGTTTTGCACATTTGCACCTCTTTCTCTTACTTACAACCATTCCATGGACCTTATCATACAACTGGCGCAATAAGGCGCAAGACGTGCATGGTGCGAATTGTTGCTATTTTCAGACCAGCGCAACTCTAATTTTCCAGTTTTTTGCCAAGTTGTTTAAATAGCAAATCTATTTGTGCCACTTTGTGGACTCATGGGTGTGCTGATCTAAAAAGGAGGTGTGTTAAGGCGCATTGTTGGCTTGTTGCTATTTTGAGAAACTGAAATAGACCACGCCATTGACCAACTAAAAGCTGCTCTAAAGTCCAGCACAGAGCGCGTTAGTTATGCACCTATGTGGGTCCAAACGCTTACACATTGCCTGATACACACAGGATGTACAGCAATACACAAATATCTTTACATATGAAAAAAAAATTTAAGGATTACATTGTTACAAAATTATTATTTTCTAATAGAAAACCACTACCTCCATGCCTTCTTCACCTCAGGGCTTTTTTTAAGTTTATTCGTGACAATTTGAATTTGTATAATGTCATTATTAGTAGTAGTAGTATTTATTATATGCATATTTATATGTGTTTTATTAAAAACAAGCTTAGATTTGTCCACCTGTCGGGTTTTGGACCATATGGGGCATAAGAACAGGATGTGTGTTTGGACATAACACAGTTTTTTTGACCACACTTCGTTATTATTGTTCATTTATTCATTTGCTGGAAATTAGAACTGAATTTAAAAATAGTTTTGAAACAAATCATTGCGCTTAACAAACTAAATTAAATATGTAGGATAATGGATGTTTTCAGTGGAGTGTGTACAACACCTTTTTCTTACTCCACGAAATTAAGGAGTAAAGTAAAGAATAAATAAAGAGGCCGAATGGAGGAGGCTCGTTCTTTATCCTCGCGCTGCATGGTCTGTTTAACTGTTTTCTCGCTAGTGAAGCATCCAGTTTTTCCACTTACAAAGTCCACCATGTAAATAGAAAATGTGCCATGGCGAAAATGTGCCATGACTCTTAAAGGGAATGGGAGACGAGACTCTGAATAAGCACAACCCTGTTAGACCAGGGTGCAGATCGTATTTTTTCTGTCCTTAAAATAGCAAAAGTGGATTCGGACATGCCCTTAATGCTTTTGCACCATGTGCTTTAGACTTTGCACCTAGATCGTTAAAATCATCTTACCTCGTATATCTAAAAAAAAAAAAA
>CAIGQV010019186.1:7483904-7512722 GCA_903798115.1 Danio jaintianensis | reverse complement strand
TGAACATTTTTCTTTAGTTTTCCCTGGGCGTAACACCACATATTTTTTTATTTCATTTATTTTAGGAACGGAATGCTTCGGTTTAATGCTGTATTCAGAATGGAGAAAATGAATGGGAAACTAATGTAAGTCCGCATTATCGCTAGCGGTGCAGATTTTTGCTCACAGCATACAGAAAGTTTGTAACTCCCATGGCTATTTGAGACGGTCTACCAGGGGTTCCAAAGTTTGAGAAAAAAGACTGTCCTGAAAGCTCTGGAGACTGACGCCGTAGCATGTTGTTTCCTGTGGATTGAGACATAGTGGAGCAGAAACGTCCAAATGAAATCCCTGCGGAGCGAAGCCGACTCATCCCGTCCATTAGGATTCCCATGAGATTCGGCATTTCGCAACTTCCAAGTCCAAATAATTCCATTTCGCCACGTTTTAATGTGTGTTGTGCTTCACGCTCCGCTGGCTCCAGGTGACTGCTGAACCTCAAATGATGGCGCTTTTAACTTCTGCCAGTTCTTCTTCTCTAGTTTGTGAGCCCGCTGTCTGTCACGTCCTGGAGTCTGAGCGATAGTAATGTGCTCAAAATATTATTGGTCTGATCTGGGCTCTGAACTTATTTGAGACTCCGTAACAGATATTACACACACGCATACACACATACATACACACACACACACATATACTATACATATATATAGGAGTCAAGCACGTGTTATTAAAGTTAACTAAAAGGGTAACACTTTGAAATAATAGTCCATTAGTTAATGTATTTATTAACATGAACAAACAATTAGTAATACATTTATTATGGTATTTATTCATCTTTGATAACGTTATAAGTTAAATAACATTGGTTCATGGTAACTCACGGTGCATTAACTAATGTTAACAAGCACAATTTTGGATTTTAATGCATTAGTTAAAGTTAAACCATGATTAATAATTTTTTTACATGCTTAATGTTAGTAAATGCATGAACTAATATTAGCTAATGGACCATTATTCTAAAGTGTTACCACTAAAACTGTTCATAATTAAAATAAAACAACTTTCAGAAAATGTTAAGTAAATTGCACAAATAATCAAATATGTATATATCAAACATGCATATATGCATAAATAATGTAAATACATTAATCTTTTATGTCTGTTACGTCTGTTATGTCTGTCTATTACTATTCTGTTTGCTTTCTGGAATTGATTTTCAGGGGCATTTTCCTCCTAACCTTTATAAAAGTCATTTCATAATAATCCTATGTTGACACAAATTGATAACCTAAAAGAAACTGTGGAAATAAAATGTATGTAAATTATACACACATCTATTTTTATTTTATTTATTTATTTTGTTGGTATTTATAGAGCTGCAATATTAATATACAATTTTATGACGAATATAGCAATTGTGATTTTATTTGCGATTTAATATTGTAATGTCCAGCTTTAGCTCAATATTGCTAATAAATAAATGAACACAACATGTTTAAAAGTTTATATATGTTTGTTAGTCTGAAGGCGGAGCAGAGGGCCTGTTGACCACCTCTGTACACACTGCTATCTGGTTTAGGAAAGGCTTTCCTCTCCACACCAGCCATCTCAGTCCCCAGTGAAAGAGTTTTTTCATCAGCAGCTGACATTGTAAATGTGCAAAGATCTTAGCTTATTAAACATAGATATTCTGATATTTCTTTTAAAAATGTCCAATCCCAGCACAGTCACAGTTTTAGCTTGTTTGTATTAAAGAGTCTTCTTTAGTTTGTATTGTTCAGTTTTTGTTTGGAATTCGTTTTAAATTTGTAATGTATCTGCACAGTCAAAGTTTTAGTTTGTTTATATTAAAGAGTCTTCTTTAGTTTGTATTATTCACTTTTTTATTTGGATTTTGTTTTAAAATTCAAAATTAATTATTGCAGAAAATACTTTATTTTGTAAAAAAAAAAACAATTGTGCAGCATTTGAGAAAAAACGAAAGGGCTCTTGTTCACCTTAATTTTGTCTCAAATAATTTTGTAAAAAAAAGTTGTTCCTAAATCGTAAAGTTTCCGTTTTGTATTCTACTATTAAAATGTCATATATTTCCATACGATTGTGTGTTCAGTTACCGTGAAAATCCGAAAAACAACAGTGATCCTCTTACAGCTGATTTAAGAACTTTTTTTGCTCCAGCCTTTGGAAAGCACACAACGACATAACTATAGTCAAACTCAGCTCACAATGACGAGCCAGTTATTTTCTGAGAAAAGGCTTTTAGCTGATTTTAAAAGAACGGTTACATGGATTTAACTTAACTGAGTGAATGATTGCAGACTTTAATGACTACTCTATTTTTTTCTCACTTGTTTTCTTCTTCTTTTTTCCAGCTTTACAGCTCATTTGACTTCGGCCGAAAGTGGCAGCTAGTTCATGAGCGAGTGACTCCCAACCGCTTCTACTGGTAGGTGATCCAGTCACAATCACACCTCCCAATCTATTATTGTGTGCCCTAAAAGTATTTCTTTTTTGTGTGTAGAAAAAGTACTTACTTTTAAGTGTGTAGCAGGAAAGTATAGGCAAGCTTTGGGACAAACCACTTTTACGTAAATTGACTTTTCTGTTGCTTAGTTACATGCCTTGTCAATCATCTTGTCACGTCCTCCACATTTCTATTATAATTAATTTCACAACGTCTTGCAGATGATGTTGCATGTTAATCTGCCATTCGCAGGTCCTTCATGCAGAGAAATTCACGTCATGTCTTTGCATTGTGTGTTGTGTAGTCAAAAGTGAATGACCAAACGCCACTTTGTTAAAATGTCACAATGTTGTTGCGGGTGAGATATGTAATGCAGATAGCATGAAATAAAATAACGTAAGAAAAAAAATAAATAAATAAATAAAATAATGTGAATGCAACTGTAAATATTTCACTGTAAATTTTTAAAAGGAGAACGAAATTATTATTATTATATACAATTTTCATCATGATTATTAATAAATACAAATATTTAATAACAACACCATTGTTATGATTAATAATAATAAATATTATTATGTAGCGTTTTCTGCATAATTATTAATAAATACAATATACTTAACAACAACAGCATTAATAATAATAGTAATTATTATTATTATTATTATTATATACAATTTTCATCATAATTATTAATAAATACAAATATTTAATAAAAACAACACAATTATTATTATTAATAATAATAAGTATTATTATTATATAACGTTTTCAGCATAATTATTAATAAATACAATATATTTAACAACAACAACAACATTAATAATAATAGTAATTATTATTTTTATTATTAGTAGTAGTAGTAGTAGTAGTATCATTATTATTATTATTATTATTATTGTTATTATTATTATTATTATTATTATTATATAAAATTTTCATCATAATTATTAATAAATACAAATATTTAATAACAACAACACTATTATTATTATTATTATTATTATTATTATTATTATTATTATTATTATTATAAATAATAATAATAGTAATAATAATAATAATAATTACAATTATTATTATATAACATTTTCATCATAATTATTACTAAATTCAAATATTTAACAGCAACATTAATAATAATAAAGTTATTTTTATTAATTTATTTATTAATAAGTTATTTTTATATAATCGGTCCATTTTTACTGGAAAGAATAGACAATTTCAGGCACATCATTTTACCGTTTTTTTATGCTCAAGCACCACTGGCTCGTCTGCATTCAAAGGGAGGGGCTGACCAAGAAGTCAATTATTTATGCCACAAAAATAATAATAGTAATAATAATAATGTAACTCTTTTCATAAAATAATAATACAAATAATACAAAATAAAATACTCTATTATGAAATATGAATATAAGAAAACCTATCATCCAGGAGAGAGATCTCTGCATCCAAACCTAACTAGCCAATCAAAGTAGATCACCTTCGTGTGTGTGTGTGTGTGTGTGTGTGTGTGTGTGTGTGTGTGTGTGTGTGTGCGCGCGCGCGCGCGTGCGTGCGTGCGTGCGTGCGTGCGTGCAAATCATAATTCACGATTTGTACCTTAAAAAAATTCCTAACAAAGAATTAGCCATATTTGAGAGAGCATGTTTTTTTGTAATGGTGTATTTCAGACTATATGCTAAGTTATGTTAATTCATATTTAGCTATTTGATCATTTAAATCAGCACCAAAAAAATCTGCATATTCTCACCATCACATCTCCACACTTACAATTTGTACAGATGAACAAGAGGAGTTTAGTAGAGTGCTGGTTGACATTGATGTGCTCATGAAAAGTGGAAAGAGTTTGAGCAATTGAGAAGATGGATGCGGTTGGAAATGGTGTCCTTTTCGTGCCCGCTCTTTTATGCGTAGCAACAAAAAAAAGCCCAGGTTGTTGTGCATGAGTACGTGAGATGAAATCTGCTCAGAACTTTGTTGCACAGCTGCTCTCCATTCAGTGTGGAGACAATAACAAAAAGAGAGAGATAGAGAAAGAGAGAAAAGCATGGCACAGTGCTGGAAAGAAAATAAAGGCATAACGAAGGCTGAGGAGAGCAAAAGATAGAAGCTGATTGTACTCCACACTGCAGCTAGACTTTCAAAGGTGTGCTCAGTTTTTTAAAGAAAGTTTTACACGTAAAAATATAGTACTTTAAACCTTTTATAGGGAACTCATTGAATATACTCATTGGAGAAACCATGGAGTATGACTGGGGAATATACTGTAGTGTGAAAAAGTGTTTGCCCCCTTACTGATTTCTTCTTTTTTGGCATGTTTGTCACACTTTAATGTTTCAGATGATCAAATTGATTTAAATATTAGTCGGAGATAGCACAAGAAAACACATCATGCAGGTTTAATTGTAGGTTTTTATTATTAAGAGAAAACAAAATGTAAAACTGCTTAACCCTGTGTGAAAAAGTGTTTACCCCTTAAACCTATAACTGCTTGGGCCACCCTTAGCAGCCACAACTGCAATCAAGCGTTTTCGATAATTTGAGTCTGGGATTTTGGCCCACTCATCTTTGCAGAATTGTTGTAATTCAGCCACATTGGAGGGTTTTTTGAGCATGAACCGCCTTTTTAAGGTCATGCCATAGAATCTCAATTAGATTCAGGTCAGGACTTTGACTAGGCCACTGCAAAGTTTACATTTTATATCTACTAATCAACAAAGTTACCATATATGGTTCTTTGTTCAATAAAGTGTAAATAAATTAGCTTAACTTGACGTACTCCCACTTGAGATGAAGAGGGCAGTAAAGAAATAAAAAAATAAAACTTAAATAAATAGTAATAGTAAGTAGTACGTTTACATTGTCATGGTGATTATCAAATAAATAAGAAATAATTGAATCTATACTATAAATGTTTCACTGTGAATTCAAAATGAGTACTTAAGTACTTAAGTAACATAAATGTTTTGTTAAATCTCATCGCGATGGTTATATTTACTCACTATAAATACTGGACCGGTTTTTTTCTTTATATATTTTAAAATTATGTATAACATTTCTTTTTGCAACATTTAAGTATCATAAGTTATTGTGTTATCTGTGATAATTCATATTGATTCTTGAAAAAGTTAAAAAATTAAGCTAAAAAGTGTCCTATATGAAGAAAATTATATTAAATTATATTATATTATATTATATTAGATTAGATTAGATTAGATTATATTGTTTTAAATCTTGATTTGAAAAAATAAAATTTTCCTGATTTGTTATCAGTATTATTATTGTTGTTGTTTAACAACCATAATTGTTATCATCATCAATAATGATTGATCAATCAAAAATCATCAATAATTGTTTATCATCATAATTATTACTAAACACAAATATTTAATTATAATATATATATATTTTTACAGTGCATTATGTACAATTACAAAACTAATACTTTTTTCTATTTCTAATGTTTTACTTTTTTTATCAAAAGTTTTAAAAAAAAGTGATTTTTATTTCAGACCCCAGTCATATTATCACAATTAAAGCTGTCTTAATTTAATGTGTCGCATCATGGGAGCCTCCTTTCATTGGGCACTTACTCTTTTAGACATATTAACTATCGCTAACTGAGAATAGCACATTTCTACATGGATTTAGTGAGAAATTAAATTTAATTACACATCTGTTAAAAGTCCAAGATGATATTAGTGTTTTTCATCCATTATTTATTTTTTCAACATGAAGCAATGTAAGAGTAAGGTTGCAGGAAAATTACAGTATTTGTCCAGGATGTCTAAAATGCAGTCAGTTCTTCTTTTGTAAACAAGATGTAGCTAAGATTTATCTGTAATTCAGAGATGTTTTTAACCATCGATGAGAAAGAAGAGCTTTTAGGTGAAGTTTGTTCTCACTTTGTGCATGAGTCACAGAAGAAAAGTGGTACTTCAGCTGTAAAAGGCACTCTATAGTTAATGCTAGTGTTTGTTAAAGTGCCTCTCAAATCAAAAAAAGTTTTTGGGTGTTATATGATTGTCTTAAAGAAACACTCTACTTTTTTTATTTTTAGTTTTTTTGAAAATAGGCTAATTTTACAACTCCCCTAAGGTTAAACAGATGAGTTTAACCTTTTTTAAAAACCATTCAGCTGATCTCCGGGTCTGGCGGGAGTACTTTTAGCTTAGCTTAGCTTAGCATAGATCATTGAATCAAATTAGACCATTAGCATCTCGCTCAAAAAAAAAAAAGATTTTCAGTAATTTTCTTATTTAAGCTTGAATGTTAAAGTTTGTAGTTACAATATGTACTAAGAATCTACACCGCCCTAAACACGTGAACGCACTTGATGTCATCGTTTACAAAGCTTTTAGTTTTAAAGTGTTTACATGAAAACAATGGCGCCGTTTTCAAGAACTTCCACTTTGAAACTTATTTTCAAATGTTTGTATTTTCAGTTTGTTCTCAGTTGTTGTGTAAACAAACAGGCAAAATTTATTTTAAAGTTTCCTGTTTTTGGTTGTAAACGTTGATGAATTGTCCCGCCTCCTGCTAGACTGAAATCAGTCACTAATTCACATGTAACTGAGCATTTGCACCAAAGGTTTCACAAAAATGCATGCACTAAGAAGAAAATAATAACCGACACAACAACACAGTGTTGATTTGAAAAACTCAAAACTCAAAAATAGTTTATAGTAAAAAAAAAAAAAAAACTGATTTAAAGGGTACCTATAATGCCCCTTCTTACAAGATATAAAATAAGTCTCTGATGTCCCCGAGAGTGTGTATTTGAAGTTTCAGATCAAAATACTCCATAAATAAGGTTTTATAACTCTTTGAACTCTGTGCCTTTTAGGCTTTGATCCAAATTGTGCCGTTTTGGTGACTGTCTCTTTAAATTCTAATGAGATTTTGCTGCCAGTTCTCTTTTAAAAAGAGAGTGGAGCTATAAACGCCTACTTGTCACCATAGCAGCAGATTCAAAACTCTAATGGCGGACGGCTGCTTCTCACTGAGGGCTGTTTATGCTAATGAGGCAGAGATTGTAACTAATGGGCGGGGCTTTCCTGCTCTGATGACATGTACAAAGGAAGAATGTCAATCAAAGTGTTCCTGCAGACTGTTTTTATGAAGTGTTATTATAAAAATATAATTATTATTTTTTTACCATTAGAGGCTGGCTATATTCACACTCTTAATTGACACCTTAATTAACACTTAATTAACACCTTATAAAAGTGATTTTTGCATAATGTTCCCTTTAATTTATTTTTTTCATCTGACAGAAATGTTTCCAACCCATTAGAACTGTATATGGTGTGAAGTCAAAATTTACTGTGATATACAAAATTTGCTGTGATATAAACAAGGTGCTATTGGCTGTTTTAAAAAAGGGGGAGGGGCTACTCATTGTCCTGCCCTGATTTCAATTTTAGTTGAAATGGCATGAAAAATCTAACAAAACTACACATTTCAAGACATTTTAGAGGTCTATAAATGATCATGGGCTTGTGTCACACACTCATGTTTTCTACAGGTGCCATTATGCTAATTTCTGATCTCACCTCCAGTTATTGATCAAATTGTGTTTTGGTTTCTTTTTTGATCATGTAGAATTTGTGTAAGTGGCATCTCTTATTACACCAAAATGGATCTTAAGACACCAGTAAGACATCTGCAATAGGTTGATTTTATTTAATTTTTTCTGTCTGTGAAATAAAGCTTGTTTCTCCTCGCTCTGGTGTGTGTCTAATGCAGGTCAGTAACCGGTTTGGACAAGGAGTTTGATCTGGTACACATGGAGGCTCACACACCTGATGGCCGTGAGTTGCTTCTTCTGTTGTGTTTTTTTTTTTGTATTTGAAGTAGATTGTTTGGATTTTGCAAGCCTGAAAGATTATCAATAGCACTAATTTAATTTAATTTTTAAACTTTCACATATTTTTTATATTATTATTATTATTATTATTATTATTAGGGCGACGCAGTGGCGCAGTGGGTAGCACGTTCGCCTCACAGCAAGAAGGTCGCTGGTTCGAGCCTCGGCTGGGTCAGTTGGCATTTCTGTGTGGAGTTTGCATGTTCTCCCCGTGTTTGCGTGGGTTTCCTCCGGGTGCTCCGGTTTCCCCCACAAGTCCAAAGACATGCGCTATAGGTGAATTGGGTAAGCTAAAATTGTCCGTAGTGTATGTGTGTGAATGAGTGTGTCTGAATGTTTCCCAGTGATGGGTTGCAGCTGGAAGGGCATCAGCTGCGTAAAACATATGCTGGATAAGTTGGCGGTTCATCCCGCTGTGGCGACCCCAGATTAATAAAGGGACTAAGCCGAAAAGAAAATGAATGAATGAATGAATGAATGAATTATTATTATTATTATTATTACATAATTACAACAACATTTTTTATCAAAAAGTAAATACATATTATATATAATGTTTCTTTTTGCAAAATGTTTATAGTTTTTTTTTATATATGGTTTTGTTATTGTATCTGCTGTAATTCATGTCCATTCATTCATTTTCTTTTCGGCTTAGTCCCTTTATTAATCTGGGGTTGCCACAGCGGAATGAACCGCCAACTTATCCAGCATATGTTTTACGCAGCGGCTGCCCTTCCAACTGCAACCCATCACTGGGAAACATCCATACACACTCATTCACACACATACACTATGGACAATTTAGCTTACCTAATTCACCTATAGCGCATGTCTTTGGACTTGTGGGGGAAACCGGAGCACCCGGAGGAAACCCACGCGAACACGGGGAGGACATGCAAACTGCATTATAGAAGTCAATGTGCCCAAAAAACATGGTTACTACAATTTTACTATTAAAAAACATGGTTAATTTTCGTCAGGGTAGTAACTGCAGTAATACAAATGGAAGTCAATGTGCCCAAATAAACATGGTTACTACAATTTTACTATAAAAAACATTATTTTTCATCAGGGTAGTAACTGAAGTTATACAAATGGAAGTCATTGTGCCCCCCCAAAAAACGTGGTTGCTACAATTGCACTATTAAAAAAAACATGGTTAATTTTCATCAGTGTAGTAACTGCAGTTATACACATGAAAGTCAATGTGACAACAAAAAAAAAACATGGTTACTCCAATTTAACTATGAAAAATAAACATGGTTAATTTCGGTACACATTTTCGGTGCCCCTCATATCCATTCACAAAAAGGTTATGTGAATGGATATTAGTTATAACTATATAACTAATAATAAAACTAAAAATGTCTCCTATGAAGAAAATGTTTTATTTTATTTTAAATTTAATTAAAATTGTATTTAAATTTTTATTTAAAAACTATTAATAATATAATTAATATTTTTTATTTATTTTTTATTTGATAAAAATGTAGATATTTTTATAATGTTATATAATATTTTTCATCATAATTATTATTCAATATATTTTTTTTATGTATAAATAGTACATTTTATGTATAACGTTTCTTTTTGCAAAATGTTTATATTATAAATCAGTTATTGTATTGTATAGTTTTGTTATTGTATCTGCAGTAATTCACATACATTCACAAAAAGGTAAAACAAAAATAACTAATTAAAATGTCTCCTATGAAGAATTTTTTTTAATTTTATTTTAAATTAAATTAAAATTGTATTTACATTTTTATTTAAAAACTAATAATAATATAATTAATAATTGTTTTATTTATTATTTTATAAAGTGTTACATATTTTTATATTATTACATAATATGACATTTTGTCATCATAATTATTATTAAATAAAAAATTCACATATTTATAATTAGTACATACATATTATATATAGTTTCTTTTTACAAAATGCATTATAAATCAGTTATTGTATTGTATCTGCAGTAATTCATATCCATTCATAAAAAGGCTAAGAAAACTAATTTAAATGTTTCCTATGAAGAAAATGTTTTATACTAAATTTGATTTAAAAATTTGATTAAAAAATTATTAATAATATAAATAATAATTATTTTATATTTGTATTTTAAAATGTATTTAAATTTGCATAATTTTTTTTTAATGATTAATAATATAATTAATAATTCTTTTATTTTAAATACTGACTTGAGCAATAACAAATTCCTAAAATTTATCATTGACTCAGTATTAGCCCAGTATTAGTGTGCTTACTATTACTTTTATTACTAACACTCTTTTTTTCTCTCTCATTCACTGTCACTCAGACTCTCTGAGACTCAAAACACTGATTCTGTCTGTGAAGGGGTAAAACAGTATTTCTTCAGTGTACTCGTCCAAAGAATTGTTCCTTCACAGTATTTACAATAAGGTTATTTCCAATTCTCTTTCTCCTGCTTTCTCGCCTTAACCTTCCTCTCACATCCCACATCTTCTGGTCTGCGCTTCAGTCCCGATGTTAGAGGAGGAAAAGTGAAAACATGAGAGGGATGAATTCACAGGCTGAGAATAAAGCCAGTCTTGCAGGCAACTAGACAGGATTACCGTCATGATAAATACACCATCTGATAGCAGATTAATACAAGACCTGCCTGGCTTTCTCTCAGTGGCTAAAGGGAAAAAGTTCAGCCAAAAATTAAGGTTCTGTTATTGTTTTCCTGCCCATTTTTGTGGAATACAAAATGATATTTTTTTGTCAATGTTGTTTTTATTTTCAATCTTCCATAAACCAAAAGGGTCGAGGGTGAGAAAATGGAGTGCGTTAGTGCTCACTCATATTTCCAGCAGCGCTGCTTGAGGTATTATTTCTCTCCATACAAATGTTTGTTTATATTTTCAAAGAATGTCAAATCAATAATATAAAGCAATTATTCAACAAGTGGGGATCATGACCTTTTGAGTTATTCTCCATTAGTTTTTCCCATAAGGAATTTGAGAATCTATGAGAATCCCAACATAACAAACTTTGAAAACAAATAAGTGTATTAAAGTCATACACACAATAAGAATGCAGAAAATGTTAAACTTATTTCTTATATAGATACAACATATTTCATGCTTATTGAAAATAATAACAATTAATAATAATAATAATTATTATTATTATTGTTGTCGTTATTATTACTAATACTACTACTATTATTATATATCTTTATATATTATAATTTATCTTATGTATTGGAGGGTTTTTTTAGGGTCATACCACACAGCATGTCAATTGGATTTGGGTCAGGACTTTGACTAGGCCATATATATAATATATATGGCCTAGTCAAAGTCCTGACATGAATATAGCTCCAGCCAATCCACGAATCTCCGGAATATATATATGCTCATCGGAATAATAATAATAATAATAATAATAATAATGGGCGGCATTATGGCGCAAGCAGGTCGCTGGTTCGAGCCTCGGCTGGGCCAGTTGGCATTTCTGTGTGGAGTTTGCATGTTCTCCCCGTGTTGGCGTGGGTTTCCTCCGGGTGCTCCGGTTCCCCCCACAAGTCCAAAGACATGCGCTATCTGTGAATTGGGTAAGCTAAATTGTCTGTAGTGTATGTGTGTGAATGAGAATGTATGGGTGTTTCCCAGTGATGGGTTGCAGCTGGAAGGGCAACCGCTGCGTAAAACATATGCTGGATAAGTTGGCGGTTAATTCCGCTGTGGCGACCCCTGCTTAACAAAGGGACTAAGCTGAAAAAATAAATGAATGAATGAATAATGATTATTATTATTATAATTATACAGAAAATACAAAACTGTTAATTAACAGATATGTTCTTACAGTGTATCTTACAGTTTCAGTTATATGGAAGTTATATTCAGAATAATGGAAATGTTGAATAACACTACGAATTTCAAAGCACTTCAGGATATCTTTCTATTTCCTTTTGAGGAAAATGGAAGATTTATTTATTTATTTATTTACTTCAGGAACCCAACTGCTACGCTCTACAATGCCCGAAATTGCATTTGTCTGAATGAACTTTCCTTTTATTATTATATACATAATTCTGGATCTTCCAGCTCATGTTCTCTGAAGCCAAAGCGCTCTTAGAGATCATGAGAAGCAGTCAGGGGTTATTGACTCTGTGCCCTTAGAATCCGAATCTAATTAACAGCTTGAATCCTCTTTCTGTCTCTCCTTACAACAGATTGTCAGTATGTGACATGCAGAGCTCAAGCCTGCTCTGAATCCAGCAGGACGCTTCCATTTCCTGGATACATCGAGACCAACTCACTCGTGGTTCAGGATGAATATGTGTTTGTTCAGGTAAGAACTAGAGCTCTCCTTACTTCCATCGATATATATATATTAATTACATATTAAACCCAGTTACATAATTCAGCCAAAAATGAAAATGACCACATCATTGAATCTCATATGGTTGAAAACTTTTATAAGTTTCTTTCCTTTGTTGAACAAAAGAGAAGATATTTTGAAGAATGCTTGTGACTGGCATATATATATATATATATATATATATATATATATATATATATATATATTTGTAAGCAAGGCGGCACGGTGGCTCAGGGCACAGTCGCCTCACAGCAAGAATGTCACTGGTTCGAGTCCCAGCTGGGTCAGTTGGCATTTCTGTGTGGAGTTTGCTTGTTCTCCCCGTGTTCATGTGGGTTTCCTCCGGGTGCTCCTGTTTCCCCCAGAGTCCAAAGACATGCGCTGTAAGTGAATTTGGTAAACAAAATTGCCCATAGTGTATAAGTGCGTGTATGAATGTGAGAGTGCATGGGTGTTTCCCATTGCTGGGTTGCGGCTGGGAGGGCATCCGCTGCTGTAGTTGGCGGTTCATTCTGCTGAGGCGACCCCTGATAAATAAGGGACTAAGCCGAAGGAAAATGAATGAATGAATGAATGAATTTGTAAGCAATGTAACCAACCAACCTTTATTCATTGACTTCTATAGTATTTGTTTTTCCTACTATGGATGTCAATGGTTACAGGTTTCCAACCTTCTTCAAAATATCTTATTTTGTGAACTATCACTTTATACTTAACATTAAACTGACTTACAGTAAACCAACTTGGAAATGTATAAAAAAAATAAGTTGCCATGTGGTTTTATTGACAATATAAATATATATTTTATACTAGTTACTGTACATATACACAGTAGTCAAAATTTGAAGTGGATCACGTCCTTTTATTGAAGTTGTCCTAAAATGATTGAACACGTATTCTTTTATTTTATTGCTCTGGAATAAAACTCTGGAACTCCCTCCCTAATATTACGCACTCAGAATCTTTTAAAGTATTTAAATATCCGTGAAGACTCACTTTTTTTTTTAGATTTGCCTATTTGTAAGGAGTATACAGTATGTATTTTGGATCGGTTTTATATTTACAATATTTCTGATTTGTTTTGTTTATTAGATATTTTTTTATCCTCTGCATAACTGTTTTTTGACTTTAAATGTTGACTACTGTACACTGTTACTGAATATAGGTAAACATTCCCCATACAATTTGTACAAATCAACTATTTTATTTTATTTTTTTTCCTTTGGCATTGCATTGTATTGAACAGTGACATCCACAATTAATGAAAGTCAAAGAGCATGACTGGGGAAAATAAAGTAGACTGATAACAGTGCAACGCTTCGCCATTACTCTGTGAGATAACAAAAAGAGCAACAGAGCTGTTGGGATTTCTCAGTCCATTCTCTCCGAGGAATGCTCTGTCTTTCCCATTGCAGACCATTTATAAGCTGCTAGCAGGGGGATTTTGCAACTCTCAGTCTCTCGCAACTCACAAAATCTCAGATCTAATCTAACAACTGAACTAATAACTAATTGTGCCACAGCACAACATGCTATGAAAGAATATCAATATAGCAAAATATTGAAATATGCAAAACAGCAATGCAATATATAAAATGGCAATGTATTTATTTAGATTTTAACATTTAATTATATAATTTAGATTTCCCATTTCCAGCTACATTTTAAATATGTAAATTACCAGTGGTGGAAAGAGTACTGAAAAATCATATTCAAGTAAAAGTACCATTACTTGCCTAAAAATGTAGTGCAAGTGGAGTAAAAGTATCTGTTGTAAATATTACTCAAAGTATGAGTAAAAAGTAGCCCTTTCAAAAGTACTCAAGAGTAGTGAGTAGTGAGTATTACACTGTAAAAAGCTGATGCATTTAAATGTAATTTGTGCATGTGTGTGTAAACGTAACATTCTTTAGTGCATCTAGTTATTGCCCAGCAGGCATACAACGTCATAAGATGTTAATATTAGGTTAGATTTAGGTTGTGATGTCAGGTGACCAGAATTCAATGCCTAGCCAGCGTCTAAGGACAACGTTATTTTGATGTCCAATAATGACTGTTTGTAATAAATCTACGTGTTTTTGATAAACTCCTGCGATCCTGTGCCTTTCTGAAGGAGCAGCCGTGACAGAAAAGTTTGTAGCGTATTTTCCCCCGTTTTTCTTTTTCTAGTCTTTTTGCCCTAGTGTTTTCTTTTCCTGTCCCCCGTGTTCCCATGGACCCCTTCTACCACCCCGAATTTCTTCTCCTCCTGCTGGAGCAGGGGGAAAGCAGCCTCGAGGACCATACAAGACTTTACTTGTCCATAGCGAATTTCACAAGCTATCCAGACAACGTGCTTAACACCGCTTGCAGAGCACGGTCGTCCGAAGATGGTCCTCGGGGCAACTTCGCCGCTTATGTGGAGTGGACACTGGCGAGGAATGGATCTGCATTCACCGTCTGTGAGGAGGAATACCTCGTCAGTGCCACTCCTGACCCAGTGACCAGCCAAACACCACCCATCTGCAGGGAGCGCTTGCCAGAACCCACCGCAGATGGAGAGCCACCCGCAGGGTTTATGAGCCATCGCCATCTAGAGCGACAAAGCGGAATTACACCGACCAAGAGGAGCTCAGCGAACCGTCTGACCAGGTGTATGAGCCGGCAACATCGCCCATTGTGGGAGTCCTGGTGGACCTCGACGGACCGAACGAGAGTCCCGCCCACCTCCACACTGCTGAGGGTTAGTTGTCCCTGGACACGGAAATGCTGCTCATCAACTTCTGGAGCGAAGTCACCCCTCCCCTGTTGTATTCTCAGATTCCAGTGTCAAGCCAACTGTTCCCAGACAGTTTCCCAGCCCCGTTGATCCCCGAAGAGGTTAGCTCCAGGGTCATGAGCGGTATCCCACCCAACCCACCCTCTCCTCCTTCGCATATGAAAGCTTCAGCAGCCAATCAGCCAGCCCCAGTGTGGTGGTAGTAAGCCAGCCCCCCAACTCTCCCTCAAGCTCCAGAAGGGGAGCTCGCCTTGAGGTGCTGCCTGCCTGCATCGCCCTCTGTAAGGTGTCGACCCAGCGTCAGCTCCTCCAGCCTCCGAGCTGCGGACTCCGCCTCGGCCCTTCGACCCTACGGCTCCACGTTGGCTCTCTCCTGCCTCGTCTCCTCCTTGGACCATCAGCCCTCCAGCTCCACCAGGCTCCCTCGTCCCTCCAGCTCCACCTTGGTCAGTCATTGCCCTGCCATCGCCTCCGGACTCCGCTCCTCTGGCTGCGCCTCGTCGCTCTGTCCTGCCGGCTTTGTTGAGCTCCTCCCTCCCTCCAGCTACGCCTTGGTCCTCTGTCGCTCTGGCTCCACCGCGGGCTTCTGTCCCATCATCGTCGTCTCGCTCGGGTGAGCTGTCCGCTCCACCTCAGCCCTCCGGGACCTCAACATCATCCTCGCCCATCGGCTCTCTGTCTCCTCCTTGGGCTCCACCTCCATCAGCGGCATCTCCTGCAGGCAGCCCCCTGGAGTTGGTGGCCACATCTCCTCCATGGCTCCTCCCTCCATCGACTCCGCTCTGGGCCATCCTCCTGATCTGGTTCCTGGGTCTCAGTCTCCCTGCTCCAATTCATTTCCTGGCTCCTCCCTCCAAGAACTCCTCCCTGGCCACGTTTCCTTCCCCACTCCCTTCAGTTCATCTTCTGGCTCCTCTCTCCTAAGACTCCTCCTTGGCTCCTCCCCCTCCCGCTCCCTATGTCTTGTTTAGAAGGCGTGAGGACGTGCCTTCAAAAGGGTGGGGTAATGTCAGGTTCTGTGTTTTCCCATGCCCCAGTGTTCCATGTGCTTCTGTTGTCGTCATGTGATCCCTTTGTTCTATTTTCCAACCATTTCTTGATTTTCATTATTTTCACCTGTGTTCCTCCCCTGTGTGTAATCAGATCCATTAGTCATTGTGTATTTATACCGCTTAGTTTGGTTTACTCCCTTGTCCGGTATTGATCGTCATTCTTGTGATTTGTCTTCCTGAGTGTTCCTAAATGTGATTCCTGTGTTCCAGTTGTGAGTGTTCTGTTTGTAATAAATCTACGTGTTTTTGATAAACTCCTGCGATCCTGTGCCTTTCTGAAAGAGCAGCCGTGACAGACGTTAAATGACGTTGATATTTGGTCGATTTTAGGTTGTGTTGAAAAGTGACCAAAATCCAACATCGAGCCAATATCTTAAACCAGCGTCATATTAACATCAAATAGTGACATTTATTTATCAGTTATGGCAACCAAAACCAACGTCTGATAGATATCATAGTGGTAACGTCTACACAACATCAAGCTGTAACATCATTAGACGTTGATATTTGGTTGGTTTTAGGTTGGAAGTTGTACGTTGGACATTGACGTTGGCCTGACGTTGAGTTCTGACGTCAACCTGATTTTCATTTCCAAACAAAATGCAGCGTCCCTATGACGTTAGGGTGCAATGTCAATCTGACGTCATGTTGACGTCTTGTGCCTGCTGGGTGTTTAAGGCCATTTTGGTCATCATACAGTAAACATCTGTCATCTTCTCATCAGTGACATGCATCTAAACAGTCTCTGGGTCAATGCGTGTAAAGATTTTAGACATCTTCTTGGACACTTTTAATGCTTCCAAACAGTTTGCTGCATTTTTAAAGTGCATATGTCTTGAGGTAGTTCATTATGATGCAATTTACCTTCTATGTGTGATTTGATTGGACAGGAATCACAAGGCTGATTTTTCTAATCCCCATAGACAAGAAAAAATAAAGTAGTGACTGCAGGTTGAAGGAAAGTAGTGGAGGAAAAGTACTGATACTGCACTAAAAATGTACTCAAGTGAGAGTAAAAGTACACATTTTTAAAACTACTTAGTAAATTACAATTCCTGAGAAAAACTACTCAATTACAGCAATTTGTAATTAGTTACTTTACACCACTGTAAATTACATACAAATTTTATCACATTATAGGTTGTAAAATGGAAATGTAATACTCAAATTTAATTAATGGGTGTAATGTACACTGTAAAACCCAAAAAGTTAGGGATACAAAATTGAGCTCATATTTGATTAAAATATCTATGGCTACACTCAAGGCTTCACTTCCCACGGTGTCGCAGCTCATTTGCATGAAGTTGAACTTTGCTCACCTTTGTTGCGTTGGCGCCGGCTGCTGCCACTCATATTGCCTCCCATCGCCAAATCTCATTGAAAATGAATGACTTCTGCTTGCTTTAGGCGGCAGATCACTGTCAGTGTGAATATGTACCTTAAAGAAATAGTTCACCTGAAAATGAACTTTCTGTCATCCTTTTCTCACCCTTGTGTCTTTGCAAAAACCAACTTTATGAAGTTTTCTTACCATTCAGGCAAAGTTTTTTGCGCCTACAGAACCTGTGAATGTGTCCATACTTATTTGTGTCATTTTCAACTCCCCAGTGCATCAGAATTATATTCTTAAACTCATGGTGGGGAAGGGGAAATGGTAATGGCCTAAATTTCCAATTCCAATTCAGGGCAGGTATTGAATATATTAATATCCATCTGTGTAAAAACGATTTGCTCGGAAACAGTACAAATGAGGGTAGGGACTATTTTAAGGCACCTTCACTGTACTGTATTATTCAAAGATCATCGAAGTGTGCTTAACAGGAAAAAAATTCTATTTTCAGTCTTCAATGTGTTACGTTTCTATGCAATTATTTGTTCAATTTACTTGCAAATTTGGGGTAAAATAGCTTCATGGTGTGTTCACACTCATAATTTAGTTCTCTTTATGATTGGTTTATTTCTTTACTTACCATTACCTCTGTTTTTTTTTAAGACTACACTCAAATATACAACAATAGAGCGAGAATAACAAATTCAATTTTAAGTGTACACCATTCATCCCCTACATTCTCAGAGATTCAGCTCCTTCCTTCTGGTCACAGGTTTTTAATGTCAAGCTTTAGAAGTAAACGATGCAAAATAAGTTTCATATCAGCAGCCACTAGACAGTTAAATAAGGCATAGACTAAGGGTGTACCCACACTAGGCTATCCAAACCATGCACAGGCACATCTGACCCCCTGACCCCCATTCCCCATTTTTTCATGGAAGAGGTGTGCCAGAGCATGGTTCGGTTGGGCTTTGGTGCAGCATGCTTGTAGTGTGAGTGCAAAGCACGCCTGAGCGTGAAACTGAAGACGTGACGTTACTTTTAAGGGACTATTTCATATGTATGGTAGTTTGCATGTTAGTACATCAATATTTCTGTGTGGAGTTTGCATGTTCTCCCCATGTTTGTGAATTGGGTAAACAAAATTGGCCATAGTGTATGAGTGCTTGTGTGAATGCAAAAGGGGTCATGAATGCAACCCCTGATAAATAAGGGACTAGTTTGGGTGAACTATCTCTTTAATACAAGGCGTAAACAGAGACACTGATGTCAAAAGTTTTTAACATTTTCTTGACAAACCACCTGTAGAAACACCTTCCTTACTTCTCACTCTAGCGCTTCCATCTGAGCACAAACAACTTCCTTTGTATAACTAGCACTTCTTATGTGTGTTGTCTTTTCTTATTGAATCGCTGAATGCCTCCTCAATTGTAAGTCGCTTTGGACAAAAGCGTCTGCTAAATGACTAAATGTAAAATTGAACCAAACCTGTACAAACACCCTAAAAAGCTTTTTTGTCAAGCTCACAATACAGTTATTCCGAAGTTCCACACATTGATGGAAAGTTTCAAAACACTTACTCGCAGCCCTCTTGGAAGTCTAACAGCAAAGCAGATAACAAGTCCTGCCAATAAGCACTGGCCGCCCAAACCCCAATGTTTTGTCATGCCGCATCACAGTCCAAAGAATTCGAAACAGAAAAAAAATCGATCATCCCAATTTCTTTCGAAGATCAACTGCCCCTGGAAAGCATTGATCCTGCCGGCTCCTTCCTCCAGTTTCACGCGGAGCTGCTTTCTGGAGGCACGTCGGACATGCTGTTTGTTTAGAAGTTTTCTCCAGGCCACAGCTCTCCCTTTCTTTCTAAACCTTTATAAAAGACCACGCTTCCAGCTAAGAAGAGTAATTGTTTCTGTCATGTAATCATGACGCCATTTTATTCCCATGTTCAAATGGGAATCCTGTTGGGCGTGCGTATATGCCCTCTAATTGAAACGATGAAAGGAGGTGGGGATGAATTAAACGTGTCTGCTACTTTGGCAGAATGAAGTACCTTTTGTGCTGAGCGAGAGTTATTTATTTCATTTTGCCGTTCCCTCTTGTGCGGCCGCAGTTATGACAAGCTTCTGACAGTTCCTGCTGTGTATGCTAACAACCGGTGTGTATTTGCTACACGCTCTATCATTAGAGCAAACAATCTCCCCTCGGAGCGGGGCGAGAGCAGGGGCCCGCGCTGCTTGCGAGAATTAAAGATTTCTCTTGACAGAGAATAATGAGGGTATTGATTGTCCTGCGAGATATTTACCACTCGCCACTCTTGAACTGCAAAGGGCATCGACAAACCAGGACCAAGCAGTATCCTTCAGATCATGCTTGGAAGGTTCCTTTAAACGAATCGTTCCAGATATAACCGCACACACTCGCTGTTACCAAATTAGCCTTCTGAATTTACCGCTTGGTGAGAGTGCCGCTGGAGAAGACAGGTTAACAGCTCGGGTTCAGTGAATGGTAGGGTTCCGGGGAGCTGACGATGCAAAAACAAGCTTTAAAAACAGCTAAATATTCTTTTTGTGGACAATTGTTTTTATTATTGCAATTTTTGTTCAATATAGAGAGAATACAGCGTATGATTATATCGTAAACAACCCCAAATCCTCACCCCCCACCCAGGTAGACTTGTTCTATAATGACAGAAATAAAAACATTGCTGTGAAAAACAAGAATAATGTTAAACCAAATAAAGAAAAAAGGTAAAAATAAATAACTTTTACATCATGAGATACATAAAGTACATATAAACAGAAAAGCTGTAAACAACCTGACAAAAGTCTTGTCGTCGATCCCAGATCCCAGAGCAACAAATAATAACTTGACTTCTAGTTGATCATTTGGAAAAGTGGCAGAAGGTAGATTTTTCCAATGAATCATCTGTTGAACTGCATCCCAATGATCACAAATACTGCAGAAGACCTGTTGGAACCCGCATGGACCCAAGATTCTCACAGAAATCAGTCAAGTTTGGTGAAGGAAAAATCATGGTTTGGGCTTACATTCAGTATGGGGGCGTGCGAGAGATCTGCAGAGTGGATGGCTACATCAACAGCCTGAGGTATCAAGACATTTGCGCTGCCTATTCATTACAAACCACAGGAGAGGGCAAATTCTTCAGCAGGATAGCGCTTCTTCTCATACTTCAGCCTCCACATCAAAGTTCCTAAAGGCAAAGAAGGTCAAGGTGCTCCATGATTGGCCAGCCCAGTTACCAGACATGAACAATATTGAGCATGTCTAGGGTAACATGAAGGAGGAGGCATTGAAGATGAATCCAAAGAATCTTGATGAACTCTGGGAGTCCTGCAAGAACGCTTTCTTTGTCATTCCAGATGACTTTATTAATAAGTTATGTGAGTCATTGCAGAGATGTATGGATGCAGTCCTCCAAGCTCATGGGAGTCATACACAATATTAATTCTTTTTCCCCTGCACCATGACTTTATATTCTATACTGTACATTATTTCTGTTAAGTAACAAGACTTTTGTCTAAGCAAAGTCAGACCTTACTGTCCTAATTAAATAATAAAAAGGCATGATCATATTTTATTTAGGTACAATAAGCAATCTAGAGGCCTTCGCCTTTCATATTAGCCACTTCTGATACCAAATGATCAACTAGAAGCCAAGTTGTTATATGTTGTTCCTAAAACTTAGATAGGCAACAAAACTTTACGTTAGGAGGTAGAAACAAAAGATTTGACAATATAAAACGTATGCACGCTGTTGAAAGTTCCATAAAACAGCCAAATATTCTATAATTTCCGTCAGAACTATAAAAAAAAGTGATTTTGTGAAAACAGTGACATTAATTGCATATGCACCAATTGATATTGTACCGTAATTTACAACTCCAACCCTGACACTATATCACTTCAAACTATTAATAATGTAAATAGAAGTCAAGTCTTTTCCACATTAAAAGTTTTTGGAGGAAAGATCAAGGTCCCATAATGCAATTCAAAAGCCTAAATAAGTGAAGAAGAAAAAATTATAATATTACAATATAAATTATAGTATTGTATGATTACAGTTGAATTACTGAAGTCACATGGACTGTTTTGATGTTTTTTTGGTTCCTTTTCTGGATTAAAAAAGAAATTGGGATCGTTGCTGTCTACCGAGGATGAGAGAGCTCCTGGATTTCATCTAAAATATCTTAATTTGTGTTCTGAAAATGAACGAGGGTCTCAGGGCTTTGAAACGACGTGATAACAGAATTGTACAGATACAGAACAGATATTAATAACAGAGTTTTCATTTCTGGATAAACTAACACTTTAACCAAAACCACAATAGAAGACTACAAGACGTTTATAATTATGTGATTTATTTGTTAAATTTTAATTATCAATAGAATTTTTTTAATGTTTTGCATGTAATATGTTTTCATATTTACACTACCATTTAAATGTTTGGTGTTAGTAAGATTTTGCGTTTGTTTAAATCTTCATCAACAAGATGCAGACTATAAGGTGTTTATAAGTTATTAATTTGATATATGTTACATTTTCATTATGAGTAGACCTATTTTGATTGTTTTCATATTTACACTACCAATTAAATGCTTGGAGTCAGTTAGATTTTGTTTATTTGTTTGTTGTATTCTTCATAAAGGCTGTATTTATTTTATAATTTTTTTTTAATTAACATACAAATCGTTAAATAATATTATTTTAAATTGTAAATTATTCATGTAATGTCAAAAGCTGAATTTTTTGCATCGGAATTTTAGTCTTCAATGCCACATGATTCTTCAGAAAGTATTCTAATATGACTTTGATTTGGTCCACGTTGTATAGTTGAAACAGTTAAAATATTTTTTGTTGAAACAGTGGTAATTATTTTCAACCAACCAACCAAGTCCATACTCAAGTCCATAGTAACTTCTGGTTAACAAAGCCAATGCACCATTATCTTTACATAAAATTATTGATACAATGATATAAGAGTTTGGTCATACCACCCACTTCTAAACTTTTGTTCAAAGTACAAACACAAATCAATAGTTACAGCCAGTGGATCTCCCAGTGCTGATGCCAGTTTATTTGATATCTTAGATATATGTTATTTTTTCTCTTGTAGGTGACGACCACTGGCAGAGCGAGCTACTATGTGTCCTATCAAAGAGAAGCTTTTATACGAATCAAATTGCCAAAATACTCCCTGCCAAAGGTAAGAGACTGCTTTAAGTCCCTATTAAATCAAAACCGACAGTTCTTGTACACTGCAGTGTGTATTATCAACGATTTATTCATTCTCTTTAAGGTCTGAATAGATGGGGAATGTAAAAAATGATGTTAAATAAAAAATTAATTATTTTATTTTAGTACTGGTCAAAGATTTATCACGATTAATCGCATCCAAAATAAAAGTTTGTTTTCACATAATATATGTGTGTGCATTATTTTTTATTTGCTATGTAAATGTGATACACACAGATTAGGGCTGCACAATATATCGTTTCAGCATCGATATCGCAATGTGATCATTCCAATGCAATCTCATGACAATTCGTAACTTTTTAATTTAGTAGCTAATTCGTATGAATTCGTACAATTTAGTATGATTTGCTCTTCACCCAATGACGATTGGGTTTAGGGGTGGGGTTGGGTGCCACGCCTCCTTTTTAAAATCATACATTTTCGTACGATTGAACTTCATACGAATTAGCCACTAAACTGACAAAACGTAAAATGCTTACGTTTTCTCATGAGATCAGGCTGGATCATTCGCAATAGATACATCGCGACTATACGCAATGTTGAGTCTGGATTATAATAGATGATTTCGCAAGTGTTTTTTGAGGCCTGTGAGTGTGTGAGGGTTTTAAAAGCATTCAGGCCTAAGAAATTATACCGATTGGAACTTTGACAAATTAATAACGACTAATTTTATTGAATTGTTTATAAAACGAAGACTATGCAGTATTATTTTACATTTGATTATTCAACTACTGTATACCTGAATGCAGATCAACTCCTTTGAAAACAATAAAATGTTGTTTATTTTATATGTATCTTTTTCATTATTGAATTTATCTATGCTTGTAGATTGTTTCTTATATTTTATGCAGATGCACTCCCATACGGAATCATCCTAATCAATCTAAAATTCTAAATTCTTTCTAAATAGTTATTCAACAAATTTAGTTTAAAAAAATATCGCAATTAGGGGTGGGAAAAAAAATCGATATTGCAATATATTGTTGTGATTTCTGTCGCAATAAATAATCAATACACTAATGGCCAATATCGATATTTTATTACACAAAATGATTAATTTACCCCGTTGTCAGTGTCACTGTCACTACCCAATATCTACCATTCTGTTTGCGGGGGGCGCTGTTCGAGTAAATAGGGGTAAAGTGGCGGAAGCAGCGGCCAGTGAAGAACACAAGTTAACTAACGTTAACTAAAAAGAAGCGCGGAAAAAACAGTAGCGAGAAGAATGACGGAAAATAATAAAAAACAAATCAAAGACCCACCTGCTAGTTTCCACTCTTAAGGGTGGAGACACTTCGGGTTTTACGAGACAGTCAACGGAAAGGCACTGGATAAAAACTATGCAAGAACTGCTTTGCAAAGATAAAATATAACAGCAACACTACGAATCTGCAAATGCACCTCGTTCGCTATCACGGTGAACTACTCTCAGGTGATAATGAGGGCAAACCAAGTCAGCCGACAATCACTACTGCGTTCAAAGCAAAGCTCCCCTTTGGCTCGTCGAGGGCACAGAGTATCACTAAGTCCATCGCCGGATTTATTTGCAAGGACCTTCGCACTTACAGCGTGGTCAAGAATGATGGATTTTGCAGAATGTTGGCAACACTGGAACCGAGATACGAGATACCATGCATATTTACAGTTGAAGGTCAATTTTTTAAACATTTGTAGTATAATAGTTTGGCTAGAATAAAATCAGTTTTCAATTATTATTATTATTATTATTATTATTATTATTATTATTATTATTATTATTATTATTATTATTGTTAAGGTCAATATTTTTAGACCTCTTAAATTTTTTTTTTTTTTATTATTATTATTTTTTTAAACTTCAAATCAAACCAGTTGTCCAATGATGACTTGCCTAATTAATTACGCATTTAAATTGCACTTTAAGCTGAATACTGGTATCTTTGAAAATAATTGTATGTAGATAAATTGTATGTATGTAAAATTGTATGTACTGTCATCATGGCAACGACAGTATAAATTAGTTGTTGGAAAGTATACGTTTAATACTATATATGTTTTGCATATCTTTAAAATGTCAATTGTAGTACTGACACCTACTGGTGTGGATGAATGATCACACTAACATAAAGCTACCAATTAGTTACCAATTCCAAGCACATTTCTCATGTTCCACAACTGCAAAATCTAATTCAGGCTGGCTTGTTCTGGTCAGTCGGGTATACATTAAAACATATGTTCATCTGAGCCCTGCGCAAACATGTAATCCTGTAGATCAAGGCTGCTGAAAACCACAGGGGTCTATACTAATGACTTCTCCTTTTCTGTCTTTCTTCCCCCTCGCTGTCTTTTCTCCTGTCCTTTTCTCACTTCGCCTTTCTAGGACATGCATATCGTGAGCACAGATCAAGGACAGGTTTTCACCGCCGTCCAGGAGTGGAACCAGAATGACACCTACAACCTGTACATATCGGACACACGCGGGGTTTACTTCACTTTAGCCCTGGAGAACGTCAGGACCAGCCGTGGCCTCGGAGGAAACAGCATGATCGACCTTTACGAGGCATAACTTCATCACTAACTTGTTAACACGCTAACGCTAGCCTTCCAGTTGACAGCTCCTCAGGCTTACTCCTCAGGCCACATTAGCATTCGTGTCAGACGCCACTTCTCGAGCGTAGCCCACATTATCTTAAGCCCGAGGGAATTAGCAAGCGTAAATGAACGATAGCGGTGAAGACAGAGAGATGAATTAAGTTGTAGTCCAATGTTGTCGTTGGGGGTGTTCAGTGGGAGCTGCTAGCGGTTCGCGTATGACTTGTTTTTAAAGTGGACGCTTCACGAGGAACGAATGTTTCTCTTGATCTTTCCAGATAAAAGACTTCATTGTGCTATGAAAACATACTGTAGTTTGCTAGCGCTGGAAAATCTAAGTTTAATTGGGCATTGGAGCGTGGAAACAGTTTTCTGCATAGCTGGACTCAAGCTTGGTTAAGAAATAGTGATGCTGTAAAAAGCATTTGTTAAGGCAATTAGGAACCTTATTGTAAAGTGTACAATACTCCAACATGATCTAATGTGTAATATATGTGTATTAATTCATGGTCTTTTGAAAATCTTGATTCTGATTGGCTGGAACTTGTGCAATAATATCCTTTAATGCACAGGTACAGTTTACAGTTCAAAATAAATGTGCTTCCCTCAAACATTAGTAATACTATGGCAACTCAGTGACATTTCTCTATGTTATCTCGAGGACGCCGACGTGTGGTTCACCAGGGAGCTTTAGCTAGCCCTTATTGGGTTAATGGGGATTTACCAACTTACAAATATGCTTTACAGAGTCAACCAACATCCATAGTCGTGCATTTAAAATCCTTTAACACATGGCAATCCATTGATTATCCTTTACATATATATTTTTAAAATCTTATTTTTGTTTAGTTAACATTACCAAAAATAATTCATTAAAGATTTATGCTTAACAGGTGTGTTGTTCGTCATTAATTCATATTAACTAATGCATTGACTAACGTTAACTAATACAACCGTGTTGCAAAGTGGTCACCATATTTATTCTAGTTCTCATAACTTAAACCTAAACTATATTTTGTTACGTAACATAATTTTTCTAGTTCTCACAGCTGAATTTTTTTCTATTTACTGCAAATACATTTTTTTAGTTCTCACAACTTAATTTTTTTTTTTTTTTCTTTTTTTTTCTTCTAGTCATTGTAGCTTAATATTTGTAGCTCTCCCAACATTTTTTTTCTAGGTAATGCAACATAATTTCTCGTTCTCCCAAAAATGTTTTTGTAGTTCCCCTAACTTAATATTTCTAGTTAATGCCACTTAATATTTCTAGATCTCTCAACTTAATTTTTCTAGTTTTCTCAATAAAATTTTTCTAATTACCACCACTTTTCAACTTAGTTTCAGTTTAGATCCCTAACCCATTTACCTCCATATTATTTCATTGTAAACAAAATTTTTACGACAGCTGGACATTAGCATCAGAATATGCTCGATCTCAGCATATACCAAATCATACTGCTTTAAAATTAGCAGCCGATTGCAAAACGTAAAGGAATGAAACAGTGGCTTCTCTTGTCCAAGCAGCTAAAAATAGTCTCCATTAGCGAGAGCAAGCAAGGATGGTTTTATTAATGCATTGGTTATGATGCGTCTCTCCTCTGCTGTGCCAAGACTGGCTCAATGCAGCCTGCCGTGCCAATCCTGAATCAGCAGTCCATCCATATCTCTAATAGATTGCAGCCTTCATTAATGCTTATTGAAAAACTGGCCTTTTCCACTGAAGCTCCAGCTGCTGTGTAGATGCGGCTCATGACTGGACGTTTGTCATATTTATCTGCCTATTGATCAGTGAAAAGTGAGGTTGTTTTGGGTTTCATTTAGTTTTATAAGCGTTAAGATAATGTGTCTTTTTGTTCTGGCAGCCCATTCGCAAACATCTTTTGTTGTTGGCTCTGTATGAAGAACACACAGCGCTTATTGCAGAATATTGGAAATACTTGGAGTTACAGTAAATATAGAGCATTCAGAAGTTTGGGGTTGCTAAGGTCTTTGAAAGAAATGAATGATTTTATTCAGTAAGGATGTTAAATAGATTGAAAGTAACAGCGTTGTGCAGCACTAATAATACACTGTCAACATTAAATATTATATTTATTATTTTTAATTTAATTAATCAGCCTTTAAAAAATAAAACCTTCATTCATTCATTCATTTTCTTTTCGGCTTAGTCCCTTTATTAATCTGGGGTCGCCACAGCGGAATGAACCGCCAACTTATCCAGCATATGTTTTACATAGCGAATGCCCTTCCAGCTGCAACCCATCACTGGGAAATACTCATACACTCCCATTCACACACATGCACTACGGACAATTTAGCTTACCCAATTCACCTACAGCACATGTCTTTGGACTGTGGGGGAAACCGGAGCACCCAGAGGAAACCCACATGAATACGGGGAGAACATGCAAACTCCACACAGAAATGCCAACTGACCCAGCCGAGGCTTGCACCAGCAACCTTCTTGCTGTTTTCAACAATTGAGTAGAATGAAAATTACTATTATTATTATTATTATTATTATTATTATTATTATTATTATTATTATATTAATTATTATTATTATATAAATTATTCTAATCTCTACTATTATTATATTATTATATTTAAATTTATTGTATAGCTATTTTTATCAGCAAGTGAATTAAATTTTTTCTTAAACTTCAGTTTATTATTCAAGCTGTTTAGTACTAAAATATATAATTTTTATAAATTTTTAGTTAGTATTTTTTGTAATAATATTTTGAAATATTACATTTATTAATTTTAATCAAATTAGTGCAGTATTTGAAAAATAATAATTTTACTGACCCCAGAATTTTCAACAATTTTGTGGAATGAAAAACAAATAATCTTATTTATTTTTATCTTATTATATTTGAAATTATTGTATACATATTTTTTATAAATATTTTTTATAAATATTTTATTTTAATGTTTAATTTTCATGAAATCATTTTCATAAAATCAGCATTTATTAAAATAGTTCAGCCATTTAAAAAATGCTAAATCTAAGTGAAATTTTCTTTTTCTTTTTTACTTTTCCAACATTGCAATCCCAGTTTATAATATTTTATTTTATAAAATTAATACAGATGTTGATTAAATAATAATAATAATAATAATAATAATAATAATAATAATAATAATAATAAT
>CAIGQV010019186.1:7429804-7440358 GCA_903798115.1 Danio jaintianensis | reverse complement strand
ATTATATTATATTATATTATATTATATTATATTATATTATATTATATATTTGCATGCAGTTATGATTATTAGAATGTCTTGTTTATGCTATAGAAAGCTTCTCAGATTTTTTCGATTGATGTCAGAAGTAATGAGAAAACAGAATTGAAAAAAAAAGGAAATAAAATCTAATATGAAGTGTTATATTAATTAATAACAGTCCCCCATTTCTGTATAGTTACATTTAAGTATAGACAGATTATTTTACTTATGTATAAAATAAATAAAAATTGTTTTTTATTTATTTATTTTTTTGGAAAACAAGATAGTCTTGCAGGATATGTGAGGACCAAACATGACCCCAAAAATATAAATAAATAAATAAATAAATAAATAAATAAATAAATGCATCTGTAAAAATGCATTAATTAATAAAAATGATTCGTCTTTCAATATTCTAAAGAAATGATCAGAAAGTTCAAATCTTATCAGTCTTATTTGCAATAGAAACAGTAACCTTTACACATTTTTTTTTAATTAATTTAATGCGTTCTTGCTGAATAAATATGTAAAAATAATAATAATAAAAATCTATCCAGAAAAAAGCATGTCCTTAACAATGGCTAAAGAATGCCTTTCTACAGTAAAATACATGCATATTAAATAAAAAATGCATTGATTCGGCAGCAAGAAAAAAAGATTGATTGATTGATTGATTGATTGATTGATTGATTGATTGATTGATTGATTGATTGATTGATTGATTGATTGATTGATTGATTGCAAAGTTAGTTAGAAACAGCTGCTTTGGGAGGTTTTCAAGTATCCAAAACTGCAAAAAAAAAAAAATGTCTTCCAAACTTCCTGAGCTCAGCACAAACTGTGTCCTTCCCATCAGAATCTGTTCTTCCTGTCAGTCATCTGCTGTTTCTCCTCCCACAGTGCAGTTCTGATTTTCTGCACAAAGTGGCATGAAATATGTTAAAAGCAGCCTGGTTGCACATGCCTGCGCAGAAACACACAGAGGCGGGCCGCTTTTCACAGTCAGCAGCGCCTGAAAGCAAACAGACAGGAATAAATTTTTTTTTTTAAACAGGCAGCTTCAGTTTTGTCATTATTCGGGACATAAACAGTCGTTTCCTTCATGTGCTGCTAATGCACTGTTACAAATTAATATCACAAAAGCATTAGGCTACAATGGGCTAATGGCAGAAAAAAAGGGAAAGGAGGGGGGTGGGTGTAGAATGTTCATTTATTCATTTTTCTTCGGCTTAGTCACATATTTATCAGGGGTCGCCACAGCGGAATGAACCGCCAACTATTCCAGCATATGTCTTATGCAGCGAATGCCCTTCCAGCCATAACCCAGTATGGGGAAACACCCATACACGCTCACATTCACACACACACACTATGGCCAATTTAGATTATCCAATTCACCTGTAACGCATGTCTTTTGACTGTGGGGGAAACCAGAGCACCCGGAGAAAACCCATGCCAACAAGGGGAGAACATGCAAACTCCACACATAAATGCCAACTGGCCCAGCTGGGACTCGAACCAGTGACCTTCTTGCTGTGAGGCAACAGTGCTAAAAAAACAAACAAACAACAACAAAAAAAAGCTACAAAAAAATAATAATCTCACGGTGGCTGGTCACTGGTTCGAGTCCCGGCTGGGTCAGTTGGCATTTCTGTGTGGAGTTTGCATGTTCTCCCTGTGTTCGCGTGTGTTTCCTCCGGGTGCTCCGGTTTCCCCCTCAGTCCAAAGACATGCGCTATAGGTGAATTGAGTAAAACAAAATTGGCCGAAGTGTATGAGTGTGTGTGAATGCGAGAGTGTATGGGTGTTTTCCAGTACTGGGTTGCGGCTGGAAGGGCATCCGCTGTGTAAAACATATGCCAGAATAGTTGGCGATTCATTCCACTGTGGTGACCCCTGATAAATAAGGGAATAAGCAGAAGGAAAATGAATGAATGAATGAATAATAATAATAATAATAATAATAATAATGTTTTACGATTTTATTCACAATATTTAATAATAATAATAATAGCTGTTGTTGTTTTAACATTTCATCTGGAGTATTCATTTTAAATTTGAAATATTATTATTGATAATAATAATAATAATATTAATAATAATAATGCAACTATTGGTATAAAATAATGGTGAACCCATACTGCCTCTATAAAGTTAGGGTCTGGACATTGTGGAGGCCATTTCATGACATTCTTTAAATATTATTTCATTTCCTTAGTATAGTCTATTCTTGTTGTTGTTATTATTTATATTATTATTATTATTTTTACTTTACAAATATGAAACACAATTTTGTAACTTTCTTGCTTCTATAAAGCAGTACGTGCTAATTTTATGTATAAAATATACTGCACGAAGCAAGTATGGCACACTGTTATGACTGCTTGAATTAGGTTTACATAAAAAACAACATTAATAATAAATATTTCCTCACATAACTCAATCTACACATTCAACCTCAGCTTTCTCTTTTGATTTATTTATATTACTGCTTTTAGCTTATGAAATGACAGAATCTGAGATGGCGGATTCATTCTCAGCCGCATGAGTCATATTTACTCTTATATTCCCGCTGCAATATCGCATCACATAAACAGTAATTATGATTGCGGTGGATTGCAATTGACCCATAAGGATATCTGAGATCTCACTGTTACCCACAACACAATACAGACTATCAAATATATATTACATATGAGAAGTAATATGAGCGGCTCCCTCAGAAAGTCAAATAAATTCATGCTGGGAGGTATTTTTTTATTCCTTATTTGTTTTCTGTAAATAAGAAGCTCCTGTTTCGGATTTCATCTGTCATACTCCTTTCTTCTGTGGCATTTCTAGACTACAGTAACTTGGGGGTCCAGGCAGGGGTCGTTTGTGTTTTTAGGGGGCCCACTTTAATGTTTAGCTTATCCTACGTTTAGGATTATTTCTGAATTCTTTTTGTCTTTTGCATAATTCAGTGTTACTTTCTCACTCTGCAATCTCTAGAAGTAAGCTAATAAAATAAATGTTTATTTAAAAAAATATAAACTAACTGTTATGTTGGCGTGACTGATTTTCATTCATTCATTTTCATTTTGGCTTAGTCCCTTTATTAATCTGGGGTCGCCACAGCGGAATGAACCGCCAACTTATCCAGCATATGTTTTAAGCAGCGGATGCCCTTCCAGCAGCAACCCATCACTGGGAAACACCCATACACTCTCATTCACACACTCATACATGCTCTCATACACCCAATTTATCTATAGCGCATGTCTTTGGACTTGTGGGGGAAACTGGAGCACCCGGAGGAAACCCACACGAACACGGGGAGAACATGCAAACTCCACACAGAAGTGCCAACTGACCCAGCCGAGGCTCAAACCAGCGACCTTCTTGCTGTGAGGCGACAGCGCTACCCACTGTGCCACTGCGCCACCCTTTATTTTATTTTATTGCATTTTATTATTTTATTTTATTTTACTTTATTTATTTATTTTTTATTTTTTTCACTAATCCATTATTCCACAATTTGACCTTTTTTTTTCACTTTTTAAATCCAAAATTGTATTTTATTTTATCATTTTTATATAAATGCATGTTTACTAATCCATTGTTTTGCAATTTGACCAATTTTTCATTTTTTTTTTATCCAAAATTTATTTTAATTTCTGTAAATGCATTTTTCACTAATCCATTATTCTACAATTTGACCAATTTTCCACTTTTTAAATCCAATTTTATTTTATTTTATTAAATTTTTTAGTAAATGGATTTTTTACTAATCCATTATTCCACAATTTGACCAATTTTTTCACTTTTTTTATCCAATTTTATTTTATAATCCAAAATTTTATTTATTTTATTAACATTTTTGTTAATGCATTTTTCACTAATCTATTATTCCACAATTTGACCAATTTTCCACTTTTAAATCCAATTTTATTTTATTTTATTTTATTGTAAATGCATTTTTCACTAATCAGTTATTCCACAATTATACCTATATTTCCAAATTTCGTGGGTTAAAACTGTCCACCCCCTAGAACCGCCTCTGTGTCTCATATAATATACGAGTCAGATTTACATCAGAATGAACTGAAAGCAGTGTTTTGTGAGTGTGAAACAGATGGGACGGTGTCTGTGTAAGCAGAATGGTGACGTTACCCGCAGCTGTTTTTGGTCGCAGCTGCCAGACGCACTGATTAAGGGAAGTGTGCTAAAGAGTTGTAATAATTAGACATGACTCTGCATGTTTTTTTTAGGGCGACTCCATGAGGACAAACATTCAGCTGGACTTTGGAGACGGGACGGCGGTGTCCTACTCCAACTTGAGCTGGACGCAGGAGGGCATCAAACACGTGTACCGCAGCGCCGGCATCTTCAGAGTCACAGCACTGGCCGAGAACAGCCTCGGGTTCGACACATCCTCCCTTTATCTGCACGTGACATGTACGTTCTGACACTGGAAGCTCATTTCTTTCTTTGTTTGTGTTGTATTGCATTGTGTTGTTATGCTATTTTTGTCTTAGATGTCAAGGGGAAATATTGAAACTGTTCACCAAAGAATGATGAGCATTTATTTGCAGTCAGTTTGCTCATCCATTTACTCATCCAAGATGTCATTTATTTATTTATTTGCTTGTTTGTTTGTTTGTTTGTTTGTAATTGGTTAATTAATTAATCATTTTTATATATTTATTTTTTAATTAATAATTTTTTGTCATTTAATTATTTATTTATTTATTCTTAGATAAACATTTTTAGATCTTTATATCTAAAGATCTTCAGATTTTTAGAAGAAAAATCCAAGATGTTGGCTATTTATTTATTATTATTATTTTTTTATTTTTTTATTATTTCATTTATTTGTTTTATTTTTATTAATTAATAACTTTTTTATTAATTTAATTAATTAATTAATTAATTCATTTATAATTTATTTATTATATTTTCTATTATTCTTAGGAAATTTGGACATAAATTTATTTTTAAGGTTTTAAACACTAAAGTGCACATTCAACAAAAAAGTATGCTTTTTTTACTTCTTAGTTAATGATGTTTGGATATTAAGAAAGAAAACAAACAAAGAAAATGTAACAAAAAGCACAGTTTCTCATAATTCTCAAAATTAAATCAATTATGAATTAATGCTGTTCTCTGTTTAGCTAAATAATACAAATGCTCAGAGACTGTCTTGCTCTGTTAAATACATTTTTTTTTAATGAATAGATAAACTGGCAACCACCCAGCCAGTCGAGTCAAGACACGGGTCTGCAATCTTTGAATAAACGTCTGTTAAACACAAAAATGTGCACAATGCACTTGGTAGGTGACTTTCATACTGTCTGTCTGCCAAAATCCTCCGTCTGTGCAGGTGTAGTCGACTGCGGTGCTTAATTACAGCTTTTATCTCCACTCTTCACAAATAAACAGTGGGTGGGCACTTGTGATCAGATGAGAGCAATTAGGTCCAACTTTTATTTTCTGATGCGCTGTAAATAATAAAGCTGAATTATTTAATTATACAAAAGAACCATTGGTTGGTCCATTTAAATGAGCTGAAAATTGCAGCTAGGGAAGGGCAAATAATACAGCTCAGATGAAAAATGACCAATAGGAAGCTGCAAATGCGGAGATTTGCATAAAGGAAAAGGTGTCTCATGCAGATTTCTATCATTTTCAAGTTGGTCACGCAAATTCACCGAATTGAAAACTGCTTGGTTGTGAAAGTGACCTCTATGGGAGATTTGCGTCATACATCCATTGATATCAAATAACTTTTTTTGGCAATCTGTCCCACTTTTTTTTTTTTTTTTTTGCCTTTTAGACTTTTTGAAAATGTTCTTCCTAGTGGAAAAAATCGAAAATGGCATTTGCAAATTGTACACTGAAAAAAGCTAAACTGCTGTGTCTCTCATTCAAAGTACATTTTGATATTGAATTAGGTGATAAAATTATGGTTTCTGATTGTGACCTGCTTTATTCAATTTGCCTTAACGCAAAAAAAAAAAAAAAAAAAATTTGGGAAAATTAAAAGTATTACTTTATCTCAAAAGCGTTATTATTTTATTTATCTTTTTTGTTTTTTAACTTTAAACCAGGAGATTTCTTATCATTTCTGATTTCATGAAAAAAAGTACTGTTTATGTATTTCTAATGTGAGTTTGATTATCATCTTGAGTGACATTTGTAGCCAAAAAATGCTGGGTTCCACACAATTCCTTCATGTTGTCCCAACACAAAATCGATTAAGTTAACTTAGTTGTTTTTACAAATTTAAGTGAATTGAACATAAAACAATTTAGTCGTCCCCCAAAAAAACTCAGGAATTGTGTTGATTCAGCTCATTTTAAATAAGTAGTTTGAGCAAGCCGCAAAAATAATTTTGTGCATACTGAAAGCACCAGTAGATAGTTTACCTCTGATCATGAAAATAAAAAAATTAGCAATAGCATAGCTTAACATTATGTTTATTGTAGTTTAGTCTAATTTTACTTAGATTTTGATTTTAAGTTGAATTAAATAAATGTAATTGATTCATAGTCTACAAAAACAACATTTTACCTTTCAGGCCAAACATTTATAGTAAACAACATACTTTGTTTGAATGTAATTTTTTGTTAACCACAATACATATGTTAAAGAAATTACAGTAATCTTTTTTATTTGGTTCAAAATATATAGTTTTTTCTGTGTAGACTGGACTGTGAAAGTAGGTGTTTGAACAGTGCACATTGTACTGACATGTTTACCAGTTTATTCTTGCCATATACTGTATGCTATTTATACAGTCTTCATATTGCGAACATAATGTCAAAACATGAAGGTATTCACTTTTTAGACCGAACATGTAATGGTGATGGAGTGCGACCTGAATGCATCAATAAACCGTGACAAGAAAAAATATTCTTATGCAAGTAGAAAAGCATAAGGAATTGATGCGTGTCTTCTCTGTATTATCTCAGTGAGCAATTTATTCAAACGAAATATTTTCAAACTAAGACATCATTTTCCAATGCATCAGGATGAACGTAGATGAAACCTGAGGTGGGACTATCCAGGTTGAAATGTCTAATAAGAGAAACAGGATGTTTGTATGTCAACTCAAAAAGTAGATGATTGAAGGCAAACATGTTTGAAGATTGATAAGACATTTAAAAAAAAAAAAAAAAAAAAGCTTATTCATCATAGTGAAACCACTTCTCAATTGACATCCATTACAAAAAATAAAAAATAAAAAGGCCCGGGTCTATTTCCCTGGGGTACACATTGTTAATCTTAGTTTTGCTAACCTTGCAGTCTTGCTTTTGAATGACTTTGCTTCCACAGTGGTTCAGCACACGTCCTGTAACCAAAATCATTTTAATAGCCGCCTGGTGGCAGCCTGCATTATAAGTCAAAAAACACCTTAAAGTCTGCATGAACTAGAACTTGCTACAGACTTTTATTTCAGCGTGATGACGTATTTCCAATTGGAATTGAATATTGAGTAGAGGGCGGGCTTATTTTTTGCGCTCCTTCTCTCATCTTACACTCAGCAAACTAACGGTTGGTGGAGTGTGGCTAAGCACATTTCATCCAATCATCAGAAAAGTACTGCTATTCAAAAGCAGAAACAAATGGTGATATTTTGATTGAAGATTACCAAAACAAACTTTTTTTTTTTTTTCAGTGAATTGACTCTGAAATAACATACTTCCCTACCATAAAGTAGGGTTGTCAAAAGTATCAAGTTCACCACCAATCGGTACTGAAGTTTTAAAAACGTCCATTTCATGCTAATATATGAGAGCATACTTTAACACCGCTGATTGGCTTTTGTGTTCATGTGCTCAACAGAAATGACTGTGATTGGCCGTGAAGGTCATCAGTTCACCGCCGTTCACCACTGTTCACAGAGTGCAAACACAGATAAACGGACACTGGAGCAGTTTAAAGCCGCATAGAAATGTAGCGGGAAATGTTTTTTTTTTTTTTTTTACATTTCAGTATCGATTGATACCGAACTCGATACTTTTGACAACCCTGCTATACAGTATGTAAAAAACAGTATGAGAGCCAAGTAGTATGTTCGAATTCATAGTAATCGAAAAACAGTGCTGTACTGTAGTGTGCATACGATGGATGCTACGCTATCCTATGATGCCATGCGAGTAAATTCATGAATGGGAGTTAAGCGACGCAACTGATGCGGTTAGGTCATGTGATAATGACTAATGCCGGATGTAGTACGTCTGAATTTCATTCATACTATATAGAATGTAATTTTACTTTTTTCTAGATGTAGAACCTAGTAGGCGATTTCGGATGCAGCTACTGTTTTGTTTCTAAATGAATCAGCTGTTTTGAATGAATCATTTGAATGAGAGAGTGAGTGGATTGCTAATTAAAACTGGATCCATTAATCTCATAAACTCAGCTACACTGTAAAAATAATTCATGACAACAAATGTTTTATGTTACATTAACTTATTTTAATAAGTTAATCAGGTGCCAACTACACGTTTTAAGTTATGCAAAGCTTGACTTAATATTTTTAGTTTGATTGATATAAGTTGAGATAACTAGAAAAGGTAATTTGATTTAACTAAAAAAGTAAGGCAGAAATATATTTTTTAGTGTTTCTTTTTAGAAAATAACAACAAAACCTTTTGTTGTCAGTTATAATTTAGTACGGTTTATAATAATGTAATTGTGAGCCAATTAAGGTTCAGTAAAAAATCATTTGCATACATTTAATAGTGTAACTGGTAATAATATCTATACTTGTATACATTTTTTTAGTGCTAGTGCAGTTGGCATGTTGTGCTTTAGACAGTTAGCCCAGCAAAACTCTCGGAAAACTAGCTTGTTTGAATCCATCCTCTTTAAAACACCTCCGCTTCATCTGTACACATGCTGACTAACTTCTTGGCTGTATTTTTCATTTTTTTGAAGCATCCCACTGCGAGTGTTGCGTTTCTAAAATGCTGTGCCAAGTTAAAAATACTCAATCTTTTAAAAACAGGTCTTGAGACCCTTGTGTTCCGCTGGGTTTCATTGCACTCCGTCTAGTTACTCAACCCACTGGCTTAAAAAACGAAAAATGTATTATTATTATTATTTTTTTTTTTTGAACACTCTTGACTATTTGCTGTTCCTGCATTGACTATATATGTCTATGTGTGTGTTTGTGTGTGTGTTTCAGGCCCTGTGGAGCATATTCAGCTGTTGGCTCCATATGTGGTCATTAAGAATAAGGAGGTGAACCTGACGGCAGTGGTCTGGCCTTCTCATTTCAGAACGCTCACCTATTTCTGGTGGCTGGGGAACAGCACTGAGGTACAACCGGCTCATAATTACAGATTTTCTACCTGGTTTTGTTGGGCAAAAGCCTCTGAGACATTTTACGGTGGAAGATAAACAGAAGCGGAGCGATGAACCGTTAATAATGTAGCTCTTGTTCATGTCGTTTTTTTTTTTTTTTGTGGTATTTAGTTTAAGATGTGTTCTCTAGTTTATGCTTGTTCACCATGAAACATCAATGAAGCTGTTGGCGCTATTCATTTTTAGCTTATTCGTTTTTAGCTTATTCATTTTAGTTCGCATTTTTTGCTAATGTATTATGAAAATATTTGCTGACTTGTTTATAGTTTTGGGATCATCTAGACATCCAAATTGGTACACATTTATATTCTTCTTATAGTTTTATTAGCGCTTAGCACAAAAATGCCTGTTTTTTCAGACCTTATTTATACTGTGAAATTTATAAGATATGAACTGTAAATACTGTAGTTATTGTCTTTTTGTGGTATTTAGTTTGTTAGATTATGCTTGTTCACCACAAAATGTCAATAAAGCCATTGATGCTATTCATTTTTAGAAGAGCTAGCATTTTGGCTAATGTCCCTGTGTATTATGAACATATTTGGTCACTTGTTCATATATTGGCGCTATTTGTTTTTAGCTTATTCATTAACCTTTTCATTTTAGTTTGCTAATGTCACTGTGTATCATGTTAGTTTATGCTTGTTCACCCCAAAACCTCAATAAAGCTTTTAGCGCTATTAATGTTTAGAAGAGTTAGCTACGTAGCATAGCTTTAGCCTATTAGTTTTTAGCTTATTCATAGCTTATTCATTTTAGTTAGCTTTTGTCACTGTATTATGAAAATATTTGGTCACTTGTTCATAGCTACGTAGCATAGCTTTAGCTTATTAGTTTTTAGCTTATTCATTTTAGTTAGCTTTTTTGCCAATGTCACTGTGTATCATGAAAATATTTGGTCACCTGTTTTGTGATCAACTAGGCATCCAAATAGCATCGGTACAAATTGATATTCTTTTTTATAGTTTTCTTAACACTTAGCGCAAAAATGCCTGTTTGTTCATACCTTATTTATACTGAGATATTTTACTGTAGAACATATGAACTGTAAATAGGGTAGTTATTGTCTTTTTGTGGTATTTAGTTTGTTATTTTATGCTTGTTCACCACAAAATGTCAATAAAGCCGTTGGCGCTATTCATTTTTAGAAGAGCTAGCATTTTGGCTAATGTCCCTGTG
>CAIGQV010019186.1:7415968-7429794 GCA_903798115.1 Danio jaintianensis | reverse complement strand
TTTTTAGAAGAGCTAGCATTTTGGCTAATGTCCCTGTGTATTATGAAAATATTTGGTTACCTGTTCATAGCTTTGTGGTCAATAAGACATCCAAATAGCATCTATATAATTTTATTTTTTTTTTGTATAGTTTTATAGTGCTAGTGGTTCAGTTAGCATGTTGTGTTTGCTAGTGATGCCAACCGTTATGAAAACACTTACATCAACAAGGCTCTTCATTATAAAAGAGCTGTTTCAGGAAGTCATGGAGCTTACAGATGGGTTTTTTTATATGCTGTTGTGTTGTGTTTTGACTGATTTTGGTTTTGTGTCTGCTATGTTTGTGCTGTTAGCCGATAGTAACGCTGGACAGCAGTATTTCCCACACGTTCAGCAGCGAGGGAATGGTCACTGTGACTGTCCAGGTCTCATCAGGAGACTCCATACTGCAGGACAGCAGAACCATCGCAATACAGGGTGAGCATTCATTCGTTCATTTGTTGGTTTGTTCCTTCATTCAATCAGTCATCCATTCATTTCATCCATATCCATCCAAAACCTTGGACTTTCATTCTTAAACAATTTTTTTAAATCCTACAAAATATGAATTATGGTATTTTTAATAATAAAATGTTGAATAACCAAAAGGTTTATACCTCCCTTAAATATGTATTTATTTATTTACTACTTACTTACTGTGCAAGTCATTTCTATCACTAAATTTACCAGTACACTGTAAAAAAAAAAAGAAAAAAAGTTGACTCAACTCAAAACTGTAAGGCAACTTGCTGCCCAGCTTTTTTGAGTTGACTCAACTTTAAACCCAAGTACTGCACTTGACTCGATTTAAGTTGAGTAAACTCTAAAATGTCCAGAAGCTGGTTGCCTTAAAATTTTAAGTTAAGTCAACTTTGTTTTACAGTGTACCATTAAACTTTACTAAACTTAAAGTTTCACTTAAACTTTTTCATATGTTTATTTAGAAATTTGTCAAAAATGGTTAACATAGTGTTTCAGTTTAAGAATACATCCTGTAAAAATGCTAGCTAGAATTAGAATCCTCTATATATCAGAAATAAAGTATTTCTGATTTCTTATTCTGATAAAAAAAACAAAAAAAAAAAACATCTCAAATATTTATTTTTTTAATCTGTAAATTAAAATAAATACAATTAATTTGATTTAGTCAAAAATGATTAGGTAAACTGTGTCAAGTAATATATATATATATATATATATATATAAATTAATTAATTAATTTAAAAATGTAAAAGTGTAGAAAAATTGTCTTTGTAATAGTCCAAAGAGTGAAATAAACATTTCAAAATGTGGGTTTATACCCACCTCTATTCATCCATCTGTCATTTAGTTTGATTTTGCTAAAAACAGTGAGATAGGACTAATATTTTGTATTGCGTTTTTAATTCAAAGTAAATAAATATGTCAATTATAATGTTGTCAAAGTTAATATACATCATTTAATATCTAGCCACAGATTTAGAATCAGCAAGATGAAGTCTGTCATTTTATTCCAATAATTTGCTAAATGTCTCTTCCATCACCATCATGTTGACAACAGAACTCCACACGCTAGCTGATTTGATAAACGCTGCAAATGATTGACTATATATATATATATATATATATATATATATATATATATATATATATATCTGCGTATCTATAAATAAACCGTCACCTCGATCGAATATATTAGCGGATGTTTCTGAGCGTTCCGAATTACAGGAAATTGTCTCTTGACACCACAAGCCAGTCATAAAAAATAAAAAAAACTCCCTTCTGGCAACTGCCAAATAGACGGTAATCATTTTTTGTGATCAGTGCTAACCTTTCCATACCTGTCAGTAATGATAACTCTGCTCCGGCTCGACTAAATCATCCGGAACAAATCATGGCAGATAGAAGGTGTTGGCCATCTTATGAGATCCCGAATTAAGGGTCTGTCTCTGCTTCTCTCTTCCATCTGTGACAGAATTCTTCAAATCGCTGCTTTTATCTTTCTCTCCGAATATGGACGAGGCCAACCCTGACATCCCCGAGTGGAGACTGGATGTGGCTCGTGTAATTAAGAAGGCTGTGCTTCAAGTGAGTTTGTGTGTGTGGATTTATTCTAGCCAGCTTTTCCAGGCTTTTCCATTGTCTCTCTCTTTCTCTGTGGTTCACAGGGTTCACGGTCAGAAGTGTGCACTTCTTCTTGTCTTTTGGTTTGTTCTTTGTCATCTTTTTTTTTAGTTTCCTCTTGTACTTTTCTTTTGTGTTGTCTTTCGTTGGAAATTGAAGGCAAGAATCTGTTTCATAGATAAGGTGAGTAAGGAACGGATGGCCATAATTTGAAAATTTAATTCAGGCAGGTTGATTTGATAAACAATTATATGCATGGACATTCAAATATAAATGTTAATTAGATATTAGATATTTTATTTAAATGTAAGATGATTATTAGATATATTTAACTTAACATTACCAGAGATATTTGTATATTTGGTCATTTAAAGTAATATATTCATTCATTCATTCATTCATTTTCCTTTTGGCTTAGTCCTTTTATTAATCCGGGGTCACCACAGCGGAATGAACCGCCAACTTATCCAGCATATATTTTACACAGCGGATGCTCTTCCAGCTGCAACCCATCACTGGGAAACTCCCATACACTCTCATTCACACACATACACTACGGGCAATTTAGCTCACCAAATTCACCTATAGTGCATGTCTTTGGACTTTGGGGGAAACCGGAGCACCCGGAGGAAACCCACGCAAACACAGGGAGAACATGCAAACTCCACACAGAAATGCCAACTGACCCAGCCGAGGCTCGAACCAGCGACCTTCTTGCTGTTCAATTCAACTCAATTCATCTTTATTTCTATAGCGCCTTTACAATGTAGATTGTGTCAAAGCAGCTTCACATAGAAGATTATAGTGAATTGAAATGTGTCAGTTCAGTTTTTAGAGTTTAAGTTCAGTTCAGTTTAGTGTGGTTTAAATTTTCACTGCTGAGAGTCCAAACACTGAAGAGCAAATCCATCGATGCGGAGCTCTACAGGTCCCGAACCATGCAAGCCAGTGGCGACAGCGGCGAGGAACGAACTTCACCAATTTGCGAAAGTGAAGGAAAAAAAACCTAGAGAGAAACCAGGCTCAGTTGGGCACGACCATTTCTCCTATGGCCAAACGTCTTGTGCAGAGCTGCAGTCTAGGCGCCGGAGGCTGGTGAACGCTGGACGTCAGCGAAGACTTGTCTGTCACTGGAGTCTCACAGGAATCCGTCTCATGCTCTCCACTCCTCCATGACCACCACAGCAGCTGCTCAGGATACGGCCTGGTCCGGGATTATGGAAACCTTGGGATCATCTCTTCACAGGTCTTGGATTGCATTAGTGGCACTGCATAGTCTCTGGGGGCCTCGGGATGAGTATCCCCAGGTGGAAATAGAGAATAAAGAGAATAATTAGCGTAGCTGCTGTTCATAGTGTATATAAACGAGATGCAAAAACCTGCGTGGAGCACATTCAAAATGCATCATACCATTATGCAATACATTGAGTGTATGCTTTTCTAAAAAGATAGGTCTTTAATCTAGTATTGAACTGAGAGAGTGTGTCTGAGCCTCGGACATTATCAGGAAGGCTATTCCAGAGTTTAGGAGCCATAAATGAGAAGGCTCGTCCACCTTTACTCGACTTTGCTATTCTAGGTACTACCAGCAGCCCTGAGTTTTGAGATCTTAAAGAGCGGGTTGGATTGTAGCGAGACAGAAGGTTGGTTAGATAAGCAGGTGCTAGATTATTTAAAGCTTTATAGGTAAGAAGCAATATTTTATAATCAATACGGAACTTAACAGTTCCGTGAGGCGATCGTGCTACCCGCTGCACCAACATGACGCCATTATTATTATTATCATTATTATATAAAGCTTTAGTTGCACCACAGAAAACATTTGCTTTAATTAAAATCATATTGCTAACCTCTTTGGCAAATAGATTTTGTCCGTGTTTTCTTTGATGCATGTTTAAAACATGAGAAATTGTGGCATGTATTGAGTACACTAGAAAAGAAAACAAGAAATACTGATTAAGATATATCTTTATATTTTTAATAGCATTTCAATTAATGCTTCCATCACATCAGCGAACCACAAACAGCCCAGGAACAAGATCAATTTACCCTGGAATATGTTTTCTTTGATGTATGCTTAAAACAAGAAAAAAAAAGATAGTGATATTCATATTTAAACACATCCACTGGTAAACAAGTCAAGAAAAATTAAATATAAAGAAAAATTTATTTGTAGTTGCAGTGTTTTCATCACACAGAAGCAAAAATTTACTCAACAGTTGCATCATTTCTGTCATATTTCATAAAAATAGGCATCTTATTATATAATCTATTTAATCAGGCACTAAATGCACTGCAATATCATCGTGCCTGTATTTAAATGAAGCCATTGTCTTGCAATTCAGCACAAACACACGTCCTTTATATGTAAATTAGGCTTATTATAGATATCAAAACTCAGCGCCTATTTTCCTGGTGCAATTAGCATCACGATATTAGCGCCTACAGAAACCCGCCTGAATTAAACCGCATCTTAAAGAGATTTTTGTGTGTATTTACTCTAATAATGACAGCAGCTGTTCTAATCTCTCATATAAGCTCATTTGGCGTATCTAATACGCCTCCTAGTATCTAAGTATAAGTAGTATCTACTAGATACTATAAGTAGTATCTAATACTGACCTAACACACCAAAACTGACCCATCAGGCGGCGTTAACTGATTAGCATAATATTTCTTGTGAATCGCTAGGCGGTAAAGTTCACCCAGCATGAGTAAATTCATCAGTCTTCCAGGGAGGTGTTTGGGTGTTATAGTAAAAGGCCTGTCATTTTGATCAGCCCTAGTGTGGTGTGTGTGTGTATGGAAAGCTGTTTTAGCATTTAAAGTAGGTATGACGTCAAAAATGTTAATGTTTATTTTACTAGCGCATATTGTTCGTCTTAAGGTGGACATTTAATCCGTGCAAGTGAATCCACTGAAAAAACACAGTTTGTTTTGGTAATCTTTAATCAAAATCGGACCATTTGCTTCTGCTCTGGAATGGCATTTTTTTTTTTTCGGATGATGTCAGTTTGATGGCTTGGGCGGGATATGTTTAGCCATGCCCCTCCAACTACTGTTTTGTTGCGAGTGGAAGGTGAAAGGAGGAGGTAAAAAAAACAAAAAAAAAAACACCCCCTATTTAATATTTCATTTCAGTTGGAAATATATCATCATGCTGAAATAGAAGTCCGTAGCAACTTTTTCAATATATATATATATATATTTTTTTTTAATATTGACTATTAAAGCTTCCATTTTTTCTATTTTTTTTTTCTCAAAAAAAAAAAATTCTCTTTTCTTAACTTATTGTAACGGATCTGAGAGAAGACAAAGGCGGATTAACAGAAAGAATGTGTATTAAATGATAACTTAATGTAAAGGAGGTTGTTCAGAACAGAAATATCATCAATACCAACATAACAGAAGAAAACCAAACAAACAGGACTTAACTTCGGTTGGTAACTGAAACAAGATGATGGCGATGGAGGTAAACACAGTTCAGGAATTAAAGGACGAGATCACAGTCAGGATAACAGGCATATCAGTGAGCAGACAGACAGGCAAACAGGATACAAGGAATGGTAAGGTATATCGAGCTGGAGAGATATGAGTCCGGGTTCTAACAAGTAGATCAGACAGTGAATGAATGAATGTTCCAGGCTTATGTAGCTTGAGCGGGGCGATGAGCAACAGGTGAAGGTGATTAGAATTCTGGTGATTGGGGCTGTGCAGGTGCAGTGAAAGAATCTGACTGTCCGGAAGGATTCCTGACACTTATTAAGTTATTCTTTTCTTAACTTATTTTTATATTGTTTATTATTATTATTATTTTTATTATTATCATTACTGCTATTATTATTATTATTATACAAAATGTTTGATTATGTATATTTAGAAAATGCCATCTATATTTGTGCTTCATATAAATACTATATGAAATGTATAATAATAATAATATTAATAATTCATTCATTCATTCATTTTCTTTTCAGCTTAGTCCCTTTAATAATAATAATAATAATAATAATAATAATAATAATGATAATAATTATCATTATTATTATTATTATGATTATTATTATTCATTCATTCATTTTCTTTTCGGCTTAGTCCCTTTATTCATCAGGGGTCACCACAGCGGAATGAACCGCCAACTTATCCAGCATATGTTTTACGCAGCGGATGCTCTTCCAGCTGCAACCCATCACTGGGAAACACCCATACACTCTCATTCACACACATACACTATGGACAATTTAGCTTACCCAATTCACCTACAGCGCATGTCTTTGGACTTGTGGGGGAAACCGGAGCACCCGGAGGAAACCCACGCCAACATTGGAGAACATGCAAACTCCACACAGTAATGCCAACTGACCCAGCTGAGGCTCGAACCAGCGACCTTCTTGCTGTGAGGGGACAGCGCTACCCACTGTGCCACCATTATTATTATTATTATTATTATTATTATTGAATAAAGCTTCAGTTTTTTTTCTGATAATGTCAGTTTGACGGCTTGGGCGGGATATGTTTAGCCACGCCCCTCCAATTACTAATTTGCTGCGTGTGAAAGATGAGAGGAGAACAAAAAAGAAAACCCCGCCCCCACTCAATATTCCATTTCACTAGGAAAAACATCATCATGCTAAAATAAAAGTCCTTAGCAATCTCTGGTTCGAGCAGACTATCATTTTATGATATACTATGGATTCATGAGGTACCATGATATACACTATCCATACTTTATTTATTTATTTATTTATTTTTTATATATATTTTTATTTTATGTGTTACTATTATTATTATTATTATTATTATTATCATCATTATTATTATTAGATAAAAAAAAGAAAAAATGCATAATGCATGAAGATTCTAGTCTGCTAGATTTGATTGAGAGAGAGAGAGAGATGTTTTTAGTCAGTCTATGTTTTTTTAGCGGGGTGCTTAAATCAGAGTGATCAACTAAATCTGCTAGATCAACCAGCTTAGGCTGGTTTAAAGTGATTTTTCACCCCCAGTTTTTATTAAGAAAACTGTTCTCACCAAGCTATTTAAATTCTCTTTCTATTACAGACATGCACACACAGAAAAAAAATCCTCCCTAAATATCACAATTAAACCTGAACTCCAGAGTGTAGAGAACAAGGTCAGGATCGCTCGGCACAAAGAGGAGACTGATCTCAGATCTGCTCGTCTTCAACATGCACTCTCTCCTTTTTCTCACTCATTATCTGCCTGTCTGCCTTTACCCAGAGTTCTCCACAAGTAAAACCGTCCAACTTTTTTTTCCCCCCACCATTGTTTCAACATCAAGTTCAAAGTCTAATGGCTTAATATTGAGCCCTCATGGTAAAGAGACTCTCTCTCAGCCGTTCCTTTCATTTATCCTGCATTTAAAGTGCATCCCGTAGAGCCCTAGAGGAAGCAGATACACTTCATCCATACGGCCGCTGATAAACAGCTCAGCGTATTAAAAAGAGAGCGAGAGAGACTCAGTCATAATCAAAGTCAAGGTCCATTTGAGAAGGCTGTTTGAAGCAATGGGCAGGCGATGGTTGTGTGTTCTGGTGCAGCAGCCGATAGCTGTCTAAAAGCCTGAAGAGATGAGGAGAGTAACAGGGGTTAAAGGTGCTGTATGTAAGTTTTAAGTGACTCTTCTTAAGCATAAATATGTTTGCAGATATTTGAGAAACATGCTAAGTGAACATGTTTATCTGAAAAACAATGTTAAAGTCAGTTATTCTTCTTTGAAAATGTGCGTTCCGTGTCAGAATGTCTGTCTTTGTTTTGGTGTCTATAATCTGCCCACTGCCAGTTCAACCAATTGTATTTCAGCACAGTGAGTTGCCTTGGTGGAAAACTTGCCTTAGGGGCAGATCACACCAAACGTGCTTTTTGCCTTGAGAGGCGCACCTTGTGAATGGTTTACTAATGGTTGCGAATGCGTTTTAACCGCCTGCTGCGCCTGGCTTTTTGCCGTTAAGTGCTGTTCACCTGCAGTTGTAAAAAGTCAACTCTGAGCGGAAAAGCACACTACATCAGTTGCGTATTTTTCATTCTCCAATCAAATGAATGCAGAGGTGGGGTTTCCGTTGAGCTGACAGCAGTGTTTGTGTTATCAAGACGATTATGAAGACTTTTAAAGATGGAGGACAGACTAGTGGTCGCTGTTTCAAGTTATCCGGAGCTGTATGACTTCAGAAATTTTGAATATCACAGTATTATATCACTGTCGCCACTGGCTTGCTTGGATCGGGACTTGTGGAGCTGCGCTTCGGTGGATTTGCTCTACAGTGTTTGAACTTTCAGCAGTGAAATTTAAACCACACTAAACTAAACTGAACTTCAACTCTGAAATCTGGACTTTACTAGAACTATGTTAAGCTGCTTTGACACAATCTACATTGTAAAAAGCGCTATATAAATAAACATGAAGTATTATTAAACGTTCAAATTATAACAATTTAAACAGCAACACTCGCACAAAATACACAGCTGATTCAGTCGTTGCCTAGCGACATAAAAAGCGCACCGCACTTCTTTTTACTTGTCAACAAAAAAGGCAGTGTGGTGCACCTTGCATTCTCAGAACGAAAAAGCATGTTCAGTGTCATTGGCCCCTTAGTGGTTATTTTTGATGTTTTATTTGTTGATTTATTTTTATGTTTTATTTATTTCAGATTTTTTTTATTTACTCATTAATGTTTTATGCAATTTTAAGACAGATATATTTGAAGAAAAAAATTCATCTAATATTGCATATGAGTTGTATGGATCATTTTTATGGATAGTTATTTTTTCTTTTTAGTGTGTTTTTGCATTATTTTTCACGCTTAATAACATCATTTAAATAAATATACTTTATTATATGCAAATTATTGACCGCCACAACAATTATTAATAATAATAATTAATATTATAAGCAACAAATGTATGCTAATTATTTATGAAAGATCATATCACACTAAAAATAGAAAACAGTTATTTGATATTTCATCACCACATATTCACCACAGTAAGCACCATAAATTCACTCCAAAAAAGATTTGTGCTGCTTGTTCAAACTATTATTTAAAAATGAGCTGAATCGACACAGTTCTTGAGTTTTTTTGGGACAACTTAATTTGGTTTTGTTCAATTCACATAAATTTGTAAAAACAATTAAGTTATCTCAATCGATTGGTGTTGGGACAACATAAAGGAATTATGTGGAAGCCAGCATTTTTTACAGTGTGATTGTTTTACCTTTCTTTAAAATAAAAGCAGCCTTGCTGAACATACTGTAAGAAACATCTCTAAAATGTAAAAATGAAAGAAATCTCACCAACCCTGAACTTATGAACATGAATGCATATATGTGGTGCTAATGTACAAGTGGTTCCTCCAGCAGCACGAAGACACGTTCATCTTCATACAGGTGAAAGTATATTCCTGTTACAGGAAGTCCAGCATTTCCGTTTGCACCACATCCAGGCATATTTACCTAATATGAACTCTCAGCATGAGCACACACCACTTCTGCATAAATAAATAAAAAAGTCAACCCATGCTGTGCAAAATGTGTCCCTTTGTAATAACTCTCCATAAACTGTACAACTTTCAGACGATTTCACTTGCAATGCACAATAGATATTACCTGTAAAGATGACAACAATGGATTGCTTTTACAGCACAATGATGGTTTGTTCTGTAGACAATCCAAAAAATATATATATTGCCAAAGTCCTTTCACTCAGCGGCCATCTTTGAAACACTTCTTGGGCAGTATGTTCGGGCATTCTGTCTGAATGGGGAAACATAAAATTCTCCAAAACTGTTTGCCAAGCTAACGATTACATTACATATTTGGAACCACCAATAAAATTAAACAACAAGCATCTCATAACTTTCGTTTCTAAACATCCGAATCAAACAAAATCGGCATATTTTCAGATTGCCCGATCTAATGTGCATGGCACTCGAAAGGAACAGGATCACGACATCAACCTCATTTATGGCCGTTCTACACTATCATCCACTGAATAATGCTTCGTCAGATCGCGCTGGTCTTCTGAAGTAATCCACAACTTGGTCTTGATGGCGAAGCTCTTCCAGAAATCACAGCGACTCTTTGTTTACAGGTTTGTGGGCATTTGTAATTGCTGTCATGTGATGTGCGTTTGACAGGACGAACTGTACCTCGTGTTCGTTTCATACAGATTACAAACCCAAAAAACTTTTGTTTTCAAGTGTAGTTGGTTCTTTTAAAAGCACAGATTTCAAGCTTTATGTGGATATATTTCTTATGTCTGTGCAGCAAGTATTCGCTGAGATTCCAGTGCGTTTGTTGACCACCAAACTGTTGTAGAAGCACACGTCTGGTCCGAGCTTTTCCCTCGGAGAAACTCAGTCTATAGCGATCGATGGTTGGCTCCTGTATAGTAGGCGGGGTTTCATTCGCCATATTGACTGTTACACTTTTCCCCATTTAAAACTATACGAGTGACATGTCTTGTGTATTCTATAGTCTTTGATATTGCTTAACGAGGCTAATAATATTGACCTCAAAATGTTTAAAAAGAAATTTAAACCTGCTTTCATTCTAGCCGAAATAAAACAAATAAGAAGTTCTTTCTCCAGAAGAAAAAATATTATAGGGAATACTGTGAAAAAATTATTGCTCTGTTAAACATCATTTGGTAATTATATGAGTTTACAGGAAGGCTAATCATTTTGACTTCAACTGTATATATCAGATCAAGTTGTGAATAAACAGAAGTGCTGCGTTAAGTTCATTTTCATTTCGAGTCGATATAACACACAGCTGAGCATGAATCGACTTAAATGGACAAAGATGAACTACAATGACAGAACGCAAAACAACAGATGTCTAAACAACGTCTCTTTAACAGCTATGCAATAATGTATTATTGCATCTGTGCCTTTTTATTGTTATTCCGCAGTTCTGCGAAAGGAAATGTTTTGACATTAAGCCATTTAATTGCAACAACGACTCTTAAGCTATTAGCAGGGTGTAATTAAGAGCACTGCAACACTATGTCTCTCTTTTTGCTGTCTTAATTGCCTTCTTGGACTTTAATTCAACCAGCAGGAGTGTGTGTGTTCAATCCGGTGAAGTAAAGGTTGGAGATGCGCATTAATCATTAGGAATATCAGCAGCAAGTCGCGCATATAGGCCCGAATTCTTCAGTGAGCCCCAGGGCTTTTTCTTTCTCCGATATTGCAGGACAAACTTAGACTCGGAGTATCGATTTTGTAAGACCGCTTCGGCTCTGGCCACATAGCTCATTGTAAATTATGCTTAGGCCGTCTGTCTGTTCTGGAGCTATTGTCTTATTACAGGTTGAGCCCTGTGTGCGCGGCGGTACCAGATAAAACAACGATTATTTACCTGAGGTCGGATGATTTCCTCTTTATGAGGGAAATGGCCTTTAAGGAGTATCACATGGTGGGGTTTTTTTATTTTTTGTATTGGCTTGCTGGCAGTCTTTGCATTTTGTAGTGGCTTCCTGACAGAGATATTGATTGATTTTTTATGTATTTTTTGGTAGAAATTCAGTGTGTGTGTATAACCAGTTGCACTCATGGCCATTGCCACGGTTTGCAAATTAGCTGTTGAGAATTGCGCAATAATAATGGCTGCAAATGCAACTGTTAGACAATTTATTGTATTTTTGTGGTAACTTACTGGCAGCACTGTTGAAAAGGAGAACAATATACAGAGGTTTGGACTTTGCTGACCTTGTGCACTTGCGTCTGGACTGGGGATTCATTCGGGTTATAAATCAAACGTGATTTACTGGAAGCCATCAGCCTCGTTTAAAAGGAATGTAAACCTCATAAATGCTGTGAGACGGTGAGGTATAAATCATTGAGCCGTATGTAATTAGTGGCATTTTGTGTCCAGGTCGCTGATGTCCCGGAAGAGCAGCTGCTGGTGGCCGTTTTTCCTGGCATCCCGACTGCTGCCGAACTTTTCCTGCTTCCTCCAAGGAACCAATCGAATGGCAGGAAACAAACTGAGGAGGATCTGGAGCAGGTCAGACTGATGCCTGGTTCTAATACCCACACATGCTGTCTTTGCACTTGACTACGTTCATGATGTACAGCTGAAGACAGAATCATTAACCCTCCTGTATATTTTGTCCTAATTTCTGTTTAACGGAAAGAAGATTTTTTCAACACATTTCTAAACATAATAGTTTTAATAACTCATTTCTAATAACTGATTTCTTTTATCTTTGCCATGATGACAGCACATAGTATTTTACTAGATATTTTTCAAGATACTAGTATTTAGCTTAAAGGCTTAACTAGGTTAATTGGGCAGGTTAGGGTAATTAGGCAAGTCATTGTATAATGATGGTTTGTTTTGTAGACAATCAAAAAAATATTGCTTATAGGGGCTAATAATATTGACCTTAAAATGGTTTTTAAAAATATAAAAAACACTTTTATTCTAGCCGAAATAAAACAAATAAGACTTTCTCCAGAAGAAAAAATATTATAGGAAATACTGTGAAAAATTCCTTGCTCTGTTTAACATAATTTGGGAAATATTTGAAAAAGAAAACAAAAATTAACAGGAAGGCTAATCATTTGACTTCAGCTGTATTTCCTGTATTTCGCCAAAGTCGTAAAGTGGGTGTGAAGGTCCCAAGTATGCATTTCTAATTAATGTTTTATTTTTTTATCTAATGAAACTTAGCAAGTGTGAAAATGTTTATTCAGGTAGATGTTGTCTTTTTATTTTTATTTTTTATATTTGCTAGCATAATTTATAAGTGATTATGTTTGTTCTGTGGTCCCTAACAAATGGTGCATTCTAATTAAACTAATTTGTCTTAGTTTATGTTATAAAATGCAGTTTCAAAAGTTTAGCAAAATTCACAACCTAAACTTCACAATGTCTGAGTAAAATAAATCTCACAATTTATATCCAGGACATGATGCATTATGGGATGCGCTTGCCTGAAATACCCCTTCAAATTCTTTTTTAAAAAGTATACATATATATATACAAAAAACGTGTGTAAAATTAGTAGTTTAATAATAGAATACATTATTCATTCATTTATTTTTCTTCGGCTTAGTCCCTTTATTTATCAGGGGTCGCCACAGCGGAACGAGCCTCCAACTATTCCAGCATATGTTTTACGCAGCGGATGCCCTTCCAACCGCAACTCAGTACTGGGAAACATCCATACACTCTCGCATTCACACACTTACACTATGACCAATTTAGCTTATTCAATTCACCTATAGCGCATGTCTTTGAACTGTGGGGGAAACCGGAGCACTCAGACGAAACCCACGCGAACACAGGGAGAACATGCAAACTCCACACAGAAACGCCAACTGGCCCAGCTGGGACTCGAAACAGCGACCTTCTTGCTGTGAGGCGACAGTGCTAACCACTGAGCCACCGTGCCACCCTAGAATACATTAATAGTTTAATAATATAAAATCATATTATTTTGTTAGTTACTAGGGTGTTTGAGTGGTTTAGGGCATTGATCGTTAGTTACTATGGTGTTTGAGTGGTTTAGGGCATTGATCTTTAGTTACTAGGGTGTTTGAGTGGTTTTATGGCATTTATAGTTAGTTACTAGGGTGTTTGAGTGGTTTAGGGCATTTATCGTTAGTTACTAGGGTGTTTGAGTGGTTTAAGGCATTGATCGTTAGTTACTAGGGTGTTTGAGTGGTTTAGGGCATTG
>CAIGQV010019186.1:7399591-7415958 GCA_903798115.1 Danio jaintianensis | reverse complement strand
AGATGGGGTAATATCATGTGAAGCCCACTTTGAAGTGAAGCCCACTTCGAAGTCTGCTAACAGTCAAAGGGAACGCACCTAGTGAGATGCACTTGCAGATTTTCAAGGTGAGAATGACGAACCTGACGAAGAAGTAAAGAGCAGCTTCTACCCGAGGCTACACTGAACGTAATTTCGTAAGCGTAAAAAGAGACGACATGTCGGAAATATCCCAAAGGGGACTGTCTGACATTTTTCTTACCTATTCGCTTTATCCTTAAAGGCATAATTATCTCTGTGATAATAGCCTGAAAGAGTCTAATTAGGCTTACATGACAAGGACGTGTCACAACAAGTCTCTTTTACAGTAGGGGCATTTGAAAGTAATACACTTTACAGGGTCAAGCGTTATTAAGCAGAGCTTTACAAGGCATTCCTCAACCAGTGTGGATGTTTTTGATAGTAATTGCCGATAAAAAAGCTAATATACAGTATACTTTAAATAGCAACTTGTTGATTCTGTACACTTAAAAAATTAAGTTTGTTGTTTGTTCAGACTACTTATTATTTTGAATGAGCTTAAACAACACAATTCTTGAGGTTTTCTAGGGACAACTTAATTTTAATAGCACAACTTTGGGTTTTAATAATTCATTAAATGCTGAAATGAACTAAACATGATTAATAAATGCAGTATGATAGTAAATACATTAGGTGAGATTAATGGAATCTTATTCTAAAGTCAGGCCATGTATTTTTTTTATAACAATGTTTAAAAAAAAGTATTATAGAATTGGTGTTGTCAGTCCCCTTCTTGACAGTTATTTAGGAATAACAACAGGTTTTATTATTTAGCAAATGCTATTGTTATTGATGTTATCTATCAGGAGCTGACAGTAGAGATTCATTTGTGTATCTTTTTCACTGTGTAGGTAGTGTCTGTATTTGATACAAACAATACTTTTTACTAAAGTTAATGCAAGCCTGCAGCACATTTGTTTTCTATGGACATAAGCGATAATTTAAATATCTTTAAATTGTGTTTATTTTATTTTACTTGAACAAGAGTGATAACTTTTTAATTTAATTGTTTTTTTATTATTATTTAATTTTACTTGAACATGAGGGATAAGTTTATCATTTTAATTTTACTCAATTTTATTTTAAAATTGTATAATTTTAATTTATTTGGTTTATTTTACTTGAACATGAATGATAACTTTTTAATTGCATTTAATTTTATAATTTTAATTTTATTTAATTTTATTTTACTTGAACATGAGGGATAACTTTTTAATCGCATTTAATTTTATTTAATTTTAATTAATTTTATTTAATTTTGATTTATTTTACTTGAACATGAGTGATAACTTTTTTTAATTGAATTGAATTTTATAATTTTAATTTAATTTTATTAATTTATTTTAATTTTGTTTTATTTTACTTGAACATGATGGATAACTTTTTAATTGCATTTTATTTTATAATTTTAATTTTATTTCATCATTTTATCATTTAATTGTATCATTTAATTTGAATTTATTTATTTATTTATTTCATGGCATATATATATATATATATATATATATATGGGCATTAGATTTACCATAAATTGTGTAACACATTATTTTATTCACCCTCCAAACAATCGAAAGTGCATATCAGCACAGAATCTCAAATTTCCTTTAGACAATCTAGACGTCTATTCTATATGTAGCTCTTCTGAATGCTGTTTACTTCCTAGATATCTGAAATCCTGGTCAATGCATTAAATCAGATCTCGGTGGAGTTTGAGTTGAAGCCTGGCTCCCGCGTCATCGTTTACATCACACAATTAACTTTAGGTAAGTAACTGTTGCACGACACACTGTATCCAGCTATTTTGACATGATTTGCTTGATAACCATAATGCGCTGCTGCTTATATTTGATTACATATTGGTCTTTCAGCTTATTTCCTTCACTATAGACTCTGTTGGGTGTTATATGCCGTTTCCTAGATTGGTCTGGGTAATTACTTTGATTGCTTTCTTGAGACCGGAGACTTGTCAGCACTATATATTGTTGAAAGATTGGGCTTTTATGCTCCACCAGTGATGCTGAAAGCCTTATGGAAGATAATTGGATAATTGCTCTCCGGCAATCATGGCTCGCAAGATCACCTCACTTTTGAGGAAGGAAAAAAAACAGCCTTAATTGAAAAGAATTAGATTTTTTTTGGTTTGTTCTTTTTGTTTGAACAGTTGGATTTTGTTGTTGTTGTTATTGTTTTTTTAAACCTGAACTAATTTACCATATTTAACATCATCCATCTTATAGATCGCTGTTAGTCATATTTATAGCAGTCGACAAATTTATCTTGCCTTCTGTTACAAGACACAGAGAGAGACCTTCTCTTTTACCTTCTGGTCGACGCTACAGAGCACTGTGCACCAGAACAGCCCGACACAGAAAGTTTCTTCTCTCAGGCAATCCATCTCATGAACACTTGAATGATAGTAATTATGGAACAACATCACTACTTGCTATACACTTTTTATACACAAACACTTATTTAACAACATACTTTACATGCTAATTTGCACATAACAGCTGCCATTTAACGTTGTATATAGTAATATTCCTGTACATACACTTGTCAATTTGTATATTTGCATTCACTATTACTTTTATTTTTTAAATATATTTATTATCTGTTTTTTGTCCTGTCTCTGTAATTTTGTTGCACTGTAGAAGCTCTGTCACGAAAACAAATTCCTCGTATGTGTGAACATACCTGGCAATAAAGCTCTTTCTGATTCTGATTCTGAGAATTTAATAAAAATTTTATTATTAAATTAAATTAAATTAAATTAAAAAATTTAATTAAACTAAAGTTAATTAAATTAAAAATAAAATGAATTGAAATAAAAAATATTAAAAATATTAAATTATAAAAATTATAAAATAAAAGTAAATACAATTAAATAAAAATAAATAAATTAATTAATTAATTAAATTAAACTAAATTTAATAAAATAAAATAAAAAATAAATTAAATAAAAAATTAAAATTAAAGGAATGTAAAAATATTAAATTAAATAAAAAAAAGTAAATTAAAAATAAATTAAAAAGTAAAAATAAAATAAATAAAAATTAAAAGTAAATACTATTAAATACAAATTAATTAAATTAAATCAAATTAAAGTTTTAATAGTTTTCATTTGAACATTTGATTTTTTTGTTCTTTTTATTGTAACTCTGAAGTAGAACAAGTTTACCGTATTTTTAGCATCATCCATCTTATAGATCACTGTTGGTCATATTTATAGTAGTCGACATTTCAAGTGGATCAATAAAAGATTTTCAAAAATGTCCTAAGACAAGAATGGGTGTTGTTTTAGGGTGCTTTCACACTTGGTTAAGTATGGTTAAAAATAACATTAAAAACTTTCAGAACATCACGCAATGTCTGCAGAAGTCGTTTTTGGTGGAGACAAGCAGACATTGTCACTGTTTGCACTGGGTCAGTCCCGCTTGTCGCCAAGGTAGGTGATACACAGACATACACACACATGAATGAACGTTATGAAAAATAAAGTTTGTTGTACAGTTGGCGGTTCACTTCCGTTATTTGGTACGATTGCATTCATATTATAAGTGAACCGTACTCCAGACTCTTTCAGGCAGACTCGGGTACAGTTCACGGGTGCGCGCCTGAGTTCAGAAGACACATTCACACTAGCTAAACGTACCGTACTCTGACGTCAAACGAACTGGGGTGCGGACCAAAAGTGCTAGTGTGAAAGCACCCCTAGTTAACTATGATGAAACGTTTTGGTGCACTTTGTGTTGACTCCTGTATACAATTTTGGCTTTCACTCTGTTACTTATGGCAAGACACAGAGGGAGAATTGGATTAAATTAAATTAAATTTAATTTAATTTAATTTAATTAAATTAAATTAAATTAAATTAAAAAATAAATAAAAAAATACAAATAAAATTTAATTAAATTTAAAAAAGTAATAAATAAACAAATAAAATATTAAATGTAATTAAATAAAAATTAAATAAAACATTCTCACCCTATTTCAACAGTTAAATGATTGTATTAAGAATGGCAAATATTGTTTTTTATTACAAGTTTTCTAAAATAATATGTGTACATAATAAACAAGCCATTTTTCAGTTAAATATGCACCAATTTGCACACACACACACACACGCGCGCACACACACACACACACACGCACCCACACACACATTATGTACTGTATGAACATTCTACTCTAAAAATCCGTCATGAATAAACTCTGACTGTTAAATATTTGCATAGCGATTGAAATTTACAGACACAAACAGACACAAAAGAACCACTTAAATTTGTATTTTGGATGTTCTCTTTCGTTGGACTGAAAAAAGCCCAACATCTCAAAAATGTCAGGTGCATAAAAAGAAAAAAAACTGTGTGTTTGCCTCCAGTGTCTGGCCTTAGCAAAACTAAACACTTTGTAATAGTAAGTTGCACCGCTGGAAGCATCAGCCAGAGAATAAACTCTCTGCTACTGACATGTGACTTTGTGCTATTACCCACTCGCACTGCAAAACACCGGCTGCCTCACTCCATTTCTTTCCCCATTTTTGTACTCAAAGTTCTGGAAAGCGTTCAAGATTCTTCGCGGGAAAGGTCAGAGGATTCATGGGCCTGTCTTTCAACAACACACACCCCAGGGAAATATACAGCCAGTGGGTGTAAGACTCCCATCAGCGATTCTGAAAACATGCCAACAATTGGCAGAAATCCCCTCGGGAAGAGCTAAAGGGGGGATTTCGTGGAAATTAAGACACAGGAGATGCGCTGCGCTGATCCAGAATCCGTTATTCTTTCATTTACTTACTATAAAAGGTGTTAGATCTTCATGAAATGCAATTTTATAGTTTCGTTTTGAAATTGATATCATGAATATATTGTTATTGGACACAATTAACGGTGAAACCTTGTTATGTTGAAGGCAATGCTGAGAGGGGGTAGTGCATGATGTGCTTCTGTGTTCAATATTTCATAAGTTATCATTTATATAAGTGCCATCCTCAGAGGAAACAGATTATAAATTGGTTTTAGAAGCATCTTTCTTTTTTTTAAGTAGGGGTTTTTCATTTATTTATGTTTTCAAATTGAATTTTGGGGCCTTGATATGTGCTTTAACAACTTTTGGTGTTAAAAATATAGCTTTGCAGATCGAATTTGATTGAACTTTTTTAGTAATTTTTTTAAACTTTTATTTTTAGTTTTAAGCTTTTTTTTCTCCAAAACTCCTGGAACTTCTGAAATTGCTCAAACAATATGATAGACATTCACTAAAATCCGACCATTGTTTGGACAATGTTGATTGGCCAGATTTTCCAGGATGCTAATTTTTTTTTATTGTTTTGATAGGAAATAATTCTCTGATTTGGATGTTGAATGTGTTTTAATAGTTTGGAAAACAACAACAACAAAAAGATTTCAGCATTAAAGTAATGCTACAGTATATAGAACGTCCTGGTTACGTACGTAACCCACGTTCCCCGAATAGGGAACAGAGACGTGCGTCTGTTAACAGACTACAGGAGTACTTCAGACGACCAATCACTCTGAAGAGTAAGAAAACAGGCCAATGAATCCCAAAATGAATTGGCAGAGCTCAGCTCCACAGCTGACAGTGATTAGCTATTAGTGCTATATAAGCTGCCAGCTGAGAAGCGAGCACTAGTATTGGCCTGCTGAAGAGCCGATCACTCAGCTAACAGCTGGAGACTCAGCTGCTTTGGCAGTGGAGACGCACGTCTCCGTTCCCTATTTGGGGAACGTGGGTTACATACGTAACCAGGACGTTCCCCTTCATATGGGAACTCCAACAGGCCACCTGCTACCCAAGAGGGGAGACTTGATGGCAATAAGAACATATGGACTAGCCCTATGGAGGGGGAGTGCTACATATGATTAGCTGGTTAGCGGGTAGGGAAGACATGGGTTCGCCTGGTCAGGGGGAACACTTCATGGCTGAATAAGCATATGGGATTGCCATTGGGGACCGCGCATAGCTGGCACCGAACCTCAGCTTGTGGGTAGACCAAGAGTGTGCATACCAGACCTCACACTGAGCCAGGCACCCGGCTCCTCCGCTGAGTCGGGTGCTGGGGGCCTCGGAGGAATTCTCTAGGGTTCGCCAAGCGGGAAACTTACTAGCAGAATAGAAAAAGTGTTAGGTGTCGCCCAGCCCGCAGCTCTGCATAATCTGTTAAGAGGCGCTGCGTACTCACGCCGAAAAGGAGGCACCGTTTTTTTTTTTTTTTTTTTTAAGTGTGCTCTCTCTCCCGAGGGACACAGCTCGCAATGGCACATGAAGCGAGGGCAATGGCATAACTATAAAATGGACCAACCTCTGCTTTGATATGGCACTTCCCTTCTGCCGATCATAACAGAAAAGAGCTGCGTAAAAAGACGTATGCTCTACGTGCCACATTAAGGGCAGTGCACGGACATAGCAATGAAAGGGTTGTGTGACTCCTCCACAAACAGCGCTTGCAGGCTCACTACCACTTTTAATTATTAAAAAGGGGTGGTAGGAATCTTTGCACAAGCTGAACCGGGGTCTCAGGTAAACGTGAGAGTAGGACGGTCCGAATTCCTGGCACGATTCGCTGACCGAAAATGCCACCAGAATCCTAACCCTCCTGAATGGTACCAACGCGACCAGCAGAGCTGCCTTCGTGGACAGAAAACTTATAGATACTGAGTCGAGTGGCTCAACGGACCTAACCATAACTGCTGGGGCCAGAGAGATCCCGAGAGGGCAAGAGAGGGGGGCGGGGATGGAATTAACCATCTCGCGCCACACGCATCTGAGGAACCGGCTGGTTATGCTTTCCCAGCGCGCTACCATCCGCCGCCCCACAGAGAGCGGGGATGGCAGCACACCAAACCTTCAGTGTGGAGGGTGACAGCCTGCGCTCCAGTTATCCTGAAGGAAGAAAACACAACACTAATCTAATCTGGCATGAGCCAGGGGCTCATGGTGCGGAGACACAGCGTGGTGATTGACACCCGGTGCGTCTCCGCACGTCATGCCCATCTGGGGACCCGATCGCGAAGCCACCGCTGAAGTGGTCTCATATGAACAATTGAGCGGCGTGATAGCGGCTACAAATGTCATATGCCCCAGGAGCCTCTGAAAAACTTCATTGAGACCACTATAACTGCCGAATTAAACGGACAGAGTAGCACTAGCCCGGCGCGCTAAAAGCACACCGTGATGGAGACTGGGTCCAGCTCCAACCCGAGATGAGAGAAGCTCTGCCCGGGGGAGAGCTTGCTTATTCTCGGTTGACCCGAAACCCCAACAGGCCGAGGTGTCAGAGCACCCGGTCCCTATGTATAATCAACTAATTCAAAGGACTGAAAATTTTTTTTAACCCAGTTAATAAATAATCAAAAATGCCAATGCGCGTGCAAGAGGCACAGGGCATCCTCCAGGGAGAGCCTGAAGGGGAGGACCATTTACTGCCATGCTCGGCCCCCGTCGCACACCGGTACAAACACGGTTATAAGGAGGGAGAGAGCGAGACATGGAGTGATCGTCCTTCAGGTCTATTGCTGCAACCAATCCTGCGGAAGGACGCACTGGGGGATGCGTTTCTGCATGAGCATCTTGATGGGCATCCTAAACAGATGGCAGATCAAAATGCGCAGATAGGATTGGTATAACCCACCGCTCTCTGGGTACGATGAAATGGGGGCGTAAACCCACTCTTCATCTCGGCTGGAGGGACCGGCTCGATTGTATCCTTCGCCAGGAGGATAACTATCTTCTTATGCGAGACAGGGGTGGCATAGCTATGACCGCTTAAATACACACCCGTGAACTCGGGAGGCCAACAGCGCATTGAAACACATAGCCGAGTCTGACCGTCCATGTGAGCTACTATGACGGGCTGAGCAGCACTAACCAGGCTGACAGAGTCCGAACGAGCAGCATCACCGGAACGTCGGAACAATCGGTGACGTACCCGCGGAGGGGCAGCTTCGGGATGGGGAGTGCTCACCCCGGGAAGCGGAGCGTCCCGAGGAAGAACTGAAAATAAGAGATTGACTCTTACCTTCCTCCCAGGATCCCGCGGAGAGGCTGGAGGTGCGAGAAAGGAGCTCGTCCTCTGGCGCCCTCAAAGCCTGTGGCGAAGTGCAGCAAAGCTGAGAGCTGGAAGGCAGCACGTCCCATGCTGGCAGCAATTGGGCTTCCACACCCAGAGGGAAGATAATCTGCTCTTTTCGGATCTCTACATTAATTCGCTGGGGAGCCCCGGCCCTCCACCGGGGAAAGAACGGTTCTCCTCCTCTCCAAGCGGCCCGCCTTAGGTTCGCTGCGCGGTCCGATTACCGGACTTTACGGCGACCTATGACGGGAGTGTGAACTTCCTGCAGGGGGGCTCGGCGCGTTCAGTAGCCAGTGGAAGGGGCTGTGACGGCGAAACATTTTGGAGCCGCGGGAAGAGTGATCTCGGCGAGGAACAGCCAGCGCGGACGGGTCGAGTGGGGGAGCAGTTTTCCAAGCCCAACATTAGATGACCTGCTCCATCACGCACGGCTGATCTCTCACCACCAAGGACTCCTGGGTAAAGTCCCTGACAGAGTCGCCGAGTAGGCCTGCCTGGGATATGGGCACACCAAGAAAGCGTACTTTGTCTGCGCGGCACATACCTGCCAGGGTAAGCCAAGGGTGGCATTTCCGGACCACTGTGTGGCCATCGTCCTCCCCAGGACATGGGCGGCCGACTTGAAGGTCATGAGAGCATAGTCGACCACTGTGCGGTGCTTACACATAAGCCTGGGGAACAACCGCCCCTGTGCAGCACAGCAGAAGCCGTGGTGCAGGGCAGAAGCGGCATGGCCCGCAGCGGTGTGGGCTCTGGCCATGAGAGACACAGATAACCCACCCGCCTTGGACGGGGGTCTCAGCTTACCCCTCCAGGTGGCGGCGCCCACCACCTGAGGAGTAGCTTGGAAGAGTCATCTTACATCAGCCCGCACGCCACACCTCTAGTCGGTCCGGCGGTGAGACTGGGGGACAAGCCATCTCGAGCCACACCGCCAAAGCAGCCCAGGAAGCGCAGCCATCATGTCTGATTCGAGATCCGTGACCACGCATTGCACCCCATAGGATGGAAGCGAGCCCGATCTGTCATCTGAGTATGACAGCTCTCCCTCTGATGTCGCGATGGACATCTGATCTCCAGTGTCATCAAGCGGAGGCGCGGGCATGAACCGCACCACCACTCAAAGCTTGGATGGAGCGCGCTGTGGAGGAGTGGGGGGTCCACGGGCCCGGAGGCGACGGATAAACCCCCACTGTAATCCTCAGATCTGCCCGCGTGCTAACCGCTTTCACGGGGAGCAACGGGGGTGGCTTGGAAGCCGCGATCTCAGCTGTGCAACAGCCATGCCCTCACAGTGAGTGCATGAGCTGTCCGCGAGCACCGCATCGACATGCTGGACCCCCAGACCTGTGATGCGATACCTGTGCCCATCGTCCGGAGATAGGAACCACTGCATCCAGAAACACACAGTCAGAACAGCGTCTTGAAAAAGACGTGTTGATTGACTGTGTTGCTCTCTTGGGGAATCTGCTCTTTTAATGGAAACTGCTCTTTTGTGCACACCAGCGAAACGCCCAGGGCGTCGCGTCATCTCCCGCACTGGTGAGTAAACTGGTTTCAGTCTTGAAATCAGGTTGGCAGATAAAGTGTCTTCAGTCTCGTGAGAGGCTCTGAAAGCTAAATTCTAGTGGTCGCTTCTCAGCTGGCAGCTTATATAGCACTAATGGCTAGTCACTGTCAGCTGTGGAGCTGAGCTCTGCCAATTCATTTTGGCATTCATTGGCCCATTTTCTTACTCTTCAGAGTGATTAGTCATCTGAAGTGCTCCCATAGTCTGTTAACAGACGTACGTTGGGGTTCCCATATGAAGGGCAAACAGTGATATAAGTCAAGTCGAGCTTTATTGTCATTCCGCTACAAGTGTGGACATACAGAGGAACGAAATGTCGTGTCTCGCAGGGCAACGGTGCTACATAGATTAATCATAAATACAAACTCAACACAACCTATGCATAACTAACATATACTATAAAATAAAATAAAATACTTAAACTATACACATAAGACATGCTATACAAGTACTTTTACATAAGGCCATCTGAACTGATCTTTTTGAAAGATTTTTTTAATTTTTACTTTCAGTAGCAGATATTTTATTTTATTATATTTCTTTATTTTTTGTTTTATTATTATTATTATTATTATTATTATTATTATTATTATTTTGTTTTTTTAGACACAAATGGTCCATAGCTAATTCCTTGCACTTATTTAATTAATAATTTTTTTTTTCAGTAGCAGATTTTTTTATTTTATTTTATTTTATTTTAGCGTCCATAGCCAGTTCCTTGCAATTATTTTACATTTTTTATTTTTATTTTCAGTAGCGCACAAAAATTTATTATTTTTTCATTGAAACATTTAATTTTATTTAATTTTATTAAATTAAATGTAATTTTATTTATTTATTTATTTTTATTTTAGACACAAAGGGTCCATAGCCAATTTTTTTATTTTTATTTTCAGTAGCAGATTTTATATCCAATTGTAGCCAATTCCTTGCAATTAATAATCACTTGGATGTTTATATACATAATTTATCTTGAGCGTGAGCAATTTAACAGCATTTTTCTTTTATTTTTGGATGCAATGTCCCTTTAAAAGTACAACATTTATTTTCAAATATAACTTTTTTTTAACATTATGTCTTTGCTATCACTTCCCATCAATCAAATGTGTCTTTGCCTCAAGCTAAAACCTTTCTGTTCCAACACTTTTGAATGCTATTATTATATCCAAAGCATGATATAAAAGACACTCTATATTAGTTAAAGTGTTCAATAAGGTTTATGTTTGGTCTCTGTCACAGCTCCACTGGTGGACTCGATCCCGAGACACAGCAGTTCTGCCATGCTGATGCTTCTGTCCGTGGTCTTCCTGGGTTTAGCCGTATTTCTCATCTACAAATTTAAGAGGTACATCCAGACAAACAGCTTTTACAGCCTTCATTCCTCTTTACTAGGAGCCGAGCCATTGAACTTCATCTCTTTTCACGCACCCTCACAGTCCCCGCTTCCGTTTATCTATATATAAAGATGAAATATAAAGTATGATTTGATGGGATGGAAATCGGGAGCAACTTTCTTTTGCATCTGTCATGCTATTTTTGCTCACGCCAGTTGTGAGATCTAGTTATTAGTTTGCGTATGGTAGGAGAAAAAGCATCGCTGTGAAAGTGCAGGGAAATATCAATTGTTTAATATGCAGCCATGGTTCCTCTACTGGAAAACTGTTTTGTAACACTTTGAATAATTTATTTGGTCTCAAAATAATTCAAATGGAAAAGACTCGGGGAAATGTTGAAACAATCATTAATAATGGATATCATTTTTTTTCTCCCCACAAGTCATTTAAAATGGAAGCATATTTATGGAAATGTTACACTCGGAAAAACAAAGCAATTAGCTCACAAAATTAATAGTATTTTTTTAAAGGGAAAGAAAAGATGTTTATTTTAATTCATAAAAAAAAAAAAATATGAGCTTGGTTTGTGTCTTGCAAAAGCGTTAGACATTAAATTTGGGCAAATTAAGAAAGCATCTCTATAATTTGTTCCAGGTTGTCTTGCTGTGTTATCAAGACGAGTGTTGAATGTGTTTAGCGTCTCGCTAACTCTGATTGCCTGAGCGACTTCTTCTCTAGGAGCTATTAAATACAGTCAGCAATTATCATTGTCATTATTTCAGGAATACAAAGGAGTGTGATTGCAGTCACACAGTGTTTAACAGCAGTTTAACAAGTTTAACCCTCACCTTGTGTCGTCATGCGTGTTGTGCCAATTTGCTGCTGAAATGGATGTAAAAACAAACATGTTTTTTTTTTTTCACATGTGTATTTTTCGCCAAATAGATTTGAGATGATTTTGATTTCTGAAAAAAAATCAATCAATCAATCAATCAATAGAATTCAAAAACGCTTGTTATTAGTGACTCCGGTGGCCGTTCAGTGAACTGCAATACAAATAGTAATAATTTTACATTTAAAATTGACATACTTGAAGTCCAAATTATTAGCACTCCTCTAATTTTTTCTTTTTCAAATAATTCCCAAATGATGTTTAACAGAGTAAGGATTTTTTTCACAGTATTTACTAAAATATTTTTTCTTCTGGGAAAAGTCTTAGTTGTTTTATTGTTTAGTTGTTTTGTTTCTCTCCTGGAATAAATTTTTAAAAAATTTAAAACACTTTAAGGTCAATATTATTAGCCCCCTTAAGCAATATTTTTTTCCGATTGTCTACAGAATAGACCAGGGATGTCCAAACTCGGTCCTGGAGGGCTGGTGTCCTGGAGAGTTTAGCTCCAATCCTAATCAAACACGCCTGAACCAGCTAATCAAGCTCCTACTAGATACACTAGAAACTCCCTGGCAGGTGTGTTGAAGCAAGTTGGAGCTAAACTCAGCAGGACTCCGGCCCTCCAGGACTGAGTTTGGACACCCCTGGAATAGACCATCATCATACAATGCCTAATTACCCTAACTTTAACCTGATTAACCTAGTTAAGCCTTTAAATGTCACTTTAAGCTGAATACTAGTATCTAGTGAAATAGCTAGTGAAATATTATGTACTGTCATCATGGCAAAGATAAAAGAAATCAGGGAGTTATTAACACTATTATGTTTAAAAATATGTTGAAAAAATCTTCTTCCTTTAAACTTAAATTGGGAAAAATATATAGAGGAGGGCTAATAATTCTGACTTCAACTGTATACCCCCCTTTTAAACAATTATATCTTTCCTACAAACATATGGTTGTTCCCAATGAAATCCTTGTTTTGCAGAAAAATCCCCTGGATCAACATCTACGCGGAGGTGAATCATGAGAAGGAGCAGGAGATGATCAGTACGGTGGGCCAGAACGATGCCACACCAAAAATCACCCTGAGTGAATTCTCCACGCAGAAAGAGCTGATGGAGAAAGAGCTGGAGGCCCGTGCCAAACGTGAGTCGAGGCTTTTTAAAAGTAACATTATTAATTAGATAATTAATAAAACACAAATGTGTAAAAATGTTGTCTCCTCATGCACTGGTCAGCTTTGTAATTTAGGGGTATTTGGGTATTTAGTGACGGTTTGTTTAGGACTAGTTAAAAGAAAACATCCAAAATACAGTTTTAAGTGTTTATTTTATTCATTATCTGTCTGATTCTGATTTACCTTTACCTGATTTACCTTTACTCACAATTACTATTTTAAAGGGGTATGATGATTTTCTATAGGCACTGTGGATATATTTGTTCCATGGTCTGTTAAAGTTCTTGATTCCCATTGGCTTACAAAACCCTTTTGTAAGAGGAACTACTTTCTTCCGTCAGTCATTCACATCTGCAGCTGACGTCAGAACAGAAGAAGCCGTTACTAATTCACCAACGTCATTTTAGAGCTAGTATTTGAATGATTCTCTAGCGTAATGTCTAAAGTGATGACAAAACAGGTGATTTTGCTCACATTTTAAGATTATAAGGCTGAACGTGACATGAAATGCCATCAGTCTACAGAGATATCTCCCAATATTTTTCTGTTGCAATCGCGAGATCACAATATTACTATGGTATAAGTACAGCACTACAACATACAAAAGAGAGAGATCGACTTAGAAAGTCATTTACCTGTTTAATAAAGATTTGATCAGCTGTAGTTTGAAATTATGCTGGTTTTCTCTTAGGGATTTTTATGCGGTCTCTGTCGCCATCTTGTGGATGAACATCATCAACTGTCTTTGCTGTCTCTCAGAAATTATAAATATTTTAAAATAGGCACTACCCTTATAAATAAACTGCATAGTTGCAATCTAAACAACTACATTCTCGACTAAAAAAAGCCTTAAAAGTACATTATGTTGTCCAACAGCAGCAATATTTGTCAAACTGTAGAGTGTCCTCTGCTTGTTGCTGTATGTGGGCGGAGTAATACACAAGGGTGAAGGGTTAAGAGGCTGGACGAGTGCTGTTACTGGCAGAATATCGCACGGCTATCAACCAATCAGATTCAAGAACCAGACAGAACTGTTGTATATTCAGTTTTGAAATCACAGTTCGAAATAAATGTGTTTCCCTCAAATATTAGTAACCATAGCAACTCAGTGACAGTTGACGTTGTCATTCATCTGTGTAATCTCGAGGACAGATATGTGTGCTTAATCAGGGAGCTGATGAGATTAACCAATTCGCAAATATGCTCAAAAATATCTGCAAAGAGGTAGCTAACGCATGTTACTATGAGCTATTAGATTCGCCTGTGTCATTTACACACCTTATCTCTCTCTTGTGCATTCAAAGAAAGGATACCTAATGTGTTGTAACTGATGAAAGTTGTGTTCAATATTGTGCTAGCAAGAGCATTACTAGTTTTAGCGTCGAAATATAAGCAAATGACCACGAAATAAGTGGGATAATCAATGGCTTGCTGTGTATTACAAGGATTTTTGACATGGCAAAGATTATGCCTTACTGTACATACAGTATACAGTTGAAGTCAGAATTATTAGCCTTCCTGAATTATTAGCCCCCCTGTATATTTTAGGAAAGAAGATTTTTTCAACACATTTCTAAACATAATAGTTTTAATAACTCATTTCTAATAAATGATTTCTTTTATCTTTGCCATGATGACAGTACATAATATTTTACTATATATTTTTCAAGACACTAGTATTCAGCTTAAAGTGACATTTAAAGGCTTAACTTGATTAATTAGGCAGGTTAGGGTAATTAGGCAAGTCATTGTATAACGATGGTTTGTTCTGTAGAAAATCAAAAAAATATTGCGATAATAAGAGGGCTAATAATATTGACCTTAAAATGGCTTTAAAAAAATTAACAACTGGTTTTATTTTAGCCGAAATAAAACAAATAAGAAAAAATATTATAGGAAATACTGTGAAAAATAATTTGGGAAATATTTGAAAAAGAAAAGAAAAAAATCACAGGAGGACTAATCAGACTTCAACTGTATGTTTACAAATAAAATAAACATAATTCAATATAATACAATAAAATTAAAACATGTTATTAAAAAATTACAAATTTAATATTTAAAAATTAAAAGATACAAAACATGTATCTAATGCACAGAATGCAAATTATTTCCATTTGTGATTATTTTTGGAAAATTCCACATAAAATATCCAGATGTACTATCAGTATTCACTATATTACAAAGAAACAAACACATGCTTTATATGGCGCATGGGAACACTTGCTAAGGTAGGATTAGGCTTAGCAAACATAACACCAATTTTTAGTCAGGCACATTTCTAAATACTTGAACTCTTCTAGTATTCTTAGACTGAGTTGTTCTCAAGAACAAAGAGGAATCACTGGAAAAGTTCATTGTTTTCCAGCTTTAGTCTTTTTAACGCCTCAGGAATTTTTGAGTCACAGACCTGCGTGCTATATTAAAACGACTGTTGCGATGGCGAGGCTTTCCGTGACGCTAAAAATATGAATCATTCAGTTTCAGAAGTGTTTCGCAGTGAAAGCGATCAGACCAAAAACAACAGTCCTCGGAATCAGCTGAGTTCCTAATCTGACACATAATGCATGCTAATGAGAACTATATCCATGGTGGGCCCAAGTGTCCTTATTTCCCAAGTGGATGCGCCTGTGATCGTGTAATTGCTTAATAACTGCAAATTAATATTTAATTGCCGCTGTTAAGCAATGATTATAAAAGAGCACTGATTAAACCATAAAAGGGGTCAAATTGGGGTCAGTCTGATAACAACAAGTGTCGTGAATAAACATGCAGCATTCGGAGTCATAAATTACACTATACTGTTTCTCTGAGTGTTGAATGGGAGGATGAAACATTTATTTTTTGCCTGGATTTCTGGCTTAATGGTTCAAATTTAAGAATGCTTTACATTCTGTTGCTTGCCTAGGCCAGGATAAATATTTAATGGGCGGAAAACTGAATATATCCAGTCTAGTTGAGTAATATATAGTCGCATTTGGGCAGAAAACTTGTATACATACTAATTTCAGATACTATTATAATAAAATCTCTAATCTATTATCTAATTAGTACTAAAATAATGATATAAAGCCACAATATGGACTTGTTTGTTTCGGTTTAACTTTATATTAAGGTGATGTAGTTACATTGGAACTATTCATTTAACCACTGAGCAAATTAATGTGGTTAATTATCAATAATAATCAATGTGGTTGGGGTTAGAATGGGGTTTAGATTTAGGGTTAGTTACCTGCACAT
>CAIGQV010019186.1:7349700-7399581 GCA_903798115.1 Danio jaintianensis | reverse complement strand
GTTGGGGTTAGAATGGGGTTTAGATTTAGGGTTAGTTACCTGCACATGTAATTATACATAATTCATTGCAATTACTATGATATGTGCATAGAACATAAATAATTAAAGTGTAATCTGTTTTTTTGTTTTTGTCACATTTGTGATTTATGTTTTTGGCTTAGTTTACAATGTAAAAACAATCCTGGTTGCCTTAAATTTTTAAGCTGAATCAAATTAACCGTATGAGTCCATTGAACTTATATTATGTTAAACTGACTTAAAACAGCTTGTGTAACTTATAAAATTAAGTTAGAACATGGTTAGCTTAGTTTAGTAAGTTACAATGACTCAAAAACATATGCTGTCAGTATGTCAATTAATTGATTTTTTACAGCGAATGATTTCATATCTTTTATTTTGTAACTTTCACAGTTATGGTTCACCATGACTAGTTTCTGTTGCCCATATTAATTTTCATGCTTTCATTGGTTGTTAGAATTTTTCTTTTGGTTTTTAGTTTCATGTTTTCTTTGGTTGTTCTTAATGTGTTTTCCCATGTCTATATACTTATAAAGCCACAATATGGACTTTGTTTTGGTTTCACTTTTGGTTATAGTGGTTATCACTATTTATTTATCTACTGAACAATATTAATTAATTGCATGTGATTGGGGTTTAGGTTTAGTTACATGTAATTATGCATAATTCATTGTAATTACTATAGTATGTGTAGTAGTATACCTTAAATTAAATCGTTACCTTTGTTTTTCCTCTTTCTCTCTCTCTCTTTGTCACATTTGTGATTATTGTTTTTGTCTTAGTTTATGATTTCATGTCTTTTATTTTGTAACTTTCATAGTCAAGGTTCATCTTGACTAGTGTTTCCGTTGCCCATATTAGTTTCTATGCTTTCATTTGTTGTTTAAATATTTCTTTTGGTTTTCAGTTCTGTCTTTTGATTGGTTCCTTGTTTCAACGTTCATGTTTTCTTTGGTTGTTCTTAATATATTTTTCCATGTCCATATGCTTAAACCCTTTTGCGTCTGACATTTTGTTTCTTGTTATATACTGAAGTGAATTGCTGTCTTGTGTTCTGGTCATTATTTATTATTCATATTTTTTTACCAAGTTCTTCTTAAAGGGATAGTTCACCCAAAAATGAACATTTACTCACCCTTGACTTGTTCCAAACCAGTTTGAGGTTGTTGTTTTTTTTTCTTTTTCTGTTGAACACAAAAGAAGATATTTTGAATAATGTTTGAAACCTGTGACCATTGACTTCCATAGTATTAGTTTTTTTTTCTACTATTGATGTCAATGGTTACAGGTTTTTCAACATTCTTCGAAATATCTTCTTTTATGTTCAACAGGACAAAAAAAAACTCAAACTGGTTTGGAACAAGTCAAGGGTAAGTAAATGATGACAGAATTATTTTTTTTGAGTGAAATATCCCTTTAACGTTTGTTTCATGTTCTTAGATTGTTTTATTTTTACTGTGTCATCACATTGTGCCAACATTGTGCCAACATTGTTACAGTACTTTTAAAAAAGTACAAGTTTTCCACCCAGCAGCGAAGATATAACTTGAAATCATGTGAAAACCTTTGACAGGTTTGATTGATAAGTAGGATTACATTGTAAAAAAAGATGAAGAAAGCTCTTCTAAATAACACATATAATCATTTGTTGAGATAATTAATAGTCAATGTTGAGTTGAATTGTGAAGGCTAATGTGTATTTTCTGTCTCTTTGGCATGTAGGCAGTGTGATCCACACCTGTGAAAGCACAAGGGAGATCCCCAACTGCACGAGTGTCTGAAAACGCTAGGAAGAAAACCGGAGGCGTATTGTAATAATGTGTACAGAGGTATCACAATTTTAAAGGGTGACAGTTTTCCTTTTTTTTTTTGCTTCTTTTGTAATTTCAAAACACTGTCATTGTTAATAGTTTTCTAAGGAGCTCAGATTTGCATGGGTGTCTTGTTTGTTACGATCTGTGTGGAAAAATAAGAATAGGTTACAGTACAAGTCACCGAAAAACATGCTTGGAGGAGAAATTGGGAGCGATTAATTTTTTTATTTTTTTTAATACATATATATATATTTTTTTTTATCATAATTTTTTTTTGTTGAAATTCCAAGTTCTGTTTTGAACATCGCAGAACAATGAGCATAAAGGAAAGCTGGAGAAAAAGCCACAGCTTCTCTCCAAGTGTATTTCCTTTGTGTGTAATTATGGGTACGTTTACACAACAATGATTTCAACTAAAAAGTGAAAACCTTTTATGCATCTGGGCTGAAAACAAACACTTTTTTAAAAAGTGTAAGTTTTTGATGTCTCAGAATAAGCTGGAAAACTTGATTTTGTCAAAATGGTGATGTGATGCGTGATGCATATTAGGAATGTGTATCAACAACGTCCATTTAAAGTCTGTGTGAACCAGAAGTTGCTGAGACTTTTATTTCAGTATGTTGATGGACTTCCAACTGAAATAGAATATTGAGTAGGGGGCAGAGCTTTCTTTTTGCACATCATTCCCTCATAGCAAACTAAACTAGGTAAGAGGGGCGTGGTTAAGAATATTGCAAATGAAGCTGTCAAACTGACATCCTTAGAGAAGGACCGCCACACCAATTGCAGAAGCACATGATCAAACTTTTATTAAAAATGACCAAAAAACGTTATTTTTATAAAAAAAATTTGTCAGTGGATTAACCTGCGCTGATTAATTATTCACCTAAAAAATAACAGTGTTCCCTAGCAAAACACATTGTAAATTTTGATTTCACACAGACCTTAAGGCAAGTCATTTCACTCGACGGCCATATTTGAAACTGTGTTTTTTCTGTAAGGATATTTATTTTTTTAAGAAAGAAGAGCTGATTTTAGAAAAACTACCACAAAGAACAATCCACTAAGGATGCAGTGGATCACAAGATTCATTTGTCAAACATTACAGCCACAGAAATCAAACAAATACATGAGTTAATATCGACACACTATTATTGCTGTTAGATGTTCTGTATGCATGAGCGAGTAACTGATGACAAAAACAACCATTTCGACTACAGGATTGTATGCATGCATGGGTTTATTCCAGAAGTTTAACTTACTGTCTGCTAAACCCTGAACTCTGGGTTGATTAAACCTAAACCTGCTGACTCAAGCTATGTCAGTTCCAAAACCACTCATGAGATTAAGTTCAGTCACTTCAGAGTATGTTAACCCTGAACACAAAAGACAATGGCTGCGTCCGAATTCGCATACTTCCATACTATAGTACATTCAAATCAGTATGTGAGTTGAGTAGTATGTCCGAATTCATAGTAAAGGGAAAAACAGTAGGCGAGGAGTACCCGGATGACCTACTACTTTTGGTGAGATTCTGAAGTGCACATACAATGGACATTACGCTATCCCATGATGCCATGAGAGAGAATTCAACCGACGCAACTGACGTGGGTAGGTCATGTGATAATAACAAATGGCGGGTGCAGTACATCCAAATTTAATTCATACTATATAGAATGTACTTTTCTAAACTCAAATTGAAATGTAGTACATACTCGAGTACTAGGCAATTTTGGATACAGCCAATCTCAACAGAACAGAGAAACCACAGGTTACCATGGAAACAGGTGTGCCACACCTCTTCTTTCTTCTTTATCTGTTTAATGGCGAGTTACAGTATTATCGTCCCCTATTGGAAGTTGCATATTATTTTGTAATCTTGATGTAAAATCTTAGAGTTTTCTATGAAAAAGAATTATACTCTTAGAGCAGGTTGCTATGGCAACTTACATACCCTGAATATTACCTTAGTTTTAGGAACTGAAATCGGAAAAAATATATATAATTTCTTATATCAACTTATCAAGCAAAACTTGGACATGACCCAACATTTTTTTTTTAATGTTGCAATATATATTTACAAATTCACAAACAGCATTCAAGCCATTTTACAAGGCCTTTTACATTCTACCTTACCGGTGTCAAAGTTTGTATTTGGACATTTACATAATAGGACATTTAATAGGATAAAAAATTGGACATTTAACTTTTTAACATCAAATTACATCATCTAAATAACCTTACGAATGGAAAGTCTTTGTCCCTTGAGAGTGTTTATGGCTATTTGCATTATTATGCTGTTGTATAATCAAAATGATCTCAAAATAATAATATCAATTATCGCAACAATTTCTGTGAAGAAACAACGGCCAAAAAAAGGCCTAGAGGTTATCCACTTATATATCCCTAAACTTATCCAGATATGAAACATAACCTGCTTTCTGGAATACCCCCCCAGTTCAGTAGTGTTTCTTTACAAAATGACAGTCACCACCTATTGACCTGACATGCATACTACATTTATATTTTTAAATTTTTAGTCCATTGTTGTTGTGTAAACACCTTAAGTCTGGGTCAATATTTCAGACTGACTTTGTGAGAGAAAAAAAAAGTGGCTTTTAGTTTTAAAAATCTGCTATATATATTGTCGAGTCAGAACTTATTTATGGCAAGTTCGTATAACAGTTCAAACTGATTTTTCACACATTGTGAAGATTTAGCAACTATATTGATTTAACTTTAAGTTGTTTTTTTTATCTCTCAGTTGGTCACCTCATTTTTATATTTGTTATAATGTGAACTGTGGGAGCAAATTTGCAGCTGAGACGTACAAAAAAAGTCAATAATGTTGATATCCCTCTCTGTATTACAGCTTTGCCTTCATGTAAGCAATCTTGCTCTGCAATCTTCTAAATTGGTGGTTGAAACGTTTCAGCATTTAATTACACATCTATCTCCAGCCTTCATCTAAAGGTCGAGAGATCTGAATGAAAATGTGATTTTTTTCAGTGAAGAAGTACATAGAATACTTTCCAAAAGCACTGTGATAAAATGTCAATTTGAAGGCAAGCTTTTTGTATTTATGTAAAAGGGAGAATATAACTATTCACAACCACAAAAAAAAAAAAAGTTTAGTTTTTTGAGCGCAAACTTAATGCAACGTCCACGAAAATATCAAAGAAGAATATTTTGTGGAATAAACTTCTTGATATTCAAACATGGTCACAAAAGAGCTTGATATCTTTCTTGAAAATATTATAAAACGTAACTTTAAATCGAACAAACATTGAGCTAAACGTAAGTTCCTGTAAGCTCCTCATACATGTTCGCTTCTTGTGAATTTAATATTTTTGATTATTTATTTATTTATTTTTATTTATCTTCACGTTTATCTTATTTTTTAACATTTAGACTCTTTATTATCATTATCATCATTATTATTATTATTATTATTATTTAGTTTTATTTATCTTTGCATTTATCTAATTTGTTTTAGCCTTTAGACTCTTTTATTTATTGATTTATTGATTGATTTTGTTTTTACTTGAGACTCTTTTATTATTTTTTGTTTAATTTATTGATTTATTTTTATTTATCTTTGCATTTATCTTATTTTTTTATACTGTAGACACTTTTATAATTTTTTTATTATTATTATTATTTATTTTTATTTATCTTTGCATTTATCTTATTTTTTAGCCTTTAGACTCTTTTATTATTATTATTATGTTTTTGTTGTTAGTGTTTTTATATTTATAATAATAATAATAATAATAGTTATTAGTTTATTTATTTGTTTATATATTTATTTATTTTTGTAGATAAAATGGCTCCTTTTGCTCCTGTGAATGCCTTACAGATAAGAATGCCTTTTGAATAATGTGTATCCGTCATAATATCTGGCCACTTAGAATTGAAAGTTTAATACAATTTAACAAAGTGACAATTTTAGCAATGATTGAGTTTTTAAATATATTTCTCTCTCTCTCTCTCTCTCTCTCTCTCTCTCTCTCTCTCTCTCTCTCTCTTTGGATTAAAACAAACAAACAAACATGGAACTGTACAATATTCTCAAGTTTTGCTTTGTCTGTATATACAGCAAGTGTATTTTCTTTTCATATCCTTCTACTGTAAATACACTGTCATTTCAGAAAGAGGGTGTTTTACGATTACAAAAAACAGTGGTTTATTGATGTGCTGTACATACGCCAATGCTGTAAATAGTTTTTTTATTCATCCATTGTACAAGATAACAAACAAACGAAAAAAAAAAAAAAAGAGTATAGACGTATTGCATATGCTTTAATGTTGCCATTTTTTTGGATTTTGACCTAAAGTTGAACCTATAGAGAGCAGTGTTTCAGTATATGGTTAGACATTTTGTATTGGAGTTGATTGCCTGTTTCACTTGAAACAAACATCATTCATGAACAAGCAGGTCGTTTATTAGATTCCATCGTGAATGTAAATTGTATAGCAATATATCAGGATATAAGTGACTCTGGCCTGAGTAACAATTAGTGGTGCATTACAAATCAAAAACAATTTTTGTTTATCACATGCTTTGTGAGTGCAAAGTGCAAATATTTTTCTTTAGATTTTTTTTTTTTCAATTTGAAACAGAACTATTTTATTTGTATTTTATTTTATTTTACTATGCTAAAAGTAAAAAAGTAAAAGTAAAAAAAAAAAAAAATTTATATTTAACACATGCTTTATGAGTGCAAAGTGTGAAAGTTTTTAGTTAGACTTTTTTTCAATATAAAACAAAACTATTTAATGTAATTTGTTTTGTTTTTTTATTTATATATTATTTATTTTATTTACTGATTTTATTATTTTATTAATTATACTATTTTCTGTGAAACAGAACTAATAAATTTATTTTATTTTATTGTTCTTTGTTTAGGGGTAACTAACAAACATTTTTTTGAAATACCTTAGCATCGTCATACATTTTTTAAACCCCAATCTTCCATGAGCATCCATTTATTCTTTATTACTTTATTTAGATGTGCATTTATTTATTTTCTACATTTGATGCAACTTGACTTCTGCCAATGTTTTAGGGTTTACAGTGTATTCTTTGCATAGACAGCACAAAATGTCCCCTACCTAGACATCTAATTAGGTTTTGGAACATATCCCACAACATTCATAGAGCTTTTGTCTTGTTTCTGATATCCAAAAATCTAAAAATTCTTAAATCAAAAGGCATTTTTAGACAAGTAAAAAAAATATATATTGTTTTCTTTTCAGAAATAATGAGTTAATTTTTTTTTAAGAAGCAAAATAATCTCTCAGTGGGCTTAGTAAAATAAACTACCATTTGCTTTTAAGTAAGATGATTTTATTAACCCCACTGGCAGATTCTTATTTTTCCAAATGTGTTTTAATGAGAACAGAGCAAAGTTTTGTTTGTCTTATATGTTTGTATTTGTCTTTAATGTGAAACTTTTTTTGTGCTGCCATTTTGGCCAGAATTTCCTGAAAGAAGAGATTCTGTATCTCAATGGGACTGTCCTGCTAAAATAAAGAATACATAAATGAATTAACGTAATTTAAATTAATTTTGATTATAAATTCTGAAAACAAAAGAATATTCAATTCAATTCAATTCATCTTTATTTCTATAGCGCTTTTACAATGTAGATTGTGTCAAAGCAGCTTCACATAGAAGATTATAGTGAATTGAAATGTGTCAGTTCAGTTTTTAGAGTTTAAGTTCAGTTCAGTGTGGTTTAATTTTCACTGCTGAGAGTCCAAACACTGAAGAGCAAATCCATCGATGCGGAGCTCTACAGGTCCCGAACCATGCAAGCCCGTGGCGACAGCGGCGAGTAACGAACTTCACCAATTTGCGAAAGTGAAGGAAAAAAAACCTCGAGAGAAACCAGGCTCAGTTGGGCACGACCATTTCTCCTATGGCCAAACGTCTTGTGCAGAGCTGCAGTCTAGGCGCCGGAGGCTGGATAACGCTGGACGTCAGCGAAGACTTGTCTGTCACTGGGGTCTCACAGGAATCAGTCTCATGCTCTCCACTCCTCCAAGACCACCACAGCAGCTGCTCAGGATACGGCCTGGTCCGGGATTATGGAAACCTTGGGATCATCTCTTCACAGGTCTTGGATTGCATTAGTGGTGCTGCATAGTCTCTGGGGGCCTCGGGATGAGTATCCCCAGGTGGAAATAGAGAATAAAGAGAATAATTAGCGTAGCTGCTGTTCATAGTGTATATAAACGAGATGCAAAAACCTGCGTGGAGCACATTCATGCATCATACCGTTATGCGATGCATTGAGTGTATGCTTTACTAAAAAGATAGGTCTTTAATCTAGTTTTTAACTGAGAGAGTGTGTCTGAGCCTCGGACATTATCAGGAAGGCTATTCAAGAGTTTAGGAGCCATAAATGAGAAGGTATATATATGTATATATTTTTTATTTTATTTTTTGTCTAGAAAATGCTTCTTGATTCAAAAATATATTTGGACTAGAAACAAGACAAAAACAGTAAGTGCACTGTAAAAAAGAAATGCTGGGTTCACAGTTGCTCCAACACAACTCCTTCATGTTGTCCCAAAACAAACCAATTAAGTTAACTGTATTGTTTTTGCAAATTTAAATGGATTGAACATAACACAATTGAGTTATCTGAAAACTCTCAAGAGTTGTGTCGATTCAGCTCATTTTAAACAAGTAGTATGAACAAGCAGCAAAAATGAGTGTATATTTTTGTAATTTGACCATAAGAACAGCATTTTTGCTGTGTCGGTGTGTCTAATCAATTATAATTAACTACACAGAATATGTGTAACAAGAATATATAAAAAAAAAAAAATACTGACCTCAAACATTCCTGTAGTCTTTCTTTCAATATGTTTTCTTTGCCACACTCAAAAAAATGAGCTGAAATCTTGACACTTTTTTTGAACAACTTAATTGTTTTATGTTCAATCCACTTAAATTTGTTAAGTTATCTTGAATGAATGCATTTTTTTTTTTACAGTGCATTTTAAACAAATCCCCTCAAACACAATTGCGTTTACAAACACAAGCATATCAGGCACTGTTTAGGCCATGTGTTCCTCTATAAAGCAACTGGAAACTAGCCTACAGAGACTCGTTTGATGCACAAGGAGTGTTTTCTTCTTAATCTGCTCACACTGTGCTGAGGTCAGCTTGCAGATATACAGAAACATCCAGTCACACTTCTTTCATTAACACTCGTCTTTATCTCCACCGTTCACAGTTGTTGTTTCCCTCTATCGTGACATTGATTTTTTAGTTCTTCCATTCACTGACATCTATCAGTGGGTTGTTACAAGGAGCAAAATAGAAAATCACCAAGAGATAAAGCCTTTTTTTTTTTACTGTTAAATGTTTTGTCAGATTATACAAGCAAGTAGGTTATTTTTTCACTTAGGTAAGTTTAACAATTATGGTTTTGAACTTGGTATAAATAAATCTTTTGACATAAGCAAACTAATGAACTTAATGTGGTGTGTGTTTGTCAGTAATACATAAAAGACACTGGCAGGATGTCTACAATAAAAAGGAAATAATAATAGTACAGATATTAAGCGTATTTGTAATTTTATTTTAAAATCGTATTTTCAAAATATGCATCTGAAATATTTAAGAATCAGATAATTAAGTTTAAATGGTGACATTAATTGTACAATTATATAAATTATAATATTAGATTGTTTTGTTTATTAAAAGGGCGACGCGGTGGCGCGGTGGGTAGCACGTTCGCCTCACAGCAAGAAGGTCGCTGGTTCGAGCCTCGGCTGGGTCAGTTGGCATTTCTGTGTGGAGTTTGCATGTTCTCCCCGTGTTCGCATTGGTTTCCTCCGGGTGCTCCGGTTTCCCCCACAAGTCCAAAGACATGCGGTATAGGTGAATTGGGTAAGCTAAAATTGTCCGTAGTGTATGTGTGTGAATGAGTGTGTATGAATGTTTCCCAGTGATGGGTTGCAGCTGGAAGGGCATCCGCTGCGTAAAACATATGCTGGATAAGTTGGCGGTTCATACCGCTGTGGCGACCCCGGATTAATAAAGGGACTAAGCCGAAAAGAAAATGAATGAATGAATGTTTATTAAAACAAATCTAAAGTGCATATACAGTGTTTATTAATTTTATTTGAAAAATTCACGTTTTCAAAAGATATTTTTTAAATATTTTATAATCAGAATAATTTGGTTATAATGGTAACATAATTATTGTGCAATTCAATAAAATATAAGATTTGATCATTTTTGTTTCATTAAAAAAATCTGTGAATGAGTTGCATATTAAATGTCCACAAATAATGTTAGTAAAAAAAAAAACATTTTCAAAAATATATATTTTATTTTTTTAATATAATCAGAATAATTTAGTTAAAATAGTTCAAATGTATTAACTGTACAATTATATACATTATTACATTCGATTGTGCTTTGTTTATTTAACATTATGTGAATGAATTGCTTATGAAATGTCCATATTTTAATAATATTTTCAAAAAATAGTAAAGCTCAAAGTGTCTTCGTTCCAATGATACCTAATTTGTGTTTGTAGCTTACTGGGGTCAAGAACTGTTACTATTTAAAGTTAGGTAGGTGTAAATCCCCAAAAGTGAGTGCTGGCTAACAGGTTAAAGTATTTTAGAAGCAGAATAATTTAGTTCAAATATTGAGACATTAACAATTATATAAATGATAACATTTGATCATTTTGTTGTTTATTTAAAAACAATAAATGTTAATATTGATTGTACAATTCAATAAAATATAAGATTTGATCAATTCTGTGAATGAATTGCATATTAAATGTCCACATCAATTTTAATTTTCAAAATTATATATTTTATTTTTTTAATATAAGCAGTTCAGTTCAAATGGTAACGTATTAACTGTACAATTATATACATTATTACATTTGGTTTTTATTTGATTTATTAAACATTATGTGAATGAATTGCATATGAAATATCCACATTGGATATATTTTAAACATTTTGAAAAGATATATTTGAAATATTTTAGATTCAGAATAACTTGGTTAAAATGGTAATACATTAACTATACTATTCTATACATTATAAAATTTGATTAGTTTTTGTTTATTAAAAAATTTATATGTGAATGAACGCATATAAAATCTTTATATTTGTCAGTCATACAAAAAATAAAACTCTGTTATGGTATTGATAAGCTGAATTTATTTTAATCAGTAATGAAGTTTATGTACAGTATTTAACATGTACATACTAGTAGCACTTTACTGTAAAGTTTTGCATTGAACATTAGTTATCAATAAACATAAGCTAAGAATGAACAACATTTGTAACAGTATTTACAGTATTTAGTAAATACTGACTGTATTTTAGTACTGACAGACTGTATTTACCAATCTTAATTATTGATACAGAATTTACTAATCTTACAGTACAGTATTTACTACATTTTATTTATTTTGTTGTGTTTGTTAATGCACCGAGAACATTTTTATTAATTAATATGAACAGATTATTAATGTACGGGTTGCATTAAAAAGGTTATGTAAGGTATCAAAATATATATAAATAATTTATCGATAATATGATAAAAGTGCATATATACAAATGTATGTTTAAATATAAAATAATCATAAATGTTTAGCATTTTTTTTAGCTGTAAATACATAGTTCTGATACGTCCAAATTGTACTCTTCAGCATAAGTCAAAATGTACAAAATGAAAGTTTTCATTTACATGAAAATGCTACACATAAATGCATAAATTATGATATTACAGACAAATTGGCATCATATTAAGTTTATTTGTTCATAAATCGTTAATCCAATTAGATGGATTTATACAAGCAGTTTTATTATTATTATTATTATTAGTAGTAGTAGTAGTAGTAGTAGTATTAATAATCATATTATTATTATTATTATTATTATCATCATCCATCATCACCATCATCATCATTATTATTATTATTATTATTTACCATTCATGTATCACGTCAATGTCATATCAATGTGTCATTTGAGGCTGTCTGTAGAATTATTTATTTAGTTTATTCGCTATATAGAGAAAAATGTTCCTAAATTTTATTTATTTTTATTATTTTTATTTTATTCGTTTTCAGTGTTAATCTTAATTGTAGGCTTTTTTTATTTTTTAAGTGCACTGACAAATCTCATTGGTCCAAAATTCAGCTACATCACAGTATGCCGAACAATAATATGTTACTATTGGCTGTTTGTTTTTCACAGTAAAAGTTCTGGATAGTTTGAAAAGCCGAACACTTGCTCTAACCTGCTATCTAGGTTATTGAGAATCTCCTGCTACTGTAGAAAAGTACCTGCTTATCCCCACACCTCCTCCCTATTTTGCCGCTTATTTATTTAATGCCATTCTGTGCTAATGAACCCTTTCTCCCTCATTCAGTGGAGTCATTCTATATTCAACGTTTTATTTGCTCTACCGACACTCTCTCTGTGATATAAACCATAACTTGTAACAATAACGACACTATAAACAAAGGAAGTGAAGCTGGGCGAAAAAAAGAAATGTGCCATACGATTTATGTGTGATAGAAAACCAGTAATGTTTCCAAGAACAAATAATTGTAATACTTATCTCCTGTCGCACAAAAATCTACAGCTGCATGACTCATGGTTATTGTTACATCCTGATTTCAATATTTCTATGGAGAAAAAAAGCAAAAACAACTACTGTCATTTTGGAATCGTTTCAAATAAATGTATTTTTGTACATCAGAATCGGATTCCAGTCTTTATTTTATATTTATTTTTTTAATTGTCAGTTCACACCACAGTGGCTGATGTGATTTCTAATGGTGTTTTGTTGTCATTGGTGTCTTCAGGGAAAATGCTGGAGGATGATTGATTGCGCAGGTACAAGAGAAAGAAACGGTGGTCAAAATGTATCATGTGATCACAAACCTCTCAAGTCTGCACACACACACACACACACACAGAAACTGATTTGGGTATGGCAAATTGAGTTAACAGTCAATGCATAAATTGTACTAGTACCCATTCACTATTTATTTACTAGTTGTTCTTTAACGATTCGTTCATTTAGAAAAAAAAATGTATGTGAATCGAGAACGATGAGTTCTCTTAGGGAGTGATTGGTTCATTCACGTATACACACATTGTGCAGGTGGAGATAAGATTAGTTCCTTTTTCAAGTCTTCTATCGGGTTTGAGTTGTTCATTCGTCAAGTGAAAGACATAAAGGCCCTGGTATGCTTCAAACAAAATTGAAAAACTGAAATGACGTCATTTCAAACTAATACTTTATATATGATATATGAGAAAACAATTTGATTCATTCATCTCTCGAGTCCCTGGGTTTTTAAAGGTAAACAATTAATATGAGCTGAATTTAAACAAACAAATAAAGTTGAACATTACTAAATTTCATTTGTTTGTTTAAATTCAGCCCATATAAATTGTTTGCAACCACTTACCTTAAAAAATGTAAATCCAATTAATCTTTTTTTTTTTCAGTGTACTAGCAAATATAGAATATAGAAAATAAATACTACTAAATTCATAAATTGAATTTTAAAATTGTTTTCCATAAAGTGTTTTCTTAAGATGTTTTCTGTTCCATGGAGAACTCGACTTCTTTAGTGTGTCAGCGAATCAGAGAGGAGACCGAGTGATGTGTTTGCTCTGATTGGCTGATGTGAACGACACAAGGGATTCTAATGTGGACTGACAGGTGGACGTCTTCACTTTTATCTTGTGTAAAGGATAGTTTCTGCTTATGTGTTCCGTTTGCTCTGATTGGCTGATGTGAAAGGCATGAGGGATTCTAATATGGACTGACAGGTGGACGTCCTCAGTTTTATCTTGTGTAAATGATAGTTGCTGTTTATGTGCACAAGTTATCTAAAAAAAAATTGTAAATCCAAATCCAATGAATCATTTTTTTTCAGTGTACTAGCAGCATGAAAATAAATACTAGTACGTTTATAAATTGAACTTTAAAATTGTTTGCCATAAAGTGTTTTCTAAAGATGCCTTCTGTTCCATGAAGAACTCGACTTCTTTAGTGTGTCGGCGAATCAGAGAGCAGAACGAGTGTTTTGTTTGCTCTGATTGGCTGATGTGAACGACATGAGGGATTCTAATATGGACTGACAGGTGGACGTCTTCACTTTTTTTCTCGTGTAAATGATAGTTGCTGTTTATGTGCGTGTGAGGGACTCTATATTTAGCCCAAGGCTGAGTTACCACGCGGCTCTGCAGGACCATAAATACATAAATTCTCCCAGTGGCAGAGGATTTGTGAGTTCGGTAATCAATCTTTGATATATGAGAAATACTCCCAGCGGTGGTGCTTTAATTATCACAGGCGAGAGGATGAGTTCTTAGCCTTGAACATATGAAACAAACACTTTCATCAAAGATGCACTTTCTCCTTCTTCAGGCGGTGGTGTTCCTGCATATACTTCACGTGATTTATGCTGATTTCACCAAGGTCACGTTAATAACATCATGCTTTTAATGGCATTTTGGATGTGTTCGTTGTCAATGATTTAGACATAATTTCTAAAATTCTTCATTCACTTATTAATTGGTGTATTTGTGAACTATTACGATCAAAAGAATCATATATTATCATTTTCAGTCAAGAGAAAGAAAGTAAAATTTAGGACCTATAGTAACACATTACATTCATTCAATCATTTTCTTTTCTACTTAGTCCCTTTATTAATCAGGGGTCGCCACAGCGAAATAAACTGACAACTTATTCAGCATATGTTTTACGCAGCGGATGCCCTTCCTGCTGCAACCCATCACTGGGAAACACCCATACACACTCATTCACACACATACACTACGGACAATTTAGCTTACCCAATTCACCTACAGCGCATGTCTTTGGACTGTGGGGGAAACCGGAGCACCCGGAGGAAACCCACGCCAAGACGGGCAGAACATGCAAACTCCACACAGAAATGCCATATATATATATATATAGGGACTAAGCCGAAGGAAAATTAATGAATGAATAATAACTTACTGCAGAAAGTCACCGAAGGAACAGTCCACAACATTGACGTCACCTGATACTGTAGGCCTATCCACGTCAACAGGAAGTAAGCCATAGATATACTAGATGTCGCCTGGCCTATTGTTGTCTATTGGAAGGAATGCGTCAATAGAGCCGCCATTTTAGTACAGGGTAGCGCTCCTTTGAAATGAATGCGGGACCAATGTGCAGTGGAGGACTGTGGCCATCCAGAGCCAGAGATATACACATATATACATATATCTATGATCGGGAATTTTCCACCGTGGTCAGTACGCAAAAAAAAAAAATAACTAAAAATGTAATTACGAAAATGATAATTTTACATCACTTTTCTACGTCGATGGATAAGTGACCGCACGGGCATTGCCGATAAAGAGTGTGTGTTTGTGTGCATGAAAATGTATTACCCTCCCTCCGTGTTAAATTTGATCTAATCCGTGTCCTGAAACACATCCCCCTCTCCCGCTTTCACTTCTCATTCTAACGGAGGGAGCGATTCGTTTGTGAATGAGTCTCCGTTATGAACGACTCGTTCACTTAGCCGACTATAATACAAGTTTATAGCACCACAGCGTCTTGTTGTCATATTTCTTTTTCATTGTTTGCTTATTTTATTCAACAAAACTAGCATAAGCCTAGAATTCAGTGCAAGTTGATGCTACTTTGCCTTATGATGAGTGCAATAAGAGACTGTATTATCATCAATAACGTTACTTGTTGAGCACAAAAGTTTGTAACATGTAAAAAACGAAATCTTACCTATGAAATGTTCTGCCTTTGTGCTTTGTTTTCTTTGTTTTCTTTGTTTGCTCGTTACTACACCCGTAAGCAGCGCTAAAGTCCAGCATCTTCACATTGGCACACTGTCTTGACTAGTGCTGTTGAATGATGTTTGTACTGGGAGCCCTGTACAAATATGGCGGCGCTATTGACGCATGCTGAGGGTCCGTATGCGATATCTAGTGTATATATCTATGGAAGTAAGCAAGCACCGTCTATGCGGGTACACCATGGATTTTCTATCTGCCTTTTTTTTTTCCTTTCGGCTACAGCACTGAAATGATTGGGACCTGGCTTTTTTCCTCAGCTCGTGATAAAAGAGTCGTGTCAAGGAAACTGGCAGCATTGTCATTGCACATTGTCATCTGAGAGCTCGACCCACGAGATCCTCTCACCAGGGTAAGAAAGTAATGTGTCAGTTAATGGGGCTTCCCTCTGCTAAAGTTTCCTCAGTTTTTTGATATTTTTTTTCGGGCGGCGGGGGCACAGAGGCTGATGGGACTCGGACACGGAATAGACATGATAGAAGGCAAGTTGGCATAAATACAGTGTTTTTTTCCCCTCAATCCGCGGAGGATGGAGGCCTCATTACGCCACAGGTTAGATTAATCTCTCAACCTGTCTTTCCTACTTTCTCCTTCCCACATATACTCGTTCTCTATCTCTCATACACTCGCGCTATATGGCAAGCGGGTTTAACATTCAATCTGCTAAGCATAATGGAAAATGTTTTCATAGTACTGACTGATACATATTGTTACACTATAGTAGTTATTTTCAGGGTACAAATTATACATTGAAGATCAGGGGGTCAAATGTTTCATTACTATTAGGTTGTGTAATGCTTCAGTGAATCAAATGTATGCATTTATTTAAATTACATCTGATTTATTAATAAAACGCTTTTAGGTTTTCAGTGTTTTTTGGGATATTTAGTGTATTCTGACCTGCAGTATCCTATGATTAGCTATTTCAGAAGTTACTGTAAGTCAAACTATACAAGCTATGCAGCTCATTTTACTTAACTTTTAGGTTATATGTAGAAACAAACCTATTTTACAAGAAAAGTGTCTTGTGAACACTTACAATGTCCATCGGTGCTGTAGATCTGCCGGTTTCAGACTGTTGAATTATTTTTTTCATGCAAAGATTGATTGGCCTGATTATGCATTCACAATGGTATGCACCGTTATAGGGGTGGTCAAATGTTTTTATATTATCTATTATTTTAATTATTAATAGTATTATTTAAAATACATATCAGAGCAAACTATTTAGAGGACTGACACCCCATACATGTTGTTTTGAAGTCCTTCAGGGGGGATCAAGCATTAATTGGGGGGTTAATTTCCCCAAACCCCCCTGTAATTCGGACCTTGGTTATTCTGTTTTTAAAATTAGAATTAACACACATTACAAATAACGCAAGTTACATAATACTTATAAGTAACAAGTAAAGTAACGCATTACTTTGAAAAACTAAATAATAATAATTTAGTTGCTTTAAAAAAATGTAATGAGAGTTACTTGTTTGAATTAATTAGCTTTTAAAAAATAAATTGCTGAATTATTATACATTAATATCATAGTCACATTAAAATGGTTTTTAAAAAAAAATTAAAACTGCTTTTATTCTAGCCGAAATAAAACAAATAAGACTTGCTCCAGAAGAAAAAATATTATAGGAAATACTGTGAAAAATTCCTTGCTCTGTTAAACAAAATTTGGGAAATATTTGAAAAAGAAAAAAAAAATCATAGGAGGGCTAATAATTTTTACTTCAACTGTATATAATAAAAAAACAAAAACATCTAATGGATATATACTAGTATGGTTTGTTTAAATGCTAAAACAGCTTGCCGTAGACTCATTCGCTATCTAGCTTTCACATCCAATCTGCTCCTCCATCTTTCTCCGCTGGGTCTCTCTGTCTCTCTCTCTATTATTCTGTCACCTTGGACCTTGAGAGCGTCTGCGCTGTGCTTTACATCTGACCGCAGAGCTCCGGTCCAGAGGGGCTACAGAGAATGAAGGAGGTCATGAAGAGACAATGACTCGCAGGACGGGATGCATAATTGCTTTTAAAAAACAATCAACATCTCATTAATCTTTGTGGTGCATTTGTGACATTCCTGATGATGTGATGGGCGTCAAGTAATGGTTTAAAGACCCCATGGCATCAGAAATAAGGATGTATTTGTGTTTTGAAAGCGCTGATTGCGTACTCTATAGAATAATAAAAATAATAATAATAGTAATAATAATAGGTGAAAAAAAAACTTATAGGTGTGGTCTATAAATATCGGGTGGTATTTTGAAAAAATGTAGAACTACTTCAAAATAACTTCACTTTAAACATAAATTGCACATTGTTACTTTTGACCCCGTCAGTAGGGACAAAAGTAACACAATATTTGCTAGATTTACTGGCTTAATGTTGTTTATTTTAAATATTTCCGACTATGACCATATTAATGCCAACTGCAAACATATTTTGTCCTTTATTTTTGCAAAAAGTATTAAACTGCATTATCATTTTAAATTTCAGTTTCATCAAAAAAGCAATCCATATATATATATATTAACATATTTGAATTTTATTTTACTGTATATATGATTTATTATATTATTTGTATTGCTACTTTCTACTTAATACTTTCTACTAGTTACTTTTTCATTTCAAAAATATATTATTAGTCTAATGTATATATATATATATATATATATATATATATATGTATATATGTTGTCATTGTTATTTATATTAGTTTTTTTTATTTACATGTTTTTATTAATTAATTAATATTTATTTTTCATTCAAAAGGAAATTTATTGTTAAGTATATTATTTATGTAATTTTTTATTTCATTTAATTTTATTAGTGTTGCTGCCATTATTATTATTAATCAAAAACATTATTATTATTATTATTATTATTATTATTGTTTTATTATTATCAGTTTTATCTTAGTTTATTTGTTTTTTAAGAAAAAAAAAACTAGTGATACTCCAAAGCACAGTATGGTTTTCTTTTGCATCTTTTCTGATGAATCAGAAAGTAAACATTATGCTATAATAACAGCTCATGACGTGATATCTTTCATAACACAGATGAAAAACTATGTGTGAAGTGTTGTGCATATTTATTTAAAGTAAAGAAAAACTTTTTTTTTATATGGTCTTAACACTAATGAGGTAAAATGTTTTTTTTTGCTGGGTCCTCTGGAGATTATAAATAACTTGTCATTTCTGGCAGCGTTTGGGTCTTATCAAATTTGTTGGGTGTTATTCAGATCTGCCACATGATTAAAGCTTATAAATATCATATTTCCAATCTTCTCTGCCACAGGTTATAGGGGAGGGGTGGAGGGATTTCATACATTTATGTATGAATATACACTTGCTTGTCTTGAGAGCAGATGGAAGTGGTAAATATTCAGCATATGCCCAACATGGAAATTAATGTGAACCTTTTTGATCAGTTACCACTATCAACCAGCGGTGATTTATCAGCCAACAAACTACATATTCATCACTATTTTTATTTTTTACTTTCAGGTAAACTATTGGACAGTCAGGAGATTAAGGCTCGGTTTATGCATTTTAGATGCATAAATGCTTATGACGTGTAATAATATCTCAAGCCCATACATGTACAATAATGGCCAAAAGTTGGGGATCAGAAAGATGTGTAATGTTTTTAACCTAATCTTTTTCTGCTCACCAATTAGGCTGCATTTAGTTAATCAAAAAATTGTAAAATTTAGACATATTATTAAATGTTAAATTTACTGTTTCTTATTTATTTAATCATCTGGTTTAATTTATTCATGCAATTTAAAGCTAAATTAGGATCAATGTCACATATATATATATATGTATATATGTATGTATGTATGTATGTATGTATGTATAATTAAGACTTATGAACAGTTATTATTATTGGTGCTCAATCATTAGTAAGGATTCTTATAATATTGAGTGTTGGAAAATAACCCTACTGCATAATATTGTTGAAACTGTGATACATATATATATATATATACACACACACACATTTCAAAAATAGCATAATTTATTTGAAATATGTTTTACAATAAAAATATATTTACTTTAATTTAAGGTGTCCTTGATTAATAATAGTATAGTAAATACATTTCATTTTATTTTACTTTATTTTAAGCATTTTTTGTTACAGTTTAACTATTCATTTAGCTACTGAGTAATATTCATTTATTAAATGTACTTATTATATGTTGATAGGGTAAGTATGCAGTTTAGGGTTAGTTGCATGTAATTACACATAATTAATTGTAATGACTATAGTAAGTGCATGGACTGTGCATCAAGGACACCTTAAAAAGAAAATGCTAGCAAGAATTCATACTGATCCCAGAATGACCGGTAGTGAACATCCACTCGAAATATATATCTGATGTCACTTATCCAGATTGAATGTTAATTAACAGAAAGAGACAGATGACCAGAAAGGTCCCAGTTAATGTGCTACATGTCCATTACTCTCATAAACTCATATTCAACATCATAATTGGGCCTTTTGGAAGTCATTGCTGGCGTGACACAAGACAAATGCCCTCGGAAAGTAATATTCAAAAAATGGAGGCACATATAGAGCCCAGATAAGGAATGTTCTTCTGATATACAGATTATGACATTATCCGACAGATTTTAATTTAGATACGCCAAATATATATATTCATTCAGATAAGAGCAATCGCGTGTGATGAATTAGCAAGTCAGAGGAGTACACTATTCTGTAGTTTTATATTAGTTTCATAAGGTTACATGGATCTAATATTCATTTGATGTTGTTATTAACTCCGTTTTGACTTCAATATATATTCAGTTTACAATAATGATGACTTGACTTTATTGTGTAACAATACATTCCTCCCTACCAGAGGTTTAACGACATATTTTGTATTATTTCAAGAAAAAAAAAGCACAAATCATAAGGCATTTCAAAAAAGTACAAATGAAATCAAAACTAACCATATTGATTTTGTTAGCTCACATTGCTTCTTTTGTGGTGAACAATTCATCTGTCCATGTCATTAAGAAAAAAGTTTGCCCTTTTGAATTGAAATCTGAAAATGCACTTGCTGTTTGTTTTCAGTAAAATTCTCAGAGTACGTCTGTCTGAGGTATTGGGCGTGGCCAACATACTTAACCATGCCCCTTCAACTCAGTTTTGACAACAAACAGAAATGGTGAGGAGGTGTCTGTTAGGTTGTAATAACTCTTCTAAAACCTTATTTCAATGCCTACTTTATCCAATCAGCTTGCAGCAGAAAAAACAAGCCACACCCACTGTTTTTTCATCTAATATTCCGTTTCTCTAGGAACACAATATGAAAAAAGAAAAAAATCAAAAAACGGTCACAGCTTCCGGCTCACGCGGGCTTTGAGACATATCAACACAATCTCACAGCAATTTGTAACTTTTTGGATGTAGTGGCTAATTCATATCAATTAATTTCGTATTGATTAAATGCTTTGATTTGCTCATAGCGGTGGCTAGGGGTGGGGTTTGGGGACACATCTCCTTTTAAAAAAAATCGTAGGTTTTCAAACAAATTAAATTGTTTGAATTCATACGAATTAGTCACTTTTCTGACGATGCGTAAAAAGTTATGTTAATATGAAGATTAAAAAAAGCATAAAATCCACATTATAGCTTAAAGGTAACTTTTGTTTTTGTATTTAGTTAACTTTCTAGCTTTCTAACTTTGTGTTGCCAGCTCGGGAAAAAACATGCGGGCAGTTTGTTATGAAGTTTAAATTTGTGTCGTAATTTGACCTTATTGAATTTCATGCTGTTTTGACATAGCTATTTGCACTGTAAAAAATATCCCTGAATTAGCAGTTTTCCGTATTTTGTGATTCATGTTTTTATTTTTTATTTTTCCCTGTTTATGTTTTTAAATTGCAATATGGGACCTTGATCTTTCTTCCAACAACCTATTATTTTCTTCCAAATAACCATGAAAAGTTAGAAAAAGTGACGTTTATTAACGTTTTTAATAATTTTAAGTGATATTTTGTCTGCGTTGACGTATATTATGGTACAAAAACCTTGTAATAAACTGCCTTATTTCTCTACACATTATTTCTTATACATTATATTATTTCAAACTACTAAATTGTCAATCAAAAGTTTTCAATCGAAGTTTCAACATCAAAAGTCAACGGAGCAGAGATCAAGGTCCCATAATGTAATTCACAACCGTAAATAAACGGAAAACACTTGTGAATCACAAAAATGCAAACTGTTAATTAACAGATATGTTTTTTACAATGTAGTTCCTTCAGTGTCCTCGCCTCCAGACAAAATATGGACTCCGCCCTCCTCCCACCCCTTTTTGAAATCAGAAAGCAAAGCGGCTAACCATGATATCTTTCGTATTGAACAAGAAGCGATGCTGAGAATGTGGGGCTACTCGTATAGATTACTTAGTGAACCACTGACCTAAAGCCAACCTATATTGTTTTCAAAAACAAACGTAAGACAAAAGTGCACTGCGACCACATAGATTTATTTTGATTTTATATATATTTTTTCGTCTTTATGGACTTGAACCTAAGCACTCCGCATCGGAAGTGCAACACCGTACAACGTTAGCAACGAGCAAACTGACCACGCTAGAAAAGTTGTTTATATGGAGATGGATAGGTAAAGCAAATGTATTCGACTACTAATCATAGACATCATTAAGTTTTTGTTTGTTTTTTTGGTATTTATTTGGTGTTATGTAAAGAACTACACGAAAATAATCCTCTTTATTCTTCAATAATATGTCCCCGTAAATATCATTAGTGTGAAAAGGAACAAAATCTGTTGGCATCATACTGCCCCCTAGTGTTAACTTTACCTAGAAACTGCAGTCAAATGTATGCATGTATTTGTGGTTTCATAAAAATGTAGGCTGAAGCACATATTTCCAATGAGCCTGTGTTGAGAATTAATATTAAATTACGCTAATAGGATCATAGCCATAAAAACATACCAAAAAAAAAAAAAAAAAAAACTTGATCAGGACTTCCCTACATTATATTTCAGATAACATATGCCTCTGTCAATCCTTGCTAAAATAAATATGCCATTGACCCATAAATGTCACTAATACCCCAAAATGCTGAGCACATTTAGTCAGACACCAGTAATGGCACACGCTAAAGACAGAAAATGCAGCGAGTTGGCAGGGTGTTTCTGAATTCAGGGAGAGTTCTAAAAGTCTTTGATGAAGTCGGATCCCCAAATGGTTTCTGACAACATCTGTCCCTTCACTTTCCATTCCGGAGAGTCTAACAAACATATGGAATCTGTCTGAAGTTATTGTATTCTCCGTGAATACACTCCCAGAGCTTCCTTCTATCTTAATGGACTGCTAATCCTCTGGGCATTAAAGGTTCTTGTCCAGAAGCCAATAATAATACGAAAATGACAATATCTCTCATAGTGTAGATACATTTTTAATAATGTAGGTTTTTGAAGTTGTCGGTTGTGTGGATATGAGTGGCTTACCATGAGGATTCTGTGCACGTTTATGTAAAGTTAAAACACTATGTATTTTTCTATTTACTATTATTATAGGCATCTGAAGCCTTATGATGGATTTGTGCAACATACAGAAAACTGGTATTCGCAACCTAGGCTCATTGGAAATGCATGCATTAGGCTACATTTTTGTGAAAATGGAAGAATACGTTGCTCCGGGTACGTTTTGTTACACATTTCAAATAACAAATCCACTAGAGGGCATTGTAATCTGAAATATGTTACTTACTGTACATTTTGTTGTACATTCATTGTCCCTAGAAACAGTCAAACACATGTTGAAATACATTTTTGAGGTTTCACAAAAATGTAGGCTGAAGCATGTATTTTATGGAGTCTGTGTTAGATTTTCATCAAGCTTAAGTTTAGTATCGTAATCACTAAATGTACTAAACGTTTCCTCTCAGGTGAATGTTACATGATGTATTGTAGTAATGCTGTCTTGCACACAGTTTAAACAACGATTTGCACGGTGGAACGTAGGCTTTCAGTGCTATCAGGCTAACTTTAGCATTTTTCAAGATCTTCTATTGCACCTTTAACTCCTTTACATGTTATTTCAGCACAAACTCTGTTAAAGCATTTTCTTAACTGCATCTATTTCAGTCGTTTTCGCATACACATATACTTGGAGTATAAATCATGAAGGTCATCTCCTTTTGGAAAACAACAGCAGTGTTTTCATTATATCGACAAAATGTCTTCAAAAAGTCACCCAGTTAGTAAATGATGACAGGTGTTTATTTATTTTTTGGTGAACTATTCTTTTAGAGAAGGATTTGTAAGGAATTAACTGAGATTTATATAAAAAAAAAGAAGATTCATTTCCGTCTAAATCTTAAAGCAGCTCTTTTAAGGTTGAATTACTTAAAAGGCTTAGTCTGGGTCAAACATCTGTCAGTGAATCTTCAGCTCACCTTGCAGAGGTGTTTACTCCAACAAGTCTCAGTCATTCTGACGGCTCTTTGATCTAAGCGTAGCTGCAAATTTTAATACTTGATGCACCATTAGCTGAGGATGCGAAGGTGAATCTTCCAACTGAAATTAAAAACAGCCTCAGAATACCACTTCAATAATGCATTAATGCCCCGATTTATCCAGCTGTAATGGAATATTTTGCCACGGGCTCCCTGTCTTGGCCCTTTTGAATATCTTCTGCCTCCGAAATGTGCTCAGCTGCATAGGAGTCTCCGCTCATACCTTTACTCATGATTAATAGTGCTGGGCATGATATATGCATGCAGAACTTTGGAAATTGTAGCCGTCTGCATTAGAAACGATTATTTAAAGTTTACCCTTATAAATCCCAAACATCTGTCATTGGAAATCCATCCTAAATAAATGTTTATTTAAACATAACATAACAAAAAAAACAAAAAAAAAAGGTGTCTTTATAGTGTTGCTGAATTCGTTTGACAGAAAATGAAAGGGAAAAACACATTTGGTTTTCTCTGATTGCTCAAGCTCCCCTGTGTTACACAACCAAATGAGCCAAGTCTCTTTAATCTACGAATTGACATTCAGCGGTGCGAGAAAGTCACTGAACTTGTATCACATTTGCATCTTTCTCATGATGTATCAGATTAAAGAAACGAGATGATTGCGCGTGTCCCTTGACAGACTTTTTATTTTTTTTATTTCAGGCTTTACCTCCAGATTTAAAGGTAGTCCTAAACCTGTGCATCTATAGATATCCTCGTACATCAAAAGATGGTTCGTCTGAGGAGAAACACATTTGCATCGATAACAAATGAGCGGGCGCACAGCAGATGCACAATGTTTTGGGATAATCTGAGTGAATATGGATGAAGATTCGTGAAATAACCAGCTGGAATGTTCATGTCTGGTCAAGATGTGGCAGTTTGGAGCGGCTACAAATTGGGGCTTGATCGTTACACCTGGGGAAAAGCTTTCCATTACAGTTACCGGAGCACGCGTTAAGCCAAATGGCGGTCAGTGATGAATCAGAATGAAATAGAGAAAGCCTATGAGACTCATTGTTAAGGTTAGAAGCAGAAGTTGTCATAGTGAATTATATTCTATAATTGCGAACGAAAGCTACAGCAAATGTAATTATACATTTGTGTAATTTTATACTACCTTTTTTCCATTTGTAAAACTCCTGTTCAAACAATATATAACTTCAAACTATTTAAATGTTTAAAATAGTAAAAAAAAAAAAAAACTATTTGACATCAAAAGTTCTTGAGGACTGTTAATTTACAGATTTTTTTCTGTAATAGCGATTTCATATGAGAGAAATTTCCATCTCAGATTTCCAAGTATTTTAATCTATTTACAATATATCTGAACAATATATCGTTTGAGCATCGATAGCGCAATGTGTATATCAACGATAGTCACATCACAGGATTAAATTAATTATTAAAAATTAAAAGACGAATATATTGTTAAAGTTTTTTATCATTTATACAATAATGACCATGTAATTTTTCATTTGATCTTTCAATGTATGTACTTGAATACTGTTAGACTCCCCTGAAAACCATAAAGCCTTGTTTATTTATTTATTTTTTACTTGTAAGTTATTAAAATGTATGCAGATGCACTGTATAGAAAAATACTTGATCATTCCAGTCGATCTAAATTAATGAAATCTTTCCAAACAGAGCTATTCAAATCTTCTGGTGAAATTATATTCATATTGCTATATATATATATATATATATATATCGCAGCCAAGGTTATAATAGTTTGGGATTTTTCTTTAGTCTTACCTTTTATTTCGTTTTAACTTTTTGTTTTCAAATTCAGCTGGTTTTAATTAGTTTTTAGAGGAAGATTTACTACCTTTTACTAGTTTTTATGTTTTGAAATTGCTTAGTTTTAGTTCAGTTTTTATTAGTTTCAGTGTTAGTTTTAGGTTGTTTTTGTTTAGTTTTTTTTTTTATTAGGATATTTGTTAGGTGCAAGATTCGAAATCATCAGAATAAGCATTGTATAATAAAAAACTCAACCAAAGATACATTTTTGAAACATGTATTCAGAGGACACATAAACACTACCATCTACCCATCCTCAAATTCAGTTATTGATGTAAGTCATTTGTAATGGGAAATTCGAATCTTTTACGTACGAACAGTTCGTTTCAATGAACTGGTTCATTAAAAAAAATGCATCACTGGTTCTTTCAAATCCCCCAAAAAGGCTGGTCGTCTGCAAAGAAAAATGCATAAGAGGACAGGATAATGAGGAGAATCTTAATGCAATTCCACAATGAGGCTTCAGCACTTTAAACTGTTCAAAAGTATTAGAATCAGCATGAACCGAAAGTTGCTGATACTTTTTATTTCAGTATGTTAATGTACTTCCAACTCAAACTGAATATTGAGTAGGGGGCGGAGCTTTCTTTTTGCACATCATTCCCTCATAGCAAACTAACAGTAAGAGGGGAGTGGCTAAGAATATTGTGGCTGAAGCCGCCAAACTGACATCATCAGAGAAAAACCAAGACTTCAAATGCAGAAGCAAATGGTCAGATTTTGATTGAAGATTACCAAATTATTTTTATTCAGAGAATTAATTTGCATGGATTAATTGTTCACCCAAAGAATAACAATATGCGCTAGCAAAATAACCATTGTACATTTTGATTTCACGCTGACTTTAAGTGTTGAAGAAAAATGGACGATTTTTGAGCATCTTTTTCAGATCTTCAAATCTTATGCCTTTATATAAGAATTTAAGGAAGTTACATAAATAACACTGCAACCTTATGCTTCAGGCGAGGTTTAGTGTGGAGATGCAATGACATTTACTGATATCACGGCACTGATTTCTCAGTAGGGAATCTGCCATTGGTTGTCAGTCCAGCATTCTTCGCATATTCCCAAAAACGTCCTCCCAGTTTTCTTTGGATGGTGAACGGTGTTTGTGAAGAGAAACTGATGGGGAACAATTGGGAATGGCAGTTTAAAAGGATACTGCACAATTTGGCCCAAACCAAAATATCAATGCAAAGGTCAGTTAAGTTAGATTTTTCCTTTTGTTGTCAGTGCAAAATGACTCCACACGGACAGAAGAATTAATTAATAGAGCTTCACAGATGGCGGCATGTGTCCTGACCGATTGACCAGAAAGAGGCCATAAAGTCTCTTATGCGAGCAGCGTCAGCTCCACGGGAGAAAACACTCCACATATTATTCCCATCTCAGCGTTTGATTTAATTCGATATTCTGGCACAACCGATGAGTAGCCTGTAAATGTCAATATCCCCTGTAGGCTCCTGTGCTTGTGGTCAGCAATCTGTCCCGCTGCTTCTGAACAAAATGCGAAAAGAATCAAAAAAATAAATCGAGATAAAGAAAACTAGTGTGCAGCTCTGGATCTGTATGATTTTGAAAATTAAAATCCACTATAAAAGAAAATAAAAATCCATATAAATGAGTCTTGCTGAGTTTTTTATTGCCGAAATGCATCATACAGTAAATCTGATTGTAGATCAGTGTGATTGGCTGCTGGATATGGACCCAAGACAAATAAGAGATAATCAGTCATTTGGTCATTATCACAAAATAAACTGCGGAATGGGCAATTAGCACAGTGGTGCAAAGAGGAGTAGCCAATTATTGCGCAGCGAATTACCAAATAATTAAACACTGTGTGAAATATTAATTAGCATATCATAAACGCTTTATTTTTAAGAGTGTTTACCAGATTCCATTGATAGAACCAAACAGTGGATGCCAAGAGAATTTGTATAACTTCCTTTTGGTTATTGAATGTTCTTTGGGGAACAAAAAATTTGTTTATTTTTGTTAGTCTGTTGATTTATATAGCACGTTTAATAATGAAAAGGTCGAACAAAAATAATTCTACAAATAACTACAATTATTTTGTTATAGTTAGGATTGGTGTAGGGGATAGAATATACAGTTTGTATGGTATATGAAAAAATACTTATGTTTATGGGAAGTCTCCATAAAGATAGATGTATAAATGTCTGTGCCTGCACTGTTAATAATTTTTTTATAAATTACACTATTGAACTGTAATATGAACTGTATTTTACTGTAGGACAGTTATACAGTATGTTTCTGTATTTTAAAGTAGCACAGTAAAGATATATATATATATAACAAAGATGGCCGCCTGGCCATCGGGAAAAAGGAGGCGGAGAACCAAAGAACTTTTAAATAATTTTTAACGAAAAAATGAAATAAACAGACGGCAGCTTCTCATGGAGACCACTGTCAAACTGAAAGCAAAAGTAAAACATAAAATGTCCAGGCCTGGTCATCTCGTCTTCCACTGCTGTCTCTCCTTCTTTTATAGTCCAGAGCTCCTCCGTTCTCATTGTCACTCAAGCCCCGGCCTCATTCCGTTCCCACGGGTCTCGACCCCGCCCACTCGCCACAATATACAATACTGTAAATACAAATACAGCAAGGTAAATGGTGCTGTAAATGTAAATACAGTATTTTTGCTGTAATTGATTTACAGTAAGTTACTGGCGAACTACAGGGAATTGTTAACAGTGTGTGCGTGTGTGTGTGTGTGTGTGTTTATTAAAAGTAAAACAGTATTCAATTCAGTACACTCAAACTTCTTTTTTCATTACTTCATATTCAAAGCATTTTTCACTTCACTTAATATTCTGGCTATAACCAAACTACTAAATTACCTTACACCTTTTTTATATAAAAAAAAAAAGTCAATAAAATATAATTAGATGAGATAGGTCATCTTAAGGATCCTTAATTTGTTAATACATTTATATTTTCTCTGTCTGTCCTATCTGGGGGCTACAAGGGAGTCCATGGAAATCGAATTGATTTTATATTATTTATATGTACAGTATGTGCGGTATAATGATTATTTACTTCAGTATATCTCCCGCAGCTTTTTCACTGATGCAGTCATCTGTGGTGTAAATAAAAGTAATGGTTTACCAGTGTTAAACATTTGTCTTCCTTTCCAGCGCTGGTCTAATGAAGGCTCTGCAAGGCTCATTTCTCTAATGCAGTTTGGCAGCCTGTGAGACATACATTAGAGGGTGCAGACAAGTGGACACTGTACGGTCACTGTGGGCTTTTGTAAAGTGACGGCACTAATTCACAGTAAACAGAAAAGAGCGAAGGTTAGTGACGAGCATCTCCAAAGCAAATCAAGCTCAGTTTGTGGGGTTGAGTGGTGGTTAAAAAAAACTCTTGAGCTGACAAACTGTGGAAGAGCTGATCTGTGAACTGAAGAGCTCCTTAAATCCCACATCTCCATTGTGCCCTTGAGCAAAGTGCTTAATTCCTGGTTTGCCCAAAGGGAAAGCATCCCCTTTAGTAAAGTGTACTGTAAACCACTGTGGATGAACAGTATTTGACATGTAACTTCTATCTTTTTCTGCAATTTCACCACAAGCGGCCTTGGAGAGGTAAAACTAAATCAGTGGTTCTCAAACTGGCGAGGCCAAATCTGAACATCTGGTATTACATAGTCATACTAGTTTGTGAACTGATATCGAATTAATCAGCATGAGCTTATTGGAAATAACTGCAAAAAAAAAAAAAAAAAGTGCTTCAGTATACATTTGCCTGCAGTTTCTGGGTAAGATGAATGCTATGAGGCTGTATGAGACAGACAACTTTTGTTCCTTTTTGCACAACTGATGTTTGTTGTGATATATTATTGATGGATAAAGGGTTGTTTTCATGTGTTTTTTTCACACAACATTGAATAAGTACCACAAAAATAAGTTAAATGCATCTGTGATCTGTAATTGAACATTTGCTTGCCTGCGTATCTCTGTATGGACGGCTTTTCCGGAGAGGACAGTTTGCTTGGTAGCTCGCCTTGTACAATGTCATACACTGTAAAAAAAATAATAATAATAATCTGATAATTAACAGTTTCCATATTATGTGATTCACAAGTGTTTTAAGTTTATTTCCGGTTGTGAATTGCATTATGGGATGTTGATCTCTGCTCTGTCGACTTTTGATGTTGAAAATCTATTATAAAGGACCATGGTTTTCTGATTTAATTGCAGTTTTGCTAAATTTTGGAATAACATTAAATGTATGGTACATATATAGTGTACATACATACATACATGGATACATACATACATAAAGTAATTGTATTTAATAAAACATGGGTCTTTCCAAATTTAATGGGTTATCCTACATTTCTCAGTGACTCAGTCTGTTAGTAGAGGGAGTTGTTGTGGTTTGTGTGTTCATACACCACTAGTATTCTGTGTTAAAGGGAGCAGTGAGGCATTTACATTGATATTTTTGGCAGCTTGAGTGCATTGAAAATAGCAAATCTTCATGCTCGATCAACAGGAAGTACAGGTATTATTGTGTTTACCTCAGTATGCTGACTGTGTGGAAATAATAGTCCTGTCCCATGTATTTAATGCACTTTACTTGCCTGAAACTTCCGGCATATGAAAAAAATATGTATGTGAGGTGGGAAGTTACAAGCAAGGCAACTATAATGATTTTTCACTGATTCACATGTTTTCTTTCCTAATGTTGGGAATATCTGACAATTAACACAAGAAACAGGTGTGAATCTAATTAGAAACCATGGAAACAACAAACAGTTAAATTTGCTTATTTATTTATTTAATTATTTATTTATAAGGACAATTCTTATGCTCACAAATCTATATAATTTATAAATTGTCGCAATGCTGCGGCACAGTGGCACAGCGGGTAGCGCCGTTGCCTCACAGCAAGAAGTTTGCTGGTTCGAGCCTCGGCTGGGTCAGTTGGCATTTCTGGAGTTGCCGTTGGAGTTTGCATGTTTTCCCCGTGTTCACGTGGGTTTCCTCTGGGTGCTCTGGTTTCCCCCACAAGTCCAAAGACATGTGCTATAGGTGAATTGGTTAAACTAAATTGTCTGTAGTGTATGTGTGTGAATGAGAGAGTATGGGTGTTTCCCAGTGATGGGTTGCAGCTGGAAGGGCATCTGCTGCGTAAAACATATGCTGGATAAGTTGGCGGTTCATTTCGCAGTGGTGAACCCTGATTCATAAAAGAAAAAATGAATGAATGAATGTCCCAATGCTGAAAATAATTTGCAGTTAAATGTTTTTGTGGAAACCACGACATTACCATTCAAATGTTTGGGTGAGTATAATTTTTATTTTTTATTAAATGTTAATTAATTATTTCATTTAGTAGGGATGCATTAAATGATTAAATACGGTCCTATTTTGTTCAAATTGAATCGTTCAAAACTTTTTCAAGCCTTTTAAAAATGACCAAACAAATCTTTCTATATATTCATGAAAAAATCCTAAAGTTCCACAAAAAAATAAATAAATAAATCAAGCAGCAACACTCATATTAATCAAAGCCATTATTAACAACAGAGCACCAAATCAGAATGAATCCGGTGCACATTATTAGAACACAGATCATACAGTATAACCGCATGAGAAGTGCTGAGCCAAACAAACACACTGAAGGAACTGCAACACATTTCTCTACTGTAGATTCAAGAGTCTACAGTACACTTGAACAGATATTTCTGAAGACTAGCCGGTCCTCCGAGACCATCATCACGTCCCATCCAGCTGAGCACATCTGCATCTGTCTCTATAAAACAAGCAGTCGAAAGTAAAGTCTCTGATCACCCTGGTGCGTGTGTGTGTGTATGTGCGCTGCAGTACCCAGAAATAGAGGAGTAAATGTAATTACAGCGTAGAGAGAGTGCAGGTGCCCCTGGATGTGTGTGTGTGTGTGTGTGTGTGTGTGTGTGTGTGTGTGTGTGTGTGTGTGTGTGTGTGTGTGTGTGCGCGTGTGTGTTCACAGGTCTGCCCATATGTCTTGACGCAGATGTGGACTCTGTAGACACTCTGATATGACTGTTCCACAGAGACCTGCAGTCCAGCTGGGAGAGGAGAGTGTTTGGCAGGTTATTCACCATCACAGCGCACAAGCTGCTTGATTCTTAATGCTGTAAAGTAACTGAAGTCTACTTTGTTTACTTATTTATTTCTAGATTGCTTTTTGTTTGGGCTATCAAAATACTTGTTCCTTTACGCATGATGTTGTTTTTATTAGCCGAACGGGGTGACTTTTGACACATTAGCTGTGGGAATTTAAATTCAAGGACAGGATTGGGATTGTTTAAATAAAAATCACGCTTTGCTACCTCGGGGTCAAACATTGAGGTAAATCTGCATTCATTGGATTGAGTAAAATACCAATTAACAGCAAATATTTGAAGAGTTCAGATGCAAAAACCACCGTACCGTCTAAAATTTCCCTCTAAAATGAGCATTTTTCTTTGTTTATGTTCAGTTATTTCATATAAAAAATGAAATTACACTCAAAAAAATATTTTTGCTGCTTGTTCAAACTATTTAAAATGAGCTGAAGCAAGAGTTTTTTTGGGGGACAATTTAATTGTTTTATTTTCAATCCAATTAAATTTCTAAAAACAACTGAACTTAATCTATTTTTGTTTGGACAACATGAAGGAATTGTGTGGAACCCAGCATTTATATAGTGTACCGACCCTACACACAGGAGCCTGAGAAAAATGCAAAGTTGCAAACATTTTAATTATTGCTATCCATTCTTATTTTGACGGCTTTGCATGAAATTAATTAAACAAAAAATGTAAATGTTGATTTTACTGATGAATATTAATCTTAAGGTGAAGGATTACACCGCGTAAGTCGTTTTGGTAATCGTTAATCAAAATTTGATCATTTGTATCTGCGCTGGAATGCCATTCCATCTCTGATGATGTCAGATTGACGGACTGGGCGAGATATGCTTAGCCACGCCCCTCCAACCATCAGTTTACTGTGGATTAAAGATGAGAGGAGGAGAACAAAAATAAAAGCCCATCCTCGTACTCAATATTCAATTTCCATTAGAAATATATCATTATTCTGAAATAAAAGGGTTTTAATATTGCATTGATTGACAAAACAACTTTCTATAAATATCACATAGTACAGGGGTCTCAAACTCAAATTGGTGGGGGGCCATTTCAGTGGCTGACAATTCATAGGAGGGTCGTTTTAACATTCCAGCACAAGAAAAAAAGTGGAAACCTGACATAATTGATGCATCTTAGGACAACAGACATGACGTTTATATTTCAAGCATTACCTGTCACCAGTGATAATGCAAATCAGCACGTTTATCGTGTCACACATCAGCTGCTGAAATACATCTGTTGTTGTTGTGTGTATGGCCGAGCGTTAGACACACACTCATTCTTCCACAGAGTATATGCAGTCAAAACTCTAGCTTTTTGTTTCTTGTTCTACATATTGAAGGCGTAGTTTAAATTGCTATGAAATTACTACAAAAAATAGGCATAATAATTATTATTCTGTCCCAACAATTGTATTGTCCCTATAGCGCAAGAACAGCAGAAAGCAGTTTGGGTAACTTAAGTGACTTTACTGGCAATTGTTCTTCTCAATATCTTTCTTTTTTGTAAAACTACAACAAAGAGGGGAAATGTACATATTTACTTTAACTGTTCAATTCAACTAGCAGTACAATTTTACTAATGTACATGGTTTTTATGCAAATCTTAATAAGCATATGAGGAAAATCTATTAAATGAGACTATTTGAGTCGAATATTAGCTAAATTATCATATTTGTTACACAACCAGAATAACGTGTAAGCCATAAAGAAGTGTTTGTACAACACAATACAGGTGGAATAAAACTGATAATAATCAAACGACCCTTGAATATTTACAAAAAATAGAGCTTTAGTAAAAATAGAGCACTTGCGGACATAGAAATAAAACGCATGTGTGTTACTCGACCGCACACTGAGAGAAAATGAAAGTAAAACTAATCTGAATGCAGTACTATAAATGTCGACTAGTTGGCAGGTCATAACCTCAAGTGGCTACTGCACAGCAATGATAGTGATTCAAAAATATATGTTTTGGCAGGCCGAAACTCATTATATTTTTGACATCAGTTACGGGCAGGAGGGAGGAGGAGAGCGGGCCGTAAATGACCCACGGGCCGGCAGTTTGAGACCCCTGACGTAGTATGTAAGTAATAATAATGCAGCTGACATTACTGAACAAAAATATTACGTTGAAGTTACATTTCTAGGCTTTGCTCACCTTTGAATGCCGAATGAGCCAAGTGTGACACACCCACTCATATGTTTATTTCATTTTACAATGTGGCAAATGCTATAAAACAACATAACTTTTCGAAATGATAACTAGCTAGCTCATTGAAAACATAGCACAGACATTTCAGCACTGAACAGCATTAATTAGAGACTGATCACTTCATAAGACCTCAATGTATCGTCAGTGTAAAAAAAATGGCCGTGATTTAAATGGTAAAAAAAAACTGTAAAAATGCTACAGTAAAAATCCGCAGCCTGGTTAACAGTAAGTTTCCTAAATATATACGGTGAATAACTGTAAATTGACTTTGCCAGAATTCCCTGCTTGACACTTTTTATGCTTTTTGTTGACATTACTGTTTTATTTTTGCTTTTTCCCATCAGTACATTAGAGTTTTATATTACATCTTGATAAATAATGTTTATTCCATTACTTTAATTGTATGCGTGTTACCGTAATGGTGTTTAGTAGTTGTGTGAATGACACTAAGCGCCTTCTGTTTATTAATATGTTTCTGCTTGTGGGAAATGTTGTTTGCGATGAGCATTGCTTCATTATATGACTTTCTCATGACCATATGCTTAAGGTTGTGTTAACATGGCCGTGTAGCAAAAAATGTGTGTTTGTGTAACAAAAGATATGATGTGGAGATGTTAATACTTCAAAACACTGGTGTACGAACACTATATATTAATGAAATACCTTAAAACATTTTTTAATTAAGCTTTACAGTTTGTACCATATTTTTAACGGTGAAATACTGGTGAATACAGCTGCCGTTTTTTACTGTAAACTTTACAGATTAAATTTTTTACAGAGTATAGACCATTTCAATGTGGTGATGTCATTGGCCCATGAACATTTCCTGCTTGTTATCAAACTATTTCATAACTGTAACAAGAGGCAATTCAATCATAACTTAATGTTAAAACAGCTATAATAACATTATTTATCAATATGTGGCTCTTATTGGATTCTCAGAAGCTATAAAAATTAAAAATGTAAAACAGGAAATACATTTGGACCATTGTTTTTGTTTATATCCCTCAAAATGGTCTATATACAGTTGAAGACAGAATTATTAGCCCTCCTGTATATTTTCCCCCTAATTTCTGTTCAAGGGAAAGACGATTTTTTCAGCACATTTCTAAACATAATAGTTAATAACTGATTTCTTTTATCTTTGCCATGATGACAGTAAATAATATTTTACTAGATATTTTTCAAGATACTAGTATTCAGCTTAAAGTGACATTTAAAGGCTTTACTAGGTTGATTAAGTTAGGGTAATTAGGCAAGTCATTGTGTAATGATGGTTTGTTCTGTAGACAATCAAATAAAAATATTGCTTCAGGGGGCTAATAATATTAACCTTAAAATGTAGAAAGAAAAAAGAAGGGCTAATAATTTTGACTTCAACTGTATATAACACTAAAAGTGCCCATACCCACTGATTCGATAAGAACCAAAGTTTCAGCGAAAAATATTATTTAATGTTCTATTGAAGAAAGTAGTCAAGTACATCATGCCTTGCTTGAGAGTGTTAATAAACAGCATTTTTTTCATGTTTTGGTGAGCTCTTCCTTGTATACATTAGTATTATCGTAAACTTCCTCAAAGTAGTTTTCTTTCTGTAACATTGCATCACTGTTACAGAAAGACACAACAGTATATAAGATCCTCCGCAGTTCTTGCCTTTCCATCTTCTCTTTTTTTAGGTTTTCATTTTTCTGTAGGTGTTGTGAAAAAAACCCCATGGGAGACATCACAACCTGTTGTGACATAAACAGCCATCCCAGCATGCTCTGCTAATGAGTATGCAGTATTGTCCCCTTCTCTGTCTCTCTCTTTCACACACACACACACACACACACACACACACACACACACACACACACTTACACAAGCTCAACGCCATCAGTCTGTGAGATGAAATGTGGACAAAGTCCAGGAAGACTGCTGGGACTCGACTGTATACTGTCTACTGACTGTCTTCAGCTCAGAGTGTTTTTTTTCTTTTCTTTTTTTAACTGTACCATACATACTGTGTGCATGTTCACTGAGAAAGGAAGAGTTTCATGTGTGAACATCTACATAAAGTCATGTTATTGTTGTTTAGTCAAAATTAATAAAATAACTGAATAAACTTCAAAAGTTTAGTTATGGCAGGTGCATTTACCTAATCAAAACTTACGAAATTTTAGTTCTGAAAATGCTTTTCTATTAATAATATATTGGTCAGAGAATAATAAAAAGAACGTAATTGTGACATTTTTATGTAAAAGATAGATTGATTTATTATCTATTTGTTGGTTGCTGAGATGGTTGAACACTACAATACATTTTAAAAGTTTAACACATTAAAATAAAAGAGGCATTTGAGATATTTAAAAAGAAGAACATTCAAATGAGTGGGCTATGTAAAACAAAATGTATTTCAGTTCATCAAAATGTACTTCAAATGTATAAGGACTTGACCAGACCTCTGTCCAGTTAATATTAAATGTTTGGGTTTTACAAATGAATTTAACTTAAGAGATATTGTTTTTGGACTGAAAAAAGTGAAATGTTTAAGAAAAAAATAATAATTTGATAACTTACCATAAACCATTAACTCGGGAGATGTCTAATGTTGGCAAGTATATCCCAAGTTATTATCTCAAATACATTAATTTAGTTGACGCGATCAAGTTTCTGGCGTTTCATGACATTTTTGGCACCTTTCGACCTCCATATTTATCCGGCGTTGCGTCAATGCTGACGCACTGTTTACATTGGAGTTGAAATTCAGATTTCTCGTAGAAATGCAACCCAAGTTCAAAATGTAAAGATTTGCTGCGCAAAATGACTTCGGTGATTCTTTTACAAGACGCAGGAAAGCGATGACATTTGGCTTTCAGTCGTGACGTCGAACTTGTGGAGATTCATGACAGGTAGACCAAGCTAAACTTTGATTTGTTCCTTTGATGTGGGAAAAAATGTAAGCATTGTATTCCTCTTTTTTTTTGTATGCGATTGTTCTTGTTATGCAATAAAAAAAATAGACTAAGCTAAACTCATGTTTTTGCCAGACACCTCTTAAATATCAAGCCTCATTGTAAAGATAAGAATAACTGAGCCGAATGTAAGGGGCGTGTGCATGTTGCTTTAAAATATGCTTACTTCATTCTAGTTTTATTGTCATTTATTAAAATTCTGCTTTATTTATAAAAATAAAGCACAGAGTTTAAAAGCAGTTTTATCGATAATAGAAATCTGATATATTAATAATTTATTCTAATGATGCTGAAAATTAATTAACGAATGATGGGGAAATAGTGATTTAAAATTCTAATAGTTCAAAATGTCATAAGAAGACACATTAGGTTTAAATAACGAATTAGGTTAGCACTGTCAAATTGACAACATTAACTGAAACGAATAGTTCACGTAAATATGGAAATGCTGTGATCATTTATAGACATGGGACCATAACCGTTTTCAAGGTATACTCGGTTTGGAAAAGTCAAGGTTTTAAAACCGCCAAAACTTTCTGCTATACCGTTCCTAAGGTATGTGTAAGATTTTTTTATTTACGTTTTTTTTAACATTTTTTTTAGAACAGCAGTATTTCTAGCAGAAAAGATATCCAAAGATGCCGTTTTAAAATGTAAAGAAAATCAGTGTTTTTGAAACTAATGAAGACAGCAGAAGTCAACAGGTTCATTTTAATTATTTAGCCTGACATGTTTACAGTTTCAAAATATTTTAAATGTTTCTCAAAATAGATTATATTGTGTTCAAAGAGGAAAAAAGTTTGAGTTTTTTACCCAGACATTTATAAAGAATATATTTTAGAGCAGTAATCACAAAACTGTGAATCTTATACCGGCCCATGCCTAATCATTGCCCCCCACCCCCGCCTTTTTTCCCCTCCATCTTATTTAGGCACACACGCAGATTTGTTATATATATAGATATAGGGTAACAAAATATTCATTTATTTATGTCCAAGCTATCACTGAAACATTATTATTGTATCCTTGTTCTCATGGAATTCCTAAAATCCCAGTGAAAAACTGACTGAAATTTGGACAAAACACCAACTGTGACACAAGATCTTTAATATTCATGCCCCACATCAGCGTTTGATTGGCCACAATGTTTCCTTGTGATATTACAACAATTATATCCATGTAGTAAAATTATATCCAGCAACTTTCCTGAAATGTGCACCTCATAAAACCCCAAGTTTGGTTTAATTTTGAGTTCCATTAGATTTGCTGTCACATTTTTTTTTTATAATAGCACTAATTTATATTTATTTGTTTGTTTGTTTGTTTGTTTGTTTGTTTGTTTGCACATTGTTGCCTCAAACAACCTCCAACAGAAACTCCACATATTTATTCTCGGAAATTCATCTGCAAGCTGATGTTTTACATGTGATGTGTAGTGTCTGGCTGACCATGACTTCCTTTTCATTGTGAATGCAGACGGGTATTGTAGTATTGATGCATGAAGCTCCTGCTCCTGTATGGATGAGTCTTCAGAACGTCTGCTATGAGATTATAAATGAAGCAGCTATGGTGCCACAAGGACAGAGAAACTATTGATGGACTTTTGATCAAACCATTCAACACAATCACTCAGAGACAAGTGCTGTATGAATATAAGATCTGCAAAGTTCATTGTCAAATCAATTGCACTGTTTATCAGACATGGGTAAATCCCATAAATTGCATGTGGATAAAGTCAGCGTGGACTGGAAGTTGCTGAGGCTTTTATTTCAGTTTGTTGATGGACTTCCAACTGAAACTGAATATGAGTATGGGGCGGAGCTTTTGTTTTTATGCATCATTCCCTCATAGCAAACTAGCGGTAAGAGGAACGTGGTTAAGAATATTGTGTCTAAAACCGTCAAACTGACATCAACACAAAATGACTCCAAACGCAGAAGCAAATGGTCAAACTTTGACTGAAGATTACCAAAACAAACTTTTTTTTAACTTGCACTGATTAATTGTAACAATGTAGACTAGCAAAATAAACAATGCACATTACATTTATTCATTTTCCTTCAGTTTAGTCCCTTATTTATCAGGGGTTGCCACAGTGGAATGAACCACCCATTTTGATTTCACATGGACTTTAAATTAGCAAAACAAATTAAAATTAAAAAGGAGAGAGGAAGGCCAAGGTAAATGATGACAGAATTTTCTTTTAAGATTAATTCATGCATTTTCAACTGGTCATATCATCTCATTTATGTATAGACTGAACAAAGAGTCTGTTTTACTTACTTGTTTTATATTCTATTAAAAAAACTCAGATCTTATTTTTTTTACCTGTTGATTATTCTTTGTAAAATCTGGCAGTTCGTTTTTAAATATGCTGTATGTACGTTTTTGACTCTTCTAAAGCATAAAAATACCATAATATGTTTGCAGATATTTAAGAAACACGCTAAGTGAACATTCTTGTTTATCTGAAAAACAATGCTGAAGTCAGATATTCTACTTTGAAAATATGTTTTCCGTGCCGGAATGGCTGTCTTTGTTTTAGTTCTTTTAACCCGCCCACTGCCACTTTAGCCAATTATTATTTCATTATTTCATTATATATTTCAGCACCCCGGGTTGCCTTGGTGCCTTCATTCATTCAGAAAGACTCTCAAAGTATGCGCCCGTGACCAAAATGCGACCTCCGGTGGACAGCAGACTCCGAAATGAGCCGCAGATTCAGAGTTCCACATGAGGTTATTAATTAGCAAAAAATATAAATATTACGAACGTAAACATTAGGTGAGCAGGTTACATTGTAACCCTATGTCCCAACAACATGCTACGTGAGGAGATTTGCAGTGATAAGCAATTTGGCTGTTTGCACCAGACGAAACACGACAGAAATTTAAATACAGCCATTCAGAAAGCCATATTAAACCTCTTTAACATTATTAAATGTAGATGCTGAATCACCATGTGTTGGTTTTTCACAGTTCTAAAGTTCAATTTCAAATGGTTTATTTTATTTTCAAGATCTGAGGTGAACTATCTGCTGCTGCTTACTGTAGTATGGCAATAAAAGTCATGTAAAATGGCATTCAAACTCACATTGTTAGCATTTAACACTGAATAAAGCACATGAGGTGTACCTGAGGTGATCATTGACAAAGTTTTCTGCTGTTCAGCTGCAAGAAATAGAAGCCGTTTCTAAAATATACGTTCGAGGTGTTGGTTAGAACAAAAGCTCCTTTTAATATGGAAAAATATTCCTTCTATTGCGTGCCATTGCTTTTATTTAGAACACGACTTAAATCAGCCTTTAGGCTCGATAGTCAGGCACACTCCTGATGGTCCTCAATCTGGCAACATGCGCTTGTGTTTTGATCCAGGAATGCAATACCTAGTTCAACCACTGGGTGTCAAACTTACATACCTTTAAATAAAAAGCCTAATTAGGTTTAGTTAAAAACTGAAACAAGGTTAAGCATCCACAAAAGTGTAATATTATGATTAAAGACTTTTTTTTTAAAAATTCTCAAGCAAAATATTTGACAGTTTAGCTCCCAAAATAGTCATTTCACACAGCCGTTGCATATTATTTATGAACCAAAACCCTAATAAATCTAAGCTTGCTTAAAAAAAGACATGATTTTCCAGAGCTGAAATATCAAAACAATATAATCATATTTTGTGGATGTAAAAACTTTTATTCATTTTACATTTAAAACTCTTTTATTGGCTCTGTTTCTTTCATGTTTTCAAAAGAAATATAAGACCCAGAACAACAACCGGATAATCAGCTCAGGGAAAGGTAAAGAGATCACCTTTATTAACTGATCCTAGACCAGTTTTCATTTCTCCGCGTCAGACTGAATCATTTGGAAACCCATAGAAAATCATATAAACTAATCACAGATCGGCGGAAGTGAGCACTTTCACCATTTCCCACCCGCCGACTGAATTTTCTCCATCAAATGTATCTTTTTATGCTTTTTCTCTCTCTTTTTCCTGTTATTGATCAGAAAGGAGGCAGATGACAGCTAAAATAATGCTTTTTTGAGGCTTGAGCGAGTGTTTCAGAAGAGATGAATTACACTATGTGTTATAAATGTCCCACAGAGCCCCTGTTGGGTCACACCCGGAACAATCTATTTGTCGAATGTCAGGGGGAAAAAATGGGGATATAAATCTTTGTTTTGTAAGTAGCAAATCAGGAATAATCATTGAAGTGAATCTGTTTTTGATGGGGGAGGCAAAGGGGGGCTTAGAATCCGATATTTCAAGAGCTTTGGGTTGACTCAGTTGAAGTCAGAATTATCAGCCCTCCTGAATTATTAGCCCCCCCATATATATTTTTCTCAATTTCTGTTTAACGGAAGGAAGATTTTTTTCTAAACATATTAGTTCTAATAACTCATTTCTAATAGCTCATTTCTTTTATCTTTGCCATGATGACAGTGCATATCATTTTACTAGATATTTTTCAAGATACTATTCAGCTTAAAGTGACATTTAAAGGCTTAATTAGGTTAACTAAGCAAGTTAGGGTAATTAGGCAAGTCATAATATAATGATGGTTTGTTCTGTAGACAATCGCAAACAAATATTGCTTAAGGGGGCTAATAATATTGACCTTGCTTTAAAAATGCTTTAAAAAAAAAATAGTAAAATAAAATAAAAAATATTTTCTCCAGAAGAAAAACATATAATAGGAAATACTGTGAACAATTCCTTGCTCTGTTAAATATTGTTTAGGAAATATAAAAAAAATAATAATAATTTTGACTTCAATTATACATGGAGAATATAATAAGCAAAATGAGAAAATAAGAGGAACGATTATAATTGTTGTAATATCAATAGGAAACCTGTGAAAATTGTGGCCAATCAAACGCTGATGTGGGGCATGAATATAAATGATCCTGTGTGCGACATCACAGTTGGTGTTTTTCACTGGGATTTTAGGATTTCCATGAGAACAGGGATACAATAATAATGTTTCAGGCTCACGCTATGTTGTTTCCATACTGAACACTTATTATTCAGCTATGCCTATGTATATCCAAATTTTCGTTCTATGGCACCCTTTAATAGTGTGTGAGACAGTATAATAGCATGGGAATTTGATAGAGTGTCTGTACAGGCTTTGATAGCGTGTGAGCGAGTAAAATATGTCTTGAGTGGACTCTCATAATAAAGCATGAAGCGCACGCTGTTAGAATGACAGTCTGTCAGTGAAGAGCGAATCAAGACGCAACTCTTAGCAATGCATTATGACAACAATGGCTCGGATAGTCTGATGGCAGATAAAAGTATAGCCTAGATGATGAACGAATGAGCGATCGATCGTTACTAAAGTGTACATCAAATACACTGAGCACAGAAGCTTTAACAAGTCTGATGTGTAGAACAGACAGAATGGGCACTTCTCACACACACAAAGCGCCGTAAAAGTCCCTTTCAAGAATAATCTGTTCACTCGACGGCCATATTTGCAACGCCTCCAGGCAGTTCAATATCAATGAAGCCCTATCTAAATGAATAGGGGAGAATACTGAAATCTCAAAACGGGCTTGCTGAACTCGCAGTTAAATTATATATTCCAAATCAACAACAAAATCTAAAGTGACCTGTCCCATCAAGTTCGAATAACATTAAAACCTATTATTTATAGTTTGGCTCTTTCATAAATATGGCTCATTCTGAAAACGTATCCTTATATACATTTCTGTAGAGCACCAAATATGTCCCAGGAGGTAATTTTTTATTTTATTTATTTATTTTTTTTGCAGTTTTTGTTTTCACAAATCTACCAAAGGCCGATGTTCATGCTTTTTGAGATCTCAAATTTCTCTCACGAGTACCATTCGCGCCTGCTGTTCTCGCGTAAATCCACCAGAGGCCGCTGTCGACTGACTGACTGACCAATCGACATACCCTCCGCTTTTCCTAAACCCAACCGAAAGCAATTCAGAAAAAGAAAAGCCCTCGCGGAAGTCTGATTTTTACCACGTTTTCTGATTTTACCACTTTCTCACCCTGTTATTTACTTGTTTTGTTTTTTTGGCTTCTGTTTTTGTCTTACCTGCTTTCTGGAACCGTTCTTCGCCAGACACTCAAACACTGTCATCGCGGTCAACTCCGCTCCTCTTCACAAGATCCGGGACCTACACGGCGAGCCACTGGACAAACTGGTAACAGCAGAAAAGCCGTACATACGGAGGTAAGTGATCAGCTGGTAAGCCCGAAAAGGAACGGCATCATACCGTCCCATAGTGTGTGTTTTAAAGATGAAATGCAACCATACATTCCTCTGGCTACATAATTCGCAATCTCCAGAAATGTATATAGGGGTACGTTTTTTAGAAGGAACCTATGTTGTAAATATTGGCAAGTATTTCATAACATCAACCTCATTTACAGCTGTTTAAATGGTAAACAGGGGACATTGTTACAAAAGCTAAAAAGAGACACGATAGGTGATGGAATGTAATGTCATACTTCCTGTCAAAAGCAGGGCAAGCACGCAGAATTTCCATAATGAACGTGAATAATTGTAATAATAATAATGACACATACTATTAACCCCTTAAGTGTCACTGTGACGAGGGGGCGGGGCCAAGAGCTGTGGGAACGGAATGAGGCTGGTGCGTAAGTGAATAATGAGAAGCATCTGTGGTGCACACTGGCCTCGAATCCCACGGAAGGAGCTCTGGACTATAAGAGGTGAGAGCACATGCACACGGTTACAATGTTGCCGAAGCTCGGGACAGGGGGAGGAACACGCTGCCAGGAAGCCCTCGCTGCTGAGGGAGGGCGCGGTGCCATCGAGTCGGGTGAGCAGAGTCTGCCCCCAGAGAAGCTCGAGGCGAGCTCGGCACGAGCTCACCGCCGTCCACCACACCCTGGAGTGGCGGCTACCGTCTGAGGGGGTGAAAGAAAAGGAGTCAACCCGTTGCCCGGAACGCCAATGTAGCTACCATCCACCACGATGGGGAGGCCAGGAGACGCAGGGCTTACCGCTGTAGACAGAGTCCGGGGAAGTCAGCCGCGATCTGCCAAAAAGAGCCATAGCCTGTAGCCATCTGCCACGATGGGGAGGACGTCAAAAGAAGAGCGTTGCAGTGCTGTGGCCAGGCACCGCGAACGATAACCCTCGGTTGGCAGACAGAAGCACAGCGTGTGTGGAGATCCAAGCCATGTTTTTATTTTGCCTCTCTCCCCTCTCTCAGTTTACTCTGCCTTTCCTCCTGCTTTTTTCCATCTCATTTTCTCTCGGCCCGTCGGAACGAGGCTGGCGCGTAAGTGAATAATGAGAAGCACCTGTGGTGCACATCGGCCTCGAATCCCACGGAAGGAGCTCTAGACTATAAGAGGAGGAACGATGGTAGAGGAAGCTGAGAGAGGTCCAGGCCTGGACACAGTTATGTTGTGTTTTGTTTTGGTTTAGTCCGTTTTATTAATAAATACCTTTAAACTTTTGTCGGTTCTCCGTCTCCTTCCTCCCGGTAACAAAAACAATATCCAGCTTTACTACAGTCACCATAAGTAATTTTGTACTTTTTTTTTGTAGAAACCTGAAATTATCTTGACAAACTATATATAATATGAATGTACGGTATCACTTTCAAGTCTGAATTCAAATGAGTGGGATGACTCTGTTAAAGGCTTATCTCAATCTTTCTTCCAAAAACTTTATATATCATAGTTCATTTTTTTTTTCATATTTATTCAGCCTCATCTCACAAGGAATCAAAACTATTTTACGTTTTGTCAGTTAAGTGACTAATTCGTACAAATTCATACCAGTACGAAAATGTAAGATTTTTTAAAAGCAGGCGTGACACTAAACCAAACCCCACCCCTAAACTCAACCGTCATTTGGAGATAAGCCAATCTAACTAAATTGTATGAATGAGATCATACAAATTTATACGAATTAGCCACTAAATCAAAAGGCCATGACATAACGTTGGTTTATCTTTTGAAATTGTGGAAAAAAAAGGATTGAATAATGAGATAAGGTGTTGTATCGTTAAGATAAATGCATCTTGGCTTCCATTGTAAAACACTCACATTCATTCATTATTAAGTCTAGTCTAAGTGTTTTTAGACCATTAGATTCTAAGCTCTTTGCTTTTTACCAATTTTGCAGGGCTTTCAATTCTCAGAGCTGCATTACATTGGCAGCACAGCACACAACATCAGAATTAGCTTTTAAATGAGTGTTGGCGTCTTTGTTACCTCTGCTTCTGTCTCCGCACAGTCAGCAGTCGCAGAGGGTTTGCTCTAATACGTGATCGGCAGCAATTACACGTGTCTCCTCTGATGCAGAGCTAATGGGACTGGATGAGACCCAGTCCAGCTCCTCTGCTTGATCGGAAATCAATTTCACTTTTACAGCCCTACATAAATTCAAATACAGCCAGCCAGGACCGCTGAGAAGATACTCAAGCATAATGTCATTGGCGAGAACCGTGAAATATTTCAGGACACCTCTGGAGCTGGCTGTATTTATTATTCTAAAGGAAAAAATAAGGCATAAAACATAAACTGAAGCAAGCTATATGGCACAGATGAGTCCTATTATAAGAGACGACTGGGAAATAATCAGCTGAAAGCTCCGGCACAATGTCATTTCTGTTTATAATGGCGCATATCCAATTTTGTGGAGGCATATGCATGTAAAATGACTCGTATACATCAGTAGCTGTCGTTGGGTCTGATTCGTTAACTGTGTCTATGAGCATGCTTATGAGAATAAAACCTGTATGCAAACATTTGGCATGGACATCAGGATTCATCTGTAAGTATTTATCACTTTAAGGTTTTTAAGTGACTTTTGCTTATGTAAGAGAGTCAATGAGTCATTCCGATTCATTCAGGAGTTCTTTCTGTGTAGACCTGTGCTTGCCTCTCTTGTCATTTACCACTACAGCATGAATCTCTGAGCAAAGTTTTGAGTTCTGAAACTTACAGGATGCTTTTGTAGAACAATGACCTCTTATATGTCAAAAGATCCTGGCAATTTTGAATTTAGTTTCAAGGGAAAAGAAGCAGTTCAGCCGGCTCTTTTTAGTGGGCGCTAAGGTTCACATGGTAGTGTTGAAATGAAGCACAATAACTGAGATATTGCACCAGTGCTACTTTTAATTAAACCAAACCTGCCAAGTGTGAAAACACACATGGGACTCTGATTTAATGATCTTGGTCTAAAGTGCAAGGTACAGGTGCACTTAGGGCATGTCTGAACCCATTTTTAGTATTTTAAGGACGAGAAACATGATTGCCACACCCGGTGCATGGTCTAAAATGGTTGTCCTTATTCTCGGAATAAGTTATGGGTGTGTTTTGGGCATAATGTGCATTAATCCAATCAGAGTCATTGTGCATTCGCTTTTTACATGGGAGACCTTTAAGTGGAAAATCTGAACAATTCACTAGTGAGGAAACAAATCTGCTCGTGCACAAGGTTAAAGCGAGACATCTATAGAACGAACCGAATTCCACCAAAGCCCCATGAGGGCGTGGGCAGAATTAGAGTATGTATATTTATGTCGACAATAATAATAATTTACATTTTAATCCTTTAAATTTTCATATTTAAAGATGTGTGCATCCCTGTGGGTGTAATAAGCAACATATATGTGCATATATATATATATATATATATATATATATATATATATATATATATAAAGTGCATATAGCTAATGCACTCAAATAAATAACAACAACAAAAAAACTGTGGCATTTACTTTAGACCAACTTTTACTTGGTCAGTGGTACAGTCTATTTTAGTTGACTCGAAAATGTGACACCTCCTTTTCAAACCAGCTTGCCTATGGGTGCACAAATGCACTTGCTATTTAAACAACAAGGCGCCGGACATAAAAATGAAACCCTCACCAGGTTGAAACTAGGAAATAACACTTGCCTCGCACCTGGCGCCGCATTGCACCAGGTGTATGATTAGGGCCCTTAGAATGCATTCCAGATCAGTCAGCATTAGAACAAATGAAAGAGTACACTAAGTACACACTCATTATTGGCTTTCATTTGAATAATGCAGAAACGTAAATATGACCCAAATGACTGGGGACAAAGTTCAGTTGGAAAATTCATGGTAAGGAATCCTCAATATATAGTTCATTGAGGAAAAAAGGAAAAGTTAAAATAAGAACTCACAAGGGCAATAGAATTCATTGCTTTGAACATAAAACCCTGTTTAATTAATTATTAGACACAGCCTTCTGCATCTATAAGTTGTGCCTGTCTTAAATGGTCCAAGGAGAGTTTTTTATTTTCACACCATCGCTATATGACGAGGAACTTTGTAAGCAGCAGATTGGGGACCAGCCTTGTGATAAATGCCACATTTATTGCCTGGGGAAAAAAAATGATGGGCAGTGATAATTCCACTCCTGTAATGTTTGACCTGCTTGCAGAGCTGCATGCTGGAGTGATGGATGTGTTCTGCATCCATCAGCCTGGTTATAGTGGTCGTAATGAGGAACGGTTGAATTACTGCGGAGATGCCAGGGTTCACGGGCTTGGCTTCCTGAGACTTTTCTTAGCACAGCTTCTTATGACTTTACAAAGCACAAGAGAAAATGCAGATTTAACAAAGTGTGGAATTGCCGGTGAAGTGAACAAGCAGTTTTGTCTTGGGGGTTTGTTGGTGGATGTAGCTAATTACACTGCTAATAAATGACAGTCTTTATTTTTCATAGGCAGCTGGGCAGCCGGCCCGTTAAGGAGTGTTAATAAATGAGCTGATGAGTCTTGCTCAATAGAGGTTTTGGACCTGGAGTTATGAACTGCTTGTAGATATATTCACTGTGCAGAAGAATAGAGCTCTATTGTGTGATTCTGTGCACTCAAGCGGCTATTGTTTTGGTCGTGATGTGGAGAATAAGCAAGGTATTTTTTGTGAATATGGTTGAGAAAGCTGGCTGCACGGTGGCGCAGTGGGTAGCACATTCGCCTCACAGCAAGAAGGTCGCTAGTTTGAGCCTCGGCTGGGTCAGTTGGCATTTCTGTGTGGAGTTTGCATGTTCTCCCCGAGTTTGCGTGGGTTTCATGTAGACATGTAGTATAGGTGAATTGGGTAAACTAAATTGTCCGTAGTGTATGTGTGTGAATGAGTGTGTATGGATGTTTCCCAGTGATGGGTTGCAGCTGGAAGGGCATCCACTGCGTAAAACATATGCTGGATAAGTTGGCGGTTCATTCCGCTGTGGCGACCCCAGATTAATAAAGGGACTAAGCCGAAAAGAAAATGAAGGAATGAATGAACGTTTGAGAAAGCTATTGTTCACTTATTAAATACTCTTTTATTTAATGCCTGAATAATAATATATAATAAAAATTGATTACATAGTTTATTATATATCTGTAAGAATTCTGAATTACCCAAAAGCATGTTTGCGTGAAAGTTTCCAACATCTAAGGCCCTATTTTACACATGGCGTAATGCGGTGCCAGGGATGGCACAAGTGTTTTTTTTTGCTAGTTTCTACCCGGCGCAGGTTGCATTTTCACATTTTGCGCCACATTGTGCGTTTGTACACCCATGGGCATGCTGGTCTGAAAAGGAGGTGTATTAAGGCACATTACTATTTTGAGGCAGCTGAAATAGGCCATGTCATTGACCAACTAAAAGCTAATCTAAAGTCAATGCTGCAGGGTTTTTATTTGTTAATTAAAGAGTGCTTCAGTTTTATGCGTCTATGTGGGTCCAAAACACACATACGCATTGCTTAATATACACACGGGGATGTACAGCAGTACACAAATATCTTTAAACATGAACAATTATCAAAGAATTAAAATGTATAAAAAATATATTTGTCTACAAATATAAAACCACTACCTCCTCCCATGCCTTCTTCACCTCGGGGGGTTTTGTTTGAATCCTGCTCTGTTGTAGCCAGTTTATTCATGACAGTTTACTTTTGTTTAATGTTGTTATTAGATGGGAAATGAGGCTCTGATTGGTTTAATGCATGTTATGCTCAAAACACACCTATAAGACAATACTAAGTATGCATAAAAATAACATTTACATAATATTATGCTTAGTGATTGATATCAACATTTCAAAAGCCTATCGTATTTACACCTGGAATTAAAATAAGCTACAGTAAAACATCTCAGCTGAACATTTTTGATCAGATCACTAAAAATGTTAGTAGCAGGTTTAAAAAGAGACTTCTATTTGTATTTGATATTTTGCCACCAGTTATAACATAGCTGAAATAAAAACAGTGTGTGTGTATATCTAAATGCTAATGTTGCAGCTTTAAATATTTAAAAATCACAATCTGAATCGATGAGATGACATCTGCAGCTGATGTCCTGTGTGTCAACCAAATTACACCCCTGTGTGGATATGTATCTAAATATTTTAAACATTCATGCTTCTGTCAACACAAACCCTGCACTTAGCTTACATAGCCTTTGTTGCTGGAGAGGCTTAAATTTGTGCTAGAGCTGGAAAACCGAGGTCTGTCTCTCTCTCTCTCTCTCTCTCTCTCTCTCTCTCTCTCTCTCTCT